>OU744317.1:65859675-66488592 GCA_916610145.1 Eristalis arbustorum
CCGCACAAACCAACAATGTCAATTACATGAATCACCCAAACATTCTATTCAAACAAGAGTCAGAAGTGATGATGCAGACGATAGTGCTGAGGCAAGAAGTTCCCTAGACAATGAAATTTCACAAGAAAATTTTATGACAGGCGCGAAAATACGAACCGGCACAGTTGAACTCATATAAGCCAAAAGTTATCCCTATCCTACATGTATGAATGAAGAAGTAGAACGATAGATAAAAGAACTTCTAGCACGAAACAGCATTCGTCCTTCTAGGAACCCATACAATTCTCCTGTATGGGTGGTATCCAAAAACCCAAAGCTCAATGGCGAGAAGCAATACAGATTGGTTATAGACTTCAAGAGGCTAAACGCCGTAACTATACCTGAAACTTACCCAATACCAGACATCAATGGTACACTTTCTAGTCTGGGAAATGGTAAGTTCTTCACGACTCTAGATTTAACATCGGGATTCCAAAGAATTCCAATGAAGGAAAGGGACATTCGTAAAACAGCATTCTCGACAATGAACGGGCAGTACTTCCATTCGGGTTGAAAAACGCAGTTACGATTTATCAAAGAATGATCGACGATGTACTGAAATACCTTATTGGTAAGATTTGGTACGTGTACATCGACGATATAATCATCTTTAGTGGCTCTAAAGAAGAGCACATGAGAGATATTGAAGCTGTTTTCTCTAAGTTGGAACAAGCTGGATTAAAGGTGAACCTAGAAAAGACGCATTTTATGGATACCAGTGTGGAGTTTATTGGATACTCCCAAAGGTATTCTTCATTCCATTCAATCATTCCGCCTAGAGCATAAAGGAACTCAAAAGCTTCCATGGGCTAAATTCCTACCATAGGAAGGAAGGAAAAGCCAAGAGCATATATCTCTCGATCTCTAGATCACACAGAAGAGAATTACGTGACAACCAGCAATCAAAATTTGAGGAATTATCTCTATGGTGCTAAGAAAATCCTTAGCCTTAGCAACCCTTAGCAATCGAAATCATAACGCTAGAAAGCAAGAATTGAGGAGCACAGCCACGAAATGTTCTACATTCCGGGCTAGTCAAATCACGTTACTGACGCTCTTTCTCACCTAAACACCCAGTTAAATCCCTTGTCTGTCCCTTATCCCTTGTTTTTACCGATACAGCTAGTGCAGGAAATCCAAACACTGATTCGGCCACCGATACAGCGAGAGAGGAAAAGGTTCAATGGAGTGGGATTCACGAACGGCCTCGGCCGAAGATGGTTTTTGCGAAATTTTCGACAGTAGAACAAATTCCGGCACAATGAATAGTGCAGAGCAAGACTGCTCAGATTCGATACCGCATGTCGAGGCTCCAATAAATGTTCTGGGGAACCACATCCTGGCTACCATCGGCATTATATTTCTGCAAGAGAAATCTATAATTTTTTCCTGAGATCCTGAGACCTATCTCAGCCTACTTCAAGGAGTTTATTTGGATAACCTTACGAATTACAGAATACGGATAACGCAAAGAGTAGTGGAGGATATAGCCAATGAGGACCGGAAGTTCCTAATAACAGAAAACGAACATAAAAGAGCCCACAGGAAAACCGAGAACAGATAACAAATTCTTGAAAAATGTTACTTCCCTCACATGATGGCTCATGTGATATCCATGTGAAATTTTCCAAATGGATATTATGATTCAAAATGAGAAGTTTCTTACGGTAATGGACAAATTTTCGAACTTTTCAAAATTTGTCCATATTAAGGAAAAGTCCGCATTTTACCTTAGGTCAAATTACTATTTTACAGTTCCAAAAATATTAGTTGCTGATTATGAGAGAGGGTTTCTCAGTCCAATAGTTTTAAATTTCATTACAAATCTTGGTATGAAACTCTTTTTATCAAAATGAAGAAAATGGATAGATTGAAAGGATCCATTCCACTATTCTTGAAATCTTCCGCTGCCTTTAAGTCGAAAACTCTAATCTGAAGATCAAGGAACTCGTCTATATTGCTGTTGACCGGTATAATAACACTATACACTCAGTTAATAAGAGAAAACCAACTGACATCTTCTTCAAAGGCTCACAAAGAATAAAATATCAAGGTCTTCTAAATCTTCTCTCTAAAATCGACAAGGATCTTAGGCGAACCATTAGGTGAAATATGGATGCTACAAACGCCAGGTCTAACGCTAAAAGAACCGCTCCCAGAAAGTATAATGTTGATGATTGTGTATGTCGCGGTAAAACGAATCAAGGGTAAAAATAAACCCTTGTACAAGAAAGAAATGTTGCCAAGAACGGCTTAGTAACGGTAACGACAGTGAGCGGTAATTAACGCATTAACGACTCAATGGGATCTATACGAGCCTTACAAGCGACAGACACTACCCCGAAAGTGTAATGGTGAGAACTCAGCGGACATCCAAAGAATAACTAAGAATCATCTTGAGCCTACATTGTAAAAAAAACGAAAATCTAATGATAAACAAAATTAAAAGAATAGAATTTAAATTTGTAATGGTAATTTTTTTTCTACGTATTCGAATTATTAAACATTTAATTTGTAAATTTGTATTACAGTAAAAAAGTTTTTATAAAAGTAAACGATCCTTGTCGATGCATAGATCAAGTTGACATGCAGCCTCCAAGCGGCGCCCCCTGGATAGCTTCCACAACACCCGTGTGGGGTGAACCAATGCATGCAGCGTTTCCCCAGCGGTTGTGCGGCGGGCTAACAACCCACCCAAAAAAAAAAAAATAACTGTTACGGAAGAGCAAGCAGCCTCGGAAGAACGGACGGAACCCCAACGACGACACGGCGCGAAAAAGGACTACGATTTTTGAGTGTGCTCCTGGAAAATAAGAACACTCCGGGGGCCGCACAAAAAAAAAGAATAGAATTTAAATTTGTATCACAGTAAACAAGTTTGTATAAAAGTAAACGATCCTTGTCGATGCATAGATCAAGTTGACACGCAACCTCCAAGCGGCGCCCCCTGGATAGCTTCCCGAACACCCGTTGTGGGGTGATAACAGATAACTGCTTCCGACTCACAAACTTTGCGGCAGCACGTAATATGGTCATAAGTAGCACAAGGTTCCCTCGCAAAAAAATCCACACAGCAACCTGGCGATCCCCGGATGGTAGATCCGCCAACCAAATCGACCATGTGCTTATTGACGGAAGACACGCGTCAAACATCCTGGATGTGCGAACATTCATGGGGGCAAACGTCGACTCTGACCACTTTCTTGTTGCAGCAAGATTCAAAGCTCGACTGTCCAATGTCAGAAAGCTGCATCTGCCGACAAAGAGGACTTTTGACATTGGACGCCTAAGCACACCGGAGATTGCCAGAGCCTACGAAGAGCAATTAAATGAGAGACTCTCGGGTATGCCTACGTCAAGTCCCAACGAGATGTGGTTGCATTGCCGCTCGGCCATCAAAGAGGTAGCGGAAACTACATTAGGCTACCTACCACCCCCGACAAGAAACCCGTGGCATGATGGCGAGTGTGAGCAGAAAAAACGTGCAACCGACGAGGCATACCAAAAAGCGCTGCAGCGGAAAATAAGACCAGCGCAAGAGGAGTACCGGGCTAGAAGACGGGAGGAGAAAAAGCTTCTACGCCTGAAGAAAAGGTCTCTCGCAACCCAGGCACCAGGCTCTGCGAAATTGCGAAGGTAACCTAGTTACGGACCCACAGGGAATAGTGTATGTGTTTAAGCAGCACTTCCAACAGCTGCTTAGCGGGCCTGACCAGGAGAGAGTGATAGGGAACCAATCCCAATTCCATTCGACGAAGAAGTCCTCCCACCTAGCTTTGAAGAAGTCAGTACAGCCATTAAAAGGCTGAAGAACAACAAAGCCGCAGGCTCAGATGGGTTACCATCGGAGCTTTTCAAAGCTGGGGGCAATGTAATGGTAGGGAGCATGTACCAAATCATTTGCCGAATTTGGGAAGATGAAAGCATGCCCGACGACTGGAATATCAGCTCCATATGCCCCATCCACAAAAAAGGCGATCCTACCTCCTGCAGGAACTACAGAGGTATATCCCTGCTCAATGTCGCCTACAAGATCCTATCCAGCGTACTGTGTGAACGTCTAAAGCCGTTTTGCACAGCACTAATCGGCACGTACCAGTGCGGCTTCCGACCCGGCAAATCGACTACAGACCAAATCTGGGTAGTTAACGACATAGTTCGTGGACTTAGGACTCAGCAATTCAAGCTCTACTATGTTAGGAATGAAGGTAAGCCAAGAGCCTGCATACTTACAAAGAGTTCTTTGAATACCCATATTCTCTGCCACCTTAGCGATCGAGACTCAGTCACTGTATGCCTGGAGGCAGGCAAAACCAAACTATGGCTAGTCTCCTCCTACATGGCCCATGACCATGGGGGAATGTCCGTCAGAGACGCTGAAAAGGACGATTGCTGAGTCGGAAAGAACCAAAACCGCGCTAATCCTGGGCTATGATGCAAACGCCCATCACACAATATGGGGAAGCACGGACATCAACGAAAGAGGTGAGTACGAATTTGCCGAATGCCGCTATGGCAATATCATCCGCATATGCAATAACTTTGCACCCTACCTCTTCCAGTATTAATAGCAGTTCATTTACCGCTACGTTACAAAGAAGGGGTAAGAGAACACCTCCTTGTGGAGTGCCCCTATTAACTCCTCTATGGATCTTAGCGTCTCCAATCTCTTCTTCTTCTTCTTTATGTGGCTCTACAGTCCGGGGTGGACCTGGGCCTCAACCAACATGCCTCTCTAACTAGCGCGATCCCTGGCTAGCTGTCTCCAGTTTCGCACACCAAGTTGGTTGAGGTCCCTCTCCACTTGGGTGCGCCACCTTAAACGCCACCTAAAACGCGTCCTCTGTTGCGTTGCCCGACAGGTTCGGATTCGAAGAAGCGTCTCCCATCTGAGAGTGCATTTCTCTGCTGGTGAGTAGCTGATGAATGGAGACCACTAGGGGCTTCCCGAGGTTGCTAAGCGCAAGTGAAATTGCTTCCGGGTTGATATTGTTAAAGGCACCTTCGATGTCGAGAAAAGTCACAAGTGTGTATTCTTTGAACTGGAGAGATTTTTCGATGGTGCCTATCAGAGAGTGGAGGGCTGTCTCTACAGACTTGCCTTGTTGTAGGCATTTTGTGCAGATGAGAGTCTGCATACTTGGATAGCTTGCCTGATATATTGGTCCATAAGTTTCTCCAAGGTTTTTCCTTCGCGTGGTTACACATTTTGACGCGGTGCGAAGGCTAAGTAAGGGTCAATAACTCAAGGGAATTTATTCTCTATGAGGAGACCCGAAGCTAAGATGTAGCCATCCCTTCTCTCCCTCCATCCTATCTCTCCCTTCCATCTCCGGTGGGCTGGATCAAGGTGTCATACGACCCGTGCCGAGGATCAGCCTGGCTGGGGGCCAACTTAAATAATAGCTCATTCGCAAACGGAGTATCTGGGTGTACTGGCACACTCCCAAATTAATCCTGCCTTAGCTGTGTAATGCGGATCTCTGCACAGCCGGACCTTCCTTTTCTCCGATACTCGTGGGACCTAACATGAACAAAAACACAATAAAAACAAAAAATAACAAAAAAGAGACCGGTGCTCCCTCACCGGCTGGAAGTTCTTCCAGACCAACTTCGGCTCCTGAAGTGCCGACGGATGAGGCGGCTCAAGCCGTCTTAAAGACTGTCAAAGGCAGCGTGGAGCCTCATAAACCAAATACCTGCACGGTAACCCCCACTGAGAGTTCCTGCACGGAAAGAGCAAACATTGCCCGCGGAGGAAAAGGTACAAGGAGAGGCGTTCTGCTGCCCGGGTTCTATAGCGCCTTAAAGGCATTCCACAGGAGAAGCTAAACGACAGCAGCAAGAGGTCGTAAGCTTGGGCTACAAATGTAGTGAAAAGCCAACCACAGGCGGACACTACCAGGGGCACTACGCCCAAACTCGCCAGGTCATTGGAGGCGTCACCCTGGAAGCCTAAAAGGCTGAAACCGAGTGGTGAAACAATAAATATTGCCAGTAGGCTCAATAGGCCATATAGTGAAGTGCTGAAAGGCGAAATCACTTACGCCGTATTAGATAGAGGAAACGCTGACTGCGCCATCTCTCCACTGAATTGGAAGAAGGTGGAGTCAGCGATTAACGACATCTATCTGAGCCTGGTGCTGGAAAAACGGAGGCCTTGCACCTGTAGGGCGTGACGGAGGATGGCACCAGGGTCATATTAAGCTCGTGACTTTCACGTGCCAGAGATCGGCTGATCTCTTTAAAAAAAGCCATTAGCAGACTGGGTGTGGTGTGTAGGGAACGCGGTTCGAGTTTGTAACGAGGGATGAAATCCCCAGTAGACCAAGAACCCGCACTTCCCTTCCGCGAAGCCCCGTCAGATCCTGCAACAATCCTCAAGTTCATCCAGCTTTGAAAGCCAAACCTTCCTACCCACAATTGGAAGGTTGTTAGGCTGGATGAACTGAAGAGAGGAACAAGGTCTGCAGTGATAGTGATAAATAAAGAATCACTGGACCCACTTGCCAAGTCGTAGGGTATCATCCACTACGGCTTTGGGACGATCACCCTGAGGGTGTACAAAAAGGAGCTCGAACTTGTCGAAAGCGGAACAGCCTCCCTCCCTCTCTGCTGCTTCAACTGTCGGTAATATACTAACGGCGGTAGCAGAGGAGGAGAAAGACCGTCCTGCTTCAAGCGAGCCTCAACCCTCTACTTCAGGCTCCATCGAGAGGGCAACCCCCGTAGCAATATGGTACCGATGGAGGTGGGGGAGGAGGAGGGCTCTCGCACGCAGGCGCTGACCCATATCCTAGGTAGCCATGGTCAGGAAGCAGATGATATTGGCCTCTCAGACCTGGAACTAACCAGCACCCGCCCAATAGCCAAGAAGACTCTCTTCTGGAGTCAGACACCGACGATAAGGCTAATTTGACAGTGGTGGAGATTGTGTCTGGAATAAAGACGAACACGTTACCCGACAGATATGCTCCGGGTGACACAGATTAATCCCCACCACTCCATCGCGGTCTCGGCCGCTCTTCTTCTCCGCGCTAACACCTGCGGAGACGACATCGTCCTGGCCCAGGAACGCTGGGTAGTTAACGACAAGTTCGTGGACTCAGGACTCAGCAATTCAACCCATATTATGTAAGGAATGAAGGTAAGCCAAGAGCCTGCATACTTACAAAGAGTTCTTTGAATACCCATATTCTCTCCCACCTTAGCGATCGAGACTCAGTCACTGTATGCCTGGAGGCAGGAAAAACCAAATTATGGCTAGTCTCCTCCTACATGGCCCATGACCATGATGAAACGCTGAAAAGGACGATTGCTGAGTCGGAAAGAACCAGAACCGCGCTAATCCTGGGCTGTGATGCAAACGCCCATCACACACTATGGGAAGCACGGACATCAACGAAAGAGGTGAGTACCTTTTCAACTACCTTGTAAGTAGTAGGTTAGATTTAGATTTGTGATTCCAAGGTAATACACCTACCTTCGTAACTAGGAACAGACAGGAAGTCCTAGACCTTACACTCGTATCTGACCATATAGCGAATAGAATCAGCAATTGGAGGGTATCATCCGATCCTAAGAGAACCAACTGGGACAGATATAGAGAGATTGTTGCGGCAACAATGTCGAGCACCAACATCTCCATCCCGAGCAACCCCACTGATCTCGAACATTCAGTGGACAACCTCACAAAAACCCTCAACAATGCAATGGCAATGTCATGTCCAATCAGCAGGCAAAGAGGCAAGTCTAAACCTCCCTGGTGGAACCATGAAATTGAGATTCTAGCATCATACCCCAAAATCACCAAAAACCTGACGGAACCTGGACCACATCCAGTGAGGAAACCCTTAGTCTCCTTGTCGATACGCACTTTCCGGGCAACTTCCCGATTAAAGCCAATAAGGAAGTCGTATCTCCCCCTTATACTTCATGTAACCTTATAAATGTCAGCCACATAACTATCATGTGGGCACTGACAAGCTGCAAACCCTTCAAGTCAGCGGGACCTGACGGCGTCATCCCAGCGGAGCTCCAAAGAACAGCTGACCTCATCATGCATTGGATTCTGAGCATATTCAAAGGCTGTATGAGTCTCAGTCATGTCCCCAGCTCCTGGAAAAGGGTCAAAGTAGTGTTTATTCCCAAAGCGGGTAGCTACTCCCATGCCAAGCCGAAGGACCTAAGGCCAATAAGTCTCTCCTCGTTTCTCCTGAAAACCTTGAAGAAACTTATAGACCAATATATCAGGCAAGCTATCCCAGTATGCAGACTCTCATCTGCACAAAATGCCTACAACAAGGGCAAGTCTGAAGAGACAACCCTCCACTCTCTGATAGGCACCATCGAAAAATCTCTCGAGTTCAAAGAATATACACTTGTGACTTTTCTCGACATCGAAGGTACCTTAAACAATATCAAACCGGAAGCAATTTCACTCGCGCTTAGCTTAGCTAGAGGCGTGGACACAAACATGCGGACTCGGCTTCAACCCACAAAAAACTCTTCACCAGAAAATACAAAATCCCCCAATGTGACCCTCCACTGCTGTGCGGCAGTACATTACAGCTAACCACCAGTGCGAAATTTCTGGGTTTCACTCGCGACAGCAAGCTAAATTGGAAGGTCAATATCCAGGAAAGCTCAATATCCTATCATCAGAACGACACTTTTGTATGGTGTCTCAGTTTGGTGGACAGCACTAAACAAGGCTATAAACTGCAATGCACTCAACCGAGTACAAAGACTGGCGTGCCTGTGTATCAGCGGGACACTGAGAAGTACTCCGTCAGACGCACTGAATATTCTCCTCCATCGCCCACCTCTGGAAATATTCGGGAAACAAGCAGCAGCAAGCACAGCCATAAGACTCAAAACACTTCGATTGTGGTCCGAACTCAACACTGGCCACTTAACCTCTCTCAAGCAATTCAATTTCCTACCTAGCGACACTGACCGCCTAATACCCCAGGTCATCTTCGAAAAGAAATTCGCAATCAGTATTCCTTCCAGATCGGACTGGATGACTGACATGCAAAGATTGAAAGATCCCCTGCGCATCTTCACAGATGGATCAAAGACAAAAGAAGGGATGGGTTGGGGTGTCTATTCTCAAGATCTTAACATTGCTATCAAGATCTCAACATTGCTATCAAGATCTCAACATTGCTATCTCCGTGAAGCTCCTGACCATTGTAGCGTTTTTTAGCAGAAACCATAGCGATTAAAGAGGCGCTGTACTGGCTCAAAAACAACGTGATATCCAAAAGGAATATTACCATCTATTCCTATAGTCAGACCGCCCTGGACAATGTCATGTTCTACTCTAAAACATCCCTTAATTGCAGGCTGTCTCTTGACTAGATGGGCGAACATTTTAACATTCACCTCATGTGGATGCCGGGACACTGTGACAAACCAGGAAACAAAGCAAAGCCGATGAACTCGCTAGGTGTGGTACAACCTCATCCCTATCGATAGAAGGGGTACCACCTTCCATGCCGATCGCTACAGCCTATCATCTTTTAAAGATTCATACAATTAAAACCACCAATGACAACTGGCTAGAAGGCACCATCTGCCTTAAAACAAAAGATATCTGGCCAACACTTAACCTAAAACGGTCACTCAGTCTACTTGGACTCAGCAAGCCCTCATTAAGGACCCTCATAGGAATCATAACCGGGCACTGTGTAATTGGCACTCATGCTCGCAGGGTTTGTGCTCCATATAATGATTTTTGCAGAAGCTGCATGGATGAACAGGAGGAAGAGAATACTCATCACCTTCTCTGCTCCTGCAGTGCTCTTGCCAGTCGTAGGTTCACAATGGGCCTACTCTGGCCTAAGTGTGACTGCTCTGCAGCAGCCACTACAACCTAACCTAACCTAACATAAGTTCGCCCTGCTGTAATTGGAGTACTGGGACTCAGATGTTCTGTAAAGTCGAAGGCAAGCCCTAAGACAAGCCCTCTCAAACACCCGAATCTTTTCCATTAAGCTTCCACTCACGTTGAACCACACGTGACAACCATAGGTAAGCATTGGCCGTATGAGGGCCATGTAGTAGATTACCTTCACCATCGCATCGAGTTGGCTGTTGTTAAATAGTCTCTTTGTAAGAGCAAAAGCAGCTCGGGCCCTGACCAGAGCAGCATCTACATGTTTGTTAAAATATAAATAATGATCTAGCCAGATCCCCAGGTATCTGACTACAGTCCTTTGCACCAATTCTTTTTCGTATCCGCCTAAACTTTATACAAAGCCGTCCTGAACAGAATAGTTTTCGACTTCTGAAAGTTGATATTCAACTTCCAGTATCGCTCAAGAAAATGTTGAACAGGATCGACGGCCCGCTGTTGGAGACCATTTTTAACTTCAAAAATACCTGTAGAGGTCACGTTGCCATTCTTGACTACGAACCGCCTACCGGAAAGCATGTTATACAGTTGGTACAGCAGTGGTTTACTAATGCCTAGCCTATTGAGCTTGTAGTAAAGTCCTTCTAACCATACGGTGTCGGAGGCCTTCTCCAGGTCAATCAAGCAGGCTCCCGTGCATTGTTTCTTGCTCTTGTTCCATTGGATATCCGACACCAGTTTCGACGCGGCATGAATAGTGTCATGCCCCGCTCTGAAACCGAATTGGTTATCCGGAATTATACGTTTGTCCTCTGTCCAGTTGATCAGAGCTCTATTTATCACCTTCTCGAATACCTTGCTGATGTTCGGAAGGAGACTAATTGACCGGAGGTTGCACGGATTTGAAGAATCTTTCCCTCGCTTGGATATGGGTTGTACAATCATAATATAATGTGCATTATTCAGAGCATTGTTAAACAGGATTGTGTACATAGGACCACTTCCAGAGGAAGATGTCTTACCACAATGTTTGAGATCCCGTCGATTCCAACTGACTTTTTCTTCTTTACTGATGCGAAGACCGCTGGAAGATCTGCCTTCGAAATGAACGGGGGATGGTAGTAAAGGGTTGGAGCACTATTATTACCTTTTCTTTTCAATTAATATGTTTGTTCTTAAGAAAACACTTAGGTGATCGAACTTTTTATGTATTTTCATACGCTAGAAAAGTAATTAAAAATGAAAATTCACGCGATATTAAATTTGAACTTGAACTTTGACCGTTTGACACGTTTGATCGGCTACGATCTAAAATGTTTATACCGTACTTTATTGTTTTATTTGTAAAAAGAGGTGAATGGAAGAGAGTAAAAAGACTTTGCGTATTGATATATAAATAATTTCAAAATAAACGGGTGCTTTAACGAGATTCTTTCCTTAGACATCATAACATATCTAGAAAATCAATCGCCGCATTGCTGATGTCGATGTGTCAGATATAGAACACTTTGAAAAGACAATCATTTTTACAATGATTGTGCTATGAAGAGAAAAGAAAAGAAGAATTTGTAATTCGAAAGAGTTAAAGAGATTATTCCAATGGTTAGGAGTTGCGTGACGCATTCTAGGTCGTTAATGATTGATAAAACAATTACTTAGCGATTTGTTAGTCACCAACCAACACTGAATGGTTGAGTGGTCAGTATTGAGTTCGAACCACAATCGGAGTATTTGTAGTCTCAAGGCTGTGTTTGCTGCAGTTTGTTTCCCGATTATTTCGAATGGTGGAAGATAGAGGAGAATATTCAGTGCGTTTGAAGGAATACTTCTCAGTGCCCCGCTGATACACAGGCACGTCAGTCTTTGTACTCGGTTGAGTGCAAACTGAGACACCATACAAAAGTGTCGGTCTGACGATAGAGGTGTAAATCCAGTGAGCGATGCGTGCTTGTAGGCCCCATTTGTATCCAATGGCTTTTTTTTTACTGATAAAAAGGACTGAAGAGGCTTTTTTGACCCTTTCCTGGATATTGAGCTTCCAATTTAGCTTGCTATCGAGCTTGAGACCCAGAAATTTCGCACTGGTGGTTAGCTGTAATGTAGTGCCGCACAGCAGTGGGGGGTCAAACTGAGGGATTTTTTATCATCTGGTGAGGGGTACGATATCCGGTTTTTGCGGGTTATAGCCGAGCCCGCATGTTTGTGTCCATGCTTGCAGCTTGTCGAAGGCATTCTGCATTACGTCTCTTAGAGTAGAGACTAATTGCCGGATGCCGCTGTAGCAATATCATCGGCATAGGTAATAACTTTGCATCCTACCTCCTCCAGTATTAACTGCAGTTCATTTACCGCTACGTTCCAAAGAACGTTCCAAGGAAGCTTTGCAACCTTCCAGTTGTGGGTAGGAAGGTTTGGGTTGCAAAGTTGGATGAATTTTAGGATTATTGCGGGATCTGAGGGGCTTCGCGTAAGGTGAGGTCCTTGGTCTACTGGGGATCTGATCCCTTTCACCACTCTGTTTTTACCTTTTGCGCTCTGAGGGTGACGCCTGCAGTGACCTGGGACATTTGGACGTAGTGCTCTTAGTAGTGTCCACTTGTCATTGGCTTTTCACTACTTTAGTTGCCCAAGCTAACGATCGCTTACTGCTATCGTTTAGCTTCTCCGGGGGAATGCCTTTAAGGCTCTCCAGAATCCGGGCAGCAGAGCGCCTCTCCTTATATCTTTTCTAGGAAGGTCCTGCGACCTTCAAGGTGGACACAGCTCCGCGAGCAGAAGTTACGTGTGCCGTGCAGGAACTCTCAGTGGGAGTTTCCGTGTAGGTTTTTGGTTTTTGAGGCTCTTTGAGGCGACAGTTCTTAAGACGGTTTGAGCCTCCTTATCCGTCAGCACTTCACGAGCCGATGTCCGGCTGTGCAGAGATCCGCATTGCACGGGTCATATGACACCTTGACCCAGTCCACCGGAGATGAGAGATAGGATGTAGTGGGAGGGAGTTAAGCGATGGTTACATCTTAGCTTCGGGTTTCCTCATAGAGAATAAATTCCCTTGAGTCATTGACCTTTACTAAACCTTCGCATCGCGTCAAGGTGTGCAACCTCGCGAAGGTGCCTTGATTAAGCAGAGGAGGAAAATGTATTATACCTTCTCCGTAACTGCCCTGCACTCACCCTGATCAGGAAAGTCACAATAGGCTCCAACTTTTTCGACAATCTAAGGATCGGAGCAAGACAACCGTAAAAAAAAACAGTGGAATTCAATGGCAAAACTAGCTGTCTGTCATACAAAACGCGCCAACCTTAACTTCTAGTTATGTAACCCACGTGGCAGTACACACCTTCGCATAATGCATTGCATAATGCTACTTTAACCTAAAATAATGTATAACAGTTTAGAAAAGCTTGTCAAAATTGGCCATTCGGTGTCCCCATAAAACTATAGATCAATTTCACTAGTGAGAGAACAATAGAATGCACATCACGAGTGGTTGCTGAGAATCGTGGTCCGGAGTATTGACTCACGTGCGCATATTATTATTATTAATTTTTAGTAAGTTTGACTTTATTTTTACCTTAAATTCGATTTTATCCGATTAGGGACACTTATTGTCATTCACTCTTTTCTTGTTTTTCTTATTGCAAGAACATATTGTACACACTATTGCTGTTTCGTCTTATTTCGGATTGTTTAAGACTTCGACATCACAAAAGTTACATTTTGAATCATAGCCTATAATATTTACTGCTTTTGAATATAAGGGTGGTCGTACATACCGCACTTACAATACCAAAAGTATTTGGAATCTTTTAAATATATTTATAGCAATATACAAGTATCATTCTATAATAGCATGTAGATGAACATGTTTTCGTGAACAGAAAATAATTATAAAAATATTCAAATGAATTACTTTTATTTTTGTAATGTTTTAATGACATTTACTTATTATGTGTACAAATCGTATGAACGATATCAACATATCATGATTCAAATAAATCTTAATTTCTCAACATGTTCAATAGAAACACCAAATTATAATATATTTCACATTCAAATATATAGTACCACACATCATATGTAAGAACTATAATTTTTGTGAACTTTTGCTCTCCGTATTGACACAAGAACATTATATTCCTATTGATTTTTCCAGTACGAAAAGCTACTCCTCAATTTCTCGTCACACGCCTTTATCAAATGTATTATTCTTTGTTGCTGTAGATACTTTTATTATGATAACATAAGTACTTGTTCATTTATAGCATTATGAATAAATCGCCTGACTATCCTCTATAAATAAATAATGAAAAAGTATGCAGACTTTTACCTTGACTGTTATTCAGTCATTACAGATCAGTCTTTGTTTAATTTATTATTTTTTAAGCTGTATATATAACTTTGGTTTCTTAACTTAAAATACAAAGTGCTTCCAAAACTTGTATGGGATTCCGCCAGGACAAAAAAAAAACTAACCTAGTTAATCCTGAAATCTCTTTCGAAAGTTAAGTAAAATATTTTTACATAACAATATAATTGGATTATGCGTCTTTTATACATATACATTCGAACGCTTCATTTCATTCACATAAAAAGAAAATAATGTCAAAACCGCTAGTAATATGAGTAATATTATAAAAACTCTTAATACCATCCATTAATTTGTACGCTTGTCTACTACAGTCTTTATTGTGACAGGTCACAATGGAACGTATCATTGCAATTCCTTTACTCTTAAAATATTTCATTGCACAACATTTTGACATTCGTTGTTCCATTCAGATGATTTAAAAATGTTCCTTTATGTTATACCTGTAAACCGTAAAAAAGAAACACATGGACTCAAACGTTTATTTGGTATTTGTAGAAAAGTAGATATCCATACAAATGACTGCATATAATATATTGTATGTAAGAACTTATTCAACTGTCTTGGCCAGAAAGCTGTAGACTGAATTCAAATAGTTAATTAATTGTATATAGTAGTAAGAAATTTGGGAACTTAGTAATGTACATAACAATTTTTGCATTTTTTTTTCTTAATCTATCTGCACATACATATGAATGTATCTCTCAATTATTTTCTAAAAAAAAGTTTCAAACAAATTCCCGGTAATACATAACTATTTTAAATTCAACTAATCAATTTGCCAAGAACTATCTCGATTATATTTTTCATTAATTTAACATGTTCTTAAACCCACTTTCACACTGAGCTGTTTTTGCAGTTTCTCCCATCCACCCACTGAATTTCACTCAGTATGATGTGTTTGAGAGTTAAATGGTAAGTTCTGCAAAAAATCGATGTAGCATCTACATCAAGTTGCCACCGAACAAAACAAGTAGAAGAACTTGCACCCAACAGAAGGACCACATTGAAGGCCACAACTATAAGAAAGAACTGCCGCAGAACACGACGTAAGCCTCAAGCCTGCGAATGAAGCATAAGTACATATAAACGTACACACATCCATACCTAGTATATATTATAGTATATTAAAGAGAGTACGAGCCCCCGTCTTCGTGTGGTGTAATGTGGTTATATTTTTTCATCTTATGGCAATGGCAGTAGTGTCCATAGTTGTGTGTTGAGTGATTCGTTTTGTTGGTGCATACAGTGAAGTTTAGTTTCACGTTTTGCTTCAGTCAAATATCGCATTTACTTGAGTTTGCATCGCTTGGTAGTATTCCATCATCGGCGGATAAGGGATACTACAGGCTTGAGTAAAGTTACGGGAAGGGGTTGAATTAATCATTTCTTAAGTTTTTTTTATAGAGAGTTATAGAGAAAAAAATCAATGAGAACTAAGATAATAGAGAACAAAATTTACTGTGCTTTTCATGAATCTTAAACCCAACAAAAAAATATATATATTACAAATTTAATAGTGGATTGCAGTAGGGGTTAAAATCGTTTAGTTTCTTTACATTTACGAGTTCCTCGAAACCGGTCCCATACCTTAAATTGCAAATTCGCCGGTTGTCAGGTGGAGGTGAAAAAAATATGAAAATTCGTAGTGAAGATGTCCTTATATGGACCAATTACATGAACCAAGTTACGTTACGCGATAGCAGTCCAGTTTACGAAAAAATTCATCACTATCAGGGTTAAATTTCATGGATCGTGTATAAATTTAGAGCCGCTGTAGAGTGATTAAAGTGACACAATTCCCGTAGTCTATCTACAAACCACGGTATACAACCAATACCAAAATATCGGAAAAAATGTTTTTTTATAGTTATATATGTACATATGTGTACATATCAAACATATTCAAAATTTTGTGTGTGTGAGAACAGTATCACTGGAAAGTACAATATATCTTTAAATGTGTGGGGATTTTGCCGCAACCTGTGCTTTTCATTTCCCGAGTTCTAATTTCCGGTGTGAAGTTGTTAGTCGCATATTCTCCCACTGTTTTTCGTTCGATAATTTTATTTTCCAATAGTTTAAGCTTTTTATGCCGTCAAAGCAATTACAATTTAAGTACGATTTAAAGAGATAAAACCTTTGTTTGCTCTGGTAATCATTTAGCCGAAGTAATTGCTGAGAATAAATTCCTCAAAGGACATGCTATAAAACAAGATATACAGATCGAAAAAATGGGACTCAAGCATAGTGAAAATTATCATTGAGAACTATGTCTCCTTTAAATAATTTTAATTTTCACGTACTATGCGCATACAAGTGTATATATCAGAGGTACAAAAAATTATGTAAGTCATCTGAGATTGGTAAAGGAGTTTTAAGACATTTATATATATTTTTATCTTTAACTTACTAACAAATATTTGAATCTTATTCTACTGAGTTGAGTTGAAAAGGTCCGCTTTAGGTTAATACCCAATATAAGAGTTAGGAACGGTGTGACTGTTTTAATATATCACCATCGCATCTACGCTACTTTTAGGGTTAAAATATAAATGCTTTTGATGCCCGACCTTGAATAAATGCGACATTTTAAATTTTTTATAATATTTAATTAGTCTCATTAATTTTAAATTGACTACACTAGGCTAAAATTAAAAAAACGTAGGCTTTCTTTTAAATGCTGTTTCTTTTTCATATAATGATATCCATCAAATTAGGAAAGAGTTGGTCTTACTTTTTTTTAGCTTACTCGTAAGTTATATTCGTTTACTAGAGTGCATCCAATATTATAATCAACACTCATTTAGCTGAATGTCGACATAATTTAATAAATGATCAGCAACCATTGGAAAATCGATTATACTATTTAGGTAAAAAATTCACTACTCTTGAAATGAATGAGTGGGCATTGCTACTGACAGGCTTTCCATCGAAAACAAAAAATCGGTTAACCCCTTTTAATATAACTAAGTTATTATGTTTCTTATTTTTATATATAATGTATACTCTTATGGACTATTCTGTTTATTGTATGAAATTCATATATTTTAATGTATCATCACTGACACATTATCCTCTTCTAATTGAAGGCAATCCTTCAATACAAAGCTCTTCTTCGAGAAAGCGTATACGAACGAATACCTATGGGTATCCATTTTGGACATTGGAAATGTATATCATGTGGGTATGAATTTACATTTTTTTTTTCAGTTCATAGTTGTGGCCCATGGCTTTGTGGTTATGTGTGGTGACCGCAACCACGATGGCGTAGGTTCAATACGGCCCCACCTCTTTCGAGTAATTTACAATGCTGAAAGAGAATGCCCTGTCTAGAAAAAGGTTCTCAAACTTGGCCGTTCGGAGTCGGCATAAAACTGTAGGTCCCTTCCACGCGTGAGAAAACAATAACACGCATAGCACGTGTGGTTCAGTGAAGCTAGACCCTGGTCCTCTACGAGTTGCAGCGCCACCCATATTATATTATTATTATTATGAATTTACGTGGTATGACAGACGATCTCGGATGCAAGAGTAACATAATAAGTGCGTAGTAACATTAATTTTTTTGTGGACGATACTCGATGTGATTAACAAACATCCTTAAGTCTACACATGTATTTTCTAAAAAGATCCAGACATAACGTGACCACATATTAAATTACAATGATGTTTTACATGTTAAAAATAAAGAACTTAGCAATTACTAATGGTTAACTTTTGCAAAGCGTATAGTTTTCAACTTGGCAAATATTGTAATATACCTTGTTGAAAAACCATTTG
This sequence comes from Eristalis arbustorum, assembly GCA_916610145.1. Classification (NCBI taxonomy): domain Eukaryota; kingdom Metazoa; phylum Arthropoda; class Insecta; order Diptera; family Syrphidae; genus Eristalis; species Eristalis arbustorum. The sequence continues at coordinate 65,877,727 of OU744317.1, forward strand.
GTATACTGTTTGCCTTCAATATCATTTATTTTTACATTTTAATGAATATTATGTGGCACCTAATAATATTACGTTTGTAATATTTATTGAATGTATCCAAGTACAATAGGTAGTGTCCTCGTTGGGCATAATCTCTCTCTCTTTGGAAGGATATTTAATTACAAAAACTTAATATTAGTACATATACCGTCAAATTGAAATTTCATCCATGTTATTAAGGGTACTGTTTCGTTCGATTATTAGCACTGTTAAGAAAGTCAGTTTATCGTTTTATCCTTTCATAGTATATTACCAAGTGTAGAACATGAATCGGAAATCCCTGAGCGTTTCTAAGAAAAATATGTTCCAAAACTCCTATGCATATACATACACTAATCGTTTAGTTGTTACAACTAACACGAAGGCCTTATTTTGTAGGGCAGGTACTTCCTTCACTGATCCTTCCACTTCCTTGGTACCAAGATAACTGTATGATCCGCGTACCTTGGTACTTTGACACCTTCCCTATCTATTGTTGATAGTATCCAGTTCATTACAATAAGCCAGAGAAGAGGAGAGATGAGTGTTTTCAGTCATTGCTTGATGGTAACAATCTATTGCTATAGAAAATTGTCTATGCCTAGTTCCGTCAAATATTCAAGGACCGCTTCCACATCAACTCTATTGAAGGCTTTATAATTTAACGCCATTCTATTGGTTACTCTGTCTATTGTCAATAAGAGTTGTTTTTGTAGTGGAACCTAAATCACAGCAAAGCAAAAGCTCCCCAAGAACTCGAATGATTCTGAAGCTGAAACCCATACTCCACCGTTCTTCAAAATGTCTCGGATTAGAGAGTTCTTTTGATAGGATTTTACTTATTTCATGTCGTTTATATACATGTTTTTTATAACATGTGCTCAGCGCCTATTAGATTTGCTATCCGAGATAAATGAATGGGACACTAGGTCTTGAGAGCCACATCAAAAATTATCTAGTTATGATCTGATAATGATCATAAGTCGGATGATTTACCAATCCGATGCTAAACTCAGAATCAATAGAAATTTCGAACTTAAGTGATGGATTCGACTTAAATAGTGGTTTAACTTAAACCAACAATGGTCACGGCTTCAGTATTAGTCCTGAGAGCACATAGCTGTCATTAGTGTAATAAAGCTACTTATATACTCTCATATACTTGATCTGGCAGTTGTTCGGAGAAACCAGTGAGCAAAAACATAACTATCACAAATAATAGAGTATCCGCGTTAATGGAGTTTTAAGTTTCCATCTTAATTTCGTGTCTATAGTGAGACCTATGAATCTTGTTATTTAATAGTTTGCGCGTGCTCAAGGGGTTATTAATACCCTTAATTGTCCGGAGTCAAGACACAGCACGGGCCGAAGGTATAGAAGGAGAGAGAGAGAGAGGAGGTACCTGTGCACATTGGTCTTTAACATCTGCGGATTGTAATCTATGGGGAATATTGAGCTGTAACAATTTGCTCTCGTTTCAAAAATGTGTTCTTTTTCAAATTGTCACATAACAAGTTAGATTTTAATTCCTTATTTAAAAAAATGTACCCGGTGAGTGCAACAACCTCGGTTCCTGCAAATGCCTTGATTTCTATTAGTTGCGTAAATCGTGTTTATACTATAGATGTCAGAAAGAAGTCAGTAAAACACATATATGTTACTAGTAATATTTTGTAAAGTTAGTCCGTTAATTGTCAGCAAGTGTTTAGATCTTAGAAAAGAATAAATATTTTTGGGTATGCGATCAATGAAGCAGTGATAACGTTCAATTCACAGGGCGTATTGCTCTTATGCTTCTTCTTCTTTGATTGGCGCTACAGTCAAGTTTCTGCTGCCCAATAAGACGCTCTGTCCGAGACGTCGATGTTGTGCGTCCTTCCGTGATGACAGTACTTTGTTTTGCCCTGGTTTATCGCTAGACCCATTTTAGCCGCTTCCGCTTTAATGCCAGCAAACGCCTCATTGACAGCTCGCTGTATTCGTCCAATCACGTCAATATCGTCCGCGTAAGCAAGCAGTTGAACGGACTTTTGGAAGATCGTGGCTCGGGTGTTTACGTTTGAATTTCGCACGATCTTCTCAAGTATGATGTTAAAGAAGGCGCATAACAGCGTGTCGCCTTGCCTAAAACCTTTTTTGACATTAAAAGTCTCGGTGAGTTCGTTACCGACCTTGATGGAACAGCGAGAGTTCTCCATCGTCATCCTGCACAATCTAACGAGTTTGGCAGGAATGTTAAAACCACACATGGCGCTGTATAGCTCGTCTCTATGCACGCTGTCACATGCGGCCTTGAAATCGACAAATAGGTGGTGGGTGTCGATCTGCATCTCTTTTCCAGGATCTGCCGTAATATGAAAATTTGATCGATAGTGGACTTTCCTGGCCTTAAACCGCACTGATAAGGACCTATCAGGTTGTTGACAAAAGGTTTCAGGCGCTCGCCCAGAACGGCAGAGAGTGTCTTGTACGCGATGCTAAGGAGGCTGATCCCCCGATAGTTGGCGCAGTCGAAGGTGTCACCTTTATTGTGGACCGGACAAACGACGCGGAGATTCCACTCATCGGGCATGCTTTTCTCCGACCATATCTTACAGATGAGCTGGTGCATGCGCCCAACCAGTTCATCTCCAGCTGCCTAAAACAGTTCCGCGGACAATCCAGCAGCTTTGTTCGACTTCAGTCTAGATATCGCTTTCTTGACATTGTCTAAGTCGGAGGGACGGAATTCGTGTTCATCATCGTCCAAATTGAGTGAAACATTCTGCCTGACAGCGGAATTTGTGTCGTCATCGCCGTTTAACAGTCTACAGAAATGATTTTTCCAAATTTTATCCATTTTCGTCAGTGCAGGCTTCAGCCCGAGGTCTGTATCTTCCTGATACTTGTTTTACCTTTTGGTAAAACTTTCGGACCTCCTTCCTGTCGTAACACCTCTCCATCTCCACGACCGGGCGCTTCTCATGCTCTTTCTTTTTCTTTCTGAGAAGGTGGTGCTCTTCCCTTCTCTTCTGTTCTTAGAGCTCACGAAAAGCACTCGTTGTTCGATGCAGCGTTGCATTGTAGGCCTCCTGCTTAGCTGCATGTACCTGCCTGCACTCGTCATCAAACCATATGTTCCTTCTGGGTGGTATCGTGAAACCCAGCACATCAGTGGCAGCTTCTTTGATGGCTTTTTGATAACGTTTCCATTCTATTTCTGTTAAATGTGCAGGCAACGTCGAACTTTCAGAGAGTTTCAGGAAGACTCGGTCGACAAAGTTCCTGGCGGTCGATTGGGATTGTAGCTTTCCGACGTCAAACCCTAGTGTTCTTTCTCGACTCCGTACTTCTCTCGATATCCTCATTCTTACCTTGGCTACAACAAGGAAATGGTCCGAGTCGATGTTGGCTCCTCAGAACGTTCGGACATCGAGAATATTGGCGAAGTGTCTGACGTCGATCGCAACGTGATCAATCTGGTTGACGGAGACCGTCAGGTCCCCTTATGGATGTTGAGGTGTGGGAACCGCGTGCTCATCACAGAGAGGTTACGCCCCGAAGCGAATTCTTCCAGCCTGAGTCCGTTTCCGGATGTGTTGTCGTGCAGGCTGTGTTTTTCCGATAACTCTAGCAAAGATTTCTTCCTTTCCCAGCTGTGCGTTGAAATCTCCTACAACGATCCTGGTGTCATAGCTGGGGCATCGATCGCATGTTCTTTCTAGGAGATCATAGAAGTCATCCTTGCTATCGTCATCCTTCTCCTCCGTTTTGATCACTTTGATTTCGTCATGTACACATATGCTGCCAAAATAAAGACAAAATTTTGTATACCATCTTAAGATACCTTACTACACTTTTTACAGCTAAGCGGCAAACAATGTCGAAGTTGCTATCGTTTGTGCGCGTTTCGCAAGCTGCCATATACATCTAGAAACCTCCACAATTCAGGAAGTTGATTACGTGCGTTATTAAATGCTGCATTGAAGCTATGATATCTGCGGTGAATAGTGAGAACAGATTGGTAAGCAGAAAGCACTGCACCAGGCAATTTTTGATCTCAAAAAAATAAGTAAAAGTTTAAAAAACACTTTATGCAACGAACATTATATTTATGTAAGTATATTCATGTCAAGTGTCAGTTATTTTTCCTAAAACTAGTCAGGTTTTTTCATAGTTTTTCTTTGGATTACATTTAGACAAACTTGACAATGCAATTATCTAAAATATATATTTTTCAATAGTAAGATAAAATTGTGCGAGCCCTCTGTGCAAGCTGTGTAAAAAAGCAACATGTGTGGTATATTCGTCTATGGAACAATAAATATCTATGTATCTATGTATCCACCTATCTATCTAGTCTAGACAAGATAAGTAACCCATTGATCTCGTCATCAGTTTTGACTTCGTATGTATCGTATGACTATCGAGTAGTATGGATGATGCGTGTTTGATTGAACGAATTTCTTTCGAATAGGTGTGTCGTTTTTAGAAATTAAGTTGTGATTTCCATCATTGGCGCCGCATGGCACTGTTCGTGTTAATTTTAGTAAATACTGGAATAGAAACATATTGTCAGAGACTTAAATGTATGTTTTATTCTTAACGCGTGTCTGTGATGTATACAATAAACGGGTTATACTTACGGTTATTCATTTTACAAGCCACAGTACGCATTATACACTATGTTGCATTTCATTTAAGAAGGCTTATATCCATTTGAACTAGTACAACAAAATTAACAAGGAATCCTAGATGTAATTAATAAATTGTTCCCCTCTGCCTGTGTAACATTGTTGCATAAGCCGGTGCCCATTTTCCATACCCCTACCTAAGCGATAGTGCGCAGCTTCTTTTATAGCATAGCTTGAGAAATGCAAGCTGTTCAGCGTTTAACTGTTTTATGAATATGCAGAATAAATGTTAAGTCAGTTTATCATGACTGTAATAGTACTCGCGTCTACGTTTCAATTCCATTGCACGTGCCTTGCATACATATTATGTAGCTTACTCGAGTAACCAAAGCCCAACATGCCGATTAAGCAAAAGAAATAATTTATCCCAACCTTCGAACGTTCGCTACTATCCGCCCAAGATGCATTTTATACTAAACCAGCTGCGAAATATAGTTGCGTGAAGAGGTATCTTTTCAAAGAAGCGTGTGCCTTGTTGTAAAAAATAAAGTATAAATTAAGTATAAGTATAAATTAAGTATAAAGAATAAATTGCCAATAGACGAACCGTCTTATGCACCTTAACAACAATTTAAACATGGCCAGAAATTAGTATAACACTTACAGCCTCGAGTTATTATGTAAGGCACACGGCTGCAGCCATGCAAGCATGAATGACATGACCGGCATGAAGATTCAAGAAGAAATGATGAATTTGAGAGAGCAGTATTGACGACATGATTGACAACGTCGTTATAGGTTGTTTACGTAAATACATTCACACTGGGCATGCGTAAAGTTTTATGATGATTTTCTGGTTTTTGTGTAATCGACTGCATATACATATGTACATACCATATTTATGAAACTTCTGTTGCCGTTGAAAATGTATTACTACAGTTTGAATGTACTATTTACAATGAATGCTTTTAGATTTGTAATGAAGGAGATATGATGCGAAATTGATATCCAAAGTAGCTCCTTATGCAATTAAACCTCTCTGGAGTATCAATTATTTGATTGGGTGGTTTGGTTTGTTTGTATATTAATTGCTATTGCACACCTCGCAAAAGTCGCGCAAGTTCTTACACCTCTTGACTCTATAACTGGAACTTTTCTAAAAGAGTACATCGGTTAGTGCATTTTAAATCTTTTAAAATTTCACTCAATAACAAATGTTGGTAGTTTTGAGTATTTTTTTTGAAAAACATTTTTTTTCAAAAAAAAAATTAAAAAAATGTGCTCAATAAAAAGAACTTGATTTCGTTAAAAAAAAATGTGACTATTCCTGTTAGTTACCTAAATCGAGTTTATACGTATATACCAGGTATACCGGTATGAAATACGTTTTTTTTTTAAATGAAACGCTAATTATTAATGGGAAAGTAAAAACATTTTATTCAAAGTATTGGCCATTGTTTTCTACACATTTTGACCACCTTTCTGGCAATTTGTGAATACCGCGCCAATTGTTCGTCTTTTAAAGCAACCAATCAGACATCCAACTTTCGACTACTTCGTAGGAATCGAAGTGCTGCTGTAGTCGGAAGGAGCCAAGTCTGGTGAATACGGCGGGTGGGGTAGCTGCTCCCAGCCAAGTGTTCCGATTGTATCCTGAACCGGTTTTGCTTTGTGTGCAGGTGTCATGGAGCAAAATTACCTTGCCGTCTCTTCTGGACAATTCTGGTCATTTCTCCATAAACGCATGGTCCAAATTGATCATTTGTTGTCGGTAGCGATCAGCTCGTGGTACACCACACCTTTCTCGTCCCACCAAACACACAGCATTGTCTTCTTACCAAATCGATCTAGTTTTGCAGTCTATGTTGATGGTTGTCCCGGATTAACCCATGATTTTTTCCGTTTAGGATTCTTAAAACAAATCCAGTTTTCATCGCCAGTAACAATCCGATACAAAACCGATTTTCTTAAGTGCCTTTGAAGCAAAATTTTAGAAGTGTTTTTTCGGTTTTCCATCTGTCTTTCATTCAATTCATGTGGCACCTATTTTCCACACTCTTGGATCTTTCCCATAGCTTTTGAACGGTTAGAAATTGTTTGTTGTGCAACACTTAACGTTGCCACCATTTGCTTTGACTCAAAGTGTCATTTTCATCCAATATCGTTTGCAATTCGGCGTCTTCAAACTTTTTTGGTGGTCTTCCACGTTCTTCATTTCTCACATCAAAATCATTATTTCTGAACCGTTAAAACCATCTTTTGCATGTTGCTTCTGATAGCGCATGATCATCATCTGCCTCGACAAGCATTCGTTGCGACCCTGCAGCACTTTTCTTCAAATGAAAACAAAAAATTAATGCTTTCCGCAAATCATCACTTTCTGGTACTTCTGATTTTGTCTGTTCAATGACTTGATGTATACTAAATATTTTTCACAGGTGTCATAACAAACAAACAAACAAAATAAGGGCTCGTTCACAACAAATGTTCCCTAACGAGACATTTGTATCTTGACGCTCACTTCATATCGGTATATCTGTGTACAGTACATATAAATTTCAAAAACGAATGTTGAAAGTAATACAGCACTGATATCGTTGGCAACTTTGTTCAGAATTTTGTGAAAAAGGTTTTGGTTTCCCTTCAGACGTTTCGATAAGTCCATAAATTTGAAGGGAAATTCCCGTATACTGCATGGTTTTAGATTGCATCCTTTTTGAGGATACTGACTTATTTTACTTCTGGGATTAGTTTGCTACGTTAGATCTGAGTAGAAATCTGACACACAGACAGACATGAATTGTATGCCTTTCAACCTCAACCGATTAGACTGAAACCTATGCGTACCTCAGGAGCTTTCCCGATCACCCGTGGCACCAGACTAAAGCCTCTTTCCAAAATTCCACAACCGAATGGCTACTACCAGTAGGACGCCATTACATTTAGAACTGGCTACCTTACGTGTTAAGTATTATTGTGTGTAGCCGAAGTGGGGAGATCAAGCACATACAACGTACACTTTCTACCAGCACTCTTAGACCATTATTGGTCCATTGTGATAATCATAGTTATTTGATCTCAATGGCAAATGCTTACTGAATCAGATTTGAAAACCAGATAAAGTCGAACTCGTACAGTAAAACCCGCTTAAACAAAACGACAAAAAATCAAAAAAAAGTTTTCTTGAGTGGATCTTGGGTGGATTTTTGATGACTACTTTTAAGATTTTTCATTTAATTGCTTCGAAATTTAATGTTTCCGTAAAATGTTCCTGTGTAATTTTAAGATACTTTTTTCAGTGTACCGAGTTTGAGTATTATTGTCGAGATATTCAGAAGTAAAACCTAATCTGCAGAGGTCAAAATGATGGCAGCGAATGTGATATAATCGAGAAAGATTTGACTCAACCCCCTTCAAATCAGTTGGTTGCAAATTCGTTAAGCGTTTTGCATTTATTTTTAAAGGCAAATGAAAAAATGGCTTCTGTTCCTTTCTGTGCAAATAAATAGGTATGTACGAGTTTGTATTTTACTAGATAACTCAATGTCTCGATAAGCCTAACTTTTTCTTGGAAAGTGATGGTTTGATTTGGCGAAGTTTGGCATATATATGTTACATATAATGTAGTATTGCGGTGTTTATATATTATAACAAAAATAAATTTCACGGCCCCACCCCTCTCAAGTCACTATGCTTAATTGAATAATACAATTAAGAAATTGAATAATATAAATGTATGTGATATAAATGTGATGTGTTTAGTCTTTCTGTAGTGCAAATTTGTGTGGACCATTCATCATAAAATTGCTTAGGTCCATTGGCATGTTTTAAATACACTAGTGATGGCAAAGTACCACCAGAAAAATTATTCATATTTCTCTCAACGGAATACAAACGAATGTATTAAAAGTCTGTCTTCGTTCTTTATCAAATCGTTAAAAACGCACAGAAATATATACATTCTTATGGCCTCACGCACAAAAGGACGTATTGATTTTTACACGAACTTTGTCCTCTACGTTGACCCTAAAAATATTTGATTTTAGTTAACTACTTTCTCAGTTTGCCATATAAAGTATTGCATACAATCATACATATATTTAAAATTAAACGCGGTGGAATGGAATCCACCATCTAAAATTAGACCAGTATTTGCTTATTCCTTGACTTGACTTTTTTTAAAAAAATGTTTGGCGTTTGTCTCTCAGTTTTCTTAAACGGTGTCACCGTTTTTTAAACTTAAAATGGACCAAATACAAGTCATATGTATTTTAAGATAAGTAACATGTTATGTTTACAATATTGTAGAATATAATATAATAATAATTAAAATAATATGGGTTGGGCGACAGCTTTTACAATAACTATGACTATACTATGCGCATGAGTCGACATATATACTCCCTGTGACAAATTTTATAATTTAATACTGTAATATATACGTAGTTATTTTGAACATAATAACGATTCTAGACTACAACTATTTATTTTTGCAAAAACTATTGCATATTTATATGCAACAATGCAATATTATTGTATTTCCAAATGTAATAAAAAAGAAATAATACGAACATCGACATCATTAGTATTGTTTTAACAAAAATAAATATATCGTTAAAACGGATATAAAAAACTATTGCAGATGTATACCAACATAATAAAATTTAATTAAAACAACTGACTTATATGACAGTCGATAAAACAAAAAATATGCTCAGCTTAAACAGGAACAACCTTCCAAAAAATTGGTAAGCACATAAGAATCGTAATAAATTGGAAGACAAGAGCGTCTTAACTCTAAAGCAAGCAATAAAAATTAGGTGTGTGAGGCTCTTATACGCATGAGTATAAAGGTGTGTTGTTGTTTTTTAAATTTGCAAATCTATAATTCATATTTCATTATTCGAATATACCAAATATTAAAATTATGCTAATATTCCATGAAGATTTAATTTTTTTACACATACATATGTGTAGAAATAATTTGAATACTGCTAATTAATTTTAATTCCAAGTATGCGACAGCTGCTATTGGAATTCACTTTGATTGACTTAATAATAATCCTTGAGTTCAAAGTATAAATAAGTCACACAAAGTTTGTAACAAATGCCACGAGAATATAATAATCGGATCAAGTAATAAATATAATCATGATATGAATGACGAAATGATGAATGACAATATGCAAAGTACCTAAATGATTCTTTTAATGAAAACGAATTAATTAACAACGGCTTGAAATAAAGATGACATAATTGTGATGAAAATGTCAAACATTACTAATGACTGGTTTAGATCGAGAACGTCAAACTCAATGCATATATTAGTGCACATAATGCGGGTTTTCGATATTAGTGCTGCTTAATACGTCAATAATTTCAAATAAATCATTATGTCATTGGAACGTTAAATGCGTTAATCTTTTGTTTGTGGCAAATATCTGTGCGTTACAGGTTAATTCAAATTAATCCGTTGTCAATTTACATATACTGTAAAATACAAATTGATTCCAAAGGTTAAACGTTCGGAATTCCTTAATTCTATATACATAAAAATAGAAAGTATAGTATGTATAATTTCAAACAAGGAGAATGTCAATACTCTATAACACAGCTTTAAGTCTGTAAACGCATGCATGTAGAATGGACTTATTTTCGACATGTCAACACTTCTATGGAGGGTAATATTCCCGCTGTTCTGCATTTGAAGGATCGGATTGCAACGGCCTCCCTCCGTTCTTTCAAAGAAAATATATTTTACTACAGCGAAGTTTTAACTTATCCAACAGCTCACATTCGTAATTATGACCGGTTTTTACAAGATATTTTCCAGGGAGAGTTCCTGTTGGTACAGCAACAGTGCTCCAGAAGGATTCAGTGCTAGTCGTTCATCGAGAATTGAAAGGACACCTAAGACTCTTCCAAATGACGCTATTACGAGCAAAATTGTTTGATTTTTCATCTTAGATTGACGAAAGCGCAATATCTTTGTGGATATCGTCGTTTCGTATTTACCAGTACGTAGTATACAGTTGTATACTAAATATATGCCAGGACGTGTTTTATCACTTGTAATAATCAAGTAATGGCCCGTGGGTTTTTGGGAATGTGTGTCGACCCCAGTGCACTTGAACCCCAACGTTTAGGCCTTGTATGTGTAACGAAAATAATTTCCCCGGCCAAACCTTCTTCAAGTCACTGACCATGTTCAAGAAGTATTTTCTGTTTTGAAAAAGCTTCTCAAACTTGGCCGTTCGGAATTAGAATTAAACTGTAGGTACTTTCCAAATAAGGTGGTGGCCCGTGGCGATGTGGGTATGTGCGTCGACCCCAACCTCGACGTCGTAGGTTCGATTCCAGCTCTGAGCGACAAAAATAATGTTCACGACCCCACCTCTTTCGAGTCACTGACAATGCTCAAAGAGTATTTCCTGTCTAGAGAAAGCTTCTCAAACAAAGCCGTTCGGATTCGGCATAAAACTGTAGGTCCCTTCCACTCGTGAGAGAACAATAGCACGCACAACACGAGTGGTTGCTGAGAAGCTAGGCCCTGGCCCTCTATGGGCTGTAGCGCCACCCATATATATATATATACTTTCCAAATAAGTACAATTGGTGTGTAGAAAAATTACAACACTAAGCATTGCCATCGCCAGGTTGACGTCAATCAGTACGTTAGGTAGGTACCCCATAGAACCGTTCGTACTTTCAGTACGTTCGAATAGCCTTTCGAAAGTAAGTTGGTTCGTTTTGGATCAGTTTGTCTTACAAATATTTGAGACGGGATCTAATTGTTCCCAACTTTTCCGCTTGTCGATCCTGCTGCTTAAGCGAAGGGTTTTTGCTGGAGCAACAACGGTATCGAGTTATGGCTGAGGAGGATGTTCACTTCCAAGCCACTTTTTGTGTAATCACAGAAACATTCAATTCATTCTCGATAACTTTCCTCTCTAAATCTTCAGTTCTAGATTTAGATGCTGAAGGTTCCACCCTAATCCATTCCGAAGTTCCTAGAAATAGATGCTACCCATTGGCCTAGGGAAAAGTTTGATCTCCCCCTTACCTACTATTCATAGGTCTTGGATATGATTCTAAGTACTGTGGTTAGGAGAGAACTTTGACCTTTTAGATGTTTGCACTTGTCCTTGCCTCCATGATTGACAGTCAAAGGCATTTGGTTGAGGTGAAAGGGTAATCTCCGCTCAAATCGTATTGTTTTTGAAAACGATTATAATTGTAAATGAAAACAATTTTCAAGAATAAGTAATGATGTATTATTTTTTTATTTTAAAATGGTTAGATGGATATTTTATTTTTTACATAAGATAAGAATGCCTTTGCAATATTAGTATTAATTGGTCTAGCTTGCACAGAGATATGACGTAATGAGGTTGCATATGAATTATTTGAACAAATTAGAAATGTATGCATTAGTTGTTTTGAGTATTTTCATTATTACTCTTAATCTAAAATGTCTTCATATTCTTCCATATTTTCATCATGGAGAGATGGAAAACTATCATAGCAAAGCATTTCCATAGTTTCGTTTGAAAGCATTTTGGTATGAACATGATTTTCAAGAAGACAACTTATTACTGAATCAGAACTCAAGAGCAACATATTAAGTACATCATAGTTGCAGTCTCTGCTACAGAACTTCCTTGCATAATTTATTCTGTAGAGTCTATATCTAAGAGTTTGTTAATTTAATTTTATAATAAATTCAATGGCATAATATAACATGCAATAATTTATGAATGAATGTATGGCGTATCAATACATCATCAATACATCAATACATTTCATTCGCAATTATTTTTCTAATCCGGAAATATTCGGAACCAAATCGTTTGCAAATTAAGTAAAATAGTCAAGGTTATCATAAACCTTTAAATCAATGCGGGATGTAAGGGCAACATTGTGCGTATGTTCCACTGGCCACAACTGACTGATATGGTGTAAATATTTACATTAAGAATTTTCCAAAATTTGGAGAATGAGGTATCCTTGCCTGAAGCTGTGGTATTAACTAACATAACTAAAAATGGTATGTCACCAGATGATGTAGATAACTTCACTCAGTAATTTGACTGAAATTTATTAAAGAATTCTTAAAGAAAAGATTATAAAATTTATTGATGAGAAACACATACCCCCAAAGAACAGTTTTGTTGTAAAGCTTATCATAGTGCTTCACATCATGTTTAGAGAATTTGTAACTTTTTTAGAAGGAATCGATAAAGCGAAATATCAACCGACATGATCCTATATGACTTTGGAAAGTCTTTTGATACCTTGTATACTGCCAGCAGCTTTTTGACATTGGACAGTTGAGTTTTGAATCTTACTGCCACTAGGAAATGGCCAGAGTCAACTTTGGCCCCACTGAATGTTCGTATTCATTTTCGTGTTCATTTTCATAATAAAACCATTATGCCAGAGAGTGACAAGTGCTTTCTATATGTCAAGTAAAATCATGCCGGTCGATTTACCATCGACACGATTACTTCTAATATCATTACAGTTTCTCTTAACTTGGTAAGGAGTTTTGTGATAACGCCTAAACCCAAAAAATTTCGTATCATCAAAAATCTTCATTATCTTTTCTTCTAATATCCGTTCAAAAAGTTTACTCAGGCTGCTAAGTAAACTAATTGGCCTGCTACTATCAGGACTATCTGCAGACTTACCAGCTTTAAGAATAAGCATAACTTTAGCTAACTTCCATTTTATTGGAAAGTATTGCAGTTTGAAGCATGCATTTACAACATATGCAACATATGCATTCTCTTAAATAAGCATTTCTTACTAAATCTAGACCGCCGGATTTTCTCGTTACCAAATTGCTGATAAAAAACTTAATATCGTCTTCATTCACAATTTCATTTGAAGGTGTGACTGAGTTCATCGTTTGGAATGTCTGAACAATACCATTCACAAGAGTATGTATATGCATATCACCCAGATGGCGCGATATGTTATAATTACGCTCAAATGTTTGGGCTAGTGTAAAAGCCTTTTCAACTTCTGTAAAATACGTATTTAAAGTTCTAACTAATTTGACAATATACCCTCAGGACTTAATATTTTGTTTAAGTGCTTATGTTTTTTTATTCCAAGAGTCATTACGAAATCGAGCTATACTCTCTTTGGTAATCTTGTTGAGATAATTGACTTCGTTTCTGTATACCGCTATATATCCTTGCCAGTTTCTTCGGTGCATATTATGATAGATAGAAGATTTAAAACATAAGAAGGAAGTTTAATGCAATTATTCCTTTAAATATTTTGGAATACTCTCATTAGCTGGTTCTAGAATTTGTTCTGTGAAAATTGATCAATCAATCAATCAAATCAACCTGCCGAAGTTTCTCACTTATATTTGCTCTAAACTGATTCTGTCCAGCATTTTTTTAAGGTTGAATATGATCAACAACTTCCACACCAGACAGAAGAAGCTTGCAATATACAGGGTTGTGATCTGAGTTGGATTCATTAAGAGATACAGGTTAAGAAACATAGCCAGGACAGTTAGTAATAAATATATCAGACGGACGACCACGTGAACCAGCAGATACATAAATTGGACTATGTGGAAACATTAACATAATGGACACAACACTAAAACTTGAAAGTACATTACCCCATGTAGTTGCAGGTGTACAACCCCAATCCCTATGCTTACAGTTTAGATGACCTCCAATTAAGTAATTATCATTTAAAGAAAACATTTTTCGGAGATCATTACTTAAACTAGTCTTATTAGTGTTTGTCACAGTAGCACCCGGAAAATCACACAAGACTTTGATAGTTTTTTTTATTTGATAACCTCACCTCGATTCCTGAGTTTTCTACTTTCTACTAGCGAGTTTGAACCGATCTGTTCACAAATATTGCAACTCCACCACCAGTTGCATAGTTCTATATAGACGATAGTATTTAGAATTCGGGGTGGATAAACGATAAGTTTCATTAAGCAAAGTCTCTGTTACTAAGGGTATGTGAACATTTTTTCTATTTAAAAGATCTAAGAATTCAATGCTTTTGTTTCGAATCCTCCTATCATTGGAGTACACAAATTTAGTAGCTAACTGTGCGAAAACTTGAAACTGATCTGCTTTTGAATTACAAGTAGCTAATTTGCTTATCATTTTCATAACTAGTACATTTATTTTATCCATAGTGAAAATATTGTTGTTGTTGCTGATCAAACATCTTGAATGATGAGTAGCACTGTCCCATGTGCTAGACGGTTGCACACAGCTGACGGCTTCCACTCGTTGTTTACTTTGATTCGCTGGTTGATTTCAGCGAGGAAGGGAGGGAAAGTCTGACATAGATGATAATAGAAAAGTTGCTTCGGCGTGCTGGAACAGTGGCGGAAGCTTTTGTTCAGAAAAAAGCTTTTTTTGTCAGCTGATGAGTTTGGGTCTTGCGATTTGCAAAGTTGCTTTTAAGCTCTAAGTATTTGGACCTAACCAAGCAAGCAGCATCACTAGTTTTATGAGAACCGTTGCAATCAACACATTGAGTGTGTCTTTTTTGTTGCAGTCAACGGTCTTGTGAGAACCAGCGCAAATAGCACAATACGACTTTATGTAACAGTTGCGCTCACCATGTCCGAACATCTGGCAATTATATCAGAATAATCAGATATAATTCACTACCCCATTAAACCGTGGGCATAGTCACTCGGTTTTTCAATAAATTTAATAGGAGACACATGCTCCTTTTTCTGTACGCTTTCACTTGGCGAAATAATTTCGTCCATATCATCATCGTCTTTATTCAACATACGCCGAAAGGCACTGAAACGATTGCATCTTGAGTTGCACTCATACTACGATGTTTCTTATCGCAGGGATTGGGAACACCCTCTGAATGTGGGGATCTACCGCGTTTAGTAATTTTGGCTAATTCACTGAATACAAAATACACTGCGAGAAGTGGCCGATATGAGATGTCATACACAGGCAAAAGCTCTCCGACGATATGATATTTGTTGTGAATTTAGGTGTTTTCCAAATTTTCTTAGTAATAATTTGTACACTTGAATTAATTTATATACAAACACATAATTTTTTACGTTAGGTTCAAATACATAGAACAAGAGTAGGACTAAGCCCTCGTACGCCTAAATACTTTTAAGCATTTTTTTTCTTTTGGGAAGTAAGTTTCAGTCAAAGGTTTTTAACAAAAAATTACTGGACACTCAATATAACGAATGCAACATTCGATAAATCATTCTTTATACTAGACTACCACTGTATATACGTGTTTATTCAAGGTTAAGAATGTACATATATGAATATCTAGCACATCCGTTAGCACGCCTAGCAAATTCTCTTGTATGGTCTTTATAATCTGCAGACTCAACAGAATATAAGATGTAGCACTTCTAAGCAAGACCTTTCTGGTTTTATAAACAAAGATAATAATGCTGACGTTTTCAGAAATTAAACCTTTCTGCAGTTGATCCAGTCGCTTGATAGCAACTATAAAATCTTTTTGGTGGAAGGGATGGTGAGCTCATGTAAATTTACATGGCATTTTACGCAAATATTTAAATACACATGTAAGATCACACTTATTTACTTCATACTGCCAACAATGTTTTTAGCTTCAGGATTTTTCTTGGATAGTTTATTTGAGTATGTGACAACATAGACAACATAAAGATGAAGATATTTCACTTTTTCTGTGCCAGCCCAACTCAACTATGCGTTCCCATTTCTTTATGCGACCGTCAGGTGGTTGCTCACAGGAGAGTTTATACCTATATTCTGCAAATTTTACTTAAGTGATTCCATACTAATTTAAACTCAGTATATCATTTTGAGGTGTTTTTGCAAGCAACTTTGAGAATTACGTTGATAGAGAGATTTTATTTGTGAAGATTTTATTGAACTAAGCTTATTTGTATATATGTGTGAATGGTATTCTATGTGAATTGACTCTTCTTAACACATGAAGTTATGTGGAGAATTTGTATGGACTGAGTTCTGACAGTGTTTATAAGAACTCAATACGTCGTATATCGGCTGAGATACACGCGTTTGAATTTGATGTTTCCCATTTACATATTTTGCGTTATACGCAGACTTATGAGACCGAGTGTATATATTTGTTAGAAAGTTCAAATCCAAAAAATTAATCTCGGAGCTTACTTTTTTAATTCTCGTTTCTAAGTTTCTACAAATTGACGTTAGAAGTACTCAGAGATCTAAAACATTCGCTCTCGATAAAACAAAGCATTATTAAAACAATTTACTTTTCATACGAAATCAAAAGTCGCAATCTTACCCAAGCTTAACTATGTGAGTTTATTGTACATACTGGTACATAGCTCAGATGCAACCTTACGTTTGTCTATGAACAAAATTAATATACCCATTCCGGGCAGGTCTGTATCATCACTTTTACTAGTCTATGACCAAAACCAATTTAAAAAAAAAATAACCTATAACCCATCTTACCAACTTTTTTTTGTTTTAGATCGCTCTCGACGAATACATAGATTTCTGACTACATTTTTGATTCATTATCATAACATGATGTTCATTCAGAACATGTTGCCTCTTAGTTATAAGCAAATTTAAATTCGAGTTTTACGTAAACTCAAATTTAAATCGTCATTCGCGTGAGTACTCTCAAACAAGTCGGTTGTATTCGCTCTCGTTTTCCTTAAATTTGCATCCATCGTACTAAAAATCAAGATAGCTAAGCGCGGCCATAACACGTTCGAGGATTCGTTGTCCTCAACGAATAAATATAGGAGAACAAATACTCCCTACAATGTCGGGTGGTGAAAATCGTTTTAACATTTTGAATTCCCATCCTGACACGGACGAAATGTCTTCGTGTGTTAATCAGTTGCCATCAAAAAAAATTGTAGTTCCTCCCATCGAAATTCTACACAAAACTAGTGAATTTGTGCATCAATTGTTAAAGGAATTAAAAGTTAACGAGTACTCCATCCGGAAAATCTCACTAGGAATTAAACTATTCTGTGAATCAATCGACTCATTCCATACCGCGTGCAGCGGACTAAAATCTAAAAAGTGTCAATTCTTCTCTCATAACCTTAAAAGTGAAAAGTCATTCAAAGTGGTTCTTTTCGGTTCTAATTTTTATTGGTTTGAAATGTAAAGACGTCAAAATGATAAAGAAAGATAACCAAACATTTGTGGACTATTTCTATGTTGTTTATTTCGAAAATGGATCTATTCGACTACATGATCTTAAAAAAAAAGTGAACGAAATTGTTCGTACACAAGTAAGGTGGGAGTTTCAGCGCCGTTCAAATAACAAATTAACTCAGTGCCACAATTGACAAATGTTTGGCCACGGAGAAGAATATTGCACTGTTAAAACATGTTGTAGTAATTGCTCGGGTAACCACAAAACGAACACTTATACATCCACTGCCATCTCAACATGTGCAAACTGTGGCGGTAATCACAAACCAACTGACACTGCTTGCGAAAGTCGAGCGAAATATTTACAAATCCGAGGAAAACTGTCAGCAAAAACATTAAGGCCCAAAACCTTAGAAACCGGTGCGTGCGTTGCGTCTTGTCAAAAAATTGACAACTCATAAGCTAATAAGAGGGAGCGAGACAAAAGTGTGGGCTATATGTGGAATACAACAGAATGCATGAAGTTGGCGAACTTTTAACTTTTGTTCCGTTTGGCAGTTTATTCTCATATGTGTATATCATTTATGCATGTATGTATATTATTTCACTCTTATGGTCGTGTGGGATTGTATGTATGTACACATATTTCGGACGCAACGCACGTATTTCATTGTGCACCTCTCTGCAGTCCGGCAAATACGCTTTTTGTGGATGTCAACTGCAACGCACGCACCGGATTCTATGGCCTTGGGCCTTTAGTCCCTCGTGTCTCTACTTGCACTCTCTCGCAACAAACTCTACCCGGGAAGAACTTCAACATTATCAGCCCGAACGACTTTCCATCGCAGCATTCAAAAGCTCCACAACGTGAGGTGCAATTCAGCCAAATTATCATCCCCCAAAGCTCTTCATCTGCGGAAAGCTCCTTGTTCTCCCAAGAGGAACTTTCGTCTCTTGCAATGGAAAGGATCGCTAAACTTGGAGAATGCAAATCTGAATTTGAGCAATTTAATGTAATCGCACAGCTTGCATGTAAATATTTATTTTCCAATGTCAAGTAATACACTAACTAACATTAAGCTTTTATGTTGGAATGCAAGAGACATTCGCAACAAATGCATTGAATTTTTCAACTTTGTCTCTAATCTTAATGTTGATGTATGTTTGTTAAGTGAAACTAGGCTTAGTAACAAAGTAAAGTTCTCATGTTGCGGGTACAACTATGTGTTATCGACTGACGCTTACAAGGCCATATGTTTGAAAAATGAATTAAGACACTTGAGACAACGACCACTTCGTCATTGGCGGTGATTTAAACTGTAGACATTGCAATTTGGGGGTTGGTTGTCTAAGAGCTAACTCATGGGGAAACGTCTTAGAAAATCTACTAGCGTCACATAACCTTACAATCGTGTACCCGTCTAGTCCCACGTATATTCCCTGTGTAGTAATATTCACACCTTCTACCCTTAATTTCTTTCTCACTTACATTCCTAGCATCCTCAGTCCACCTGTCGTCATTAATGCTTTAAGATCCGACCATCTTCCGACGTCACTTGTGATATTCTCTCTAGTCCCAAAACTCTTAATGTGCAATACCTAGATTTTAATAAAGCAAATTGGGATGCATTCCGATATCGCCTCTCTTTTGCTCTTAACAGCTGTCCTATAAACTCGGAATCGTCAATCAGTCGTAGTAATATCGTCGACTCAATGAACTTTTTGGAGGACAAAATCAAGGATTACATTCTGGTCTCGGTTCCAATGAAATCTCAGTGTCAAAGATCTACCATTCTTGCACGATATATATTAAGTTTAATTAAAATCAGAAACCATTATAGAAGGAAAAGGCAGATACATCGATTGGCTATTGATTTCAGACAAATGAAGGTTCTAACACGATTAATTACATTGAAAATTACAGAGTTCAGAAACAGCAGTTGGAATAGAAAACTCATTTTACTCGATACCAGTTCCAAAACCTTCTGGAATATCAATAAAATAATCAGAAAAAAATATCTAGTTTGGTAGAAAAGGGTTCTCTGATTATTGACAGTTCGGGCAAATCCGAACTTCTTGCTGAAGTATTTCTTAAAAATCATTTAGTAACTCAAGATATTGTTTCTCGAAGGGAATCTGTGGTTGAAATCATTTCCAATTTGAAGCTCAAAAAATCTCCTGGTTTCGATGGCATTTATAACTAAACATTAAAAATCCTTTGTGTGCAATAAAATATCTCCTATCCATATATAATGCTTGTTTTAAATTAAGTTACTTTCCCATACATTGGAAGAAAGCTAAAGTAATTCCTTTGCTCGAGACCGGAAAGGACCGGAATCCAAACAGCTACAGGTCCATTAGCCTGCTCAACGGATGCAGCAAATTATTAGAAAAACTTATAAAAGTTAAGCAAGACGTTCTTTCTCAAAAATAGTAGCTTTCTGCCTCAAATACAATTTGGTTTCCGTGAAAGTCATAGTACTTCTCATCAGATATTACAAATTTGCAGGGAAACAAAACAAAGCTTAAGGGAAAAAAAGTCGACTGGTCTTGTATTATTAGATTTAGAAAAAGCTTTTGACTCTGTTTGGCAGGACGGTCTAATCTATAAACTCATCAATTTTGGTTGACCTGTGTACCTTACAAAAATTATCCAAAATTTTCTAAGTGATAGAACGTTTTCAGTTTCCTTAGTCGGTTCAGTCTCTTTCTCTAAAGTTGTACCTGCTGGTGTCTTCAAGGCTCTGTCCTGGCACCAACACTATTGAATATATTCACAGCTGACTTCCCTTCTATTCCGAACTGTCACATAGCTCTGTATGCCGATGACTCGGCTTTGTATGCACCTCATACAAATGGAACACTCATTGCAAATAATTTGCAAAATGGCCTCAATACAAAATTTTAATATTTTAAACACTGGAAGGGAAAAATTAATGCGGACAAATGTCAATCAATCTTTTTTACAAGAAAAATATCACTTTGCCATATTCCTCAAAATACCTTACAAATGAATAACATTGATATACCATGGGCTAGTTCTGTCAAGTACCTCGGGGTTTACTTGGATCCGAAACTAACCTTTGGTATACATATAAAAATACCCTAAGTAAGTTAAACATCGCCACTAAAATACTCTATCCATTGATGAACCGAAAGTCGAAGCCATAAAAACAAAATGATAATGTTTAAGGTGATTTTTCAATCACTGATTGCTTATGGATCTCCTGTATGGGGTAACTGTGCAAAAACACACATCAAAAAACTACCAAGAGTACAGAACAAAATTCTCAAAATGATGTTGAATTCACCCCGTGACTTTTCAACAGCGATTTTGCACGAAAAAGCTGGAATTATTCAAGTCGCCCGAAAAATTGAAATCCTCAATGGGAAGTTTTTCTCGAAATGTCTATTAGTTGCAAATACACTAGTTACTGAGCTTACACCACTCTAACGTATTTATTTGTTTATCTATTTATTTATTTATACACTAAATTATTTATTTATTTTTTTATTTATACAGTAACTTATTCATATATTTATTTATTAATTAATTAATTTATATATATATATATTTAAATATATGTACTTACTTACTTACTTATCAGGCAGACGAACCATGAAGGGTCTGAGCCTGAGCAATTGCTGCCTTCCATCGGTGACGGTCCTGGGCACGCTGCTTCCAGTCATCAAGGCCAAGCTGTCTTGCATCCGCGATGACTTGGTCTTTATACCGGAGGTTCGGTCTTCCTCTCCTTCTCGAACCAGGAGGCTCGGATTCGAAGACCCTCTTTGCTGGAGCGTTGTTGTCCATTCGCTCGATGTGGCCGAGCCAGTGTAGTCGACGGATTTTTGCCTTCCGGACTACATCCACATCCTTGTACAGCTCGTAGAGTTCGCGGTTGGGTCTTCTCCTCCATTCGCCTTCCTCGCAGACGGGATCATATATCCGACGTAGAATTTTTCTTTCGAAGGCACCAAGAATCAGCTCTGCAGCCTTACTTAATGTCCAGCTTTCGGCTCCATAAAGTAGGACTGGCAGGATAAGGGTTTTGTAGAGCATGACTTTGGTCCTTCGAGTCAGGAGTTTCGAGCCCAGTTGTTTTGACAGACCGAAGTAGCATCGGTTGCCAAGGGCGATTCTACGTCGGATCTCCACTACGATGTCATTCGTGGAGTTTACATTTGCCCCGAGGTAGACAAACTCCTTTACTACCTCGAAATTGTAGCTGTCGATTGTAACGTTTTGGCCTAGGTGGTGTGCGGCGGATCGTTGTTTGCTCGACAGCATATATTTTGTTTTGTCCTCGTTGACCTTAAGACCAGCTCGTTTCGCCTGTTCCTCAATTGCCGTGAAAGCTTCCACGATGGCACGTTGGGACCGCGCGACAATGTCGATGTCATCCGCGTACCCCAACAGCTGGACTGACTTGTAGAAGATAGTGCCTTCCGTGTTGACTTTTGCCCGCCGCACTATCTTCTCCAGTACCAGATTGAAGAAATCACACGACAGCGCATCTCGTTGCCGAAATCCGGTGCAGGTTTCGAACGGTTCAGAGGTTTTTGAACCGAACTGCACGGTGCATCGCGTATGTGTTAGCGTGGTGCGACACAACCGGATCAGTTTTCCCGGGATCCCGAATTCGGCCATCGCTTCGAATAGCTCCTTGCGATAAATGCTGTCGTATGCGGCTTTAAAATCGATGAAAAGATGGTGAGTATCGATTTGAAACTCGCTGGTCTTCTCCAGCATCTGCCTTATTGTGAAGATTTGGTCTGTAGTCGATTTGCCGGGCCGGAAGCCGCACTGGTACGTGCCGATTAGTGCGGAGCAAAACGGCTTTAGACGTTCACACAGTACGCTGGATAGGATCTTGTAGGCGACATTGAGCAGGGATATACCTCTGTAGTTCTTGCAGGAGGTAGGATCGCCTTTTTTGTGGATGGGGCATATGGAGCTGATATTCCAGTCGTCGGGCATGCTTTCATCTTCCCAAATTCGGCAAATGATTTGGTGCATGCTCCCTACCATTACATTGCCCCCAGCTTTGAAAAGCTCCGATGGGAAACCATCTGAGCCTGCGGCTTTGTTGTTCTTCAGCCTTTTAATTGCTGTATCGACTTCTTCAAAGCTAGGTGGGAGTACTTCTTCGTCGACTGGAGTTGGGATTTCCTGGTTCCCTATCACTCTCTCCTGGTCAGGCCCGCTAAGCAGCTGTTGGAAGTGCTGCTTAAACACATCCACTATTCCCTGGGGGTCCGTAACTAGGTTACCCTCGCAATTTCGAAGAGCCTGGGTGCCTTTCCTAAAGCCTGTGGCCAGGCTTTTGGCTTTTTTGTAAAAGGCCCGTATATTTTGCTTGTCCCTAGACTCTTCGATATCCTTGAGCTGGGAGGTTGCGAGAGACCTTTTCTTCAGGCGTAGAAGCTTTTTCTCCTCCCGTCTTCTAGCCCGGTACTCCTCTTGCGCTGCTCTTGTTTTCCGTTGCAGCGCTTTTTGGTATGCCTCGTCGGTTGCACGTTTTTTCTGCTCACACTCGCCATCATACCACGGGTTTCTTGTCGGGGGTGGTGGGTAGCCTAATGTAGTTTCCGCTACCTCTTTGATGGCCGAGCGGCAATGCAACCACATCTCGTTGGCACTTGACGTAGGCATACCGGAGAGTCTCTCACTTAATTGCTCTTCGTAGGCTCTGGCAATCTCCGGTGTGCTTAGGCGTCCAATGTCAAAAGTTTTCTTTGTCGGCTGGTGCACCTTTCTGACATTGGACAGTCGAGCTCTGAATCTTGCTGCAACAAGAAAGTGGTCAGAGTCGACGTTTGCCCCCCTGAATGTTCGCACATCCAGGATGTTTGACGCGTGTCTTCCGTCAATAAGCACATGGTCGATTTGGTTGGCGGTTCGACCATCCGGGGATCGCCAGGTTGCTGTGTGGATTTTTTTGCGAGGGAACCTTGTGCTACTTATGACCATATTACGTGCTGTCGCAAAGTCTGTGAGTCGGAAGCCGTTGTCTGTTGTCGTGTCGTGGAGGCTGTGCTTTCCGATCACTCCGCCAAAGATGTTTTCCTTACCGATTTTAGCATTGAAGTCTCCGAGTACGATTTTGACATCGTACTCCGGACAGGCTCCGTAGGCACCGTCCAAGAGGTCGTAAAAATCCTCTTTGACAGAGTCCTCAGCTTCGTCGGTAGGGGCATGTGCACATATGAGGCTGATGTTGTAGAATCTGCCTTGGATGCGGATCACAGCCAGGCGATCGCTTATCGGTTTGAAGTCGATGACCTTCGACCTTAGCCGCTTTCCCACGACGAATCCGCATCCAAATATGTGCAACCTTTTATGACAGCTGTAATATATGTCGCACTCTTTCTTTTTCATAATTCCGTGTCCTATCCAGCGTATTTCCTGGAGCGCAGTAATATCCGCTTTATACTGCGTGAGGATATTTTCCAGTTTTTGTGCGGCCCCCGGAGTGTAGAGTGTTCTTACATTCCAGGAGCACACTCGCAAATCGTAGTCCTTTTTCGCGCCGTGTCGTCGTTGGGGTTCCGTCCGTTCGTCCGAGGCTGCTTGCTCTTCCGTAACAGTTATTTTTTTTTGTGGGTGGGTTGTTAGCCCTCCGCACAACCGCTGGGGAAACGCTGCATGCATTGGTTCACCTCACAACGGGTGTTGTGAAAGCTATCCAGGGGGCGCCGCTTGGAGGCTGCATGTCAACTTGATCTATGCATCGACAAGGATCGTTGCTGGCATCCCGCCAAGTTGAGAGCGATCAGCAACTTTGCCCTGTGAGCATAGACCCTGCCCTGCCCATTTAAATATATGTATGTATGTATATTTACCTATTTATTTATAACTTATTTTTTATTCATGTACTCATTTAATCATTACTAGGTTTTGTTGTATGTTCGTTTACAAATATCTGCATATGTTTTTATCATATAACTCACAAAATGTAAATCTATTACATAATTAAATGAAGTATTTTTTCATAGCTTTCCTTCAATATTTCCCATTTAGACAAACTAATGCAATTATCTACAATATACATTTTTCAGTAGTAAGATAAAACTGTACTATCATATCTCTGTGCAAGCTGCAAAAGCAATATGTATATTCATCTATAAAACAATAAATGTCTATCTACCAAATCCAATCCATCTACCAAATTTAAATCGAAATTCGTAGCAATAAACGATAAATCTATTTCTAAAATCTAGAGCTATTTAGTTGTAACCGAGTCGTAACAATAATA
The DNA here is from genome assembly GCA_916610145.1 of Eristalis arbustorum. NCBI lineage: Eukaryota > Metazoa > Arthropoda > Insecta > Diptera > Syrphidae > Eristalis > Eristalis arbustorum. The sequence goes on from OU744317.1 coordinate 65,902,756, forward strand.
ATAATATGGGTGGCGCTACAACCCCTAAGGTGCCAGGCCTAGCTTCTCAGCAACCAATCTCACGAGTGGAATTTATGTCAACTCCAACAGCCAAGTTTGAGAAGCATTTTCTAGACTATAAAAAACAATGCAATTGCCCAAAGAAATAACATTATAGCATGGCTTCGTAGTTATCTCTTTTGGTAATTTCCAGCGGAACCCTATAACGCTCTTTAAATTGGTAATACATCGTAACTTTCTTCGTTCGTGATGAGCATCATCGCTATGAAATTGTAGTTTTTACAGATTACATTTTTAAAATGAAGAAGATAATACGTTTTATATTCTTATTGAAATTGATTTTACTGTAGATTCTTCTCTCTAAATAAATGCTTAGAACAATTTTTTATTGTAAATTGGTGTCGTAAGAACTTTAAGTATTAGCAGAATGTAAGTACACTGGTGTACATAGATTGTAAACACATTTACACTTTCTACATCATTAATCTGTTTTATTACATAGTACGGCCCCTCCCAATGTGGCTGTAGCTTGGGTGACATTCCTTTCTTCCGTTGTGGATTATGAAGCAACACCAATTGTCCCTCTTCAAAGCTTCCAGAATTTGCACTGATGCCATACTCTCCTCGATGAATCTGGTCCAGACATTCTTTGAAGGGTGACAACTCTTCTTCCGTTGGCGATATGGCAACCCTCAGGTATGCTGGAAGCCATAAATACGATCCGAAAATTGCCTTTGTCGGTGATGTTGACGTCGTGTTGTGGATAGCATATCAGTATACCAAAGGGAAGACTGGTTTTTGTTCGTCCCAGTTTCGTTGGTTCCTGTCGACTACGTTCGCCAGATATTTGATATTTTGTAACATTTTGATATTTGTAACATTTTGGTTGACAACTTTCCTCAGCTACTCCTCAAGTCCGGTTGAATCTTTCCACCATACCGTCCGACTGTGGATGCAACAGTGTTGTCCGTATCTTATTATATATACTATCGTCTCTTCTATCGTTTCTTTTGCATACAATTTCGGAACTCTGCGAAGTTTATCTCTCAATGACATCTGTGCTCTCAGTCCTCTTAAATTTCAACAACATATTCTCAGTTGAGTTTGCCACAGAAAGCAATACATATACGCCCTATGACTTTGAATTCGCCACAAGAGTGTAGAACGTCGTCGGGACGCCCTGGACGGTTTCCGATGCTCGCTGCAGTCGCATGCCATGTGCCCGACTCTGTCGCTGATGAAACAACGGCCCTAAAAGTGTGCCGAGTAGGTGCCGGCTCCACATTCACTCTGCGAGCTCTTAGATGTGGCCCACACGCCAATCCCCCTGCTTCATAGGATAAAGCAGCAACCTTGGTGACGACAGAAATGTTCGCTCTCTAATACGCCACATCCCCACATACCCCCAATACGCCACATGCCCTAGCCACCGTAGGCGTTGGATCCGTAGACGCCTAACTAGGCTTATCTACAGTTTGTGGTTGAATCTTCTCCTCCGGAACCCGTCAACACAAACAGGACTAAAGATCGCACGTAGAACTTTTCTCTCAAAGAGACCAAGGACTTCTTCATTCGCTTTCGAGATTGTCCATGCCTCCGCGTCTTGTATAGAGTCAACTTGGTTCTCGAGGAAGGGCTCTATTATTCAATTGCCTCTTGAGCCCGAAGAAACAGCGGTTGGCAAGAGTTATCCTACACTTGATCTCGTTACTCATGTTACTAGTGCAGTTTATTCCGGAGCCGAGGTAAGTGAAGTCCTTGACTACCTCGAAGTTATAGCTGCCCATTGTGACGCTCTGTCCAAGACGTCGATGTTGTGTCTTTTTTGAGGACAGCATATACTTCGTTTTGCCCTCATTCACCGCCAGACCCATTTTGGGAGCTTGCGTCTCAATGTTAGCAAATGCCTCACTGACGTCTCGCTGAATTCTGCCAATCACGACAATGTCATCGACATATGCTAACAATTGTACTTCTTGAAGATCGTGCCTCTAATCTTGGCGTGTGAGTTTCGCACGATCTTCTCCAGGACGATGTTGAAGAAACCACTTGACAGCGCGTCGCCTTATCTAAAACCTTTTTTGACATTTAAGATCTCGGTGAGTTCGTTGCTGACCTTGATGGAGCAGCGAGAGTTCTCTGTCGTCATACTGCACAGCCTGACGAGTTTGGGAGGAATGTCAAAACTAGACATGGCCTTGTATAGCTCGTCTCTATGCACGCTGTCGGCCTTGAAATCGACGAACAGATGGTGAGTGTCGATTTGCATTTCTTGGTTCTTTTCCAGGATCTGCCGTAGTGTTAAGATTTGGTCTGTTGTGGACTTTCCTGGCCTGAAGCCACACTGATATGGACACTGATATTAATAAACGGCTTCAGGCGGGTACACAAAACGGGGCAGGCAAAGGGGTCTCCTTTCTTGTGGATCGGACAAAAGATACTGAGATTGCTATCTTGCTATCTTGACCTCGTCTAAGTCTGAGGGACGGAATTCTCGTCTATCATAGTATAGATTGAGTGTTCTGCCTGACAGCGGTATTTTGGTCCTTATTGTCGTCCTCACAGTCTACAGAAATGATCTTTCCAGATTCTCAGTATCGAATGCTACTCTACTACCAGGCTTCTGTCCGAGCTTTATATCCATATCATAATTGTTTTACCCTTTAGTAAAACTTTCGGACGTCATTCCTGCCATAACACCTCTCCATCTCCTCGACCACGCTCCTCGACCAATACCGGAGACATCTGGACCCTAAGGTTGTGAGTGTCGCCGTTGACCCTGTATGATAGGGTTCCTCCGCCGCCAACTCTACTCCAAAAGCCCGACATGACCGTAAATGTAGCCTTTCAAATCTGAGCTCCGAATATGTTAGAGTAGCTCTAAAAAGAGGTGCCCCTGCATGTTGCAGCTAATCTGATGATAAGCTCCTCCGCCGCCATCCGTAAAGAGAGATGAGTCCTGATACAGGGGTCAGGGGTCATCCACTCTCCCCTCTCTCGTTTGCATCTGCCAATGACGTCCCACGGAGGTTGTGTACCCCATCTTCAGTCGAAGGTGCTCGGCTCCCGGATTTCACCACCTTTACCTTTCGTTCTTGGTCTTGGAACAAATTCTGCATTATCACTATTACCGCTAAATCAACCGAAGATATGTTTTCGGAACTTCTACAACAAATTCGTGTGTGCACGTATCGATTCCATCTTTTTCTAGAGCATCACTTAAACGTAATTGTAATTCAGCCTTACCTTCGCTGCTCAAGCTGCTCGAGCTCCTTCTTTAACTGTTCCACTTTTAGATTCACAAATTTACCATTTGTTGCGGCACTTTGCACATATTGAAACAATCTAGAATCTTTTAGTCATCGTCTCCGTTGACAACGCATTGTTTTTCTTTATATAATTCTTTGTATTCTAATAATTTTTCATTCGTAATAAATCGTTCGTTTCTTAACAAAAAAAACCATTGTCACACTTCTGACGCCAAATGTTACGTTTTACTAAAACTGTACCTACGTAATAAAAATCAATTTGTCCAATGAAAGAAGTCCGATCACTGGATTGTGACGAAAGGAGACTCACAAGTTCGCACTCTGAATAATGTACGATTGTCTCCCACATATGGCGCTCCATTATAGGCGGTTTGTGTCCACGTCGCAATACGTTTGGAAATTTATTTTCAATCGTTCCTTATATGCAAATATTTGTTAAACTAGACCAGCACTACATATTAAAGTGACATTATTATTTCGTTACTGAAGCGAAAACGAACTCCGTACTCTGCAATTTTTATTGAAAGTCTGTAAAGTCAAGCTTGCGAAGTCATAAAAATATCCAGCAATATGGAACTTAAATGCGAGGACTTTTATTATAATTTAGAGTCCAATATTTTTGTTTAGCAAGTTTAGAGTTAGATTAGAGCTTTTATTAAAAAGAATTAAATAATTTTATTAATAAAATTTATTAAAGTTTCATTTAATATTCAAATAGGTTACTTCAGCTCACGGTCCATGCCAAAATTATTTACCTCCTGATGGTAAGTATTAATTCATTTAAATATAAAGAAAAATAAGTGTTTATAACAGTATTATTGTTATTTTTTTAATATACATAATTCAAATGAAACATGAATCAATAGGACAATTCAATAAGAAAGTTTTTTTCCACTTAACTTTATTAAAATCTATTTTAGCAAGTGTTGCATCAATACAGTGTTTGCCATTCTAGTAGACTTTAAGAAAAAGAAATTGAAATCCGCAGTGAAAAAAAATTTAAAATGTTCTTCAAATGGAATAGAATTTTCTTATTTGTATTCACAGATTTGTAGTACTTCAAAAGATGCAAGGAACGCTTTTCAAAAGCTAATTTTTCATACATTGCCAAACTTAATTTTTACAAAAAACAAACAAACCTGTTCAAACTTTTCTTATACACCTAGTGAATAGTGGATGGGATCTACAGTTTCCACAGTTTTATGCCGACAACGAAAGGCGATGATTAAGAACCTCCTTTTAGGCAGGAATACTCTGCGAGCATTTGCAGTTACTCAAAAGAGCTGGAAACGTGTATTATGAAAGTTGTTAAATTACGGAGCTACGAAAACGTAAAATCGTGACAAGTGTACCGATTTTAATGAAATTTGCAGGATATTAAAAAATGGGAGGAATTCGTTCGAAGCTTCTGTTCAAATTGATGAGTACATGTTGTAGTTGTTTTTACAAGAACTATCAAAAATTTCAAGCAGAGCTTAACAATAGCATTCACTGTAATTTCTTTTTCACAAGAACTATATTGTTTGTTTCAAAATAACTTGTTTTTGTTTTGAAAATTATGTAATTCGGATTTTATTAGGTTTTCACAAGACCTTGCTAAGCTGATTAAACTACAGTTACCTTTTTAAAACAAAGGTATGGACTCAGAATCTTTTAGAATTGATAGAACAACACTACAATAAACACTTAACTATATATACACATAACAAGAACTTGTAAAAATGATTAAACCGTTATTACGTTTGATTACATTTGTACTCATTGTTACATTTATATCAATCAGCTTAGTAAAATCTAGTTGATTACGCCCAACTCTAAATAGTATATGAATTAATCATAAAAACAGCTAAACCCTTATGGGCGATTTAATTCTTACTTATGATAATAGTCGTAGCGAATAGGCATCGGCATATCAGCTCTTTCCGTTACTATTAAAGGTGCCGGACAGCTTCTGCAATTACTAAGAATGTTCTTAGAATATTTCTTCGTGTTAGAAAAAAGTAATCAATAATAATTTGCTTTTATTCTTCATTCGTCATTATGTCTATTTGGCCATCACTATTCATTAAATCTTTCAACAAATTTTTAGTGTATTTAATTTTACCCATGTACTCATAGCACTTTCTGAATTTTTACTGACCACACACACCCTTCTTCCTTTTTTTTGTTTCTTCCTACAAATAGGTTTCCCTATCCAGTAGCTAACTACATTATTGTTTTCGTGCGAGGCACGTCGATTTTCGGTAAAATGACCTACTGGTAGGTTTTTACTCATTGCTAACCAGGCTTCTCATGTCCAGTGTTGTAGTATGGCATGTTTGCATGAGCCCGAGTTCTTAACTACCTTCAGCACTACCCTATGATATGTAGGTCGGCCACAAGTGTTGGCAGCAGCATTACCGCCGCAAGACTGACCGACGCTTTCCCATTCGGGGATACGCATTACCCATTTCTAACCCCGTCTAAAGGGTTCGAAAAAGGAGTTCCTTTACTTCTCAGTGACCACAATTTTTTGTGTTGCATTGCAACATCCCGCTTGTCACGACTCGACAACGCCATACTGAAGCGGATAAGCCTCTTCTCAGCTCGTCGTTCGACGGAACGGTCGTGGTTGAGTCTCCCATCTACAGTTGACCTGTCGATGTTATACTGGATACAGGTTGCGACCCCTAAATATCTTTGTATATTATTATTTTGGAGATGCCAGGGAGCATTCACGATAGCCCTTATGACTTTGTTTTGGAATTATTTGATGAATTTCCTGGGACTTGGTTTAGTGTAACTCTTGAATTGTAAACCGTAAGTCCATACAGGCTTTAGCACTTGCGTATCGTCCGAGTTACCAGTACATTTATCTATATTTTACCTTTCTTAAGTTTGCATTTTTTTTCACGTACGCTTGAGCTTAGCATCTGACTTCATCTGTACATGTTTGGCTTCAAACTTAATCTTGACTCCCGCAAAACTGACGTTATAAATTTTGCTAATGATACCTTCCTGTTAACCGTATTAAAGCTGGTAATAAAAATATGTATGTTCTTTGTGATCTTCTAATAACGATATTTTGAGTATTGCATTCCGATTTTTTCGGACATAACTAATATTCATGTTAATGATCAGTGAAAATTATAATTTTGAGCATTTCACGATCATATTGTTAAATGTCTTACTCTTATACTCCTATTCTTGATATCATAGTTATGTGAAGCCCGTTTTGTGAACCTACGTGTCAAATTTCGCTACGACCAAAATAATATCCACCACAAGGGCAATTGTTGTGAAAACTCAGGCAATGACTTAGTTTTGAAGTTTGAAATGATAATTGATTCCTATTTTTTAGATGAGATAAGATTTGATTTGTACATACAAACATTAACATTTTACGCGCAATATGTTTTCATGACTTTGCCGTCTGCCAACTTGGCATCATTACTATTGATTGAAATTTCTGACCGATATTTTCGTGTATCGCCATACGAGTTTTCAGTATTTATGAAAATTACGATACCCAATTAAGACCATATTTACTAACTACATAAATCCATTCTTAATACCATGCCCTTTTGTTTTGCATTATTAGTATGTAGAATCGTCTGTCATTCTCATTACCTTTTGTAGATATAGTTCATGTGCAGCTTAAATGTAATTGTATATAAAGGGGATAAATTAGTCTAGAACATCAGCATGTAATTAGAGGCATTTACAGAGAGGTTTAACATTTTCTTCATGCAGATAAGTAAGAGCTTTTCAACCTCTTCTTTTTTCATAATATCATTCATAATAATAAATACTTGTTTTTTTTTCACTACTTTTTACTTCTATTTGTTCGCTGCTATTGTACCAATTTTTTATTGCGAGAACCTTGGTCTCTTCTATTTTTAAATATTTATTCCATGGATATGTCTACAAGGCTATATATGGTACTCATGTAGTTGATTTATCATCAGTGGTAGAGCTTTCGGTGAGTATGCCAGCAAGATGGCGCAAAAAGTGGGACCTTAAAATTAATTCCGGCAAATTCAACAACACTAAGTACATCATCTGTGAAAAGTGTAAATAGAGTTGGAGGAGGAAGTAATTAATCAACACCCATTTTATTCGTCTCCATCTGGAACCGATACGACAGCACTCCACCATTCGAAACGGCTATTATAGTGTAATCATTTTGCAACATTCTTTCGAATTTCGGAGAGATTCCCATTTGGTACAGTCTATAAAATAACCCACTTCTATTCACCAAATCGAAGCCTTAAAGTCTACCAAAGAAAGTGAACCCAATATTCTCCGCCATATTTTCGTATTATATCACTTCCGATGCTAACTAACTAAATATATCGAGCTACTTCAAAAAGTCGATGATACGTTGACATCATCTGGTGACGCATTTCTCAAACTACTAGTAGACAGCCATTTCCTTTTGCATAGAACAGACTGCCCGAAAACCAAATCGCTAAACTTCAAGGAGTATCGCATGGCTGCTTTCTTTCATACATAAGGCGCTTTCAACAAAACCAATCCACACATTTACAGAGTCAGAGATAGACGTAGAAATGAGACTAGTGGTACTAATAAACCAACTACTTAGATGTAGATTAATTAATGCCTCTTTAGGGAACTTAAAAAGCCTTACGACAAAAAGCACACCTCAGAGAGGATAATATCCCCACTTCTTTGGAACATAGCAGTGAACAAACTGCTGCTAATACTGGAAGTTCCTGTTTGTAAAACGATTGCCTATCCGCATGATATTGCTATAGCCTACTCTGGAAAGTACCTCTTAGTACTGAATGACCTAATGCAACATGGTCTTAGTCTACTCAGTAGTTGGGAGACTGATAATGGTCTGAGCTTAAATGCACCATAAACAGAGGTCGTTCTCTTCGCTAGAAAACGTAAAACACTGTTAATCGACCCTCTCACCATAAATGGAACCAGTTTACAATCCTCAATGACAAGACTGGACTGAACAAGAATTACATCTCCCCTATATATTGCTCAGAGAAAAACTTTGAAACCCTGATATCAAAAAGAGACCTGTAGTGTGGCCATAATATATCATTTCATAACGCCATACACTTCTTCACAGTCGGATCGAAAACATAAGACGGAGTACGCAGTGTTGTATTATCTAAACATCTTAACTTTAAGAAATCAATCAATCTTCCTAATCACTGCATTGTCTTTCAAGTATAAATAATGACGATCAGCGAAGCCCTCTTCTTGCTAATGTTGAACGTGATATCCGCTTGTGATATTTGCGTCTTTACGCATAGCGAGGCAGCAATTAAATCCATAACATCGTTCTATGACAACTCAAAAACAATCATAAACTGAACCACATCTCTCGACCATATATCCAAAAGGTTTTGAAATCGATTGTGTTGGGTACCATGCTATAAAGACATTATTGTTCCCTATAAAGCCTCAATGGCCTGGTACCGAAGGTATATGTATGTGCCGTAGACACGGGTCCATTTCATCAGCTTGGAAACGGCCATCTGGAAAGAACTAACGTTGATTAGAGCCAATTTACAGATTTAAAGCAAAAATAAAATTTTTTTATTTTCTCTGCATTTTCCCTCGGAAGGTTCTTCATAATAACGAGGAACTCTTTATCCGTCAGTGGTTTTTCAAGTAGACAACTTATTCAGAGATTAAGAATGACAAGTGTACATAGATATATAAATATAGTTACAATGAAGTTTCATGTGATGTTAGTACACTCCCACTTATTATCAATTTCAGAACATTTTTAAAATTTCTTGTTACAAGACTTAATTTAAAAAAAAAAGATTCATGCTCAACATAAAAAAAATAATTCATAAAAGTTTATTTTAAACAAAATACATAACTCAAAAAAAATTAATTTTGAAATAATATTCAATCTCTTACGAAACATTTCAAATATCAGTTCATAACTCAAATCAAAACAACCTTCTCTAAACTTTTCCCTGCTGAATTGGTTACAGATGTTAACATGCTTTATTCTTTTATGGAATTATGGATTTTTAACTAGCTTCAAAGCACTTTTGTTGTCCAGGAAAAGCTCTGCGGTTAAACATTTCTTTGATCCAGCAATAGTAACTTGATCCAAATAAACTCCTTTACTGCTTGGGATGCAGCATGTACTCCGCTTCTGTTGTCGACAAACTGACGCTTTTTTGCGTTTGTGAAGCCCAAGATATGGGTGCTTCGTTAATAAGAATCCAATTTTGCTGATCGTCTTATTTTCATATTAATATAATAATCAGCATCGCTAAAATAGCAATATTTGTGAAGCATATACCATAGTTCGTGGTCCCCTTTAAATATTTTAGAATACGTTTCACTGCAAAAATTTGTTCCGAACTGACTACTGTGTTCTATTCGAAGACCCAAATAATATTCTGTGTTCGACACTTAAATTTCGTAATGTTTCTTTATATATTGTAAGAACTGACGAACAAGGCCCTTATCACTTGCAGCAATGAGTTCATCGTGAGTGTACAATGCCATCATGATCACCATCATGATAACCATTCTCTTGACGCACAAGAACCCACGAATCAGCCGCACTTGATCGAAAATAAAATTCTTCTAAAAGCTTAGTAATAAGAATAAATAAATAAGATTCTCTGCTACAGCAATTGTGAGAACGGTCCTTATGGACGCAAACCTTGCTATCGGACTGAACGTTTCGGAATAATCCATGTCATCTTTTTGTGTAAAGCGTCTGACGACAAGCCTTGCTTTGTATCTGTCGATTTTGTTGTTGTTGGATAGCTTGGCTTTAAAAACCCACTTGATATTAATCACTTCTCCATCACTTGGCAGGTCGACAACCGCCCATGCACGGTTTCGTTTCAGTTTCAGCATCTCTCATCCTGCATCGCCACCTTCCATTTACTACCAGCACTTGAAGCCAAAGCTTCCCGACAGTTTCACGGCTCATGACATTGGGTGATGCAAGCATAGCCTTCCAACATGTTCGAAAGACCACTTCTTGTGGCTGAAAATTGGGTATTTCTGTGCCTACGATGTTTCGATTGATAATCCACTTTTAGATTTTGATCGCTATATGCTTCTGATTGTGTTACCGTTGACATTTGTTTTTTCTAAATCACCCTACCCATCGCTTTCCGCTGATTCGAATTCAAAATCACAATCATTTTGCTCTTCTGTATTACCTTTGACGCTTTTATAAAGCACTTTAGTAGTATCACTCGCTGACTTTTCCTTTTAATTTGCCTTATCTGGACTGCTGATATCTATTTCCGTATCTTTTCTTAAGACAGCTTGAGGGATAACATTTTCCTTTTTTAACATAGTTCTCGCTAACTCAACAATAAATCTCAAGTCTGCACATCCATTTTGCTCAGGATTATATGGAACAGGAGTTTTGTGACGTATATTTTCGCGTCTTAAAATTGCACTCACATCTTTGTTTTTTACCATTACCCGAGCGTAAAGTCTTTACTGCACAATTTGTGTCAAGTTCAGTTCACTGAATGCAACAAACTATTGAGTACGTTAAGCGTTTTATTTTTTTCTCGAGTGAAGAACACAAATCTATAATGTGAGAACTCATCTTTAAAAAGAACGAAGTATTTCGGGTCACCTGCTGAAATTTGTTGCACGTATACATCATACATTATGTCGCATGAATCAACGCAGCCACAGATTTTCATTTGAACATGCTGCTTTTGAACGGTAATCGCGTTTGTTTCCCAAACATACTAGCATTACAAAAGAACGTGTAATCGGTCAATGTACGGAATATTATGTTTTATCAATACAAATCTTACTTGCTTAATGTTCAAATGCCCGAGTCGCTCATGCCACAACTGAAGAGATTCGCCTTTCAAGGCAATGTGTGTTACCACAGAAGTGTCATCCATAAACACTCGAAACATACGAGCCGTCGGCAAAGTACTCCCACTGCAACTACGATTATCTTTAATTATTTCGCATTTTCGGTTTTCTATGACCATTTCAAAATGTTTGCATTTCTTGAAATAAAAAGGTTCATTTTTTTCGGCATAAAATAAACAGGCATTGGTTTGTTGGTAATTTTTATGCACTCAAAATGACACGTCATATGTTGACTGGCGCTTGAATCTACAATCCAATCAGCCGGTGCAACCGTGTCCGCGTAATTCACTTAAAATAGACAGATGATCGTTTTCTCATGGGACAATTTCGTTTCTAATATGTTATGCGATTTTCAACGAGAGAAAAAGTAACGAACGGTTTAAATACGTATGTGGAACTAAACTTTATTTCATCATCATATCATTTAAGATGTGCCAGCATCACACAGTCAAATAGTATGGTCGCGCGAAGGATCATTGTAAACAAATCGCATCGTTTCGCCAGTAATAACCACCCAAGCACTGTAGGCATGTAGATGCATAACAAGATGTTTAAGTAAAATACAATACAACTTAATGTTTGATTAAAATGTTTTAATTTTTTTTATTCCTTGATTCGAAATCTTAAAATTGTAATATTCTGGAGTTGGGACGTTTGTACATGGTTTTAGACTTGTCATTATAAAATTGTATAACTCTTTCTTTTTCTTTAATTGGATTTTTAACTTTTCTATTGAAACATTTCGAAAAGAGAGTTATCTTTCCTTTTACACAATATTATATTAGAAAGTGAACTTTAAGTCTGAATTCAATAAAATAATCTCTTGATGAAATTAGCACAATCTTTATCACTATGGTATATTTTTTTTCAAATCAGTTAATATTTCTTCTTCTTCTTTGATTGGCGCTACAGTCCGGGGTGGACCTGGGCCTCAACCAACATGCCTCTCCAGCCAGCACGATCTTTTACCAGCTGCCTCCAGTTGCGCACACCAAGTTGGTTGAGGTCCTTTTCAACTTGTGTGCGTCACCTAGTGCGAGGACGTCCTCTGTTGCGCTGTCCCAATGGCTCGGTGTCGAAGACTCTTCGGGCCGGAGCTGTGGTGTCCATCCGCTCCACATGACCTAGCCATCTTAAGCGTTGGATACGAAGACGCTTAACTAGGTGCATGCTGCTGTACAGCCCGTACAGTTCGTGGTTGAACCTTCTTCTTCAAACGCCATCAACGCAAGCAGGACCAAAGATCGTACGCAGAACTTTTCTTTCAAAACAACCAAGAGCTTCTTCATCCGCTTTCAATAGCGTCCATGTCTCTGCGCCATAGAGCAGGACTGGGATGATCAGGGCTTTATACATGGTCAATTTGGTGTTTCGAATTAACGTAATTCCATATTTACTCCACAAAGCCTAGATAGACGAAGTCCTTGACTACATCAAAGTTTCTGCTGCCCAATATAACGCTCTGTCCGAGACGTCGATGTTGTGCGTCCTTCCGTGATGACAGCATGTACTTTGTTTTGCCCTGGTTTATCGCTAGACCCATTTTAGCCGCTTAAGCTTCAATGCCAGAAAGCGCCTCATTGACGGCTCGCTGTATTCGTCCAATCACGTCAATGTCGTCCGCGTAAGCAAGCAGTTGAACGGACTTTTGGAAAATCGTGCCTCGGGTGTTTACGTTTGAGTTTAGCACGATGTTCTCAAGTATAATGTTAAAGAAGTCACATGACAGCGTGTTGATTTGCCTAAAACCTTTTTTGACATTGACGGTCTCGTTGAGTTCGTTACCGCCCTTGATAGAGCAGCGAGAGAGTGACGCTGGAGACGTCATCCTGCACAACCTGACAACTTTGGCAGGAATGTCAAAACTAGACATGGCGCTGTATAGCTCGTCTCTATGCACGCTGTCATATGTGGCCTTGAAATCGGCAAATAGGTGGTGGGTGTCGATCTGCATCTCTTGAGTCTTTTCCAGGATATGCCGTAATGTGAACGGCAGAGAGTATCTTGTACGCGATGTTAAGGAGGCTGATCCCTCGATAGTAAGTGCAGTCAAAGGGGCCTCCTTTCTTGTGGACCGTACAAACGACGCGGAGATTTCACTCATCGGGCGTGCTTTCCTCCGACCATATCTTACAGATGAGCTGGTGCATTCGCCCAACCAGGTCATCTCCAGCTGCCTTAAACAGTTCCGCGGACAATTCGTCCGTCTAGACTGATTCGTCTTCGTCAAAATCGGGGGGATGGAATTCGTGTTCATCATCTTTCAAATTGAGTGAAACATTCTGCCTGACAGCGGAATTTGTGTCGTCATCGCCGTTTAACAGTCTACAGAAATGATTTTTCCAAATTCTCTGCATCTGCTGCGACTCTATTACAAGTTGCCCATTTTCGTCCCTGCAGGCTTCGGTCCGAGGTCTATATCTTCCTTATACTTGTTTTACCTTTTGGTAAAACTTTCGGACCTCCTTCCTGTCGTAACACCTCTCCATCTCCACGACCGGGCGCTTCTCATGATCTTTCTTTTTCTTTCTGAGAAGCCGGTGCTCTTCTCTTCTCTTCTGTTCGAAGAGCTCACGAACAGCTCTCGTTGTTCGATGCAGCGTTGCTTTGTAGGCCTCCTGCTTGGCTGCATGTACCTGCCTGCACTCGTCATCAAACCATGGGTTCCTTCTAGGTGGTGTCGTGAAACCCAGCACATCAGTGGCAGCTTCTTTGATGGCTTTTTGATAACGTTTCCATTCTTCTTCTATTGAATGTGCACGCAGCGTCGAACTTTCAGAGAGTTTCAGGAAGACTCGGTCGACAAAGTTCCTGGCGGTCGATTGCGATTGTAGCTTTCCGACGTCAAACCCTAGTGTTCTTTCTCGACTCCGTACTTCTCTCGATATCCTCATCCTTACCTTGGCTACAACAAAGAAATGGTCCGAGTCGATGTTGGCTCCTCAGAACGTTCGGACATCGAGAATATTGGAAGAGTGTCTGACATCGATCGCAACGTGATCAATCTGTTTGACGGTTGATTGATCAGGAGACCGCCAGGTCCCCTTATGGATGTTGAGTGGTGGGAACTGCGTGCTCATCACAGAGAGGTTACGCCTCGAAGCGAAATCTACCAGCCTGCGTCCGTTTCCGGATGTGTTGTCGTGCAGGCTGTGTTTTCCGATAACTCTAGCAAAGATTTCTTCCTTGCCCACCTGTGCGTTGAAATCTCCTACAACGATCTTTTGGTTCATAGCTGGGGCATCGATCGTATGTTCTTTCTAGGAGATCATAGAAGTCATCCTTGCTATCGTCATCCTTCTCCTCCGTCGAAGCGTGTGCGCAAATCAGGCTGATGTTCCCGAATTTAGCCTTGATGCGGATGGTTATGAGGCGCTCGCTGATATAATAAAAGCTTAAGACTTCTTGCCTAAGTCTGCCTCGAACAACGAATCCGCATCCAAATAAGCGCTGCCTTCCCTCTTTGTAGCAATCACCGTAGCAGATGTCGAAGTTTTTCATCTTCCTCTTGCCCGGCCCATCCCATCACATCGCCTGGATGGCGGTAACATCTGCTTTGTAGCAGTCCAGGGCCTCCGTGAGTTCATCGGCTGCACGTTATCTGCTCAGGGACCTCACATTCCACATGCAGAACCGAAACCGAAAATCATTGTCCTTTGATCGTTTGCTGGGGTCGTCAACTGTGAATCCGTCCATATCCGAGGCCTGTTGTCGGTTAGTAACAGTAGTTTTTTTTTATGTGGTGAGGGAGTTAACCTCACGCACAACCTACAATGTACATAAGCCCATGCCCCCAAATCTCTTAATATTACTCTTATTATATTCCCTTATACCTGATAAGCTTCCTTTAAATTTTGATTTTGTTTAATTAGTCCGCCTAAAACCATTATGTCATTTTGTTGGCTCCTATGAACATATTCCAAATTCTCTTTTGATATTCTAAATTCCAAAAAAAAAGTCCACGTCTAAATCGTTTTTCCATACCTACTAATTGACAAACTTTTTTCAAACTTTGTTTAAGATTATTGAATTCTGCTTTACTCTTTTTAACAAATTCTATGCATTCCGGTATATTCCATAAACAACTTTCATGGACACTTAATAATTATATATTATATTTATTTGATCCTTCACATTATCCAAATTAATGTTTGTAATAATTGAAAAATGTACAGTTCTTAATCTCAGGTCTCCTATGTTCTTGAAATATATTCCATTTAAGGGTAAACTTATCCATTTTATGGAAGAAATACTTTGTATCAAACTGAAAAATTCAACAAAATAATACATTAGATTATATTTTCTTCTGTTGTAGAAATTGCTTAACTTTACTTTTAATGTATTTCAAAGGCTTTCTTACTTACTTGCTGAGGGTGGCGCCGGTCCAGTCCAGGCTGGTCGCGGTCTTCCTCTACTGCGCTGTCCCTCGGGGGTGGATTCGAAGACTTTTCGGGCCGGAACATTGGTTTCCATCCGCTCTACATGAGCTTGCCATCTCAATCGTTGGATCTTCACTCTTCTGGCTAAGTCGATGTCGCTGAACAGCCCGTATAGTTCGTCGTTGTATCTCCTCCTCCACTCACCATCTATGCAGACGGGACCGAAAATCACCCGAAGAATTTTCCTCTCGAAGCAACCAAGGGCTGCTTCATCCGCTTTTGACAAAGTCCATGCCCCCGCGCCGTATAGCAGGACTGGGACGATGAAGGCCTTGTAAAGCGTTACCTTTGTTGTTCGAGAGAGGGCTTTGTTTACCAATTGCTTTCTTAGCCTAAAGAAGGATTTTCCTGGCCTAAGGCCACACTGGTATGGGCCGACCAGGTTGTTGACGAATGGCTCTGGGCGTTCACACAGTACGGCAGATAAGATATTATATGCGATACTTAGGAGACTGATGCCTCTGTAGTTGGCGCAGTTCAAAGTATCTCCTTTTTATGGATCGGGCAAACAATGCTGAGGTTCAATTCATCGGGCATGTTTTCCTCCCACCATATTTGAGTTGGTGCATGCTCCTTACCAAATCATCGCCTGCGACTTTAAAAAGCTCGGCGGGTATACCGTCAGCTCCGGCAGCCTTGTTGGATTTCAGTTTAGATATGGCAATCCTCACTTCATCCAGGGTGGACGAAATTAATGATCTTCACCGTACCTTTCATTGGGTTTGAATGGTTCGTTCTGCCTGACAGCGGGATTTGGTTCTTCGTCGCCGTTACAAAGTCTGCAGAAATGGTGTCTCCAAATCTTCTTCATCGACTGTGACTCTACTACGATGTTCCCTTAATCATCCTCACAGGCTACGATTCGGACTTTATAACCTTAACTGGTTAACTTTACCCTTTGGTAAAACTTCCTTACCTGATGCCTGCAGTAGTATCCGTCTATTCTGCCGATCGCGCGCCTCTCATGGTCCTTCTTTTTTTCTCCTGAGAAGCCGGTGTTCGTCTTCCTCTTCTGCTCGTAGAGCTTCCGAGCAGCTTTTGTCCTTCTTTGCAGTGCCGTGCAGTATGCTTCTTGCTTAGCTGCATTCGCCTGCCGACACTCGTTGTAAAACCAGGGGTTTTGCTGTGGGGGCGGCATCTCTGATGGCTCTCTGGCAATGCTGCCAATGGTCTTCAATACTTGATGTTGGCGGCGTACGATTTCTTATGAGGTTAAGGAAAAACGATCGGAAAAGAATTTGGCAACATCTTGCGATTGACAACGATAAGACTTCTTGCCCATATCTGCCTCTAACGGCAAATACACACCCAAATAGGCGCTGTTTTGGTTGCTTGTAGCAATCACCGTAATATATATATCACATATATATCGCACTTCTTGGATGGCAGTTATATTTGCTTTGCAGCAGTCTACGGCTTCCGCTAATTGTTCGGCTGCACGTGGCCTATAAAGTGGTCTTACATTCCACGTACAGATCCGAAGATCGTTGTCCGTACATCGTTTGCAGGGTTCTTCATCAGTAAAATCATCCCTTTCCGAGGCTTGTTGTTGCTTCGTAACTAGTTTTGTTTTTGTGTGGCCGGGCAGTTACCCCAACGGCACAACCTCCAACCTGGAGGGCCAGTTCCTTTTTTGTAACTTCTAGACTAAGAGGCCGCACTTATAAGTTGGGCAGGTTGAGCTTAGATGCACCCGATGACTACCACTTGGAGGTAAAATGAGCACAATTGGTGTGTAGAAAAAGTTGCAACACTGAACATCGCCAGATCCATTGGATTGAGAACAAAAAATACTAGTTTTAAGATGTTTTACCTTGAATAATTTACATAACTCCTTCATTAATTCGTTGACAAATTCACCGCCATTATCCGTTAAAAAAAACTTAGGAATACCAAAGGTTTACATCTTCGGTGAAATCTCCAGCTACTGCTTCAATTATCTTATCTTCTATAGGAACGTATTTTATGAATTTACTCAAATCATCCTGTATTGTTAAGCAATAAAGAGTTTTATTTTTTTCTACATAAGGTCCTGTAAGATCTAAAGCTAACTTTTCCAAGCTATACTCCGCAGATGCAACAATCTTCATTAGGTTACTACATGCGTGTTTTTGACAAACAGAACATCTCTGAATATATTTAATAACGTCTCCGTTGAGATTTTCCCAGTAAATTTTTTTTTAATTCTAGCTATTGTTGTCTTCTGTCCTCCATGTCCTCCAATAAGACTTTCGTGATATTCGTTAATAATCTTCTTTTGCTCATTAACATTACATATTACAACAATATTCTCATTTTCAGGATTTTCTGATTTATTTCGTCTCTATTTTCTGCAGTACTGATGTCATTCTCCTTATTTTGATTACTTCTTTCGTTATATACTTCGTCGTGTTTTCTCTTACTTCTTTGGTTAATAGCGTTTTTTCGATAGGGTATACACGATTTCTACTAAGCTCGTCAGCTACAATATTATCAACCCCTTTCTTATATTCAATGCGATAGTCATATTCTTCTAATTTTAATCGCCATGTTATTAATCGTGAACCGGGATCTTTGACCCTAAAAAGCCAAATGAGTTGTCGATGATCTGTTTTTATTTTAAATTGCTTTCCAAAAATGAATGGCCTAAATTGTTGCATGGCCCAAACAATTCCCAAGCATTCCTGCTCCGTTGTATTATAATTTATTCCGGCTTTGCTTTGTACTCTAATAATAAAGCGTATTGGTAATTCTCTACCAGAACTTTCTTGAAATAATACCTCACTGATTCCTTATCCACTCGAATCTGTTTCATGACGAATTCTTTATTATAATCATGATATTGTAAAAGCGTAAATTGCCTTAATAGATTCTTTAATTCTTCAAAGCATGCAGAATGTTCATTGTTCCATGTAAAACCTGAATTTTTCTTCAAGAGCATATATAAGTCACTTATCACTTATATTACGTATGTCATGTTGTATTACATCCGTTTCCATAAGCTTTTCATCTCCTAATGCAAAAGCATCTGCTTTTTCCTTTACTATTGCTTAACAATTCAATTTCCCTTTTTTCAATTAAATGATCCACTCGAAATCTGGACCAAAGTTCTTTTATTCTTTCATTATTTTCAGAGTTATTCGAAATCGTACAACCTTGACGTATTTAGTCTTGCGTGATTTTAATTATTTAAACTCTTACACTTTAATTCCTTCTCCACGTGATGCTCTACTGTTCCGTTTTCATTACTCTTTTCGAAAATAAGTTATTGTTCCTTTGATCGAAAATGTGACGTTTTTCCATTTGAAGACATTATTTTTGGCCTTTCGTTATTAAATGGTTCTTGTGGGTGATAACTATTACCCCTTTCGTAAGGGCTATTGGCTTTGAATTGTGCTCAACTTTGAGCTAGACCATTGTTACTAATATAACCAATTATATCACAATTATAACTTTTACAATGTTATGGATAGCATTCCTTTTTACATTGCTACTGCAACGACTCTGTACTGCCCTTTTACCGTTTAGCCTAGCTTTCTCTTGCATTGCAAGGGATGAAGCTTGGAATAGAGAAGATGGCCTTTGGCTTTTAACGTATGTTCCAAGTTCATCTCTTAATCCATTAACGAAAGCATTTAACATATCCTGTTCTATCATTTGGTATTGCCGTTCAAGCAGTAATTTATTTTCAGTGTTGATTAATACATCGTGAATACGTCTTCGTTATAGAGTTTCTACTCTTTGGATGTATTGCGTTAGGTTTTCATGACCCTGTTGTTGCAATTTTGTCATATCTAAATGAAGTATAGTCGAATACCATTCTATGAATTTTTTATTAATTCTATTTTTAGATATTCCCATAACTCAATTCCGCGTTGGCTGTTATTTTATTCTAAATGAAATGTAATAAACAATTCCTCTGTGATGCTGACGCTAGTGACATTGCACTGTCAACATTAGACGTGAAGTAATGTAGTTTATTTGCATCACTGTCGAAAGGAGGAATCAATTTAAATAAAAGTTTTTTTCTTGATCCAATTTTAAAACATTCCGAACATTTGAATTTGTTTTTAATTTCGGGTATACTTCGAGAAGGACTTGGTTTTGGTTTTGGTTGTTCTATTTCCTCAACTGCATTCCTTACTACTTCTTTCACGTCTACTGTTTTTGTATCTTCCCCTAATAGAATCAGAAATATGCCTCTTGGAAACGTTCTGCCGTTATTATACACTTCTTCTACCACACCAACATCAATTTTATTGTTTTCTAGTATATTTGAAAGTGATAGTTCTACTACACGTCCACTTGTGCTACCTATACATTTAAAGATTTCCACTAAGGCCCCTTGATTAAAATCAAAATCAGAAGTTTCTGTATCAGACAGTGCCATTTTATTGTTAATAATATTTCCTTTCAAATTACAGTTAATTACAATTTTTTTCTTTTATTATTGATTTTTTTATATTTAAAGCACGCTGTGCAATTTCAAATTGTTTGTCTTATCTTATTCTATTTACCAATTGTTTTTCCTCTTTTGTTACTACTTTCTTTTCTTTTTTTTTTCAGATAAATTGTTATTTATTTTACTTACAAAATTAATAATATAACTGCTTTCATGATGTTACTGCTTCGGGTACTGCTGCTACTTCGGGTACTGCTGATCTTTTCACTGCTATCACGTTGCTATCGTTGCTGCTGGTCACCTTTATTTATGTTCACTTTTTGCCGAATATATTTTTGTTGAGTTCACACTATTCGTCCGTCGTTTTTTTTCTCTATATATATATATATATATATACATAAACTGTATACGTCTGATTAGTAATCTTTATATATACACCATATATGCTTTGTATGTATTCCTTGTATATACCATATATGTTTTGTATGTATTCGTTATATATAAGTACACCATATATGTGTTCAATCGCACTAAACAATCTTATTCTAAATACCGCAAACAATCACCGGATCGTTGTAGTTATTGGATTGTTCGAATTCACGGAATCACTTTGAGAAGTTTAAAATAATTCCTCCATACTAATAATCCTACCGCTGCCACCAATTTATGTTATGCGATTTCCAACGAGAGACAATGAAACGAACGGTTTGAATACTTATGTGGAACTAAACTTTATTTCATCATCATATCATTGAAGATGTGCCAGCATCATACAGTCAAATAGCATGGTCAGCACTTCTCGCGCGATGCCCTCCAATACGATAATACCGGATGTTAATATCGCGAAGCATCATTGTAAGCAAATCGCATCGTTTCGCCAGTAATGACCACCCAAGCACTGTAGGCATGTAGATGCAAAAAAATGCACATTCTGTTTACATTAAAACTACTTGAAGTTGCATGTGTATGTGGTAGAAAATTAGGCTACAGTGGTGAGTAAATTTATTGATACATCTTTACACTTAGTTTATAACGTTTTCGTCAAATCACTTTCGAGTTACAGTCAGGAATGACAACTGTCTGACTAAAGAAAAGATTCACAAAGTTAGTTCAGAGCCAGATTAAGGGGATCCCTTCCACTCATGAGAAAACAATTGCACGAAAAAGACACGTATTGGCAGTTTAAGCTGGGCTCTAGATCCTTACGGCCTGTAGTAATCGCAAATGCGTTTTTGTAAATATGTAATCCGTCTGTAACACCGTAGATATTCGTCATGCAAGCTTTGGACATTAACAAGTGTGTATTGTTCATAATATAACAATTTCATATAATACCTAAGTATACTGATAGGGGCACTGAAACTGTTATCTGTATAAAAAATTGTTATTGTAAGACCTGTGCTTCACTCCGAAAGCAAGCCTTTCTTGGGAAAATCATCTTCATGATGATTCATATAACAATACATATAATATGAATTACTGTGGCAGCACCCAAAAGGTGTGTCGCTTTCGTAAACAACATTTATGATATGGCTGATTAAATGTGATAAGATCTCTTGTATTCCAATTGTAAGCCAATAATATATATGTATATGTAATCACATATGGATATGTACATATGTTTGTACCACAGTAAGTGCAGTCACATACATCATCACGTGTCTTTTATGTGTGTTTGACATATGTATTGATATAACGCAAGCTGTGTGCAATATCTTAGCCTACTAAAAGCAAGAAGCATAGGTAATTCGAAAATATAGAGTTATTCATAATGATATAATCAAAATTGTCAAGTGCTGAATACTATGGTATCGTACTTCTCTCTGTTAACTTCAAGGAGACAAGTTCAACGAATCGTCCGATAATGCCCTTAGCAAGAAATTGACACGTCCTATGTTACAGGCCGATGAACAACATACAATAAAAAGATAAAAAGTTAATTCATATTGTTACGTTTAAAACTTATATGCAGATATTCTATTATTATAATCAATCTTACATCAACAAAATAATACAATTTGACGAAAATATGCTACTTTATCATTTTAATGATGACTTGAAGGAAAAGCCACTAAAAACAAGTATTAAAAGATAAAATTATTTAAAAAATGTGGTGAAAATGCAAAGTGTTCATTTCGTCGGGGGAAGAGAGAGGTGGTGTCCCGATTTGATTTAGTGAGCATATTGTTCGAGACATCATATTCAGTAATTTGCTTGAGCGCTTACTGGCAGGCATCAGGCAATTTAATAATGATCACTGGATTGTGACAAAATGAAACTCACAAGTTCAAAATTTCTAATCACTTTTTATTTACTTATACTGCACAATTACTTCTTTAACTTTACTACACTAAAAATCAACACAAATAGTTAGTTACATATTTCTTAACTGCCTTTCAGGCTCACACTTACAACACTTCGATGAAGTAAGCTGTCACTGCATGGGCCGCCGTTCCGATTTTTACATCAGCCAGCATTCTTTCCAGAAAACTATGTACATTCGGTGTTGATTATGTATAACTGTACGATGGCGTCTCGTTCGCTGTACGAAGTGTTCGTCCCGAAGTGTTCCCCTTGTACAGTGCCAGTCAGTCTAGATGGACGACTTTCATTGTTGCTCTGCCGATACACTACATCGTCGATCCGTTTTATTACCTTGCACGACCCTCCTCCTTCATTTTGTAGCTTTTGAGCTGTGTACGCACCCTTATGTCAGACATTCTTTGTGGGGTGAGAACTCTTCTTCCTTTGTTGATGCGCTAAACATCAGGTCTGCTGGAATTCTGAAGTTCGATCCGAAAATTGCCTTTGCTGATGATGTTGATGTCGTGTTGTGGATAGCAGATCGGTATGCCATAAGTAAAACTGGTATTTGTTCGTCCGAGTTTCGTTGATTCCTGTCGACCACTTACCTTAGATACTCCTCAAGTTTCCGGTTAAAACTTTCCACCCTACCCTCCAGCTGTGGATGCAACGGTGTTGTCCTTGTCTTTTGTATGTCTAAGGCCTGACATACTTCATTGAAGACCGCGGACTCAACATTTCTTCCCTAGTGCGAGTGCAACTCCAAGGGAACATCAAAACGACATATCCAATTGCGGAGGAATGCATCCACATAAGTCTTTGCGTTCTGATTCGGTATGGCATATACGTCTGGCCATTTGCTGAAATAGTCGATTACCACCAGGACGTACTTATTACCATGCTCACTGGTCGAAAAGGGCTCTGCTACATCCATGGCGGCCCTTTCGATTGGTGCTCCAATGATGACTCTTGACTGCGGCCCTTCGCCTTCGTGCAAATATCACGTGCCTCGATCAGTTCCGTTGCTGATGATGATGGTTTGATTCCACGTTCTATGGTTTCAATAATTTTTTTAAAGGTCAGGATCACATTTGTTCCCTGCGGATCTGTTCCAGCGACCACTGTTCCTCTTTGGCTTTACTGAGGGTTCTTGCGATTATCACGTTCTTAACTGGTATTTTATCTCTGGCTTAAAATACCCACAACGTGTTGTTCCCACAATCACCATCCATCTTTGACCCAAACAGAAAAATTGGAATCTATACGACCACGCACGAATTTATTGAAGAGGTTCCGAAAACATCTGGAACTACGGCTACGTAGGTAAACGTGATGATGTTGAATATGTTCCAAGAACAGAAACAAGGGATTCATCAATCGGTTGGTAGTGTGCAGCAATTGCTGGAGCACCACATCAAGAAGGCACTAGAAGAACAGCAGAAACGTTTCGAGCAGAATCTTATGGAAGTAAACAGTGAAGTGAATGTACTCGATGGACCAAACTTCGATTGACAGACTAGAACCATCGGTCGACGTAATGAAGAAGAGCCTCTATGCTCTGAAGGTGAGGGAACCAGTGATCAGCAGCGTCGCCACCAATTCAAACCACCGTCATACGATGGAATAACAGCCTTAAACATCTTTCGGCTACAGTTTGAAACAACTGTCAGCAGGGTACATGTTACAGTTGATTCTGGGCGCGGGCTTTAGATCAGGATCTTTAGATCAGGATCGATTCGACTTCCGGCCCGAAAAGTCTTCGAATCCACCCCCGAGGGACGGCGCAGTAAAGGAAGACCGCGACTCAGGTGGCGCACAAGGGACCTCGACCAACTATGCGTACGAAACTGGATACAGCAAGCTAAAGTTTGAGCTGGGTGGAGACGCTTGTTGGTTGACTGGCCCAGGTCCCCCCGGATTGTAGCACCACCTTAAGTAAGTAAGTAATTACTTACTAGTACAAATTAGTTACATATTTAAGGCGGTACAGTGCCAGTATTCTGATCCTATTGGAACTTCTATTTCATTATATCACACTCGTATTCTCCTAAACTAACTTGGTTTATTTACTCGTCAAATAACAATTGTACGCACAAAACGAGTGGTCACTGAGAAGCTTGGCCCTGTCCCTTTACCGGCTGTTGAGCCACGCATATAACATTATATTATTATAACCTACGGACATATGTACTCTCGACGGACAGCAGCTGCCTCGACTAAAATAGATGTGTTTTTATGACCAGTTGATATGGCACAATGTTGGTTTGGTATATATGTATAGCCTTAAAAATAAAGCGTGGTTTTTCCTAAACCTAATAAATATTTGTATTTTGTTATTTAAGTCTTGCTATTTTTTTACAAATACAACAAATTACTACACAAATGATTCTTCTTCTTCTTCTTCTTGTGGCGCTACAGTCCGGGGTGAACCTGGGTCTCAATCAACAATCCTCTCCAGCTGGCACGTTCTTTAGCCAGCTGCCTCCAATTTCGCACTCCAAGTTGGTTGAGGTCCTTCTCCACTTGAGTGCGCCATCGGGTTCGTGGTCGTCCTCCATTGCGTTGTCCCACTGGTTCGGTGTCGAAGACTCTTCGGGTTGGAGCAGTGCTGTCCATACGTTCAACATATCCTAGCCATCTTAGGCGTTGAATCCGTAGACGCCTGACTAGACTCATGTCGCTGTACAGCCCAATGATTAGTTATTAGTAAACTTAACAATCATTTTTTTTAGATTTATTATTAAATAATAAACTAAATTAAGTTAGTAAGCGGAATTTTTTGCTAGCGTTGACCAAACTATACTTTCCTTTTTTGATAATAATATAATAATAATAATAATATAATAATACTAATAATATAATAATAATAATATATGATAATAATATAATAATAATATGGGTGGCGCTACAGCCCGTAGCGGGTCAGGGCCTAGCTTCTTAGCAACCACTCGTGTTGTGCGTGCTATTGTTCTCTCACGAGTGGAAGAGACCTAGGGTTTAATGCCGAATCCGAACGGGTTAGTTTGAGAAGCTTTTTCTAGACAGGAAATACACTTTGTCAGTGACTCGACAGAGGTGGGGTCGTGTAAATTGTATTCGTCGCACAGAGCAGGAATCGAACCTACGACGTCGAGGTTGGGGTCGACGCACACACCCACAACGCCACTGGCCACTACCTTATTTGATACAGTCTGTTATGACCTTTTCATATTCGTCAAACGAGCTTAAAAAACGGCAACTATGGTTGCCAAGGTTAAAGACAGGATATTTATACATACATATGCATGTAATCTTACCCTACATCTTAGGTTGGAAAAAAATTATAATTGTTTATCGCCTATTATACAGTCGGAAGTAAATCAACCAAATTAGCTAGTAACTTGAAATTTGGTATAATTACTCTTAATTCCATTTTAAATTCATTGCCAAAGTTAAATATGGCAAGCGCCTTAGTATATCTTCCGATGTGCATTTACCTACAATTGAAATAAAATGAATAGTTCTAGTTCCAAGTGCATATTATGTATTGGTTTTTGCGTACATTGTTGAAATTAGATACGTTCCAAGGCCACTCGAGTTTGTTGGCTTACTATAATATCAACAATTTCAATTGAATATGTTCAGCATCAGTTGGGGACATTTTTGGACGCTCCGCTTCAGTACTTCAGCATTCCGTCGGGACCAGGTCCTTTTTTGTTGCAGCGAATGCACCTCTATGCTCAACTCTTTTTCGCTAAGAGCTGCAATTCTCCTGTCGTTGGACCATTGTGGTGTCGGGTGTTTTGATTAGTGCTCAAAGCGCATTTCAGTCCTACAGCCCAGTTCTCAGGGGTAGGCGGCGGAAATTCTTACTTCAATTTCTTGCTAGAATTGTTGCCTTCCTTCAGCTCGGATATTTTGGCTTTGAATTCTGTTTGGATCCAATTCTCCAGTTTCGAGAAGGAATGGAAGACTGATACTGCAATATTACTGAGGAAATCATACTACGCTGACGATTTATCAGTGCTTCCATGATTTTAGAAGAAGGAACTGTTTTGTTCACGAATTGTTCAGCAAAAACGGACAAACGGAACTTGGGTGGGTGGTGGACGAAATTCGTATAGACTTAAAGACAGAAATGTTCAAGACCTTATTATGAAAGTGGTGATGACTGATTACACTTGCAATAGAATCCGCTGCCACAAATGAGGATTGATTACAATGCAGTAGTGTTGGACTAATTCCAACATACGCCATCCTTGTATGGTAACCAGCACTAGGCTTAAGTTATCCAAAGATCTGCATGTATCTGCATCTCGGGGCAGTGATATTATCTCTCATTTGGACTCTAATGCCCGATTTCACAGTATATTTCCAGTGTAGGATCGAACATAAACTTCATTCAAAAAGATTTCGTTTTCATAGTCAATATTTAAGGGTGGTTTTAAGTACGTCAAGTATTCGGGTCTAATAAATTAGTTCAAAAGCTATCAGAGTTAGCTGAGAGGACTTAGAATACGAAACAAATAAAACAAAATTAGAACAAAAAACATAAAAAAAACATAGCATAAGCCGAAAGCACAGACAAATTTACGATTAGAATAGCTTAGAGTACCCGTATAGGGTCAGTAGGTTAGGTGTAAGAACATTTCTTAAGTTAGTTAAGCTAGTTTTAAGCATGTTTGTCTAAAATAATACGAAAATAGTAATGTAAGTAAATTAATTAAGAATAAGACAAAAATGAGAAAAAAAGGATACATATGATTTCAGAATTATTTGAAAAACAGTGCGTTATTTATTGAATCCTTATTTAAAATTGAATATTATAGCATATTATCGATTCACTATTTTACTACGTAGTGCTTCACATCCAATCCTTCATATGTCAATCCAATTGACAAACATTAGAAGACATTTAGAGATAAAACATAAGGATGTTTTGGAAAATGAAGTTATTAAAAACAGTCTCGAAAACACGGATGAAGTGGTTAGAAGTTTAGAGGCTTAGAGGTTTTGATCTAAGTAGCAAGTTTTAACTAAGCAACCCACACCAATTTTAATAAAACTGGGTTAAGAGATAAGGGATATTCACTTTATGTTTGTACTTTCTTAGTATTACTTCAGACAACGAAGTATCCTTTTTGGATCCGGCAGCTCATACACTTCAGCTGTGTGTTAATGACATACATAAGGATACAAATATATCCCAAGGTATTGAAAATGGAAGTAAACTGTGCAAAATTTTAAGAACTGCAAAAAATAGGCGAATTGTTTAAGCATTAGCTTAGTCGTTATGTAAGAGTTCAATAACAGTTTTCAATATATTATGCTCTATCTACTCAATAGACGCATACTAAAGCAATACAATAAATGTATGCCATCACTTGACGTTTTCAACAGATAAAAATATGATTGAAGCAGCAATAGATTGACAATTCATAAGAGAGTACATTGAATCCTTAGAGACGGTATGGGTCGCTACTCTTAAAATGCAACAAGAGCAGGTTGTTTAAGTAACTTTTTTAAAATTTGGATGAAGCTTAAATAGAATTTCAAGAACAGCTCATGCGACATAAAAAGAAAATTTCTTGATTCATTAAACTCCCGTGAAGGTTTGCTCCTGGATAACGCCGCAATGTTGAGTGCAATCTTTTTGGATCCTCGGCTAAACTAAATTTTGACCAATGTCCAAAAATCCTTAGCAAAAGTTGTTTTAAAGAAAGTTGCGAAGAATATATTAAACATGAAACAGGCACAAAACAAAATATATATATGTTTTTCTTGCAACTTATGTTCGTGATTGTTCTGCCGTCCACGTGACTGTTTGTTTCGTTCTCAAAGCTCTTATGAATTTTAATTTAAATCTTATAATACTTTCTACATAGAGTTTTTCCTCAGAAAGAAACACAATCCTTCAAGATGATATCCCTTGTACTTCAACTAGTCAAGTTAACGCGACATCAACACATGGTGATGACTCACTTCTTAGCTTGTATTTAGATAGCATTGAACAACCAGAACTGGAAGCAAATCGAAGCAATCATATAAATCGAATCAGCGAAATATTATCAAAAATATATGCAGATGTTGAAAATTTTGAATTAGAGTACCGACGTTTGCCATTGGATACGAACATTCCTTTATTTTTTCATAAATTAGAGCTTTGATCTATATTTTCGAGCTCTCACAACTGTCGAAAGAGCCTTTTCTTCTTTAAATTTTATTTTAAGCGAGAAAAGGTATAGCTTGACTTCTAAAACACTTGAGAGCTTACTTTTTGTAAGGCTAAATTCGTAAGATGTGCGGAATTCTTAAGATAAAATCGGAAGTGAATTATTGCGACAAAGCAATACAATCTAGTACCGATACTAATGTTGACCATTATTTGGAATGTTAACTTTCAGTTAACAACTTTCAATTATTTTCATTTTATGTTAGATCTTCGGACATTCGGTAATGTCTTTCTTCAATTGATTGGCAATAGTCGGTTGTGAAGACGAAAGTTTCTTTTATGAATTCTACAATCAAATATTTGCAAAATGTATTTGCCTTCACGAGGTCATGTTTGGTTAAGACGTAATAATAGAATTAATAGATATATGAAAACGTTTGAAAATAGGAATAATTTCAAATTTGAGTGATTGCTGTATTGAAATTTCATTCCAGATGGAAAGTAACTGAGGTAAATGTTCAGTTAACGAATTTGGTAAAATGTCTATCGAGTTCGAAGTCTCTAATCTAAACATATATTTATTTCATCAATTGAAGTTATATGACTTCAAATAGGTACGTGCATAAGAATATCGTTCGCAAACAGAATAAACTTATCATGCGGCGAACGGAAATTTAAATCAATAAACATAAAGATTATATTATAATTATGTTTTTGTGGACGAACTAATGTTCGCCCTTTATTCGTGTAAATAAATAAGTCACTTTACAACAATACAAATTTCATAGATGTAAGTTAGAGTCCTTCGGTAATAGGGGCGGA
Source organism: Eristalis arbustorum (assembly GCA_916610145.1). NCBI lineage: Eukaryota > Metazoa > Arthropoda > Insecta > Diptera > Syrphidae > Eristalis > Eristalis arbustorum. Next base: position 65,931,973 of record OU744317.1, read on the forward strand.
AAAAAATTAAATCGGGCTTATCACTCACACACGCTCAAACACCTTAATTCAATGTATTTCACCCGCAGTCACAATCAGAATGAATCCACAAAATATATTCCGTCTTAATCTAAGCTCGGTTGGCCTTGGTTCCCACGAGCAAGTCCGAGCGTGCGTTGATAAAATGCAAGCGCAGCGTCTGCGTCCCGCAGATCATTAGCTGGGCACGTGGAATGACTCTGGTCATCGATGGTTTGCTGACCTTGCTGGTTTCGGGCTTTGTTTGGTAGTTGAACTTCCCTTGAACGTTGGGCTGGCTTCGGAACCTACTTCCGGCGGAAGGACAGACGGAGCTCGGGGATGTTGACCTTCCCATAGATTTTTTTCCACAGCATACAAATTGTGACGAATATAGCTACGATGATGGAAAACTTTGTAATGATGGAGGAATTAAAATTTTCTTTTATTAATTTAAAGTGTTCGATATTCTTGATGCTGATGTCATGCAGGTTTTCCAAGTTTGGCCTGATCCTCTTCCTGGTTACGTTAGTTAATACTGATGGAAGTGCCTGAAGGTGTTTAGATTTCCCACCAGAGTGAGTTTGATTGCGGATGCTGATCTCTATTCCAAATGAATAGAGGAATTCTTATTTAAAAGTGAACCATTAAAATTGGTTACAAAAATTGTGTTTTCCCCAGTTAATTCAACCACATCTTCATTCGTGTTTCTAAAGTCACAAACCGCTTCTAAGGACAGACAGTTGTTCTCCTGTAATTTCTCCAAAACGCCCCTTCACATACTGAATTAGATATACTATAACAGTTGCCTTTAATGCCATAGATTGCATCATGGTTAACGAGTAGCTTCGTAAAGTCCGGAACGATTTGTTTTCCGCTTCTGATTGCAGCACGGGCGGTCACTAGATAAAAAAACCCTTGTGCCGACTTTTAGGATTGACAGAACATACAAGAGTAGGGTCCCGTTGGTATACACGGAAGACCGTGCGTATTGCACGGCTTCGACAACATTCTGATAAGGCCGGATCTCGAGTTCATTGATGATCGCGTTGACTTCTTCAGTGTTAAGTATATTGTTGTTGGTCTTAGCCATTGGGCAGGCTCTGATTACCTCGTTTACCCCTTCTATAAGTATGAGTAACTTATAAAGTAGGATTTGCCTTAACATTTCAGTCTCGTCATTGCGTATGGCATTGTTTTGACGGTCAATTATCGCATCCATTTTCTTCATGATTTCATGTGTCATCTCGAATATCTTATCGTTAATCTTATACTGGTGATTATTGTTCTCAATCATGTCTGACTGTGCATGTAATAGTGTATCCCAATCAGTAGCATCAGGAGAACCAGCCAGCCATTTCCAAGCTGATCCTATCCAGTTAATAGATCTAGTCTTATTAGAGAGTTTTCATTAATCATTCTCCTCCCTCAACATGTTTGGGAACTAGATAAACATGTATGTAGCAGCTCTTATACTCGTAACTGTTATACTCTTCTTGTACATCAAATTTTAGTCCTAATAAATATCATAAACAGATCGGACGTGGTTTTTCCTTTTCTGGGAGTCTCAACAGGTTATGGGCCCAGACACTCGTAATACTGAGCGGTGCCTGTTTGAAAAATAATTGCGAAGAAAACGCGGGAACTAATTTTTCAAAAAAAAGGGCCGCGGGATCGTGTATAACGCCAGGATCGGCTTGTGTGTTAATAAAAAATTATTACAAAAAATTAAAATGGACTCGGAATATAAAATCGAAAAGCTGTGGGTTACTTAGAAATTCCATGTGAGAAACATTTTGCAGGCCAGTGATCTCTATAGTGTTTTGAATGGAGTTTTAATAAAACCCGTGGATGAAACAATGCAAAAGTACAAAGATTTCTTAAAACTGGATGTGAAGGCACAAAGATTATCGTGACTGCAGTTGATCAGCAGCCACTCAAATACATAGTGAATTGTAACTCTAACATACATATGCTCCAACAGCATTTTATGCCTTTAGGAAGGACGAGATCGACGGTGTTGCGACCCATATCTCAAAACAGGAGTCTATCGCTCAACAATTACGCGATTTGGGTGAGATAGTATCAGAATCTATGTTGAATTTAATCAGTCGCCTGATTATAGAAGAAACCCGTTTGTCACTTCATTCAGCAACAAACCAACAACATGCATTCATGGCGGAAAAGGGGAAGAGATTAACTCCAAATTTGTCTCACGCGAGAAATAATAAAAATATCAATGGTAGTATTGCGGTTGGTAGTGGTGGCAAGTGCTTTCTCTGTAATAGACCATGGCACTGGAAGAGAGACTGCCCGAAAACAAAGCCCATAAGTAAGACAAAGGATGCGTTTATATCTACCCTCCTGTGGGGTGAAAGAGATGACGATTCTCAAAATTAGTTTTTGGACTCAGGGGCAACAGATAAAATGACTTTTAACAAAAAACTTTCCTCATCTTACATTCAATTTGATCACTCACAGAGTGTACGCGTTGGTAATGGGGAGTGAATAAAAACTTTCGGTCGCGGTGATATAAATATTCTTTCTTTCAACGGTTCAACTTGGCTAGAAAAATATTTAAAAAATGTTTTTTTTGTCCCGGACATTAAAGTAAATGTATTCTCGGCAAATTCTGCTTTGGATAAGGGACTTCAATTGATATCAAATAGTGAGAAATGTCAACTGTTGGATGGCAACAACACTGTGGCAATTGGAGTGCGTGAGAGATTCTTGTTTGGGATGATGTTCAGAATAAAATGTTCGTGTGCTAATATAGCAGCGAGCAAAGCTGAAAGTTTTAAAATTTGGCACGATCGATTAGCGCATCAAAATGCTAGAGTGATTTCTAATATCTTGATTAAAGAAAAAATACCCGTTGTTAATTCTGACAATTTCTTTTGTGAATCGTATATTTTCGGCAAACAATCAATATTAAAGTTCTGTGCAAGTGAAAGCAAAACAAGTTGCCCAGGTGAACTCGTTCATGCCGATTTGTGCGGACCAATGCAGCAGCCATCGATATCAGGTTGTTTATATTTTTTGTTACTTAATGATGATTTTTCCAACTACCGCGTGGTGTATTTTCTAAAGCGTCAAAATGAGGTCTATAATTACCTAGAAGACGACATTATTAAACTGAAAACAGAAACGGGTTACGATTTAAAAACAATAAGAACCGATAATGGAACAGAATTTTTAAATCGAGATTTCAACGATGTTCTTAATAAATACACAATTGCTCATCAAACGTCGGTGCCTTATTGTCCGCAGCAAAATGCTAAGGCAGAACGAGAAATGAGGACTCTGGTGGAAGCTGGAAAAACCATGGTGCATGCATAGAGATTGCCTCTCAAACTTTGGGCTGAAGCCATCAACACTGCAGCTTTTATAATAAAGCGGACATCATTAAATACGAATGAAATTTCACCTTTCGAGCTGTGGACCAGTAAACGAGGTAAACACTTATCAATTGACGTCGGCTTTAACATTTTCGGGGAATTATGTTACATACATATTCCTGAACAACAAAGGCGGAAATGGAATGTAAAAGTGTGTTCATCTTATACATGAAAAGAACAAAAGGATATAGAGTATAGATCGCAGGAACCAACAAAGTAAAAGTGAGTTGTGACGTAATTTTTACAAAAACTGATCAAATTTCAGCTGGTGGCGTGGTTAATCCTGATTCTCTTGGTACTGTCGAGCAAACGAAAAAGGTAGCAGTTTCCAATCTCATCGATGATAACGATGAAGACAGTGATAAAAGTGGCGCTGAAGTCGACGTTCAATCTGGCGATGGAGTTGACGCTCAATGTGGCGATGAAGGTGGCGATGGTGGTAGCAATGCAGAGGATAAACGTTAATTTTGTTCAATTGAAGAACAAGAAGTTCCGCTCAAGGATCAGCTGAGAAATGTAGCGAAGTCGAGCAATAGTTCCACTTCAGCCATGTTAGCCGGCTGTGCTTTCATAGCATTTCATAGAATTCGTGGAGCCTAGTACTTTTGAAGAAGGTTTACAATCGAGAGATTCAATCAAGTGGGAGCAGGCAATGGAAGCAGAAATGCTGGCTCATAAAGAAAATAAGACCTGGAAACTTATAGAGCCACCTGAAATCCGAAAGGTGATACAATAAATGGGTGTACAAGATTAAAGGTTCCAGTACAAATGAGCCAGATCGCTTCAAAGCAAGGCTAGTCATTAGAGGTTTCTCTCAGGTAAAAGGCATTGACTACGAAGAAACATTCAGCCCTGTAGCCAGATTTTCATCAGTGCGAACAGTTTTCCGTTTAGCAGCTTTAAAAGGGTATAAAATGAAACTGCTCTTCTAAATGGTCGTCTCAATGAGGAAATTTCTATGAAACAGCCAAAGGGTTTTGATGATGGGACAGGACGTGTCTGGAAACTTCGCAAGAGTCTGTATGGGCTGAAACAGGCGTCCCTTATTTGGAACGAACATTTTTCATAATTTCTACGATCTTTCGACTTAAATATGTCAAGGCTGATCCTTCCGTGTTCGTTGGAAAGGACATAATCTTGGCCATTTACATTGATGACGGTATAATTGCAGCAGATGATGACGACAGAATATCGAAAGTTATAGAATTTCTAATGAAGGATTTTGCTGTTAATGTCTATGAAGCAAAGTACTTTCTTGGATTAGAGATTAACAGAAAGCTGATGATACTATTATTCACCAACCAAGCCGGGTTTGCCGATAAAATTGTTTCAAAATTCGGTTTGGTGAATTCCAATGTTGTATCAACACCTGCAGATTCTTCAAGTATCGTAAGTATTGATAACTACGGCTCTAGCGACAGCAACTTTCCGTGCAGAGCAGCAGTTGACAGCCTCATGTATCTGGCTGTTGGTAAGCCAGTACATGGAAAATCCTTCCGAAGCACACATCAGGGCTTTAAAGCGTATCATAAGATACATAAAGGGAACACAAAACTATGTGATGCAGACTATGCAGGGGATCGAAAAACCAGACGGTCTACCAGTGGTTTTATTTGTTTCGTCGGTGATGGTCCTATCTCCTGGGGCTCTCAGCAACAGCGCTGTGTAGCGCTTTCAACGACCGAGTCAGAGTATATTGCGGCAGCTGAAGCAGTAAAGAGATCTCTTGGTCAAGGCTTTTACTGCAGGATCTCAATTTCCAATACCAAGACCTTAAACTTTATCTGGACAATGAGAGCGCTATCAGGCTGGTGAAGAACACCGAGTTCTACAAGAGAACAAAGCACGTAGACGTCAAGTACCATTTTATAAGGGAAAAATATGCAGAAAATATCTTTAATATTGAACATGTTCCATCACAGTTGCAGAGAGCTGACATTTTCAGCAAGGCTCTACCAAAGAATCGTTTCCAAACACTGCGAGAAATGATTGGTGTTCATTGAAAGCGTTTACATTGAAATCATGTTTTTGAAATGTTTGAATTGTAAAAAATGTAATTGTTTTTGAAATTTTTGAATTGTTTTTAAATTTTTGAATTATAATTTCCATTTGTAAACATGAATGTTATTATATACAGTAACAGTCAAATATTAATAAGAGTGGGAGTGTTAGAGAGATTTCATTAATCATTCTCCTCCCTCAACATGTTTGGGAATTAGATAAACATGTATGTAGCAGCTCTTATACTCGTAACTGTTATACTCTTCTTGTACTCTTTTACTTTGTTAAGTGCACATCAAATTTTAGACCTAATAAATATCATAAAAAGATCGGACGTGGTTTTTCCTTTTCTGGGAGTCTCAACAAGTCTGTCTTGTTTTGGGGTCACTTAACTCCTTTATTCAGTCCTTTATCTTGGTTCAGGTGAAAATTAAGAACCAGCCGATCATCTGTTATGTGCTCTATGACCAGCCTTTCCGTCTTTTCGAGGATTGTCCGATAGTTCTGGAGATCGATGACGCGAACTAGTTTGTAGTAACCGTTTGTCAGCGAAGCATTACCTTCTCTAATTGTTACTACGGGTGATTTGTATGGAAAAATGTGCAAAGAAACTGTAACATATAATGACATGGCAATTTTAATTTAGAATTTTAGTTAGCAAGCGAATTATTTCCCTTAAAATGTTATAACATTTTTACTGTCTTGTACAATCTTAAATTACTACGATTTCTCGTAAATCTAATTTTTTTAATCTTGGCTTAGTATGTAGGGCTGGTTTCTTTACATTTCATTACCCTTTTTTTTATTATATGTTTGACTATATTTTCTAGTGCTGTTGATATGTGCCTTATATACTCTTCTCCCACTCTCTGTCGTTATGGTTAAACGATAGTCTTTCGCAACTATCTCCTTTTTGTACAAAGGTTTATTTTTACCTTTGATTCGCTTAATTGTGGTGAATACAACATCACCATCGCGGTTTTTCCTCGCACACTTCTTTTTCGGTTAAGCCTTACATTTCTAGCTTCCATATTTCTTTTAATAATGCATCAACGTCAGAAGCTGATGGTCGGTGTATATTCTTATCTTTTAGCCCCATACTGATAATTCCTTAAAGTATAAAGGGCCCAGACTATCGCGAACATCTCCTTCTCATTCGTCGCATAATTTTCCTCTGTGCGACTCAGATAACAAGAGATATACGCAACTAGTCTTTCCTTCCCATGTTCACCCTGGGATAACACAGCGCCAATGGCGTAATCAGAAGCATCCGTGGTCAAATTTAACCCTTTTCGAAGTCTGGGAATGCTAATACTTCCGCAGAAGTGAGAAGTTCTTTAAAAGTTTCAAATGCTTTCATGCCCTCATTATAGAGAGAGACTGGGACAGTTTTCGATTGATTTGCCTTAACCTGCACGAAGGCACCACGAGTAATATTGGTCAAGGGCTTAACGATCTTCGCATAATCTCGAATAAACTTTCTGTAATAGGACGTTAATCCGAGAAAGCTTTTCAGCTCCTTTACGTTTGTAGGTGAACATATCGTTTCAATTGCTTTAACCTTTTTCGGGTCCGGGAGAATGCCGTCGGGAGTAACTAAGTAGCCGAGAAATTCGACAGAAGTGGCCAAGAAGTGAGTTTTTTCCAAATTTATTTTTAACCCGGGGATTTACTAAAGACGATGATGTCGTCGAAGCAGAGGTAGCAGATCTTGCCGATGAGCTCCTTGAGTGCATTGTCTATCATCCTTTGGAAGATAGCGGGAGCATTCTTGAGGTCAAAAGGCCTCTGAGGTATTCATATTTACCATTCATTGTTGAGAATGCGGTCTTAGGGATGTCTTTTTGTGCATCATTATCTGGTGGTCCCGAGGTGAGATCTAGTGTAGTAAAGAATTTTGCATCCCCAAGACTAACCAGAATACTGTTAATGTCCGGAATAGGGTAGGTATCTGGAATTGTTGCAGCGTTGAGGCGCTTGTAATCAATTACCATCCTATACTGTTTTGTATGTTTTCCGAAAGGAGTTCCTTGACCTGCTTTTCGACTTCTTCCCCCATACGGGCTGGATAAAGATAACGTTTTGTGTAGATTAGTTAATCAGTGCTTGTGAGAATTCTTGCCCTTACGTTGGTTTTAATTTTCTCGTTACCAACTGGTCCAAAAAGGCTCCTTAACCTTTCACAAATAGCCTCCAATCCAGACCTTACGGATATTGAAACGTGTTCTCCTAAAGAAGGTAACATGTTAACTGATTCGGATTGTCGATTTTTTAGTGGAATCACTTTATCGGATTCCATCGTGAGCTGGTTTTTCTCTCTGTCGATGACGGCCTTAAGTTGTTTTAGCGTGTCATCGCCGATTATGCCGTCGAATGCTTTTAGACTTGGCAAGATAAGAAAACCTGGTAACCTAAGCTTTGGAAGAATTTTCCGCAGATTTTATTTTCTATGCAAATTTTTCCAGCCGGGCTATTCACAAAGAATGATTTCTGGGCGGGTTCTGGACATGGAGCCAGGTGTGGTCTGATGAAGTTTCTATTTGCTCCAGTGTCTGCAAGGAGGGGCATGGGCTTATGTAACCTGGTAGGATGCCAGCGCGATCCCTGCTTGTGCATAAGTCAAGTTGACATACAGCCTCCTCGTGGCGCCCCTGGATAGCCATCACAACAACCGTTGTGTGGTGAACTAATGTATGCAGCGATTCCCCTCTGCCCGAGGGTAAAATAATAGGCCTGGCCTACCAGTTGTAGGTTGTACGTGAGGTTAACTCCCTCCACATAAAAAAACCAACGGTTACGAACCGACAACAGGCCTCGGATATGGACGGATTCAAAGTTGGCGACCCGAGCAAACGATCAAAGGACAATGATTTTCGGTTGTGCACGTGGAATGTGAGGTCCCTGAACAGACCACGTGCAGCCGATGAACTCGCGGAGGCCCTGGACTGCTACAAAGCAGATGTCACCGCCGTCCAGGAGATGCGATGGGATGGGCCGGCAAAAGGAAGATGAAAAACTTCGACATCTACTACGGTGATTGCTACAAGGAGGAAAGGCAGCGCTTATTTGGATGCGGATTCGGCAAAAAGTCTTAAGCTTTGAATATATCAGCGAGCGCCTCATAACAATCCGCATCAAGACTAAATTCGGGAACATCAGCTTGATTTGCGCACACGCCCGACGGAGGAGAAGGATGACGATAGCAAGGATGACTTCTATGATCTCCTAGAAAGAACATACCTATGACACCAAGATCGTTATAGGAGATTTTCACGCACAGCTGGGCAAGGAAGAAATCTTTGCTAGGGTCATCGGAAAACACAGCCTGCACGACAACACATCCGGAAACGGACTCAGGCTGGTAGATTTCGCCTCGGGGCGTAACCTCTCTGTGATGAGCACGCGGTTCCCACACCTCAACATCCATAAGGGGACCTGGCGGTCTCCTGATCAATCAACCGTCAACCAGATTGATCACGTTGCGATCGATGTCAGACACTCTTCCAATATTCTCGATGTCCGAACGTTCTGAGGAACCAACATCGACTCGGACCATTTCCTTGTTGTAGCCAAGGTAAGGATGAGGATATCGAGAGAAGAACGGAGTCGAGAAAGAACACTACGGTTTGACGTCGGAAAGCTACAATTGCAATCGACCGCCAGGAACTTTGCCGACCGAGTCTCCCTGAAACTCTTTGAAAGTTCGACGCTGCCTGCATATTCAATAGAAGAAGAATGGAAACGTTGTCAAAAAGCCATCAAAGAAGCGGCCACTGATGTGCTGGGTTTCACGACACCACCTAGAAGGAACCCATGGTTTGATGACGAGTGCAGGCAGGTACATGCAGCCAAGCAGGAGGCCTACAAGGCAACGCTGCATTGAACAACGAGAGCTGTTCGTGAGCTCTACGAACAGAAAAGAAGGGAAGAGCACCAGTTTCTCAGAAAGAAAAAGAAAGAGCATGAGAAGCGCGCGGTCGTGGAGATGGAGAGGTGTTACGACAGGAAGGGGGTCGGAAAGTTTTACCAAAAGGTAAAACAAGTATCGGGAAGATACGGACCTCGGACCGAAGCCTGCACTGACGAAAATGGACAACTGGTAGTGGAATCGCAGTCGATGCTGAAAATTTGGAAAAATCATTTCTGTAGACTGTTAAACGGCGATGACGACACAAATTCCGCTGTCAGGCAGAATGTTTCACTCAATTTGAACGATGATGAACACGAATTCCGTCCCCCCGACATAGACACTGTCAAGAAAGCGATATCTAGACTGAAGTCGAACAAAGCTGCTGGAGCGGACGGATTGTCCGCGGAACTGTTTTAGGCAGCTGGAGATGAACTGGTTGGGCGCATGCACCAGCTCATCGGTAAGATATGGTCGGAGGAAAGCATGCCCGATGAGTGGAATCTCAGCGTCGTTTGTCCGGTTCACAAGAAAGAAGACACCTTTGACTGCGCCAACTATCAGGATCAGCCTCCTTAACATCGCGTACAAGATACTCTCTGCCATTCTGTGCGAACGCCTGAAACCATTTGTCAACAACCTGATAGGTATTTATCAGTGCGCTTTCAGGCCAGGAAAGTCCACAATAGACCAAATATTTACAGATCCTGGAAAAGACTCAAGAGATGCAGATCGACACCCACCACCTATTTGTCGATTTCAAGGCCGCATATGACAGCGTGCATAGAGACGAGCTATACAGCGCCATGTCTAGTTTTGACATTCCTGCCAAACTCGTCAGGTTGTGCAGGATGACGATGGAGAACTCTCGCTGTTCCATCAAGGTCGGTAACGAACTCACCGAGGCCTTCAATGTCAAAAACGGATTTAGGCAAGGCGACACGCTGTCATGTGACTTATTTAACATCATACTTGAGAAGATCGTGCGAAACTCAAACGTAAACACCCGATGCACGATCTTTCAAAAGTCCGTTCAGCTGTTTGATTACGCGGAAGACATTGGCGTGATTGCACGAACACAGCGAGCCGTGGCTCTGGAGTAAATAGGGACAACAACACCAGTACCGAGATCAAGCGCAGAATTACTCTTGCCAATCGCTGTTTCTTTGGGCTCAAGAGGCAATTGAGTAACAGAGCCATCTCTCGAAACACCAAGTTGACTTTGTACAAAACTCTGATCATCCCTGTCCTGCTCTATGTCGCAGAGACATGGACGCTATTGAAAGCGGATGAACTTTGTGTGCGCAACTGAAGGCAGCTGGCGAAAGATAGGGCTGGCTGGAGAGGCATGTTGGTTGAGGCCCAGGTCCACCCACTACTGTATCGCCAATCAAAGAAGAAATCTACAAGGATGTTAAGAGTGACCCTACTCTAAGTATGGTACGCTGGAAATTAGGCCTCCACCATAAAATTTTCTGGTGGTGGTCCTTCATTGATAAGATCGCCGCATATCGTGCTTTCCTCTACGATTTGTGGTTCGGGTGCCGCAGGCATAATGTGATGAAGCCGCAGTTGCTTTTGAGGGTAATTCAGGGAGCTTGTATTGCGCTTGAATGGGTTTGGTCTATTCGTAGTACTGGCACGTCTCGTATGAATGGAACTATCCACTTCCATTTTGATTGGTAGATTCTAGGTACTCGTTCTAGATGACATTCGCTTCTGTTGTGGGCCTGAGTTCCGGACTGAATTCGTTCGATAGGGAGTTTTGTTCCTTGCTCTATACGACCTGTTAACGTTTTCAGGATTTCCCTTAAAATTATAATGTATAGGAGATGATATGGTGTTAGGAGCATTCACATGGACCGAATTGGTTCTGAAATTCAAATTTTGCATCTCAAGACATGGAGAATATACCTCAGGCAAGGTTTGTGGTTTTTGAATGATTAGGAGTCGAGCCAGGTCTCCATTCAGTCCCCTTACGAAGATGTCCAACGCGCGATTTCGGTAAGTTACCACCAAAGCGTTCATTGTTTCGGGGGAATAGACCTCGGCCCTAATCAGTGAAAATTGGTGATTAACGGTAGCGTAGAAATCATCAACTCTTGAATTGCCTTGCGTGAGTTGGTTAAGTTGATGCTCCAATGTTTGAATGTCTCTCTTATCAGCGTAATGAAGGGAGAGGACTCCCTTTATTTCAGCCCAATTGCCGTCGAAGATGTTGTATAAAACGAGGGCTGAATCGGCCTTCCCCCTAATCTTTTGCCGAATATGTTTAAGGATTGCGCGAAAGATAAGCTTGTTTCGAACAATCTCATAATACTTCAACACCGTTTCTACACTATGAACCCAAGAGGCGTAATGCACTGGGTTTCCGTTAAAGACCTGTAATTCTTTGACAGAATCGGGGAGCTTAGAGATTTCTTTTAGATCTTCTTCACAGCTAGGTGCACATAGTTGCATCGATGGTTCTACTTGTGGGATAGGGATATTCGTTCGTTCCAAAGTAAGTAGACGATTACTGATAGCTCCTAATTGATCGCTTACTAATTCCATAACTACATGACAATTATTCTGCTCTACCCTGATCATGCGATTCATGCCCCTAAGCTGCTCCAACACGGTGTTAACCGCACCTGTGAGCTGGGTTACTGACCCTTTGAGTTCATCCATATTTGATTTCTAATAATTTCCTTCTTCTGAATCAACAAGGATCAACCGAGAAAGTGCGCTAAAATAGCGACTGTCAATAGGTACGCGAGAGAGAGGTTTTTAACGGCAGGAGTAGAATTTTAGGAATATTTTTCAGTATAGCTTGATGCTTGCTAGCAATGGGTTTTTCTTTCAGCTTTTTTATTTAATGTGTTAATTTTTAATTGACATAGCCCAGGTTTAAATATGGTTCCCTAGATGCCCGCTATGCACTCTCCGTTAAAGTTTCGGGGTAGAAACTGTTGCTTGGAAGGCTCGTATTTTTCCGTTTTAGTGGTTAATGCGATTTTGGGATATATGTGTATTCACAGCGACCCACTAAGGTACGAGGATCTTCACCACAATTTATTAAAATGTATTAATCTTGCAGTTTACCGGCCTCTTTTTTCTTGAGAGTCGACCTCTAGGCATAAAATATAAGCTAATTACATTGGGCTATGGAGGGATTTTTCCCTGGTTCTTTACAAAAGAAATTTGGTGTAAGCTATTTAATTCTTAGTTTAGACCTTAGAATTAGAATTAGCTTAGATCTTAGAATAATAAATATATGGACCAGCCTTGCATCGCTCGAATCCCGTTCAGCATTCTTTCGTTGGTTGTTTCCTTCTATGACAGCTTCAAGGTCTCTTCACCGCACTTCACAAGTTCTATTCTTCTTTTAAATTTTGATTTTATTTCAACTTGGATATATTTAACTCCAGGAAACCTCTCAGGATTTGTTCACTACACTTTTTTTTATTTACGTTTTTTTTTTTTATTACGTGCTTCTACACTTTCACAATTTGCGAATTCAACTTTTTATTTTTTACCACTCGCCACAAGATTCGCGATTTTAAGGCTATCAAAGCTCGGGCGGAAAAAAATAAAATCGGGCTTATCACTCCACGCTCAACCACCTTAAATAAAACACGAGAATAACAGCATTATAAAATTCGATGTATTTCACCCGCAGTCACAATCAGAATAAATCCACAAAATATATTCTGTCTTAACCTAAGCTCGGTTGGCCTTTGTTCGCACGAGCAGGTCCGAGCGTGCATTCATGTTCCCACGGGCAAGTCCGAGCGTGCGTTGATAAAAAGCAGACGCAGCGTCTGGTGCAATATGATCGTCGGCAAGTGTGCGAGGTTGCGGCGTGCGTGTGTTAACTATGTACGTACAGTGGCGAGCAAAACTGGTCGAATGTTTGTCAAACCTAAGTTCATATTGCTGTTAAACTTGTAAAAATTGCTCGATTTGCCTCCGGTTTTTTTAATTGATTCTTTATTTATTACTCTCATCATTCAATAACATAACATGTAGCAAAACGAACATAAAAACATAATTTCATAAATACGACGGTAAAATAATGTTTTTTGCATGCTAAGTCTGGCGTGCAAAAGTGGTCGAATTGAGTTTTTTTGTTTTTTCTAAGAAATTTCTGTTTTTATGTTCGTTTTTCTACATGTTATGTTATTGAATGATGAGAGTAATAAATAAAAAATCAATTAAAAAAAAACGGAAGCAAATCGAGCAATTTTTACAAGTTTAACAGCAATATGAACTTAGGTTTGACAAACATTCGACCAGTTTTGCTCGCCACTGTAGATATTTGATATGGTCGACAAGGTTTTTTCGCTGTATATTACATATTAATATATTATATAACTTCGTGAGACGATCATGTGCACCATATACATATATATATATTTACGAAAAAAACAATACTTCAAACCGACATGGCTTTCTTGTCGTATTGTGTTAGGGTTAGGACAGTAATTAGATTCGATACGTTTCCCGGCGGCATAGCATAATCGTAGTTCACATGGCTCAATAGTATTATTTGCCATGACGTTTTGATTAGAACCAATTATTTCACGACAAACGGTTATGCACGTTTTTTTTATTTTCATTCTTATCTTAGGAATGAAATGTTGCAGTTTATGTACCTACATACTAGGTTTGATTAAAAAGATGAACATAGGTCATTTTGAAATATTGTCCACTTTTGGGAAAAAAAAAGCAAACATCTTTTTGATAGAAACAGTAACTAAAGGAATTGCTTCCAGTCATAAGTACCTACAGACGCACGACATCAGTAATGCTCTTACACCGTCGGATATGGGCGTCTGTCTTGTGCAATGAAAAACAAATTAGTTAAATACTACTAGAAGAAGAAAAATAGATTCTTACACCTCTTTCAGACAATATGTTTTGTATTTATTCACATGACTGTGGCTCTTCTCTGTCTGCATTTGCCTGTTTTTACTAGTCAATAAAACCTCCATCTGTGGTTAATTTCAAAGGCTTGGTACAATGCCTATCGAGGCATACGAGTTTAACAATAAAACTATATGTTTGTAAAGAAAAACTATGTTTTGAAAACAATAAAATGATAAATATTGAACTCCCATGAAAAGAAAATCATTAACTCCTGTGGATAAATGAATGATTTTTTTTTGCAACAGAGAAAGAAACAACCAAAAATAGGCTGATACTTCGGTTAAAAACTAATGTAGAATAGCAAAACTCAGCAACCACTCGTGTTATGCGTGCTATTTTTCTCTCACGTGTGGAAGGGACCTACAGTTTTATGCCGACTTCGAAAGGCCAAGTTTGAGAAGCTTTTTCTAGACAGGAAATACTCTTTAAGCATTGTCAGTAACTCGAAAGAGGTGGGACCTGGAAAATTATTTTTGTCGCACAGAGCAGGAACCCGAACCTAAGGCGTCGATATTGGGGTCGACAACGACAACCCACAACGTCACGGGCCACCACACTTACGAAGATGCCATTTTATAATTAATTAAATTTCTAAAATAAATTAATGTATAAAAAATGGATGCTTGATGACATTCTGCGGACCTATTGAAGACTTAGGTCAAGACTATAAACTTCTGTAAAACTCTTCTCCTTAACTTTCCTAAACACCTATGAACCCATCCAATTAAAACCAAACCGCTGGCCGTCATTGCTCGATGTTATATTAACCAATGATCAGACCTTAGCCTTAGTATAGTCAGATTTCTGTGTCTGTGTTTCTGTACCATGATCTTGTATTTGTCACATTTGACATTCGTGTTGTAAGAAATTTTCCGCAATATCGTGATTTTCGTAGCATTAATGTTGATAATTTATTCTTGGATTGTAGAAATGTTGAGTGGAATAGTATATATATGTCGTCTAACAAACAAGTTGAGATATTTAACAAAAATATTAATTACCCATTTGAAACTCGTGTTGCACATCGTTCTCGTGTCGTCAGAAGGGAAAAATTTCCATGGTTAACGCATAGAATCCTTCTCGCGATCAGAAAGAGAGACTTTCTCTTCCGACGATGGAGACGATTCTTATGCGCGGATATGCACAACGAATATAAAGTCTGAAGAAACCATGTTAACTTGCTGATATGGTCTGCTATGAGCAATTATTACAAGGCTAAATATAATTGTTTGGATCGTCTAGATTTCTGTGGAAGAAAGTTCGAGAAATCGGACTAACTAAAACTAACACACGACCTAACGATGATGACATAAGCTCCGATTTTGTGTTGTCGTCGAATATGTTATATGTGTAACAAATCTGGGCATAATGTCTAATAGTGAACTAACATCGACTAAACGACAGTATAGTGTCGTATTTGTATGCGTCCCTTAGAGGTTCGAGGAAAACTTGCCAAAGCACTAATAGTGCCTCTGTTAACCTACGGGTGCGAGTTGTTCGCTGACTGTGATAATATCTCAATGCAAACATTGCTTAAAGCAATCAACGCGACTGCACGGTACGTTTTTAACCTTCGAAGATTTGATCATGTCTCGGAACAACGTCGGCTTCTCCTCAGATGTGAATTAGAAACATTTTTGAAATACATATCATGCATACTAATCCTTAAAATTTATTTTTATTTATTCCTAACTTTCTGTCGTACGAGTCGTAATATAACATTGAAACCTTCAGTTCATACATGTTAACATCGCGCAGGCAGTTTTTCATTCATGCTGTATAGCTGTGGAATCACCTACCTCCACAGGTACGGCCTGTTTTTCACACTTCTCCAATACCCACTGAAATAATACCCATAATTCAAATCTTAATTTGGTGGCAGTAAATTCGAATATACTAAGCTAACTTTTAAAATAATCTGCCAAACTCTAAAATTCAATCTTGAAATATGTAATTGTCACTCATGAATTCAAGCAATGTTATATTTTAAGGCCTGTACAATACAAGAATATTGCGTTCTTAATGTACAGAGATTTTAATGGAAAAATAAAAAATTAAATAAATGAAAAATGAAATGAAAATCTCTTTCTTATCGGCCTCACCAAAGCGTCATGTTTCGTTTAGGGGAGTTCGGGTATTCAGGATCTACTGGAAGATGTGCCAGATGATGCCGATTTAGTCGGCCTTGCGCCACCAAAAGAGCAATTCGTAGAATGTCTTCTATGCGAATTGAACCTTTCAAAACAAAAGTTACGCTATTTATGATTGACTGGATGAGCCTTTCCAAAGCTCCTACCATCATCCACGGTGAATATGCTGGTATGAACCGCCAAAGTATACATTCATACCTTCATACCTTGCAGCATATTCTTTCAGGGGGCTCTCCATTTCCTTGAAAATGGATGCCAATGAAGTTCGTTCCATTGTCACTATAGTGACGAGTGTTTTTGACAAACTTGGCTGCGCCGCGTTCAAACTTGAACAACAATGCATGGGTTCAAAACAATCATTACCTACCTGAGTTAAATGTCGCGACTCAAAGTCAAACGTGACTCGATGAGCGGCATTGTAGGCCTGGCCTTGAGATGTTTGCACATGTTGCATTTAGACATCGCCCTATTAACTGACTCTCCTATGCTGGTTATCGAAGCGCGTTCACGGATATCTAAAATGACGGTGGCTGTCTCCACATACAAGTTAACTTCGTGATGATACTGAACATCGATTAGTGGATTACGCGCCATATAAGAAAACTTCCATATTCAACATGATTTCCAAGACCTTTAAGCTTATATAAGAAATAGACCGCCGATGGATGCCAAACATACCTTAAAACTTGGTGACATACCCGTCGCATTCGTTAGGTCTATACTGACCCACTGACTGTCGACGTGACCTCAGGTATTCGACTAAGACTCTCACGATTATTTGATTGCATACCATCGAGATAAACATTTATGGATTTGCATGTGAGGATGGCGTTTGTTGACTGAAACTGCCTCTTCCAGTGTATTGTGACTGTTTAAAATAGTTGTCCACATATGTGATCTAAATTAGACCATCTACTGCTTATGAAAGCCCCGCCCTCATGGACCGTAACATAATTACCTACATTATATACCCCTATGGCACTGCTGATCTTCTTCCTTGATCCGTATTTGGTGGAACATTTTCTTTCTGTCTGCATTTACAACTACCTTTCGCTCTCGAAATTCAAAGAGAGCAGCATGCAACAGAACGAAATTGTACGACCCTTTCAATAAATAGGTGTTGAGTGAAACGATGTTTACCTCTGCTACCACATCGGCAACACTTCTTGGGTTTGGGGGAATTTTGTCGAGTTCTCAATTTCGAATGCAAGGGCACACCAGACGTGAGATCGCTCCTTGTGAAGCCATTCTGGCATAACCTTCGCCAGTAAATAAAGCATATAGTTATTTTTCAACCCTGTTTGATTGGGCCTTTTTGGTAGTGGTTGAATTTGTTGATTAGATCCTTATGCTATTGCAAATCAGTATAATATTTTACAATATTAACACTTATTTATAGCAAACTCTGTACATAATCTTTTAAAGCATACAATATTTGTCTCGTTTTTTAAGTTTCTTGGAAATTCATTATATAAATAAATGTCCTTATAAATTACGAATTCTGGGCATTCGGTCTTAACAATTTAGGTAATCTAAGGTCATTCGAGTTTCTTAAGCTATATGGTTGTGTATCTCTAATATATTACACATATTTTGTGAGGTACTTTGGCATTAGGTTTTATGTAAAAACTAGCTGATCCGGAACGTTGTTTTGCCATGCATATTATTTCTGGGAAATAGTTTTTTTTGTTCAACAAAAATAACATCTACTATCAGAAGATTTTTGTCTCGTTTTTTAAGTTTCTTGGAAATTCTTTATATAAATTAATGTCCTTATAAATTACGAACTCTGGGCATTCGGTCCTAACAATTTAGGTAATCTAAAGTCATTCGAGTTTCTTAAGCTATATGGTTGTGTATCTCAAATATATTACACATATTTTGTGAGGTACTTTGGCATTAGGTCATCATTGGTTTTATGTAAGAACTAGCTGATCCGGAACGTTGTTTTGCCATGTATATTATTTCTGGGAAATATTTTTTTAGTTCAACAAAAATAACTATCTACTATGAGTATGCCTGGATGTACTTATAATCGAAAGCGTTGTGAACAATGAGAGTATGCTTTATTTACTTACTTACTTATCAGGCAGACGAACCATGAAGGATCTGAGCCTGAGCAATTGCTGCCTTCCATCGGTGACGGTCCTGGGCACGCTGCTTCCAGTCATCAAGGCCAAGCTGTCTTGCATCCGCGATGACTTGGTCTTTGTACCGGAGGTTCGGTCTTTATCTCCTTCTCGAACCAGGAGGCTCGGATTCGAAGACCCTCTTTGCTGGAGCGTTGTTGTCCATTCGCTCGATATGGCCGAGCCAGTGTAGTCGACGGATTTTTGCCCTCCGGTCTACATCCACATCCTTGTACTGCCGGTAGAGTTCGCGGTTGTGTCTTCTCCTCCATTCGCCTTCCTCGCAGACGGGATCATATATCCGACGTAGAATATTTCTTTCGAAGGCACCAAGAATCAGCTCTGCAGCCTTACTTAATGTCCAGCTTTTGGCTCCATAAAATAGGACTGGCAGAATAAATGTTTTGTAGAGCATGACTTTGGTCCTTCGAGTCAGGAGTTTCGAGCCCAGTTGTTTTGACAGACCGAAGTAACATCGGTTGCCAAGGGTGATTCTACATCGGATCTTCACTAGGATGTCATTCGTGGAGTTTCCATTTGCCCCGAGGAAGACAAACTCCTTTACTGCCTCTAAATTGTAGCTGTCGATTGTGACGTTTTGGCTAAGGTGGTGTGCGGCGGATCGTTATTTGCTCGATAGCATATATTTTGTCTTGTCCTCGTCTACCTTAAGACCAGCTCGTTTCGCCTGTTACTTAATTGCGGTGAAAGCTTCCACTATGGCACGTTGGGACCGCGCGATAATGTCGATGTCATCAGCGTATCCCAACAGCTGGACTGACTTATAGAAGACAGTGCCTTCCGTGTTGACTTTTGCCCGCCGCACTATCTTCTCCAGTACCAAATTGAAGAAATCACACTACAGCGCATCTCCTTGCCGAAATCCGGAGCAGGTTTCGAACGGTTCAGAGGTTTTTGAACCGAACTGCACGGTGCATCGCGTATGTGTTAGCGTGGTGCGACACAACCGGATCAGTTTTCCCGGGAATTCGGCCATCGCTTCGAACAGCTCCTTGCGTTCATTGCTGTCGTTTGCGGCTTTAAAATCGATGAACAGATGGTGAGTATCGATTTGTTTGCCGTGTCTGAGGTATACAATATTTTCACATGTGAAGGAAATGTCAATTTGTGAACGTCCAAGCCGAGCAGAAATGGGGCTGGGCTCTGCTTGTGCGAAAAGGGAAATGTTGTCGATTGCTCCTACCTTGGCGGGATAAGCTAGCGAAGACCCTGGACTGCCACAAATCAAACATTACCGCTACCATGTAACTTCTATAACGTCATACTTACGAGGATAGTGAAAAAATAAAAATAGATAGATAGATATTTTATTTCTTTCGAAGGATAACAATGTTTTAAGAATATTAGTATTAATTGCTCTAGCTTCCGCAGAGATACGGTTGTGAATAACCTTACTACTGAAAATACAATTTGTATATTTCTATACCTTAAAAAATAAATAAATATACATACATACATATATTACCGCATGAACATGCCCACTCTGCTTAAGAAGAGATAACTTCGGCAAACTTCAAGCTGTTACTTATTGTTTACATAAAAAAATAAAATGTCAACTGTGATTACCAAAAAGTGTAATACAGTACCCTCGTGTCACTTACTTTTTCTTATTAAACTAATCCAATAATATCAGAGTTGAACTAAGTTCTTTTCATATCCTTAATAACCCTGGGTTATCCGACAACAGTTTAGAAGTGAGGTAATGAACAATTACCTTACCGAAAAGAAGATTTTTCAAAATTCCCAACACGAGGACAGCCCTCGCCCCTTGGCAAAATAATCGCTTTATTGCATGTAAGGGTTCCTAAGCCAAAACGATCGAGTGATAGCGAGGTGTGTAACACAAAAACGACCAGAGTCAGAAGTCTGCACGAGAACACGAGTTCTTCATTGGAAAGACAGCTACCCTAAAATTCTCCTATTGAGGCAGATCCTCATCACAGAGAATTGAAATTGGTACGGCATGAACAGGTATTGGAATGTAAATTACAATCAACCAAGAGAGCATTTCTCCTTTTGTAGGAGCTGTCACGACTAACGAATAACTCGACAGCACAGCAATCATCGTGTTCATCCCCCGTACCTTTAAATCATTCCTTCAGTTACCTTGAGTTGGTTTTAAATGTCAGCAGTGGGTGCAGACGGTAAAGAATTTACAAGAAATTTATACTGTGATCGCATCTTCCAAGCTTTACTATTTGGTTTAATAGCCAGCAATTTACAATCACTACCTGGGCCCAGCTTAAGGACGGACTTCTAAAGGCATTTCCATCATTCATGGATGAATCAGATGTGCACATGCGGTTGCTTCGACGACGAAAGCGAGCAAAAGAAAGTTTTGGGCTATACGATTTAATGATGAGAATCGAGAAACCCCATGATTTATTTCTAGTGGTATGGTATTCACTTCATCAGGGCAACAATCAAAACCTAGGAACGAAAAATCATCATGTTCTGCTTGCCTTAAGACAGGACGTACAGAACAAAATTGTGCCACCATCGGATCTCACGAATTAATTTGAATATTTTCCAGAAGTCTGCAGTGATTAACAGGCACCAAATTACAACTGCATTTATTGACACGGGTAGCGAGTAAGTTTGATAAGAAGTTCCTTGGCAGTCAAACTACAAGCCGTAATTAAACCATTTAAGATGGCACTGCATTGTAAGTCAAGGACAAATAAGTCTTGCTCTCAAAGTGGATAACGTTACAGCTGAAGTGAATCTGCTCGTAGTTGACGATGGTATGCTCACCGAACCTATATTAGTCGGTAGAGATTTATTGGATCAACAGCATGTTACACTCACTAAAACAATTGAAAAACTTAAGTTTCGTGATGCGAGAAAAGCGGTTTGGATTGTATTGCAGACGACACAATATCTATGAGTGGCACCAAACAAGAACAGCTATTGAGTGAATCGAAGAGTAACGGTATGGCGGTCCTTCAAGCAAACGGAAAAGAAGATCTTCGAAGACCTATTACTGCGATCGATGTCAACTATAGTCAGCTTACAGCTGTCGAGGTCGATATACTCGTTATGTTACTCAATGATTACCGCGATTGCTTCGTAGTGAATAATTTCGAACTAGTGTGCAACATCAAACGAGTTCGAAATAACGCTAACCTAAAACGAACCAATTGCTTGCCGTCCGTACAGAGTTGCATACTTAGAAAAGCCTACTATGGAATCGTTGGTGAACGAGTTGCTCGAGGCCGGAATAATTCGTCCATCCAATTCATCCTATGTTTCACCTGCGCTTCTAGTAAAAAAGGCGAATGGAGTGGATAGGATGGTCATCAAATATATAATATCCACTTCCTGTCATCGAAGATTTGTTGTTGTTGCTACGTGGTCATTCCTTGTTTATCGGCTTTGACTTGGCTTCAGTATTACCAAATATCAGTTGCAGAAGAGTCTTGAAACTATACCGCATTTGTCACACCCGATGGGGAGTACGAATTTAATTTAATAGTTTGGGTTATCTAATGCTCCTTCGTGTTTTCAACGCGTAATGAAAAAACAAAAATATGAGAAACAATTAACTTTCTGGAATATGAAGTATGTGCTAATGGAATTGAGGCGAGTAATAATTCGTCCATCCTCAACCTAGGAACATACATCAACTTCGGCAATTCCTGAGATTAACGAGCTAACTCCGAAAGTTCGTTCCTGAACATGCGTTAATAGCTGAGCCTCTTACACGGGTAACGAGAAAGAACGTACATTCGAATGGCAAGTCGCTCAGAAGCAGTCGTTTGAGATGCTCAAAAACATTTTGACGACAAGGCCTCTTTTAACACTATACGATCCTGAACAGGGCCGTGAATTACAAACGGATGCAAGCGCACTCGGGATTGCGGGTATTTGATTACAAAAGGATAAGGATCAATAGTTACGACCTATAGGATAATTCAGTCGACGGACCAAAGATTGTGAAAAACACTACCACAGCAATGAGCTAGAAGCGTTAGCGGTGGTAGGGTCGATAACAAGATTTCGGAGTTATGTTCTGGGTAAGCGCTTTAAAGTGCTAACTGATTGTAATTCTCTCGCAGCAACAATAAATCAAAAGTTCCTGCGGCGGCTATTTGGTCTTGTCATGACGAGGTAGGCTGGAATTGACAGAATTATAGAATTTTTGTAGCGCGACTACTGGTTTCCACGAATGAGGAAGGTCAAGAACTAAAAAGCATCTTGCGTTCAGTGTGCTTACTTTAAACAAACTCCGGGTTAAATAGAACGAGAGCTCTTCTGCATCGAAAAATTTCCTGTGCCATCCCACACGCTTTACATGAACCACAGAGGTCCCTTCCCAAAAACACAAAAAGGAAATTAATTTTGGAATAATTAATGGATTCACGAAATATTTTATGCTTAAAGCAGCCAAAAATGAAAGAATTTTCTATGAATTTTGGAACCCCAGTGCGTATAATTTCCGATTGAGAAACGGCTTTCAGCTCCAGAGAATTTCAAAGGTACTGCAATGAGCACGAAATTAACCACATAATGACGGCTCCGAGAACTCCATGAGTAAATGGTCAGATAGAGCGCTGCAATAGGACCTTGCCTCACGCACTTTCAACCATCGCAAGCGAATCTTCCCATTGGGATGAGCGGCTTGAGTTTGTTCAATGGGGTATGAATTCGTGTAGAAATGAAACTATAAAGCAGACAACACATAGTTTACTTCTACGATTTCAACTTTTGCGACTTAGTACTTATCGAGCTACCAGCAATATCGACGGGAGATTCTAGAAAACTTCATCCGCGGTTTAAGAGACCGTATATTGTTACAGCCCCCATAAGGGGACCTGGCGTTTTCTCCTGATCAATCTACCGTCAACCAGATTGATCACATTGCGATCGATGTCAGACACTCCTCCAATATTCTCGATGTCCGAACGTTCCGAGGAGTCAACATCGACTCGGATTATTTCGTTGTTGTAGCCAAGGTAAGGATGAGGATATCGACAGAAGTACGTAGACGAGAGGTTTGACGTCCGTAAGCTTAAGTCGCAATCGACCGCTAGGAACTTTGCCGACCGAGTCTCCCCGAAACTCTCTGAAAGTTCGACGCTGCCTGCACATTCAATAGAAGAAGAATGGAAACGTTGTCAAAAAGCCATCAAAGAAGCGGCCACTGATGTGCTGGGTTTCACGACACCACCTAGAAGGAACCCATGGTTTGATGACGAGTGCAGGCAGGTACATGCAGCCAAGCAGGAGGCCTACAAGGCAACGCTGCATTGAACAACGAGAGCTGTTCGTGAGCTCTACGAACAGAAAAGAAGGGAAGAGCACCAGTTTCTCAGAAAGAAAAAGAAAGAACATGAGAAGCGCGCGGTCGTGGAGATGGAGAGGTGTTACAACAGGAAGGGGGTCCGAAACCAAAAGGTAAAACAAGTATACGGAAGATATAGACCTCGGACCGAAGCCTGCAGGGACGAAAACAAACAACTAATAGTAGAATCGCAGTCGATGCTGAGAATTTGGAAAAATCATTTCTGTAGACTGTTAAACAGCGATGACGACACAAATTTCGCTGTCAGGCAGAATGTTTAACTCAATTTGAACGATGATTAACACGAATTTCGTCCCTCCGACTTAGACGAAGTCAAGACAGCGATATCTAGACTGAAGCCGCGGACCGCGGACGGACGGATTGTCCGCGGAACTGTTTAAAGCAGCTAGAGATGAACTGGTTGGGCGCATGCACCAGCTCATCTGTAAGATATGGTCGGAGGAAAGCATGCCGGATGTGTTTAATCC
Source organism: Eristalis arbustorum (assembly GCA_916610145.1). Classification (NCBI taxonomy): domain Eukaryota; kingdom Metazoa; phylum Arthropoda; class Insecta; order Diptera; family Syrphidae; genus Eristalis; species Eristalis arbustorum. The sequence goes on from OU744317.1 coordinate 65,956,259, forward strand.
CAACGTAGTTTGTCCGGTCCACAAGAAAGGAGACCTCTTTGCCTGGGCCATGCGATACTCTCTGCCGTTTTTTGTGAACGCCTGAAACCCTTTGTCAACAACCTGATAGGTCCTTATCAGTGCGCTTTCAGGCCAGGAAAGTCCACAATATACCAAATATTTACAATTCGGCAGATCCTGGAAAAGACTCATGAGATGCAGATCGACACCCATCACCTATTTGTCGATTTCAAGGCCGCATATGACAGCGTGCATAGAGACGAGCTAAACAGCGCCATTTCTAGTTTTGACATTCCTGCCAAACTCGTCAGGCTGTGCAGGATGACGATGGAGAACTCTCGCTGCTCCATCAAGGTCGGTAACGAACTCACCGAGACCTTCAATGTCAAAAAAGGTTTTAGGCAAGGCGAGACGCTGTCATGTGACTTCTTTAACAACATACTTGAGAAGATCGTGCGAAACTCAAACGTAAACACCCGAGGCACGATCTTTCAAAAGTCCGTTCAGCTGCTTGCTTACGCGGACAACATTGACGTGATTGGACGAACACAGCCAGCCGTCAATGAGGCGTTTGCTGGCATTGAAGCGGAAGCGGCTAAAATGGGTCTAGCGATAAGCCAGGGCAAAACAAAGTACATGCTGTCATCACGGAAGGACGCACAACATCGACGTCTCGGACAGAGTGTCATATTGGGCAGCAGAAACTTTGAGGTAGTCAAGGACTTCGCTACCTCTACCTAGGCTCTGGAGTAAATAGGGACAACAACACCAGTACCGAGATCAAGCGCTTCTTCTTTGGGCTCGAGAGGCAATTGAGTAACAGAGCCATCTCTCGAAACACCAAATTGACCTTGTATAAAACCCTGATCATCCCAGTCCTGCGCTATGGCGCAGAGACATGGACTCTATTGAAAGCGGATGAAGAAGCCCTGGGTTGTTTTCAGAGAAAAGTTCTGCGTACGATCTTTGGTCCTGTTTGCGTTGATGGCGTTTGGAGGAATAGAGCGGATGGACACCACAGCTCCGGCCCGAAGAGTCTTCGACACCGAGCCATTGCGACAGCGCAATAGAGGACGTCCTCGCACTAGATGCCGCACACAAGTGGAAAAGGACCTCAACCAACTTGGTGTGCGCAACTGGAGGCAGCTGGCGAAAGATCGTGCTGGCTGGAGGGGCATGTTGGTTGAGGCCCAGGTCCACCCCGGACTGTAGCGTCAATCAAAAAAGAAGAAGAAGAATATATTACTCAAACACAAGTTTCTTCTTGTGGCGCTACAGTCCGGGGTGAACCTGGGCCTCGGTCAACAATCCTCTCCAGCTGGCACGTTCTTTAGCCAGCTGCCTCCAATTTCGCACTCCAAGTTGGTTGAGGTCTTTTTCCACTTGAGTGCGCCATCGGGTTCGTGGTCGTCCTCTATTGCGTTGTCCCACTGGCTTGGAGTCGAAGACTCTTCGGGCTGGAGCAGTGTTGTCCATGCGCTCTACATGGCCTAGCCATCTTAGGCGTTGAATCCGTAGACGCCTGACTAGACTCATGTCGCTGTACAGCCCGTACAGTTCGTGGTTGAATCTCCTTCTCCAAGAACCTTCAACGCAAACAGGACCGAAGATTGAACGCAGAACTTTTCTCTCGAAGAGACCAAGTGCGTCTTCATCCGCTCTTGAGATAGTCCAAGCTTCCGCGCCATACAGCAGGACAGGGATGATCAAGGTCTTATATAAGGTGAGCTTGGTCTTTCGAGAGAGGGCTCGACTACTCAATTGCCTCTTGAGCCCAAAGAAACAGCGGTTGGCAAGAGTTATTCTGCGTTTAATCTCAGTACTGATGTTGTTCGCACTATTTACTTGGGAGCCGAGGTAGACGAAGTCCTTCACTACCTCGAAGTTGTAGCTGCCTATGGTGACGTTCTGACCGAGTCGTCGATGTTGTGTGTCCTTTCTTGATGACAGCATATACTTTGTTTTGCCCTCATTCACCGCTAAACCCATTTTTGCCGCCTCCGTCTCAATACAAGCAAACGCTTCATTGACGGCTCGCTGAGTTCGGCCAATCACGTCAATATCGTCCGCGTATGCTAGCAGTTGAATGGACTTCTGGAAGATCGTGCCTCTAGTGTTGGCGTGTGAGTTTCGCACGATCTTCTCCAACACGATGTTGAAGAAGTCACATGACAGCGCGTCGCCTTGCCTAAAACCTTTTTTGACATTGAAGGTCTCGGTGAGTTCGTTACCGACCTTGATGGAGCAGCGAGAGTTCTCCATCGTCATCCTGCACAATCTGACGAGTTTGGCAGGGATGTCAAAACTAGACATGGCGTTGTATAGCTCGTCTCTATGCACACTGTCATATGCGGCCTTAAAGTCGACAAATAGGTGGTGGGTGTCGATCTGCATCTCTTGGGTTTTTCGAGGATCTGCCGTAATGTGAAAATTTGATCGATAGTGGACTTCCCAGGCCTGAAACCGCACTGATAAGGACCTATCAGGTTGTTGACGAGTGGTTTCAGGCGCTCACACAGAACGGCAGAGAAGATTTTGTATGCGATGTTAAGGAGACTTATCCCCCGATAGTTGGCGCAGTCAAAGGGGTCTCCTTTCTTGTGGATCGGGCAAACGATACTAAGATTCCACTCGTCGGGCCTCCGACCATATCCTACAGACGAGCTGGTGCATGCGCCCAACCAGATCATCTCCAGCTGCCTTAAACAGTTCCGCGGACAATCCATCCGCTCCAGCAGCTTTGTTCGACTTCAGTCTCGATATCGCTATCTTGACTTCGTCTAGATCGGGGGGACGGAATTCTCTTCTGTCGTCGTCCATTGCGTGGAGTGGAACATTCTGCCTGACAGCGGTATTGGTGTCCTCTTCGCCGTTTAACAGTCTGCAGAAGTGATCCTTCCAGATTCTCAGTATCGACTGCGACTCTACTACGAGTTGTCCCTCTTCGTTCCGACAGGCTTCTGTCCGATGTTTGTACCCTTTGGATAGTTGTTTCACCCGCTGGTAAAACTTTCGGACATTATTTCTGCCGTACCACCTCTCCATTTCCTCGATCGCGCGCTTCTCATGCTCCTTCTTTTTCTTTTTGAGAAGCCGGTGCTCTTCCCTTCTTTTAAGTTCGTAGAGCTCACGAACCGCTCTCGTCCTTCTATCCAGCGTCGCCTTATATGCTGCTAGCTTCGCTGAATGCGCCTGCCGACACTCGTTGTCAAACCATGGGTTTTTTCTAGGTGTCATTTTAAAACCCAACACATCAGAGGCAGCTTCTCTAATGGCGTTTTGACAACGGTTCCACTGTTCGTCGATTGTTTCGCCTGGCAGGGTTGGACTCTCTGAGAGCTTCAGGGAGACTCGATCGGAGAAGTTCCCAGCTGTCGATTGCGATTGTAGCTTTCCAACGTCAAACTGTTTTGGTCTTGCTCTACTCCGTTGTACAATCGATATCCGAGTTCTGACCTTGGCTACAACAAGGTAATGATCCGAGTCGATGTTGGCACCTCGGAACGTTCGGACATCGAGGACACAGGAGGAGTGTCTGACGTCGATCGCAATGTGATCAATCTGGTTGACGGTTGATTGATCAGGGGACCGCCAGGTCCCTTTGTGAATGTTGAGGTGAGGGAACCGCGTGCTGGCTACAGTGAGGTTTCGCCCCGTCACGAAGTCCAACAGCCTGAGTCCATTGTCGGACGTGTTGTCAAGTAGGCTGTGTTTACCGACGACTCTAGCAAAGATTTCTTCCTTGCCCAGCTTTGCATTAAAATCTCCTAGAACGATCTTGGTGTCGTAGCTGGGGCATTGATCGTATGTTCTTTCTAGGAGATCATAGAAGTCATCCTTGCTATCATCGTCTTTGTCCTCCGTTGGGGCGTGGGCGCAAATTAGGCTGATGTTGCCGAATGTTGCCTTGATGCGGATTGTTGTGAGGCGTTCGCTTATGTATCTAAAGCTTAAGACTTTTTGCCTAAGTCTGCCTCGAACAACAAAACCGCATCCAAACAAGCGCTGCCTTCGCTCTTTGTAGCAATCGCCGTAATATATGTCGCAGTTTTTCATCCTCTTTTTGCCCGGCCCATCCCATCGCACCTCTTGGATGGCGGTGATGTCAGCCTTATAGGCTTCTAGGGCCTCCGCAAGTTCATCGGCTGCACGTGGTCTGTTCAGTGACCTCACATTCCACGTGCAGAACCGAAAATCGTTGTCCTTATTTCGTTGTCCATGGTCGTCAGCAGTAGGGTCATCCGTATCCGAGGCTTGTTGCCGTCTCTGAACTATTGCGAGTTTTACACGGTGGGGAAGTTAACCCCACGCGAAACCCCCGAACCTGGAGGACCGGGTCCTGGTTTAAACCCCCGGACAAGGGGTCGCTGCATACATTGGTTCACCTCTAAGCGGCTGCAGTAGAGGTTATCCAGAGGGCGCCGCGGGGAGGCTGTATGTCAACTTGACCTGTGCATTTACAGGGATCGTTGCTGGCATCTCGCCAAGTTGAGAGCAATCAACAACTTTGCCCTGGATGCACAGGCCCATGCCCTCAAAGACAAGTTGCTTGATATTTTTTCGTCCCATATATATTTTCCAAACAATTTTGCTTACAAAATCACAGTTACAAACTAATCTCTTATTTTTGCGAATTTTTCGACATCGTTTTGTCATTTTTGGAGTTTCCGGCATTTATTACTTTTTTCCAAATGGAGATTCAATTTGCACATTCTTCTTACTTTTAGTGTCATAGGTGTCATGTTTTTTTCTTGAGACGTATTCCTTCTGATTTTATTTTTCGGCGAATAGTATACACAATAAAACACTTTCCACATTCAACAAATTGCTGACTTACAACCTCAGGTGGACTAAAACTCTATTTTTCTAATAATTAAGTTCATTATGCGTCGCACGTTTTTTATTTCGACGCGGCCATACTTAGGTTTCATGTCAAATTTCCTTGCAATTTATAGTGGTACAGATTTTACAATGTATTGGATACAATTTATTTTATACATTACAAATAAAAAATAAATGGTACTAACCACTTTTCTCTCGAATAACTTAAAATGCAATATTCCGGAAAAGTCCAGTGGCTTGCAGCTTCAAGATTTTGTTTCCAATATAACCACGTAATTTAATGTGTACTTTGGTAGATGAATTACTATCTTTTCATTTCATTCACGAATACTCTCCTCAACACCTTCCAATGCCTTATCTTTATTGCAAGGGGCTATATTTTTCGTTTTTATGTATTAATAGCAGTTTTAATCTTGAACGCAGACTTTAAGTAAAATAGAGCTATGAAAAAACCAAGACATCAAACCAATTGGTCACGGTGGCATTTTAAAATTGAGTGCTTATCATAGACCGTGTGAGTTATATTTATTAACGAATATGTACGACTAAAAAAACGAAACAGCAATGTGTTGGGATCGTCCGGATCAAGACTGACAATTTTGTATTAGATCATATTGCTCAATAGTATATGGTATAAGTATAAGTAATTATAATAATAGTATTATGTTTAACCCCCAAATAAGTCCCAGACCTATTTTTCCACTTTGGTTTGGAAGTTATGAAGGGCGGTAAATCCCTGTAGAAAAATAGTTAACATACTGTTAGTGAGTTTGTATTATTTTTCATTTGTATAACCTTGACAAGGAAATAGTATCTGCATCTAATTCAAGCCGGCTTAAGTTGGATAGGTGGTGGGTAGGGTTCTAACTGAATGCTTGTACATAAGCTGCAAAACCTGTAAAATCCGTGGACCATACAATTAATAGGCTCCCAATATATAAATACCCAGACATTCACACAGACTAAATTTAAATTTTTGCCTTTGAGTCTACAATTCAGTAGTACCAGAATGCACCAGAACCTTTGTGTCAATGTTTTTATAAATTGAAATTGAAATAAGGCCAACTCGACTTTATTTATGATGACATCTTAATGCGTTTCCCTGTCCTGGAACTTTTGGTCATTCTCCATTTAGAGAATTTGAGATATTTTAAATTGTATTAGTCAAATCATCGGACTATTAGGAATAACCACTCAAAAGACCTTTGTCCGGCACGGACCTTTTTCGTCTGTGGGGGTGGATTTTTGCCCTTTATTTCAAAGTCGAGGGAAGGATCAAAATAGCGATGGACGAACGCGAATGAATTTCACAATAGAATAAATTGGCAATTTTCAAAAATTGAATTCTATTGTCGATTTATTCGGTCTTATTAATTATAAAATTTATTCACAGTACCTACTACAACCATAGAATGCCGGGTACTAATATCCCATTGTAGAAATGTATGTATTCCTCGATTTATTCATGTGTGGACGTCAGTGTAAAAAATCAGCGTAAGGCTGTTGCTCCAATAAGAAACTATACCTACCTACCTCTGTTATTGGAACAATCCAAAATTCTTCATCCTTCTAAACCAATTATGATTGAAAGTAAAGTATTGTAGTCTCACTCTCATAAATGTAAACTTTAAATTGTATCAACTACTTTCACAATCAGATTAGTACTCTGATTGATTTCAATCAATCCTTACATGTAATCAAGATTACATTCCATCAAGACTGCCAACGTCAATCCAAAATGTAATTAGGAATATAATTAGAAATGTTATCAATAATCATCGGATATGATTAATTTTTGGATATATTTCTTTAATCTGTATCCTTCCTTAAGTTCTTTAACCCCTCCTGGGTATAGGGCGTCAACCACGCCTGTGCGCCATCTCGTTCGAATTTCTGCAACGCGTTTGAGCTCCCTCCAAATCATTCCTAATGAGCTCGATTCCTCTTCAACTGTTCTGCGCCATCTTTGCCTAGGGCGTACCGCTGTTCTGCCTGCCTGCGTAAGCGGATTCCACTGCATGGCGTACTTCGCAATGGAGTTGTCTGCGCGCCGTATGGTGTGTCCAACCCACTGCCACTTTCTCCTTCGTATTGTGATGTTTATAGGTTCCTGGTCCGTTCTCAAGTACAACTGCTCGTTAGAGATACGGTTCGGCCAAAAAATAGTACACGGAGAAATATTGGATTCTGGAACGTTGAGACTCTCTTGGACTCACTTCAGGAAGGGTCACAAGACGCCAGATTCCTCCAAATGGAACCCGAGTTCAACCGGTATAATTTGGACATTTTAGGGCTGAGGTAAAGTGGTTGGACGCTGGCGAATTCATCTCTCCAACCAAAATCACTGTAATGCCCTGTTCTGGTAAACCAGATCTGGAGTAGGCCTGGTGCTAACTCTAGCTGCACAAAGCAGTCTCACAGCGACAGGATATTTACGGCAAGGTTTCATAGTAGAGTAAGAAATATAACCATCATACAGTGTTATGCTCCGACAGAAGACTCAAATTGGGATTAAAATGACAACTTCTACAGTCATTTAGGTGCAGCCGTCAACCAATCGCCTAATAGCGATATCGTAATTGTGATGGGAGATCTCAATGCCAAATTTTACAACGAAAACTCTATGCTAAAACACATAGTGACAGCTAACGGCATTGGAGACCGCAATGACAACCGCGTCAACCGCCCAGTCATTGGTGGTACGTTATTTAAGCAAAAAACCTGCCACAAGAACAGCTGGGAATTAACTTATAGGCTTCGATAAGCAGCCGCATTAGAAACTGTCTTCTAGATATCCGGAACAGACGTGGAGCAGACATCGGATTAGAGCGAGATCACCATCTTATGGTAGCTCATATACGACTTCGTACAGCAGCCGTCAATAGCAATCGCTGTAATTTGCTCAATACCAGGTACAATATCGACAGGCTCAAAGGCCCCAACTACGCCAACAGATAAGCGACCATCTTGCCTTAGAAGCAGAAGCAATCAGCAGCTCAAGACAGGAAAGGGTGGATGGTACCATTGGCAGGGTAGCGTAAGACGAGACAAACATCAATATATCGACACAATGGCTTGTAGGGCTGAAGAAGCCGCGAATAGGTGCGACAGTAGGACTGTTTATAACATCACCAAAGAACTCATTGGTGATCGGAATTCTAAACAACACAAGAGTCTAAACGGTAGTATTCGGATGAAGCGCAACTAACTAAATAGTTGGAGAGAAGACACTGCCTCAAGCCACCTAGTACTCTGTCGCAACAAATGCCCGAATTTTCACCGGACCTCCCAGTAAAAGCGAATCAATCAAGTCCCTCAAGAAAAACAAAGCCGGGGTTGTCCCTACTGAATTATTTCAAGCTGCGCCGAATGTATCAGCAGACTCGTTGCATCCGGTGATATACAAAGCCTGGGATAACGAATAATTCCCGCAGGAGTGGAATGCGTGGAGGAGATGCTATCTGGTCAGCCTTGCGCAGGAGAGGCATTCCGGAAAAAACCCATAGCTATTACGAAGGTAGTAAGTGTCATCGTTTGTTAAAATAACGATAAAACACGCACAAAGAAATCCGCGATATCGTTGTCTCCTATAAGCTTTATCGCTCGCTTTTGGATTCTATCTAGTAGGTGCAAGGTGGTCTTGGGGGCACCAGACCAGATATGAGCGTTATACTCAAGCTTAGGGCGAATATACGCCTTATAGATTAAAGCCAAATCAGAGGGGGTGAAGTATTTCTTGCATAGATTAAGGAAACCTAAACATTTCTCAGCATTTTTGGCGACTTCTAATATGTGATCGTTCCAACTAAGTATTGTGTTGATGTACATACCGAGAATGGAAAGTTTTCTGATTTCGTCGATACAGGCGCCATTCATGGATAATGGCTGATTATCAGGTGTTCGCTTTAGAAACAGCAGACAGCATTGAGTTTTGGAGGCATTCTATTTCACTCTGCTGTTCTTACCCCAGTTAAATATGCTGTCCAGATCGGAATTCAGTGTGTTTGACATATGCTGCCGTTCCAATATTCCGTCCGAGGGGTAGGGTCGTGAATTTTGATGGCGGTGAGATAAGATATCAAATCACTAGTGGACCTGTTGCTGCGGAAGCCATGTTGTCGGTAGACGTAAGTGCTATGGGTCGGTACGAGGTGGGTGACAAAGATGCGCCCTTTTTAGGGACGGGCTGGACAAGTGCTGTTTTCCATCTACTCGGAAAGAGACCTGAAGAGTAGGATAGATGAAAAAGCTTACGCAGTGGTTTTGCCAGCGAAGAATAACACCTCCTCAGAAGTATTGGGGGGATACCATACGGGCCAGCGGATTTGTGTACGTCGAGATCTTTATGTACTCTTGCAACTTTACGAGTGCAAAAGTGAATTTGTCCCATGGTAAATCAACGCTCTCGAGTACAGGAGTACACAAATTACAATCTGGTAGTGTTGAGCTGGCTGCAAAATGCGCCGCAAGCAGATTGGCTTTGTTTAAAGAGCTGAGAATTGAGGAATGTAAATGAGCGTGGGAATTGAGGACGAAACGGAATTCTTTATGTTTTTCACAAATGACCAAAAGTTTTTGCTACCCTTGAAACATTGTAGCACTTTTTGCCTCAACTTTTATTCATGGGAGAATTTCACACGTCGGATTATTGCATTGCAGTCATTTCTGGCCCGTTTAAACTTTTTACGGTTTTCCTCAGTAGGGTTAGCTTTGTATAACCGGAAAGTCAACTCTCTTATTCTGATAGCCTCTTTGCAGCTCGAGTCATACCATGCATTTGGTCTGGGTTTGATACACTTCACTCTATGCGGAATGAAAGATCTCATACCCAGCTGAAGAATGCTTGTGATCATATCAGCAGCGGCATCCACGTCACTATCGAGGAAGCATAGATTAGTTCTAAGACCGTGAACATTACTCACATCAACTCTAAAATTTCCAAATAGATTACAAGTCGGAGATACCAAAAACCAAACTCCGACTGTGATAGGCAACTTGAGATTAGAAGTGTAGATCAAATTAGCTTCCCAACAACAACCAATGTACATAGGTGTTATGCATATACATTGATTAGAGTTGGTCCACCAACAAATTCACACTTCTAAATCCGCTACGTCAGATGCTACGCACTCTCAGTCGCATCAACCCGCCTGATAAAATCAAACGGGAGTTGCGACCGAGAATGCGCAGCAGTGGCTCGTGAAGGAAAGGGGCGAGAGGGAGCGGACCGGACGCACTCGACACCGAGACACTTCACTGCACAGCACTTCACTTGTTTTTTTTTTGTTTTTGTAATTATTATTATTTTTTTTATATTGTTTCGGGGCACTTGCGATGTGATTGTGGGTGGAATGGACCGCGACAGTTTGTTGCTGGTTTTTTTTTTTTTTTTGAACGCACACGCGTAATGCACCGTGAAAGCAAGTGCACTGGTCGGAGGCTGGCACAGAACTCCCTACTAGTGTACCTACATCTGTTCTATACCCGTGGTAACCCTTCAATCCGTGACATTTTTGTTTCGAATGTACTCTTATTTATTTCACGACCTTATTCCTTAAATAAAATTCTAAGGGCATGTGTTAAAAAAGAGCTGTATGCACAGGATCTTAAAAAACTGGAACTGTTTTCGAACCGAGTTAACATCTAGGCTACAAGGGGTCCCAAAGAACTTAGACAACTTTAATTGTAAAGATGATGTTGACTTCATTATTTCTAGCTTTTCCAGAAACATTTTAAGTGCTTCTGGACAAAGTGTTCCTAAGATCCCCATAAAACTGTTTTCGTTCAAGCTTCCTTCCTTCATTCATTCATTCACAGATATAAAAAATATAAGAATAGAATAAAAAATGCTTTCCGAAGATATTGGGAAAGATATCGACAACCTTATTTTAAATATCAACTCTCTAACTTGAATAAGTTAATCTCGAAAAAGGTATTTGAATTGAGAAATTCTAGATGAAATACGAAACTACGTTCTCTTGATAAAAACTCGAAACCGTTCTGGAACATCGCAAAGTGATAAGAAATAAAAACAAACTTCTGCCCTTATTTATAGATGGAAACAATACCCGTACGGACGTCGACAAAGCAAATGCCTTCGCTCCTAATTTTGCAAAAAATCACACGATTTCTGTCTGTTTAGGAGACAATGATACAAGAACTTTAGTCAATAGCTCTGTCCAAAATTTTATTAATAACAGTTCCAGTCAACCATCCTCGTCTGATTATACTACTGACAAAGACTTTGAATTCATGATCAACGAACTAAAACAAAGAAAGTTTTGTGGTGTTGATGCCACTCAAAATATATATTTGAAACATTTGCCTTATCTGGTCTAAGTTATTTAACTTTGATCATAAACGCCTGCCTTAAAATATAATATTTCCCTGATGTATGGAAAGTTACTAAAGTGATTCCAATTTTGAAAGCGGGTAAGCCTTCTGATAGGCTCGATAGTTATAGGCCAATAAGCCTATTAATCACTCTTAGCAAAATATATGAAAAAGTCTTAAAAGAAAAAATCTCAAGGCATATTTCAAAGCACAATATTTATCCCAGAGAACAGTTTGGATTTAGACAATTCCACAGTACTTCACACCAAGTGTGATATGCAACCATATAAAAACTTGTCGTTCAATTGGAAAGTCTACGGGAATAAAACTATTGGACATTGAGAAAGCGTTCGATACCGTACCGGCCTTATACACAAAATGATCAATTTAAACTTTTTTCTTTTATATGTAAAATTATTCGTTTCTTTTTCTCTGATCGTTAATTTATGGTACATATAAATTGTAGTGTCTCCAAAAGGATTCATTTTTATGCGGATGTTCCCTAATGATCAGTTCTTATACATGTCAGATTTTCCGTCATTACATATCTATGTTCGCGGATGATGCAGCAATATTCTCATCTCATGTATTCGCTCTTGACATTGAGAGGAATTTAAATAATGCGAGGAGTATATTCTGTGAATACTGCAATAAGTGAAAAATAAAATTGAATGAAGACAAAATTCAAGCCATCTTCTTCACTAGGAAAAAGAACGCTTGCTTTCTTCCCAGTGGGCAGTTACAGATAAATGGAAAACACATTAACTGGTCACCTTCATTTAAGTACTTAGGATTGTATCCGGACACAAAACTAACTTTTGGTACTCATATAAAGGAAACTTTAAATAAAGTATCAATTGCAACCAAGATGTTGTATTTGTTCATTGACAGGAATTCCCAACTCTCTATTGAGAATAAAATCATCATCCACAAAGTAATTTCCCAAGCTATTTTGTTGTATGGATGCCAAGTATGGGGAAATTGTGCTAAGTGACACAATACGATATTACAGGTCTCACAAAACCAGCTTCTATAGATGACGCTCAACTTACCTTGGCACCACTCGACGCTAGATCTTCACAAAAAAGCGAATGTTGAATTGATCTCCGAAGGAACATGGAAACTTAACCAGCGTTTTCTTGAAAGCTGTGTTTTTGATGAGAACCCTCTTGTGAATAATTTAAGTCGATTAACGTCCTGTTGTTCACTTGTGCTTTTTGTAAGCAAATTCTGTATTTTTATGTACAATAGTTTATCATTCCAATGTTTAACTTCTCCTTATAAATGTATCTATGTATTTTAATATATTTCTTTTTATTTACTTTCTGTTTATTTATTTATTAATTAATTCATTTATCATTTATTTTTTTTTTGCATCTTTACATTGAAGTTTTTTTTTCGTTTTTTTCCTTCGAAAATCTAGTTACATACATAAAATACATCATTTATTATAATATTGTTACGTTTTAGACAAAAACTGTGTCTACGTATGCACGATTAATTTGTCCAATAGGGTTCGATCACTGGATTGTGACAAAATGAAACTCAAAAGTTCAAAAACATACACAACAACCACCCCTCCGGCACTATTACAGGAACCCATTTACTCCATAGACTTTGGTGGTGGTGGTGGTTTGTATGTAGCTTTATTATAGCGACAGATTATAGCTACTACTCCGAATGGTGTTCGAATGTTTCCCCCGGATGGCTCTTGAGAGTGATTTGTGTCGACGTAACAATATCAAAATCTTGCACATTGGTAAGTTGTCATGGGAATTTGAGGTCCAAAGTGGAGTTCGTCAAGAGTGCATACTGTCACCACTATTGTTTCTGGTGGTTATCAGCCATGTAGTCCGTGAAGAATTGAGGGACGAAAATTATGGCATTCGATACACTATGACATCTTACCTTAAATACTTTGACTACGCTGACGATGTTTGTCTCCTTTGGCATCGGATAATAGATCTTCATTTGATGGCCCATAATCTAGAAGCAGAGGCAAACAAAGTGGGGCTCAATATAAATACGCCGTTAGTAATTCTGACAACCGCGCCCAACCGAACATTTCCGGACAACAAGTCAAGACAGTTAACAGCTTTCTTTATTTAGGAAGCTTGGTCTCGGCTAATCGCGGTGGCACCGAACTGGACGTGGGCAACAAAGTCGGGAAGCTAAGGCTAAGTTCGGAATGCTATCCACGATCTGGAAAATCAATGCCATCAGCTTAAGAAACAAGCTGCGAGTGTTCCGCTCCAACGTAGTGTCGGTGCAACTATATGGATACTATATCTAGAAAGTGGAAACCAATACCACATGAAAGCTGCAATCAAGAGTTTAAGACACACCCTTAGGATTTGTTTATATAATAATGATGTAATTTTGTAATATTATGTAATCTTCAAATTTGTAAAGTTGTTATCCGCTTAAAAACTACATTTGTAATCTATAATCATGATTGTGGTGGTGGCTCGTGGCTCGTGGCGTCGACTAGAGACAGAAAAGGAAAAAATATGGTGTCCTTATAATATTTTTTGCACATTTAATATTATGAAAGTTACTTACTTAGTTACTTTTCCGGCTATCAGCGTTTGTAACTTGGTCAATATAAATAAAATGTCCACAGAATTCGAACCATATTAAAGGATTTTCAAAGGAGATGTAGTTGTTTTTAGCTAAGGTTGTATAAATGTATATATCTCATTTGTTGGTTGTTAGAGAAATTTAAAGGATTCTCAATATATCTCAAAACGGCATAAAATGTACTGAAATTAAAGTGTAAAATATTTTTACCATGGCGTGCTTGTTAAATTGCAAATTGTTAAATATCATTAACAATACTTTTATGGTATTGTTGGTGAACAGCGTTGGTGCTTTTTAACTGGAGTTCTGCTTTGTTTGGTTGTCACAGGCCTACACTCGAACTAACTTATATAATCCTATTGTTAATAAGAAAGCTTACTCTGCCTTACGAAGGAATATAAAAGACATATAAGCCATATAACTTAAGTAACCTGCAATTTTGTCGATAGAAAACTAAATAGCACTTGAAAATTGTCCAATAACAAATTACTTTTTATAATTGTACAAGCAATCATACGAATCGAATGTGAGTTTTCTCAGACCTATGTCTACAAGATTCACGAAACTAGTTTAAAATTTTATATTCCAGTATATATCGATACATGGAAATATATGGAACACGTATTGTTTACAAGACTTGTTGTTCACCTCAGCATATTTAAAGAATTCATGGACTCCTGTTTATCAGAAATACCAACCTTTATATTCCCCGCGGAAAACATTCCACCGGTTAGTGTTATTAGGGTGATAAAAAGGAGGTTTTTGCTTTTATTCAGGATAAAAGCGAACCGGCGTTAACTAATTTTCTTGAGTGAGTTTAAGTCTACTATCAATCACTATACTTAATATTAGCTAATATCGCGAAGATGATTGTCTTATTTTTTGTCCCTACATTGGAAACAACAAAAAAACAAGACGATCCTATTACATTTTCAATACACTACAGTTGCGTACAAAAAATCAAATCATGTTACTCACATTTTTTTAAGGTAGCCATATTTTTGCATTCTCCCCAATTTTCCTTAACCCCCTTTAATGTGATATGTGCATCGTATGTAAAATATAGGTGCGGTCGTAGAATTCTCTTAGATATTGTATTTAACGTTTCAATGTATTTCAACATAATTTTTTATAAGCACCGTTGCTGTCAGACGTTGACCTAGTGCTTAGCATACCACTCACATGACAGACATGAATGAAATCGTCTTCTATTAGATCGTTTCATTGAGGCGTACACGAATATTCTTTAGACACAATAGGTTTTTTTTGGCGGTGATTTCATTTAAAGAGTAAGAACCCCTACATATTGTGGTTGATTCTTTAACAAAGGCAATACCGCAAACGTGAGTACATTTCGTTCGAAGCGGATGAAGTTTTAACTTTGAATACATAAAACAATAATCATTTGATAGTACAAATATTTCAAATGATGAAATTTGTTGTGAAGGCGATTATATAATTATGTATTAGTAAGTAAGTATTCAACTGTATTCAATGTAAAGAAAAATAATAGCTTTTTCGTGTAATTATTCATTTATTTCATTCATCTCTATAAAACCTTAACAATAGTTATACGTTCATGCGAAGCCTATTGGCTTATCTGCAGTAATTTGTGTACCGTAGTTACAAATTACATTTAGGTAACTAAGATTTGTTTAACTTAATATGTTAAAATGCTTGAAAGTGAAAATGTATAAATTATAATTTAGGGTTAATTAAATTTTTTAACTCTTGCGGTAGTGTGTTTAATATCTCTGTCACTCTATATTTCAGTTAATTTTTACCATACTTGTTGTTCTTGAAACTTCTGACATAGCTTGAACACGATTAGTTGTGAATCTATCGTGATGGATTGGTAATTTAAACCGTTTGTCGTCGTAAAACTCAAGGATGAGTTTCATCTTGAAGCTATTTTCAACTTGATGTACATTTAGCCTTTATTCTTCAGGAACATTGCGACGATTGTCTGCATATATTTGCTTCAGCGCTGTATCTTGAATTTTCCGAAGTTTTTGTGAATGTGTCTTCGATGCGTTACCCCAGCTCAGTATAATAATAATCAAATAGTTAGTACGTACATGCGCAAATGTCTTTTTCAGAATTTGAGAGGGAAGTCAGCAACGTAGTTTGTATATGCACGTTTATACATTCCTTGAATCGACTGCGGAGGAAAAATCTTCGTATTCGCATATTTTTCTGTTATAGAAAACGGAATCCAGAAAGTGATGTAGTATTATGGTTATTTAAAACCCAACTCAACCGCATTCCATACTCTTTGTGATGCTTTCAATCCGAACCAAATGAGTGGCTGTTTCGGAGAAAAAAATTATGGGTGTTTTCAACAGAAAGTAAATTTTAGAACACGAAACAAGTGAAGATGATCGTTGATTTTTCATAAAAATTTAATTTTCCATCACGCTTTTTTCCGCTTATACTTCAATGTAAGTTCAATAAACGCTTCGGAAATAAAAGCTAAAGCTGTCGGGTTTTGCTATTCCAACTTTAAAGCCCTTGCGAGTACCGGTCTAATATCCACCCTAAGCAAGGAATATAAAGTATGCTTATAACTTCTTTCGAAATCAAAGTGGCAGTAATATTTAAATACTCCTTTATTGAAAGGGTTGCTGATCGCTCTCAGCTTGGCGAGATACCAGCAATGATCAAGTTGACATGCAGCCTCCAAGCGGCGCCCCCTGGATAGCTCTCACAACACCCGTTGTGAGGTGAACCAATGCATGCAACGTTTCCCCTGCGGTTGTGTGGAGGGATAACAATCCAGCCACAGAAAAAAATATCTTTTACGGAAGAGCAAGAAGCATCAGATGAACGGATGGGACCTCAGCGACGACACGGCGCTAAAAGCACAACGATTTGCGAGTGTGTTCCTAGAATGTAAGAA
Source organism: Eristalis arbustorum (assembly GCA_916610145.1). Lineage (NCBI taxonomy): Eukaryota > Metazoa > Arthropoda > Insecta > Diptera > Syrphidae > Eristalis > Eristalis arbustorum. The sequence continues at coordinate 65,972,913 of OU744317.1, forward strand.
CACTTTACACTCCAGGAGCCGCTCAAAAACTTGAAAAAATCCTCACGCAGTATAAAGCGGATATTACTGCGAAAGAGTGCGACATATACTACAGCTGTCACAAAAGGTTGCACATATTTGAATGCGGATTCATCGTCGGAAAACGGCTAAGGTCGAAGATAATCTTTACTAACTTTAAACCGATAAGCAATCGCCTGGCTGTGATCCGCATCCAAGGCAGATTCTACAACATCAGCCTCATATGTGCACACGTTCCTATCGACGAAGTTGAAGACTCTGTCAAAGAGGATTATTACGACCTCTTGGACGGTGCCTACGGAGCCTGTGCGAAGTTCGATATCAAAATCGTACTCCGAAACTGCAATGCTAAAATAGGTAAGGAAAACGTCCTTGGCGGAGTGTTTGGAAAGCACAGCCTCCACGACACGACAACTGCTTGGCAGGTCTCACAGTTACCTATTACTTTCGAAATTTCATTGATCAATTTGGGAAAGTATATTTTTTTCCTTTAGAGTACGGTATGTTTCTACTATCCCTGAGTGATTACTCCCCTTGGTGTGGTAATGAGATATTTATCTATGAACAAAACTTAGAACTCTCCAAACAAATTCAGGAATTCGAAAATCGTTGCCATACACTTGAAGAAGAGCTTGAACTGCAAAGTCAAGATATACGTCGGAGAAATTTAATTTTCTCAATCCCAAAAAAAAAAAAACACCAATCCACATGAGAAAATAGAGGGCATAACCCAACTTTTGCTAAACAACGAAACACGTCAAATGTCAATTGCTGTTAAACTCGGCGAAAACAGCAATATTATCAAATACAAGCTTGACACGACACAAGATCCAATGACACTGCAGCAAAAATGTTGAAAAATGGATATAAATTGAATCGCCCAGGTACTTTCATACAATGCGACCGAAGTAAACAATCACAACAGAAACACCGTATCCTGCTCGCTTATATAAAAGCGATAAAAAGAACCCGGCTGAACCAATTAAAATTAAACGCAATTATTCTTTGCTGGTTCGTGGAAAGATTTTTGATTTGGCCAAAATAACATCCTAAAATACAAAAATGTATGCGGAGGAACAACACTACAAAACATGCTTGTAAGCATCAACTTTGGAATTGTCACTTCTTTCAGAGAAGGCTTACTGTCAAACAGACGTCATTATGAACGGAATGTACCAGACGAACAAGAGATGGAGCAACTTAACAATAAATGTAATAGATTAACTAATAATTGAGTTATAGATGCCGTCAGCTAAATAAATAGTAATAGTTATTTTAGAATTGTATCTTATAATATTTCTGGATTAAATAATAAGCTGTTACTTTAATTATGTTCAAAATTTTGATATGTTCTTCCTATTTGAAGCACATGTCACAAAAGAAAACCTTATCAAATTTGAAATTTGTGGGTTCAAGCTTACGTGGAGTGAAGCAAACAAAACTTCTCTGAAAGGTCTAACAAGTGGACGTAGTCTGTACGGCATAAAAACATCGATGTTAAAAAAGTTTGCCTTTGGTGAATGCGAAGGTAAAACCATATTAAAATGTCTAAGAGTCAACGTCTAGCTGTAAAGAGTATTCTATTGATCGGTGATTTGAACTCAAGAGTTGGAAATGAACAAACCATAACTGCACAAACTGTTACAAACCCAGCTTTATCTCTTTGTGTCAGAAACTCCACAGACATGGTTTGCAATAAGAATGGGAAAGACACACTTCAGTTGCTACAGATGCACGATTACATTATTTTGAACTGCTGTACTGATGGAGATAAAAAAGGACACTACACTTTATTGGTGGAAATGGTAAATCCGTTAACGACTATTGTGATGTAAACAATGAATGGATCAAAAGAATCAAACGATATATACTTGAGTGCAAAACGTTTTCAGATCGCATGCCGACTGTGGTGGAAGCCTCATGCGAATATTCACCTAGAGAAATAAATCAGAGCTTACTTCCTCGACTCTGTCGGAAAAATGAACAAAAAGTTCCATATCAATGTAATTTAGACGCTCTTCTTATATGCAATGACTTGAATACGAACTCTACAGAACTACTATCGAACATCTCATCGAGTATATTCGGCATTCAACACATGTTAAAAGTACTAGTTTGAACACAGCTTCAAGCAAAAATGGTTTGATAAGGAATGTTTCTCTGTCTCTCTGATATCCATTGTCAAAGCGTATCAAGCTCGAGGTAAAAAAGTGTACACTTTTTTGTTGACTTTAAGGCCACCTTTGACCTTGTCAATAGAAATGCCCTTTTCTATAAGCTATCACTACTAGGCATATCGTCAAAATTTATAAATGCTGCCAAAGCAATATACACGAATACTAATGCAGCGATTTGGGATGGTACTACTTATTCAGAGCGGTTTGAAACGAATACAGGTGTGAAACAATGTCTTTTCAGTGCGCTGCTGTTCTCTCGGTATATAAACGACATAGTAGATGCTCTACCAGGGGGAGTAAAAATTACCAATACCATAATCAATGTGTTGCTATGTGCAGATGACCTCGTCGTACTTGCTGAATCTCCAGAACATATGCAACTGATGACCAACCGCCTGTCATATTACTGCAAGAGATGAGGATTGAAAATCAATACACAAAAGTCGAAAATGATGGTTTTTATGCGATGTCCAAGAATCCACATTAAAAGGCAATGGAAATACCATGGTCAAGCACTTGGAAAAGTGAAAGAGGTGAAATATTTGGGAGTCAAACTGAATCCAACTCTAAGTTTCAGTAAACATCTTAGAGATAATGAAAGTAGCTCTCAAAGTCTGCTCGCCCTTTCGTGGAAAAATGTGTTCTACTACAAAAAAATGTATCTATGTGTAAAATACAAGATATTCAACTCAGCCGTTAAATCCTCCCTCTGTTACGCCACGCAAGTGTTGGGGGCTGATGATTATGAAGAAATTGAAGCATTCCAAAGGAACTTCATTAAAAAATTCTTCAATCTCCCATTGAATACACCTAATTACGCTATATATTTAGAAACAGGTCTACCAAAATTGTCAACGAACACACTCAAGTCACAGGCTGACTTCATACTTAAGATTTGTTGATATGACGATTCACGAATAGCAAAGAAACTGTTCTTGTACTAGTTAAGGAACGCAGATTGGTGGTATGCAAGGTGGTAAACTATGAGTAACGACTGTGGCGAGACCCTACATATTGACATGGACAATCTACGTGTTTTGAAAAATTAACTATACCGCATTATACAAACAAACGAAAACAACACCCGAAATACGTTAAAAATAAAAGCTCGAGAGTCAGAAAGCATTATACTATACAGTCAACTAAATTATAATCTGAACCAAAGAAACTATTTTCATGACTCGTTTAGTTATGCCGACATATCTCTGATATTCAAAGCAAGATGTGAAGTTCTTTCACTAAATATTAACCCCTGTAATGGAAAGTTCAACCAATTCTGTACACCTTGCAATCTGAAATCGAAGGAAGACTGCTTTCATACTATAAGTATATGTCCAATATTCAGACTACAAAGGGTAACCTTCTTTGGAAAACAGTACTCGAAACCTTAAAACTTTTAAACGAATGTGACTGGAAAATTCTTATCAGTTTTTCAAAATCATTTTATAAATATAGAATACTGTTGACTGAATATATTTGAACTGTGACTTGAGTTTGCACGTAAAGATTCAAAATACAAATTTAAATTTATGCTAACCAGACTGACGACTTAGCCACTCTTTTGTTAAGAATTATTAATAAATGAGTTACCTACATACTTACTTACTTACTCTATTGCTCTTCGTGTAAGTTTATAAAATGTAACTTCCTTATAGTGTCTATACATTTCTATAATTATCTTCTGCAATTAATTGTACTTATGATCGTCTGCTTCGTCTGCCTTTACCGTTTTTCTAAGTAAATCCTTTCAGTAACACTTCATCTGCGTCTTATATATATTAATAATTCCATCTTTTATCGGTATATGGTACAGCATTTTTTCTTCGGTGGAGTGTGCAGTTTCAAACTCGGTTGTTTCATTGACTTGAAGTAAAGAGTTTGCACGTAAAGATTTAAAATACGAATTTAAAATTATGCTAACCAGGCTTAGCCACTCTTTTGTTAAGAATTATTAAGTTTCATTTGCTATGCTATCTTAGAATAATCCCTGATAAACTTTCGATAGAGTCCAGTGCTGCCTAGAAATCCTCTTAATTGTTTAGCCGTAGAGGGTAATGGGAACATTTGAATTACTTCTACCTTATTGGGGTTTGGTTTCATCCCCTCGGATGTTAGAATATGAGCCAAGCATTCAGTGTTCTTCTTTAAAAATGAGCATTTGCTAGCTGCACCTTAAGGTCAGCTTATTGTCAGGTAGTTTTTTGAATATTTTATCAAGAGATATTATATGATAATGCATTGAGCTTCCATATCCCTAATTTGCGTTTTAATCTCTTTCTCGTGTTTTGGAGGAAGTCTGTAGAGCTTTGCATTTATACCATATATTGGTCCGTTATTAATTTTATTTCGCAAAGTACACTTTCAGAGTTTGTAACTTGGTCTCCTTCTTGATATAGAAGACACTTATACTTTTTTAATAGCCTCTGAATTCCTACCGCTTTGTATTGTTTCAAATGTCCCAATTGAAACTGGCTACTACCGTCTAATTGATAACATTCGAAAATAGGATCGACGTCAAATACCATTGGAATTACGGTTTTCTATCATGTTCATAATTACATCCATACCTAGTAAAAGACTGTATGGCTTATCTTCTAAGGATTTACAATATGTTTCTATAAATACATTGGATTTATATCCAAATTCTTGAGGCAAGGGAAATTGATAGATTTTAATATTTTCGACAGCTTGTTTATTGACTGTCCTGAAAGTTACTTCTTTCGAGACTTTAAATGTACTGCAATAAATTTTTCATGAATGATACTTATGGTCGAACCTGTATCTATTAGACATATGTGTTTCTTATTACCTATAGAAAATGCTATTTGTGTCTTGTTCGTGAGGCTTTGTTCAAAAAAACCACATCGTTTTCCATGTGGATTGTCTTCTGTTCTGGGGTGTAAGCGCCATGTGATTATCAACGAAATTCGGAATATATGAAATTTCCTTCATTAGTACCTGGCTTATTCCGTGCTGTTGGTTAGCTTCCAGTCTTTCTAGAACACAAGCCATGGTGGTTAAAATGTTTAATGTGTCGTTAGCCATATTTTCTTCTTCCTCCTGTCCTGATTGTTTTTACTTTTACTTCTTTAAGATTTATCAACTGATTTGTAGTTGACAAACCTACTTCTTCTCACTATAACACCGTTTCTCGTTTAGTTTTTCAAACACTTCCACTTACACTAGCAGTTTTCGTTTCGTACTCAATATATTTTGTATGTCCACTCAATTTACACTAATTCGAATGATTTATAATTGAACAATTTTATTGATTGCCAAAACTTAACTATTACTGTAAGTCAGTTTTCTTTGGATATCCTATGTATTAAGGATATCCTACCGACTGCGCCAAATAAATAATTGAAAGCTGTGCAGCCTAGATAAAAGATAAGGAAAAACGTTTTCTATTCACGGAGTCTCTTTATTGACTGCTTTCCTCAATGAAAATTAAAAATAATGTTACTTAAAATTAGTCAGCATTTATCGGGCAACAACCTATGGTTGCTGCTTGACCTATTTAAATCTACGGTTGCATCATATTTATTTTTGTTTCGGTTTTCTGTTGCTTCCGTTGGTGTTCAACATAAATATGCTGATTGTTTGATTGCAACAAATTAGGGTTGTTGCTCGATGTAGAGGTCACCATATAGATACGCAACACGCGTCAAATATACTGGATGTGTGAACATTCAGGGGAACAAACGTCGACTCTGACCATTTTCTCATGATAGCAAGATTCAGAGCTCGACTGTCCAATGAAAAGTTTGACATTGGACAGTCGAGCTCTGAATCTTGCTATCACGAGAAAATGGTCAGAGTCGAGGTTCGCCTAAGAACACCGGAGATTGCCAGAGCCTATGAAGCAAGAGACTCTCCAGTATGCCTACGTCAATCACAAACGCCGACCAGATATGGTTGCATCGCCACTCTGCCATCAAAGAGGTAGAGGAAATTACCTTAGGCTACCTACCATCCCCGACAAAAAATGGGGAGTGTGAGCGAAAAATACGTGCAACCGACGAGGCATGCCAAAAAGCGCTGCAACGGAAAAAAAGAGCAGCGCAAGAGGAGTACCGGGCTAGAAGACGGGAGGAGAAAAAGCTTCTACGCCTGAAGAAAAGGTCTCTCGCAACCTCCCAGCTCAAGGATATCGATGAGAAGGGAGAAGCAAAAAATACGGTCCTTTTACAAAAAAGCCAAAAGCTCTTCGAAATTGTGAAGGTAACCTAGTTACAGACCCATAGGGAATAGTGGATGTTTTTAAGCAACACTTCCAATAGCTGCTTAGCGGGCCTGACCAGGAGAAAGTGAAAGGGAACCAGTAAATCCCAACACCAGTCGACGAAGTAGTCCTCCCTCCTAGCTTTGAAGAAGTCGGTACAGCCATTAAAAGTCTGAAGAACAACAAAGCCTCAGGCTCAGATGTCTATCATTGGAGCTTCTCAAAGCTGGGGGCAATGTAATGGTAGGGAGCATGCACCAGATCATTTGCCGAATTTGGGAAGATGAAAGCATGCCCTACGACTGGAATATCACCTCCTTATACCCCATCCGCAAAAATTGCGATCCTATCTCCTGCAAGAACTATAGAGGTATATCCCTGCTCAATGTCGCCTACAAGATCCTATCCAGCTTACTGTGTGAACGTCTAAAGCCGTTTTGCACCGCACTAATCGGCGCGTACCAGTGCGGCTTCCGGCCCGGCAAATCGACTATAGACCAAATCTTTACACTAAGGTAGATCCTGGAGCAGACCAAGGAGTTTCAAATCGATAGTCACCATCTCTGCATAGATTTTAATGCCGCATACGACATCATTTATCGCAAAGATCTAATTGAAGCGATGACCGAATTCGGGATCCCGGGAAAATTGATCCGGTTGTGTCGCACCACGCGTGCCCAAGACCGTCACCAATGGAAGGCAGCAATTGCTCAGGCTCGGACCCATTGTGGATCGTCTGCCTGATAAGTAATTAAGTAAGTTTATTCAAGTAAAGTTAATTACAAAAAAAAACTTATTTTATCTTGCTGATTGTCCAGTAGCCTAAACACTCGCTTCGTTGCGCCTGGGCCTTTATACTTGCTGTGCCACCGCGACCTCTTTCGAGGATCATGCTGTTCAGAAAATTATGATGCTTTGACGACTGTCCGATATCTATGAAATATACTTCGCACTAGTTCTTGTTTTGCAACAAATTTCCCGGGAATCATATTCTTCCTCTTCAAGCGTATTTGATTATTATTATTAAGCGTAATGAGATGCATTATTTTAGTATACCAGCTTCTGTCAACAATTGTAATTAGCATTCCGTCTTACAAATAATGATATCTAATGCAAACCCAATTCTGAGTATTGTAAATATTGGAAGCTCTTTAAGTTGCTTATGTCAAGTTTCATGCATAACATGAGAAATTCCCCACTTATGTGTAAAAAAAATTAAATGAGTTCCGCAAACAACCTTATATGACAGAGATAGAGTATTTCGTGTAATTGTACTGTTTAATGAATATATCTGTGTAAAAATGTATGTAATGGCGCTTATGACCACATTTTTCTTGCAACACCTGTGCATAGAAAATCAAGTCATTTTTTACCAAATTTCAGATGTGGCAATTTTTGTTTGTTTATATGCATCACACTCAAGGCAGCCTTAAACAACATAGCATATTCATATTGTAGTTTAAAACCACATTATACTCAAAACAGTGGGGCAAGTGCGTATGTATTTTGCATATTTTTAATTCATAATTGGAGGGTAGCACATCGTACTTTTATTTAACAGAAAGTATTACGTTGCTTTTAATGTAATATTTACTATATTGCACCATGATATCTCATAAAATGTTTGGTGTTTATCGCTTCAATTATGTGTAAAGTTTAAGCAGCCATTATAAAATAACAAAAGTATATTCTTGAAATTTTTTTTATTTTATTTTTATAAGGACTCAACCATTCTATAATACTTTTTGAAGGATTATTTCAACGATATTCAGATCAGGGTTTGAGAATGCAGCTGAAAAAAACCAGAGTCTCCATTAAATAACCACGCCTAAGCGGATGGTATAGAAATATACAAGCTTCAATCGCATGTATATAATATGAAAAATATTCATACTGCAATCCGATAAAATTCCGAGTTTAACTTGATAATGTAGTTTCAATAGTGATGTTAATTTAATACATAAATATTCAAAATATTGATTGATATATTCTGAGTTCTAGTCAACTTGTACCCTTTCGATATACGTAGTAGTTTTTATAATACACACACGTTTTGCTTAGAATTTTGATTACGGATATTGGAGTAAATTTGCAACTCAAAACTTTCATAATAATTTTTAAGTAAGTAAGTTATAAATGACAAGCAAAGATGTATTCCATATTTTAAACATAAGATAATACAATGCATATACTTTGGTTTAAAGTTAAATGTATGCATATGAAATTGTATCACATATTTCGCCACTGAATGTGGCTAATATCCTATTGTTTACCTGTGGTGTATGGCAACTATATATTAATAAATATGGTTCCCAACACTTCAATGTGAAAAACCTGTTTTCATTTCTTTGAGCTCGATGCAACAGAAAACAGTGTCAAAAAGATATGAAATATGCACATTTTTAATTCAGAATAATAATATTTCTCGTCGAATGAGTCACACAACAGAAGGACTAATGCAAGGTTTAAGGTTTTTAAGAACATTGAACAGAGTTAAATTTTTTCGTTGAACTCGGCATAACATACATCACATTCAATAATTTATATTAAGCCATTTGTGCCTTTTTTTATGTGAGTTTTCCTTCTCAGGATTTCCAACTATGATGATATGATATCTCTTCTGTTTGTTAAGGTGTACCAATTCTGATTTTGTTAATAACTTATGTAATATAGTAGGTAAAAGTTACTTTATTGTAGCATAAGTAGATAAGTATGAAGTATATGTATATAGTTATTGTATTAGTATATATATATAGTTATTATATTAGTATAGAATATTATTATTTAAAAATATACATAGTTACTTCAACTTGAAATTATAGTTTTATTTCAAGAGATGTTAAGAGTGACTCATATTTGATGCATCTGCTTCAATATTACACTTATCACATTTACATATTTAATGTTAGAAGAGTCATCATCATCGTCATCTTATTGACTTTTAGTGGTTAATTTAGCAAATTCGCCTCTTATCAGTGCATTATTTTCCAATTGTTGTTCACCTCCTACTCGAAATGGTCATGTTGTTACAATCTGCACATCTCCGGTCTACTTTTCCTTGAGGTATGAAATGTGGAAATTTGTATCCCACCTTTCATTTTTCACATTTTCATTCAAGTAAACAATTTTTTTTTCATCAACTTACATATTTTTATAGGATCAGTCGGCTATATATATTGTATGTATATATATTAAGAGACAATAAATGTACATATTTTCGTTCCTCCCAACAGATATAGAAAGCACAAATCCAACCGATTTGTTTCGCATTCTTTCAAGTAACAATAAAAATTGATAAAATGCGGAAACTCTGATTCATTCCTATTATTATTGTGCATAAACCATATCAAATTACTGATACAGGTGCCGATACAAGGGAATCAAGTAATGCGTTTAAATTTGCATGGTTTCCCTCCACTGTCGGGATCTATCCCACCAAACGTATTATCTTCTAATTTGGACATACAAGGAACTTCGAAGATCTTACGATGCTACTCAATCAAAGTTAGGAGAAGAAATATGCGCAGAAAGGTGAGCGATGTATTTTACAGACATCGATATATCGATTGAGAGTCATCTATTCAGCTCCAATCAACACAACTACGTGCATTTGATGCCACTTATGATGATTCTAAGTAAAGAGGATTCAAGAATTATTTCACCCCAGCTAACCAGCTATATTTGGAAATATTTTCTTGCGGGTATGTGTCGAAGCCACCAGGGAAACTGTACACAATTGTTGCAATTCAATGGTTGCTCTTGTCTGTCGGCATCTCAAGTGCTCTCAATTGTTGTTATTATGGACAGCAATTGAGATTGTAGCACTACTCACTCCGTTGTAGTTTGCGCAGTGAATCCATTAGGACAAACTTTTCCTTAAATATAAATTTGCAAGTGTCTTTACAATAGACCGATGTAAATATTTACGTTATTGCATAAGGAGTATCTCCAATATATATATATATATGCGTAATCAATTCTGCTGCTACATCATTTTTATCTGCATATTGAATTAAAGTGCTTAATATCAACTTTATTTAATTTAAATTCATTTGTATTATATGTGACTACGATAGTCACAAGACTCAATAGAATATGAGACTAGTATTTCAAAGCTTGGTTTTACTTATACAATTAAATAAGATTACTGCGTGTGTTCGTTGTATGAAATATTGGTTTTAAAAAAATGTCACTCTTTTGAACTAAAAATTGTGATGTGGTGTGTATTTTCCCTCAAATTTCACTTGGTTTTCTCACAATTTCCTTCAAAATGTTTAGTTTTCTAATGCTATTATTCTTTGCAAGTCATTATATTCCAGTCGAATGATATATGTTGAATATCGAATTTCTGTGTGTAAATTGAGTGGCAAACATATTGTATATTATTAATACTAAATAAAGTAAGTGTGATTTCTTTTTTGCATTTAATTTTTATTAAAATGATACATACTAGACAGAAGTACTTAAAACTAGTTTAATTAACTTATCAATACCCAATTGAAAATAATGCTAACCTACTGACCCCTTCGGGTACTCTTAGCTAATCTTATAATATTATATATAGTTCGGCCATCGGCTGATCGTCCCCGAGCAGACCCATGGCTTGAGATGATTGGGTTCGCCGACGGCAACGAGGAGCTTGTGGCTGTATCTGCACTCGTTTATATCCTCCACAAGATACCTGTCATTGTGAACAACACTATAAATAAGAAATGGTCCTTTAAAAAGTGGTTGCAATTTCGTGTCCATACAATTATATTGTAAAGCCACTAAATCTCCTTCTTGATATTGAAAACAATCTTTTTTCCTTGCGTTATAGTATGCTTCATTACGATTTTGTGACACTTTCATGTTTTTGCTCATGTCGTCGTGAATACGTGTCAACTCGCGCTCTATGTCATTGACCTCGGCTACAGAGTCTGCAATTACATCCAAATTCTCGTCCATACCACGTTGCTTCGTACCAAACAGAGCAATGGACGGAAGATCTCTTGTGGAAGCATTCTCCACATTTACATTTATTCAATACCTGGTCCCATTCTTTCTTTGCATCGCTAAGTTTGGCGAGCATTGGTCGTAACGTTCACTTGTATCTCTCAACTTGGCCATTTGGCCTCGGAGTGGCGGTGGAGTTAAGTACGTGGCGTATATTATTATTTCGGAGAAATTGACGGAACTCATGCGAAGTGAACCCCGTTCCACGATCGGAAATTATTCTAGCGGGTCTACTGTACTAGTTGAAGTAGTTACTTAAATGCTTAATAACTTCCGCCGAGCCGGTCGACCTGCATGCGAACAATTTTATCATCTTCGTAAATGCGTCCACCACCACGAGTATATGTCATTTCTTACGCTTCGTCAACTCCAGAGGGCCGAAATGGTCGATATGAAGGGTCGAAAAAAGTTCATTGTGCTTTTCAATACTCCTTAAGTATCCCTGTGGCTTTCCTGATTTTGGAGAGTGAATTTTGCATTTCAAACAGTTCGAGATGTGTTAATTGTGGTACAATGTATATACGTTTTATGGCATTTATGGTTTTCTGCAACCCCATATGACCAAACTCGTCATGGTACTTGTAAAATACTCTCTTTTCCATAGACTTTGGAACATAAAACAAAAGTCGTTGACCGTTCCTCCTGTAAACCAGGTCGTTGTGGATTTCATACTCGCTAGTACTTACAGTGATGGCTTCTTTTCTGGCATCTTGAATATATATGTCGTCTTTTTAAGCTGATTTTAACGTACGTGTGAATGGATCATCGTCTACTAGAGCACATTCAGACATTTTGCTTAATGCATCCACATGACCCATTTTTTCTGACGGTCGATGCTCCATAATAAAATCATATGGTTGTAACCACAGTACCCATCGAGAGATCCGAGCGTTGATATCTGTTCTTATTCATGGTAAGCCCTAAAGATTTGCAGTCCGTTATAAATTTGAATTGTTGACCATAAACGTAGGGGTGGAATTGCTTTAATGCATTGACAACCGCAAGTGGTTTGCACCGACTGCAACCCACGTGAACATGCGTTAGTTTGATTAGAACAAATATGTTCACAACCCCATTAAAGTAGTAACAACAACAACAAAAACAAGGAGATAGGGATTGTAAATGTAGTTATGTAAATGCAAATCATTTCAGCAACCATATTTTTTATCAATAGTATAGCCAAATATATAGCCGGAAGAACAAAAACTTTATCTGTTGGACACCATAATAGATTTATTAAAAAAATACTATGTCGGGTGACTGTAGACTTTGTCGTCGTGCGAAGGCTTAGCAAACACCAATCACTCATGAGTTGACACTTCCGTTGAAAGGACATAAAGCTAAAATGCAATCGACTCCTCCCTTCTACATACCCACTCTTTAACTTCCGGTGGGCCATATCAAGGTGTTATACGAACCCACTTTTAAAACTGTCTCAATAACACATAACTTAATGGCGACCCTCCGAGCTAATCAGCGTTAACATCATATTGCAGGACTCTGCACAGCCTGCCCTTTCTTTCTGCACTACTTGTGGGAAATGATGAAATAAATTATTCATAAAAAAACATTTTATAAATCATTTATTTCATTTTTAAATAAGCAAAATGTATATGTTGACAAAATTATTATTAAATCCGACCAAAATGTAAATAAAACCCTTGTGCACACCCAAATAAACAGACGGGTTCCAGGAGCCATATCCACAGACTTCATACTTCACTCATATTTCACAATACTGGGGATCATTATCCCGCGTTGCCAGTTGCGAGTTAATAGAGATATGTATACGCTTGCGCCTCACATCCTCTAGTAAAAATGTACTTAAAAATAAATTCAGTTGGTTTTTATAAAAATAATTCGTACTTAGCATTATTCTGTATATCCAAATTGAGTGATACTTATTTTTCGAATTGGTTCAGATATGTTTCGTTCGCCATATGAATTTCAAGTTCAGCTAATTTCAACGTAAACAGAAGGTGGTTATTACATGTCAAGAAATTTTTATTTGTATAGAAGACTTAAGAAAATAAAAGTAGCCGCTGGTTAACCGCATTGATATCCGCTCCTATTCGTTGTTATAGGCTACTAAAATTACTGCCTTGTGTAGTTCTACTCACCCTCGGTACATTAACTAGACGCGAGAGTTGTAAAACTGTAATCTTATGTATTGTTGTTTTCGTGTTTCAGAACTTCATTTGTATTGTAGATGAATGTATTTACTTACCATGCATAGAGACTGAAAAGAATAAAACCGCAAACTCGGTCAGAAATCTATTGTCGGCGAAGATAATGTCACTAAAGAAACCACAACTAACATAAACTGGTCAAGAAGGAACTTCATAACGGCTCGGATTTCGGATCAGGCTGTGAACTTTGAGTAACATACAATAAAACATAAAAATATACTCTTTATACCACAAACCAAACTGAAACAATATACCTGCGTCTTATATACTTTCAAACTTTTACAATTACATAACATTTGCATATTAACATTAAGACATTATATATCCGTTTACATGTCCATCCGTAAATTTACTCGACCATGCACTTCCTACCATTAAGTGAATTGCAATATAATTCATAGACGATTTATGAAAGAACATTACATTCACACATATGTACGTATGATATATACAAATGACCGAAAGCAACTATTAACAATAGATATAATTTTTAATTATATCTCTACATTAAATTCCTCTCTGCGTATTTTATTTTATTTCCCTTTTAATGGTGCAGAGGAATAAGTTCTTAATGTTATGTGCATTTTGTATGTCCTCATTCAAAGATCTTGGTCAACCAAGCTGGGAAAGTAATCGAACATGATTTCCGACCCGAATACAACAAAACAGATTTTGCTTTTCTAAGCTTGTCGTATATATATATATATATATATATATATATATATATATATATATATATATATATATATATATATATATATATATATGTATAAATAAATATAAGAATAATATATATAAATATAATAAATATGTATGCCTACATATATATCTACATACACCTACTACACATATATACGTGCCATATATATTTCTTATTTCAAGCTTAAACTGAATCATGTCTCAAGTAAATAATTGTTACTATCTTGAGTTTAATAAAAGAGAAAACAGTTGATATTCACGCAAAATGTGAATATAGCAATTATTGCTCATTTAAGTTATGATTTGATGTAACGCGCATTTATACAAAATTTGGAAAGACGGGGTTTAGTGATGCATAGTAAATACAGTTGATATTATTTGAATATTAAACGCAGTAGGCCACTCTACCATGCATCAAAGGCAACATTTCTATCAACGGAACTTTTCTGACATCCCGGTTTAGACAATAAATAAGGAAACAGAGGGGTGCTCTTCTTACTTGATGTATACACGATTACACTTTCAGAAAATCCGCCATGTTTGCTGGCAAATTTCGGTGACGTAGTACGAGATGAGCGGATATTAATTTCCATACAATCTCACAAGGGCCATTTACAAAAAAAAAACTTTTCAAAAAAGTACGAGGCACAATCATCTTCAAACTGAGTGAATTTTCCTTTCCGCAATTTATACCGCGCTCATCTCGAATTATTTCACAATATCAATCAAGACATAATCTTGTCTACATCATTCTTGCTTTTCATATCATTTCGTTCGCTTTTGACGCTGACCAGTTTTCTAAGCTTACCTACATCAGAATTCAATTTCGTATACAAAAAAAGTGAAAAGATAGTACTGGAGAAGATAGTGCGGCGGAAGGCACTATCTTCTACAAGTCAGTCCAGCTGTTGGGATACGCTGATGACATCGACATTATCGCGCGGTCCCAACGTGCCATAGTGGAAGCTTTCAATTGAGGAACTGCCGAAACGAGATGGTCTTAAGGTCAACGAGGACAAAACAAAATATATGCTGTAGAGCAAATAACGATCCGCCGCACGCTACCTAGGCCAAAACGTCACAATCGACAGCTACAATTTCGAGGTAGTAAAGAAGTCTGTCTACCTCGGGGCAAATGTAAACTCCACGAATGACATCGTAGTAGAGATCCGACGTAGAATCGCCCCTGGCAACAGATGCTACTTAGGTCTGTCAAAACAACTGGGCTCGAAACTCCTGACTCGAAGGACCAAAGTCATACACTACAAAACCCTTATCCTGCCAGTCCTATTTTATGGAGCCGAAAAATGGACATTAAGTAAGGCTGCAGAGCTGATTCTTGGTGCCTTTGAAAGAAAAATTCTACGTCGGATATATGGTCCCTTCTGCGAGGAAGGCGAATGGAGGAGAAGACACAACCGCGAACTCTACGAGCTGTACAAGGAAGTGGATGTAGTCCGAAAGGCAAAAATCCGTCGACTTCACTGGCTCGGCCACATCGAGCGAAAGGACAATAACGCTCCAGCAAAGAGGGTCTTCGAATCCGAGCCTCATGGTTCGAGAAGCAGAGGAAGAGCGAACCTCCGGACCACAAAGACCAAGTCATCGCGGATGTAAGACAGCTTGGCCTTGATGAGTGGAAGTAGCGTGCCCAGGACCGTCACCGATGGAAGGCGGCAAATGCTCAGGCTCAGACCCTTCATGGTTCGTCTGCCTGATAAGTAAGTATACAAAAAAGTAAACAATGAAAACCAAAAATCAAGTTGCAAATTGAACTCCTCCTCCTTCAGAATCCGTTCCAGACATACAGGACCGGATATTTTCCGAAAAATTTCTTTCTCGAACCGACCGAGCATATCTTCACCCGTTTTCGATAAAATGCATGCTTCAGCGCCATAGAGAAGTACTGAAGCGATCAAGTTTCTATACAGGACCTCCTAAATTGTTCGAGGCCCTTACTACTCAAGTGAGGTCGTTATCGGCCTTGATAGAGCAGTGAACGTTCTCCATCATCTTGCACGAACTGACGAGATGATGAACTGCTGTCATACGTGGCTTTAAAATCGATGAACAAATGGTGGGTATCGTATTTGGACTTCTTGGGTTCCTTTCAGGATCTGCTGGAGTAAAAAAAATTGTGAACTTCCTTGCCCCGAAACAACACTGATAGAGGCCAATCGTAGTTTTAACGACGAAGTGCTTCAGGCGTTAGCACAATATGGCAGCTAGGTTCATATATCGGATGTTCAGGGTACAGACATCTGATGTTTTCCGCTCGCAGTTGAGAGGGTCTCCTTTCTTGTGAATTGGGCAGACGGTGCTGAGATTCCATTCATGAGACATACACTCATCTGACCAAATCTAAGAAATAAATTGGTGTATGCTTTTTTATCAACTCATCTCTAGGTGCTTTGAAGAGCGCTCACGTCCGTTAGCTTTGTTGAATTTAAGTTTGGATATTGCTACGTGCATAATGTTTATAAATAAATTGTATTTGAAATTCTTATATAGTAAGTGTGCTTTGACAAATTGTAATCCATTCTTGGAGTTTTGTATTTTCGATAAATTCAAACAGGATTTTGCAACGCTTACAAAGAAATTACAATCTATTTTACTATCATCTGAGTTACCTTAATGTGGGATTTCGAAGCCTTTTTACAAAATATACAATGACTTTCTTTCAAGAGCGCACAAATATATAAGAATTGGTTGTTCGTTGTCATTATATGTATTTTTTGTTCAGCAATTATTATACTTAAAATATTAAGGCAGTAGCAAAGAAAAACTATGTTTGCTCTTCATATAGTTTAATTTGCAGTATTTAAATCACTTGTTTAGTACTTGTCAATATGAATATTTAAGTAACAATAACAAATAAATTTTAAATAAAAATGAAGCACGAAGCTAGTACATTCGGGATTTAAGAAGACATTACTTTAAAACGAATTATTTAAAGAGGAACAGTTTTATTACACAAAATCTTTACTATACGATTTACTCGCTCATTGATACAGTATCGAAGCATTTTCTTTCTTTCTCAATTATTTTATACTTATAAAAACATTGCTCATTAATACACTACTCGTATAAACTACTGTTTTAAAACGTCAAAATGTTTACTCGAATGAAATTAAAAGGAATATTATTAAACTGCACCATCAACTTAGATAAAGAAATATTGTCCAATGAATTTAAACAAAGCAATCGAAATATCAATATATCCCCTAAACTTTATAATCGTATTAAACGTTTTAATTCTTTAAATCCATTTCTGAGTTTATTTATAGATAAATAACGCTTTTGTTTAAATTAGGCGTCATGTCATGTGTCATTTCGATTTAAATTTCATTATGGGAAATATATTTTATTAAAGTCACCACCTGACATCATATTATAATAATAACAACGTTTATCGAAAAGATATTATTTATGGCAATAACATGTTCGCATATTGATAAACATGTTGTAGTACACAGTTGAATCGTATGATAAATAATTGATAATAATCCTACCATATTTGGCGTAAGCCTCAATTTAACGTATTTTATCTACTTCAATGGGGCGTTAAAACTTATTTAAACCTTTTTTGACATTAAGATCCATATGAATATATCTGACCTTTATGGAAATACCAGCTTTCTACAATGTTATCTGATGAATTTGCAACAACAAATTATAACACACAAATCATATGCACTAAAAAAAAGTGACATTTGTATACATAGTCATCATGTGGATCCGAGAATGTATTGGTGAGTATTTGAGACCACAAAAACTTGGAATAAGTCGTCCAAAGTCTTCAGAATCATTATTTTTGCAAAAAGCTTAATGTGTTTAGAACAAAAAAAATGCGAATATAGTTAATATAACTATTAAATTTAAGAACTCTCTACAATAAATAGTTGTCTAGAATTATTATGTATGGTGAAGTTACAGTTACGAAACAATCAAATAAATCCATTATGATTTAGTTAATAGCTGACGTGTCTTTTTTTTTTGCTTAAAAATAGTACATATAATTTTGATTGCGTAGTTAAGATACAGTAGTGCATCTATTATCCGAACGAATCAAACCGAAACGTCAGTTTTCCGAAAGCAACAACGGAAGGAAATAAACGTCATTTATCCGAACACCAGTCAGCCGTAAGGACAATTATTAAAACAAAACCTTAAAACGATAAAACATAAACTAATGAAGTGTTTATGAGCCCGCTTTATAACATGCAAATACACGAATATTTTGATCAAATTTGATTAACCGATTTGAACTACCTTAGGTTTCATTGAGATCGTATGCCCGACCCCATACTTTATGTTCACAAGATTGACATATTTTATAATTACAATATTGTTAGTTCGGTCGGTGAGAACAATAATTTTACTATATACAATGTGCAACTATATTCATACAGAAAGTACTTTGTCAGATCATCAAGGCTATTTTTCTTCTAAAGGCGCAGCAGTCCGAGATAGACTTCAGACTCACCCAACATGTACGGTCTCTTTTCAGCAGTCGATAGTTTCTTTCATCAAGCCGGCTGAGACTTGTGTGCACCACCTTGTGCGTGGACGTCTCTGCTCCCATGTCCCTCAGGTTCAGAGTCGAATATTCTTCTGGTCGGAGTTAAGTTGTCTACAATCTACATGGCCTAGCCATCTTAGGCGTTGGATCCGTAGACGCTTGGCCATGCTCATGTCGCTGTGCAGCCCATACAGTTGATATAAAACTTTTTTTGACATTGAACGTCTCGGCGGATTCAATGCCACCTTGAAGGAGCAGCGAGAGTTCCCTATCATGCTGCCGTAGTGGTTGATTACCCCGCCCCGAAACCGCAGAAAGATAGGGACGTATCAAGTTATTCATGAAATATTTCTGGCGCTCATACAAAACCGCAGAGAAGATTTTGCAGGTGATGTTTAGAAGGCTTATCCCTCAGTAGTGTGGGCAGTTGAAGGGGTCTCCTGTGGGCATGCTCTAATGCGATACAGTTGTGTTGGTGCATGGTGCTACCCGCTTTGTAAACTGTCTGGAGCTGAGAAACTTTATTCGACTTTTGGATCGATATCGCTATCTTGACTTCGTCCACCACTATTCGCCTTCATTTCAATTGCTGTAATAGCTTCTACTACAGAACCGATGGAACTTTCATCTGTCAAAACAACTGGGCTCGAAACTGCTGATTCGAAAGACCAAAATCTTGCTCCACAAATCGTTTGACCTGCCATTCATGCTTGCTGGACGACAAGCAGAACTGCAGACCTGATTCGTGGTGCCTTCGAAAGTAAAATTCTGCGTCGGATAAATGGTCACGTCTGCGAGGAAGGCGAATGAAGGAAAAGACAAACTCTATGAGCTGTACAGGGGTGTGTATGTAGTCAGGAAGATTCGACCATATCGAGCACATGGGCAACAGTGCACCAGCAAAGAGCGTCTTGAAATCCGAGCCTCTTGCTACGAGGAGGAGAAGAAGGATCGAACATCCGGTATATATACCAAGTTATCGCTGATGTAAGACAGCTTGATCTTGATACCTGAAAGCAGCGTCCTAGGACCGTCAGCGATGGAAGACAGCAATTGTCTGGTGTCTGGAGACGTTCACATTTTATATAGGCAAGTGGAGAGAGAGAGTAAGACCCAACAAACACAAGTATATATAGTTTTGGTGATTAAAGGCCTCAACAAACACTGTAAAAGGAACACTCTGAAGCATCACACAAGAAGCCGGGTAACACTAAACTACGAATCTGTACCACGAGGAAAAGAGATGAATTACCTAGGAGTTACTTCCGTCAGAAACTTCTCCTTCGTAGTGATCTCCAACCGATTTAATGTAAAAGCCAAAAAATATACAACTCAACTACATGTGGGCGTAGAATAGTTGACGACTGTAGCAGATTGTATACCACTACATATGAACGGACTACGATAAATTCAAGTTCAGCAAGCCTCTGAACCTTTCACTTCGGTATATAGAACGCAACTACTGTCGGAAAGTCATGCGCGTGTAGAACAGTTGACAACCGTAACAACATTGTATACCACAACATTATAACATACTCCGATACTTTCAAGTTCAGCAACCCTCAGTACCACGAGAGACAACTAAGCCTAATTTGTTGAGTTGGTACAGGTTATTATAAGCTAGCTTGAGTATTCAATAATTAAAGCAAGCAGGTTTTATGAGCATTTTTCTGCCTATTAAAATCAACCAACATATTGTTATGTTTTACACAAAACTATGTCTACGTATTCACAATCAAACTGTCGAATAGAAGGGTTCCACCACTGGATAGTGGCGAAATGAAACTCAATACTGCACTATTACTCCGCACTGAGTTATTAATTTATGCTGCACTATTACTACTTTAACTTTACTAGTCTTAAATAACCACAGCTAGTTTATTACACTTTTTTGTTGCCTTTCAGGCTCACACTTATAACACTTTGATCACTTTTATACAAAATTTCAAACTAAACTGTACTGCTTCGGCCGCCGTTCCAATATTTATATTAGCCAACATTCTTTCTAGAAACCTCTGTCCCCATCTGGCTGTGTAATTTTCCTATGGACACTCATGTATGTACACTCGGGGTTGATAATGTATAACTGCACGGTGGCGCCGGCGCGGTGCTGTATCGTTCGCTTGCAACACAACAACCACCAACAGATTTCCGGCACTGTGTACAGGAACTCATTTACTCATAGCTTTTGCCCAATCGACATATGACTCTGTCGGAATATTTTGGTATTAACTTTCTTAGGCAAAGTTCTGACAGATAGGAATTTGCATTGAAATCACGAAATATGGCGGTGATTTCAAAGAGTGAAATTAAATAGAAAATTAATACTTTTTTATGCAAATAATTTCAAATGTCGTGTATAAGTGTTCGAGTTTTGTATTAAGCGATTGTCAAGAGCTTAAGTGTGACAGTTTTTGCAGAACACTACTTTTAAAAAACGAAAACAAACCACCATTTTACACGTTGTTGTTTAGCAAAAGAATGAAATTAATGGTAAACGATATTATGTGTTAAATTTCTAGTTTTTCAAAAAAAAAATACTAAAACTAGCTCAGCAAAGGTAAATACAGTGGGAAATGTATACTTTCGTTCATATATATGGTCATATTCTATCAATTTAGCAGAATACACACGTATTTTCACTGAGCGATTTCACTTCTGAGTACTTGACAAGCACTTATTACAAAACTGGCATACTTGTTCCGACAATTATTCCCGGAATTGACAATTTGATATATAATTTCACAAATTGAGTTTTCTACCAAATTTGAATTTTCAATACAACTTTGCTCCCGCGTATGAGCTCTCAGATTTTTGCCTTAGAACGTAGCTAATAAAAAATGATACCAGAAACCAAAAGGTGTTCGATTGTTTCCCGCAGACGGCGCTTAGGGATGATTTGTGTCCACGTCACAATATTTAATATAAGATCTCATAAACCTACTTAAACTGAAAACATATCTAGAGAAATGTTTTTGTGTACATGTTAGTGTGTCAGTGGTTATGAAAAAAAAAAAAAACTTTAGGAACCTCTGCTGTATACAGTTTTTTCTGAATCTTATATTATATTTGAACATTATAACACTTTATTTTTGTTTGGTTATTTGGTGCCTGGTGAAAGTCACTATCTACAACAGTGCTGAGGTTCGATGTTGTTAAAAGCTACCAAGGTGTCCGCAAATTTTTCTATAGCGGATACAAGAAAATAAAGAGCTGTTTCTGCAGATTCACCCTTATTGTAGGTGTGAAACACTGCCAGACGGATTAGGTCTTTGGGGTTCGCAAGGATGTAAAATACGAGGTGGTATTCCCCTCATCTACATCATTTATGTAACACATTAGTGGCCTATTATATGAATCACTTCTTATTCTCGAAAGGTTTCTCATTCATACGTTCGAAGCAGTTTTGCCGTATATGACTTTAGTCGCAATTTCACCCGTTTTTGACGTCGAGAAACCGTGACACGACTTCTTCAAAAAACCTCGTTTGTCAACTTTGACATTTTTGAGTTGATTAATTTGGGTTGAAATGCTGTACAATTTTAACCACCAATCTCTTCACACAGAAACAAAGCGCAGATGTGTATCGAAAAGAACCATTCAGAAAAAAAAACAAGCAAAAATACCCCTTTGGGGAATGGTGAATTAAATCGATCATTAAAGGCGAAGTAACTTGACTTTATATAACTTTTCTAATTCTCGATTTACATATTTTATGGCAAGGACTCACTCCGGAACAAAATTGTTGAAATTTATTTTGAATAGCATGAGAATGTCATATTCTCAACGAAGTAACTTGACTTTATGTAACTTTTTTAATTCTCGACCTACATATTTTATGGCAAGGACTCACTCCGGAACAAAATTGTTGAAATTTATTTTGAATAGCATGAGAATGTCATATTCTCAAAAAAAGAGTTTTGAGATACAGTTTTAAGTTTGGGGCACTACAAATAAATAATTTTGCAATACTTCTTGTAATAAGATTCAAAAGATCATAATGATGTATCCAATGCGGCTCTCGTTCGGGCAGAAGCACAACCGACCAGCTTTTCACTCGAAAAATTTTACTCTAGAAGACTTGGGAGTATGTCAAAACCATCTATAGTTGTTTTGTTGATTTGAAAAAGGCATACTAGGTAAAATCTGGAGTATTACACAGGAGTATGAGATCGATGGTCCTCTGGTCTTGTTACCTCTCCTTAGTTACAGCGCAGCCAAGGTGAAGAATGATTCGCATTCGTCTACTCTTTGAGGTTTTGAACTCAGTATTTAATCCAACTCTTAACTATCGTCATGATACATCACATTCTTGTTGAATTAATAATTCAAAAAGATTTACATTAAAAAGTAACTTTATTGAAAAGGAAAATGATTACACATTTTTGCCAGGAGCCAGAAAAGGCATGTTGAAAAAGAAATTTATACATGAAATAAAAATGGATGCGTTGCATTGCTGTTGATGGTAGTGGATGCATTCTTCTTCTTCTTTGATTGGCGCTACAGTCCGGGGTGGACCTGGGCCTCAACCAACATGCCTCTCCAGCCAGCACGATCTTCCGCCAGCTGCCTCCAGTTGCGAACACCAAGTTGGTTGAGGTCCTTTTCCACTTGTGTGCGCCATCTAGTGCGAGGACGTCCTCTGTTGCGCTGTCACAATGGCTCGGTGTCGAAGACTCTTCGGGCCGTGCTCTTCGTCCATCCGCTCTACATGACCTAGCAATCTTAAGCGTTGGATCCGAAGACGCTGAACTAGGTGCATGCCGCTGTACAGTCTGTATAGTTCGTGGTTGAACGTTCTCCTCAAAACGCCATCAACGCAAACAGGACCGAAGATTGAACGCAGAACTTTTCTCTCGAAGAGACCAAGTGCGTCTTCATCCGCTCTTGAGATAGTCCAAGCTTCCGCGCCATACAGCAAGACAGGGATGATCAAGGTCTTATATAAGGTGAGCTTGGTCTTTCGAGAGAGGGCTCGACTACTCAATTGCCTCTTGAGCCCAAAGAAACAGCGGTTGGCAAGAGTTATTCTGCGTTTAATCTCAGTACTGATGTTGTTCGCACTATTTACTTGGGAGCCGAGGTAGACGAAGTCCTTCACTACCTCGAAGTTGTAGCTGCCTATGGTGACGTTCTGACCGAGTCGTCGATGTTGTGTGTCCTTTCTTGATGACAGCATATACTTTGTTTTGCCCTCATTCACCGCTAAACCCATTTTTGCCGCCTCCGTCTCAATACAAGCAAACGCTTCATTGACGGCTCGCTGAGTTCGGCCAATCACGTCAATATCGTCCGCGTATGCTAGCAGTTGAACGGACTTCTGGAAGATCGTGCCTCTAGTGTTGGCGTGTAAGTTTCGCACGATCTTCTCCAACACGATGTTGAAGAAGTCACATGACAGCGCGTCGCCTTGTCTAAAACCTTTTTTGACATTGAAGGTCTCGGATGGAGCAGCGAGAGTTCTCCATCGTCATCCTGCACAATCTGACGAGTTTGACAGGGATGTCAAAACTAGACATGGCGTTGTATAGCTCGTCTCTATGCACACTGTCATATGCGGCCTTAAAGTCGACAAATAGGTGGTGGGTGTCGATCTGCATCTCTTGGGTTTTTTCGAGGATCTACCGTAATGTGAAAATTTGATCGATAGTGGACTTCCCAGGCCTGAAACCGCACTGATAAGGACCTATCAGGTTGTTGACGAATGGTTTCAGGCGCTCACACAGAACGGCAGAGAAGATTTTGTATGCGATGTTAAGGAGACTTATCCCCCGATAGTTGGCGCAGTCAAAGGGGTCTCCTTTCTTGTGGATCGGGCAAACGATACTAAGATTCCACTCGTCGGGCATGCTTTCCTCCGACCATATCCTACAGACGAGCTGGTGCATGCGCCCAACCAGATCATCTCCAGCTGCCTTAAACAGTTCCGCGGACAATCCATCCGCTCCAGCAGCTTTGTTCGACTTCAGTCTCGATATCGCTATCTTGACTTCGTCTAGATCGGGGGGACGGAATTCTCTTCTGTCGTCGTCCATTGCGTGGAGTGGAACATTCTGCCTGACAGCGGTATTGGTGTCCTCTTCGCCGTTTAACAGTCTGCAGAAGTGATCCTTCCAGATTCTCAGTATCGACTGCGACTCTACTACGAGTTGTCCCTCTTCGTTCCGACAGGCTTCTGTCCGATGTTTGTACCCTTTGGATAGTTGTTTCACCCGCTGGTAAAACTTTCGGACATTATTTCTGCCGTACCACCTCTCCATTTCCTCGATCGCGCGCTTCTCATGCTCCTTCTTTTTCTTTTAGAGAAGCCGGTGCTCTTCCCTTCTTTTAAGTTCGTAGAGCTCACGAACCGCTCTCGTCCTTCTATCCAGCGTCGCCTTATATGCTGCTAGCTTCGCTGAATGCGCCTGCCGACACTCGTTGTCAAACCATGGGTTTTTTCTAGGTGGCATTTTAAAACCCAGCACATCAGAGGCAGCTTCTCTAATGGCGTTTTGACAACGGTTCCACTGTTCGTCGATTGTTTCGCCTGGCAGGGTTGGACTCTCTGAGAGCTTCAGGGAGACTCGATCGGAAAAGTTCCCAGCGGTCGATTGCGATTGTAGCTTTCCAACGTCAAACTGTTTTGGTCTTGCTCTACTCCGTTGTACAATCGATATCCGAGTTCTGACCTTGGCTACAACAAGGTAATGATCCGAGTCGATGTTGGCACCTCGGAACGTTCGGACATCGAGGACACAGGAGGAGTGTCTGACGTCGATCGCAATGTGATCAATCTGGTTGACGGTTGATTGATCAGGGGACCGCCAGGTCCCTTTGTGAATGTTGAGGTGAGGGAACCGCGTGCTGTCTACAGTGAGGTTTCGCCCCGTCACGAAGTCCAACAGCCTGAGTCCATTGTCGGACGTGTTGTCGTGTAGGCTGTGTTTACCGACGACTCTAGCAAAGATTTCTTCCTTGCCCAGCTTTGCATTAAAATCTCCTAGAACGATCTTGGTGTCGTAGCTGGGGCATTGATCGTATGTTCTTTCTAGGAGATCATAGAAGTCATCCTTTCTATCGTCATCCAAATCAGACTGATGTTCCCGAATTTTGCCTTGATGCGGATCACTCTTTGTAGCAATCACCGTAGTAGACGTCGCAGTTTCTCATATATTATTTCTTTTACCCGGCCCATCCCATCGCATCTCCTGGATGGCGCTGACATCTTCTTTGTAGCAGTCCAGGGCCTCCGCGAGTTCAACGGCTGCACGTTGTCTGTTCAGAGACCTCACATTCCACGTGCACAACCGAAAATCATTGTCCTTTGATCGTTTGCTGGGGTCGCCAACTTTGAATCCGTCCATATCCGAGGCCTGTTGTCGGTTCGTAACCGTTGGTTTTTTTATGTGGAGGGAGTTAACCTCACGTACAACCTACAACTGGTAGGCCAGGCCTATTATTTTACCCTCGGGCAGAGGGGAATCGCTGCATACATTAGTTCACCACACAACGGTTGTTGTGGTGGATATCCAGGGGCGCCACGAGGAGGCTGTATGTCAACTTACTTATGGGCAAGCAGGGATCACGCTGGCATCCTACCAAGTTGGGTGCAGTCAGCAACTTTGCCTGTGTACATAAGCCCATGCCCCCAATGGCCCCAGTGGATCTGTTCAAGAATGATTATTCAATAATTTCCCTAACTGTTAACACAGTTTTCTGTTCCTATGAAGATATAAGCCCATTCATATGAGTGGCGAATTACGAACACGAACTTTTAGAAGCAACTCTTTTCCAGCAAATTTGAACAATAAGTTATATTTCTTGGTATGCAACAAGTTTGGAACTGAATTACCGAGTTTATTCATTGACAAACATTTTAACAAAAGTAAGTATGCTAATTAATGATTTAAAAAAAAGTTTTTCTCTGCTAATCAATCATTCTCTTTGCGAACTGTCTAGCTGAGGTCGCAATAAACAAACAGGAAAACGCAATCCACAACCAACATGACCAAAAAATTCACAGTGAAGTGTCAGTTTGAACCCATTTCGCGTTCTCCGCGAATGAGAAAATTCTATGTTTTGATCAATAGACAAAAATGCTTAAAACTAGCATAAAAATGTTCTTACATCTAACTACTGAGTTGAGTTGTCAGAGTTTGGGAAGTTCGCAGTTCGTAGGGACCTCATATGAATGGGACTTATGTGTTTGATACCTATGTAATTTTTGTTTTGCAGCTGACGTATGCAACGATGTTTGATTCTTTGAAAAAAAAAAAATCAATATTGTTGTTGCACCGCAGTATTGTTCGGAATACCAAGCTCCTTCAAAAAAGTTCTTAACCACATCGCTTCTTTTGCTACAGGACAGGCTGATACGTATTCAGCCTCGGTGGATGACATGGTTTTTTCTGTTTCTCACTGTTCCAGCTTACACATGATCTATTCAATAAATATATATGTCCTCATCATCGACGAAGTCAGAATCACGTTTATTATGCAAATTCTACTGCTTTGGAATATCCGATTCTATAATCCATTGTCCCTTTGAGATACTTGAAAAATCGTTTGACGCCTATGTGTAACAGAAGGCTTGTCTAGATATTGACTGAGCACATTCAATGCATAGGCAATATCTGAACGAGTGGCAATAACCAGGTACATTAGACTTCCAATAGCATCTCGAAGTGGAAATGTTGATATGTCGTCTTCATTTCAAGCTTCAATCTTAATGTTGGGATCAGCAGGTGTACTTATTGGTGATGAAGAATCCATATTGAAATTTGTTTAGACACGTTTACATTATTGCTTCTGGTTGATGATGAGTTTTGATATGATGTTAAGTCCGAGAAAATATAAAATATCCAACACTTTGACTTTGTAATCAATCATCCGATGTTGCATTAACTGATCAAAAACGATTTTTTGTATCCGATGTTGCATTAACTGATCAAAAACGATTTTTTGTTGACCGCTGACACGATACTCACGCGTCATTAACATTTCGTTCATCGTTCGTTTTCCCTTTGCCAAAATTCGTAAACGTAAGAGATCCTAAAACTCCGGGGATTATCACATCAAGTAATAGGCATACCGATTCTATTTTTTTTGGACCTCTGGGATTGTTCGACAGTGACAATGGAAATGAAATGAAAAAAACTTTTAAAAAAGTCTTCCGACTATGTGCATAATTTGATGAAATCCATCAGTGCTTGGGATTATTCAATCAAAATAATTTCAATCGGAATAAAAATCATGTGTGAAAGCATCGATCCTTACAATAACGTGCTTAATAAATTAAAATGCGAAAACTGCCAATACTTCAGTCATGATTTAAGAAGTCAAAAAGCTCTTAAGTGTGTACTGTTCGGTTTGCACTAATGTGTCACTTCCTTATTGGAAAACAAACGTATCCGACTTGGTCTGAAATGCAAAGATATAAAAAAAAGGATCGAAGACATACGAAAAGAAAAATACACTGAAGTCTACATTGTGTATATTTGTTTGCGTCTTTAAATTAGTTGGTAGCGCGTTATATATTTGAAGTCCTTTAATAAAGAGTTGATTTTCTGATTTTGAAAGATTAACTCTCGGTATGTCAAAGTTTCGTCTGTTTCGCAAAGTATAGTTATGCCTGTCCGATACATATGATAAGCTTCTGCTGAGGTACTCCGGCAATATATTGTGCTTAATTTTATGTATTAATATAAGATTTCTTAATACTACCCTTTGTCTTACACTTAAGAAATTTGATAATCTTAGCATAGAGTTTATTGGTGTATACATATCAACTTGCAGGATCGCTCTCATTGCACGATTTTGTAATTTTTGTAATCTATTTTTATCTGTTTCGCTAAGCGTAAAAATAATAGATGCACAATAGTCAAAGTGTGGTAAAATGGTTTGTAATTGCACAATCTTTATTTGGTTTTTTTCTTATTCTACACATGAAAATGATTTTTTTACTAATTTTTGAGCAAATATAATCTGCATGGCACATAAAGTCTAACTTATCATCTTTTATTGCACCAAGATACTTTATTTGCTATACATTTTCAATTTTCTCATTGTTAATTTTAATTTCAATATCGTTGTCACTGTTAATAATCATACATTTAGAATTAGATACATTTAATGTCAATTTCTTGCTATTTAGCCAATTGTTTAAATTACTTAGGTCTTCTTAAATTTTTTTTTAATTTATTCAAATTATTACCACTTACATATATCAGTGTATCGTCTTCAAACAACATTATCAATATTTCAGCACGTTTACCATGTCATTTATGTATAACAGAAACAAGACAACACCAAGAATTGATCCCTGTGGGACACCTAATTCAATCCCGTTCGGTTTGGAGATTTCACTATCGACTTTTGTTACCTGGAACCTACTTTTAAGATAAGATCTGAACCATCTTAGTTCATTGTTTTTAACCCCATAACTTTTTAAATTGTCCAGAAGGATGTTATGGTCAACTGTTTCAAATGCTCTCTGAAAATCAAGAAACACTGCTCAAATTTTATCTTTTTTGTCTATAATGTTTTTCCACTCGTGCACCATCCCCATGAGCGCAGTTTCACACGCTCTTCCAGACGTAAAAAGAGATTTCTGTTCTCATATAATATTATTTTGTATATATATATATAATATTTTATTATATCAGCTACTACTTTTTCGAAAACTTTTTCAATGGTTGTAAGTATGTAAGTTTATCGGTGTAAGCTTGTCAGGTGTTTTTGCGTTTGGGACTTTTTTCACAGGTTTGTTTTAAACAGGTAGGGAATTCTCCTTCTGACAACGATTTATTTAACATACTTTTGTATGTCATACATAACAATTGGTCACCAAATACATCTAAATTTTTTAAAAACATTGCACTATTTACCCCATATATATCTTTCTTTTTATTAATTATTTTGGTCAATTCAGTCTTGTTCTCAATTAAAAAGAATTTAAAATTGCACGACACCGGGTATATTAAACTATTGTATATCACAGATGGTATTGCTTTGTTTATGTCCTTAATACTACTGATAAAATAATTACTTAATATATTAGCTATTTGTGTCTTATTTCTTATTGTATCACCATTTGTAATAATTTATTTAATTGCACTTTTTTCTTGGCCTAACACTAAACGCTTTAATTTTTTCCAAAGACCTCTTTGATCACCAGTCCTTGCACTTAGTTCATTCTGTATGAAATTATATTTACTATTTTTTACGGCAGTCTTATATTTATTTCTACATTGTATGTAGTTATTCCACTGAATGTTGTTTCTTGAAAGTATAGCTTTATAATAAAGATGGATTTTTAACTTTTTTAGTTGTAGAAGATTTTCATTGAACCACCTATTATTATGTACAGTATTAATTGCACATTCCACTGTCATTTTTTTCGATGATGTTGTTCAGTTTATTGTTAAAGTACTTAAATTCGTCATCTAGGTTATTAGTTTGTAGATTTTCCGCTCTCCAAACTCATATCTAAGTCGTCTAATTTAAGTTTTGTCTTTCTTCGGAATGCTCTTACACCCAATATCTATAAGTATTGTTTCATGGTCTGATATTTTAAAACGTTTCTCAATTCTAGCTTTTATTGTCTCGGTCGTTATATTTGAAACAGCGTAATCTATTAATAAACTTGTGGTTGCAGTTATCCTCGTAGACTCTTCTACCAAATGCTTGAGTTTTCTATCATTTATGAAGTTAACAATTTTGTTTTTGCAACTATCATTTTTAAAAAAGTTAATATTAAAATCACCCACAATCAAAATATTTCCCGTTTTACTTAGATAAATATCACACCATCTAGTTCATTTATAAACACATCAATTACACTTTTGGGAGATCGGTGTACTACCATTAAAGTCCACTTGTCTTTCTTTAGAAATATATTTATTGCAGTAACCCACATAACTTTGTCAATGAAATATTCACTTAAATGACTATATTGCACTGTTTCTTTTACATATATCATAGTACTCCCTGTATGTCTTGATTGTGATATGTTACCATGGAAGTATATCCACTTATATATATATATATTTCACACTTTTTGATATCTTCGGTCACACGGGTTTCGCTGAGCAGATTAATTTCCGGAAACTCATGTTCTTCAATAATCACTTAATTGGAGCTTTCATCGTTATATTTGTTGTATATCTTGTATATCATTGTATATCTGTCAAGAAAAAACACTTTATCATGTTAAAACACTCTTTTTCAGTAGTAAGATTACAGTATGTTAATCATATCTCTGTGCAAATAATGTAAATTGTGCGAAAGCTAATTGTAATTTGAAACGAAATAAACATATCTATCTATATATTTATCTTATAAGAATACAAGGCCGTTATCAATGTAGAGCGCAAGAATGAAATTGTCGTTGCTATTCCTCAAATAAACATATGGATATGCTTGGCATTTGAAGATCAAATTTGTCAAGAGTTTCTTTAAAACTTGCCCTCCAAACTCGGGGAGCCTGGAGACTCGGATTCAAAAACATTAAAAAGCAGGTACGCACATGTATGATGTTTTATTTAAGTGGGTGCTTGCAGACTTAAAAAATGATTCGTCTTCGTTTAATTGGACGTCACGAGTAATCAATATTCCGGATCCATTAAAAAATATAAAGCCTTTAGTTTCATGAATATAACCTAGAGAAAGTACTTGTAACTTCCAAGAGAGCATTGGTCAACAAAGATTTGTATGGATTATTTCACTTGGTTCCTTCTCGATTCTTCATCTATTACAAAGCTTCGTCGATGAGATTTTCAAAAGGCACACGTCTTGCTTGATTGTGTCAATAGTCAGATATAAAAGGAGCTTGTGCCACTTTCTTGTAAGCAATTTGATTGAACGATACTCAGACAAGGTTTATACAGCCGTGAAACTTCACAACGTTGTCCAAATTAAATAATCTAACCGTTTCCTTTAACTCCAGCACAACCATTCTTGAAACTCATAGTTGCATCATGCACGTCAAATGAGCTGACGGTGCATAAGTTAAATATAATCCTGGGAACAAGTAGTAGTACACCAGTAAGTATGTGAAACTGCATCTTACCAGAGACATCAGATTCCTTTTCAAATCACCTTTTCCTTGTAAATACTACTGTCTCCATTGTGACGTTCATCAAATGATAGGAAACTAATGGACGCTTTTCTTTGGAAACACACGTTAATCGATACTCGAGATTTAGTCTACCAATGTGTACTTCTCTTGTTTGTGAAGTGAGCCCGTAACGCCATGATGATGCACATGAGGAATTCCTGTTCTTGTCTGCTACGGTCATCTTTTTCTTGTCGTGATGAAGCAAAGCCTGGTCTGTAGGTTTTTCAATCAAAACCTCCTCTTCTTTGATTAAACGCTGTGTCAGATTCGGAATCCTACGCAAATCTGAAAGGCTTGAATTCAGATGGAAGACTGCAGATGATTGTTGTGGCTAATAAGTGACTGGCCATGTTCTCTTTTTCCGACTTTCTATTCGCTTGAAACTTCTGTTGAAGTATGCTGAGTGAGACTCCAGATCTTTCCTCACAGATGGTTTAGTCCACATTTTAGCTACAGAATCACTTGTGACCAAAAATTTCAATTGGTTAAGGTCCATCGACGAAGTGATTATTAGTTGCGCGCTTTTTTTCCCTCCTGAATCCATGAACCAGGCTTTTTTGATTCATTGAGAATGTCATCCAAATCATGTACACGCAGATAAACCAATACTTGAAATTTGTAATATCTTCCATTAAATTTCTGCAAATTAATACATTTGTTCATTTTGGTTTAGTAAACCCTTTTCAACAGCTACAGCAACAATTATTTTCGTGCTTATAACATGTTGAGTTAATAATTTAAAAAGATTTACATCCAAGAGTTACTTTATTTGAAAAAAAAAATATTTCAGTTTTTTGCCAGACGTCAGAAAAAGCATGTTGTTGCAACAGCAATTCCTTTTGCCTATTTAATTGTGCCAGCTCACGCTCTATTATCTTGTCCTCCTCGGTGTCGCCAACTTCTTGGCAACAGATTTAGCCACGGCGGTGGTAAAGGTATCCGTAACGGAAGTGGTGGTTACAGCGAGACAAGCAGAGGTATTCGTAGCGGTCGGCATCAGCGTCATACAACAAATCGGAAGAAGAGCCGATAAACCGAAGCAAGTTCGACAGGCCGAGCAGAGGTACGAACCGTTGTCTGTGCTGCCAAATTTGCTTGTGTGTCACATAAATTATTGATAAGAATCTTGTAATCTATTACAAAATTAAGGTTAAAATGAAATTATATACATTAACAAATCACACAGGAGTATAATATATACACATATATTCATATATCAACTTAGCTCTTAAACTACTAATTAGAACTGACATAATAAATTGCACATCTCTATTGGAGTTGACTTCACTCACTCAAACGAATTCGTATTCAATTTAGAATGACTTACTTATTGTTTTCACTCCATTCGTCTTACTTTTGTGTATTATCCAATACACCATGGATTTGTTGAAGCGGACTTCATTGAGAGTGAAGTCTGATGCAAGCGTTTGATGCAACATCTCTTCGAACTCAGGCCACACTTCAATCTCAATGAATTCATACGAGTTTGAAATAAATATAATATGCATCCATACTCCATACTCCATACGAATATACAGCCAACATGATTGATAACACATGCGGTTCAACTATAGGTTCATCTCTTTGTCGCATGCCAACTGCGAATCACCTGTCTTTAACGAATGTTGGATGGCATTTATTTGTTAGGTTTGGGTGTTATTAAAATAAAATATGTACATGATTACAATACCCCAAAATATGTCTGAGGAATTCCCCGTGTTATAGATAGGGGTGAACAGTTGCTTGGTTCACATTTACTAATGATAATCAATACAGTTTGCTGGTAACACTGATGAATCTGGCAACCAGTAGAAGACCGAACCCAATAGCAGCAAAGCAACCGTAGGACAGCAACGTCACGCATAAATGGGTGACAAACAAGCGGTTCGTCGTATTCGTACTCTACTCAGTCTTAAGAGTTCTTTTGAAGTGATTGGATGTTGTTTTATCGATTATAGAAGTTATTTGTGAAATGCTTACAAATTGATAATATAAATAAAAGGCAATATATTAAATCACAATTCCGCGATACAATGAGATGTATTTATATATGTATTATGTCAAAAATATTAATGTTCTTTCCTATTTGCTACTAAATCATTTCATGGTTTAATTAGTTTTATTGCGGTGTGCACTTTGATTTCGAATACAATTAAATGTTTATACACATGTATATAACACTTGTTTTTAGTTGAAAATTTGGTCAGTGGTGTTATGTTAAAAAATGTTCTACTTCCGAAATCGAAATTTTATAATTGATGAGACCTGTAGTTCTGCGTTTTATCTTGCATTTCAATGTAATAAATGAAGAATAAAAACGGCAGGAAAACATATCGCTAGAAAAAAAAGAGAACATAAGGCTCAAAATTAGTTTACGGTTTGACCAAATTTGAGTGTAAACATATCCGCATATCTGAGAACATACTACATGGTTACTCAACCGGGATTATTCAAACTGCTATAATAAGGTGTTAATAATGCAAAATAATTATCGTCGAATGAATGTCGAATCAGCTGAGACTGCTTATTTTTATTGTAAGTACAGTTTGTGTTCATAATATAACACTTGTCAATATGAGTGCATAAAAGTATATATGTGTGCAAACAAACACGTAAATCGAAACTATGTGCACAGTAAGTGAAAAGAATTTTGCATTGTGTTACGAATTGTAAGTTCGGGATTCATGACTGTTGAAATCCTTTTCATATTTGTAATGTGGAAATAACGTCTTAGTATAATAGACTTAATATCTTTACTTTCTGTTTTGATGGATACAGAAATTGTTTATAACAAACGAATTAGACATATGTACAGATTTTTGTTAATAACATACGATGCGTTATAGGAGCAAAGACTCTTATTACTTACCTACATGTACCAAAGAAATATTTCCGAATGCCGTCGGCCAAAATGAACTGTTCTTAAAGATACACAATTTATCAAATATGTCATATGTAATAACAATTAGTTACGTACATATATAGAATGCAAATACTGAAATTGTACATACAAAATAACTTACTGTGCATGTGTACATGGGTATTTAAAACTGAACATTTCAAGATTAATGTACATACATAGCTACGTATTTTGCAACAATTCCACAAGTATCAGAATCGCTAAATCAAGTCAAACATAAAAAACAATGGAATATGTGACGTACTTTCGCATGTAGGTATGTATGTATATACGTTTAGTGTGCAATATATCGTATTTCTACCAGCGGCGGTAATTTTCACTTATTCAAAATGAATTCATTCACAACTTCTTACTATTGCTAATATCCAAACATATGTACATATATGTAAATAGATTTTTTTTGTGTTTGTAGGTGAATATTTAGTATATGTACATGCGCGGTCCAAATATCTCATAATTGCTCAACTGATAACGAAAGTTTGCCTCACTACTGTTTTACTGTATTCTTCTCTAATGTTAAGATCGAAGAAAAAATATGTATTTAATCAATAATGTTATTGTTCGTCCGATTTGCTTAAAATACTAAATGTGACATACAAATGATATATGAATTCATCTTTATAAATACATGCAGCAATTATATTTGAACATATGTACTAGTATACATCTTTACAAATTTGAATGTTTTTTAGGCTCTCTTATTTTGAGTAGTGATGTCTTAATAATCATATAAATCTGCAAGCTAGATTAAATTAAACCAAATTTGTAAAAATGATGTATCTACTTTGAAAGAAATTAAAAAAATAACTAAAAATTGCTTGTTCGAAACATAAAGTAAGTAAATAAGCACAAAGAAACGCTAAAGGGAAATCGTTCGGATTCATTAACAAGCCGGTGAATATTTAAGGATTTGTGGCATCAGATTAAAATCTCCCGCTGAGCTTAAGAAGATTTTGTTACTCTCGATTTCAAGTCACCTTTAATGCCGTTTTACTTCGATCTCTATAAAAAAATTGATTTTTAATGGATTATAATGAACATGGACTTCTTTTAATGTCTTAAGGTTAAGATAAAATTCAATGGGAAATCAGAAAAACCAGAATCGAATAAGCGTCATTGATTACATTGCATACATACATAAGTAAATATGAATGTTCGTACATATATCTTTCTCATAAACATCTTCAATAAAGCGAATGACGTGCAATACGTAGTAGTAGTATGACGACACCTATTATAAATTTACTTTTCCTTTTATATTTTCCACTACTCTGTTAGCTATTTTCTTATGGTCACTTCTATATTTATATGTATTAGCCTTGTTCTATATAAATATAACAATTGACTAATTTTATATTGGGATTATAACGCGCGAATTCTGGTTAAAATGTATTTATTGTTATCGCAGCCAATAAGCAACTAAGCATTTATAATTTACTGATTGGATTTTCAAAACCACGCATAAAATTACATCATATTGTATAAAGAGTACATTTATGTGTGGAACATAATAAATGAACATTTTTAGAAATGCGAATGTAAAATTGAATTGCAAATACAGAAAAATAAAATGAATGTGCTCCTTCGCTCTTTAACATAGACACGACGATGTAAGAATAAAAGTGGTTGAATTTAGACATACTGCGAAGTAGCAGCAATTCACCTGGGGCATGTTACTTGCAAGCAAAAAAGGATGAATGAAACGATTCCCTCTCATGGACTTAAAGTAAATTTCTGAATGTTTATGTCTCATCAAATAGATACACATCGATGCCAATTTTTTTAATTGTCATTAAAAATATGCATTTGCTTTTAGATATTATCATATAAATATGTATAATATATACAAATTAACGTTGTAGAATTCAAATATGAGTTTGTACTCGTAATACATACTGCAATTTGCCTATCGACGTATTTATATTTTATTTCATTCCAAGTTTATCCGCTAGAGTAAAGTTTCGTCAAAGATAACCAATATGAATAGTATTCACTTGCTTTTTCATGTATCCCTATTTGTATGTATTATATATGTGAACACAAATGCAACTATTGAAACGGAAACTTAATATAATCATTTTGAATTGCGACAAATCTATGGTATGTTAAACGTATGCATGGAATTAAAAAAACTCAAAAATGTACTAATTTTTGTTTTAGTTTATCATTTTATTATATTTATAAATAATTTTTTTTAATTTCAGGTGGTGATTTCGGGTGCATTATGTACAGTGCAGGATTATGTAATAACGTCAAAGTGTGCACACTCCAAACCCATACATATATCGCCAGAAGGAATCGTTTCTATCAAAGACTTTCCAATGATACGTATGTTGTCATTTTTTAATTATTTCATAATATTATAAATGTATACTTAGATCCGTAAAGTTTCTCGATTTAGCCTTAAGAATAAAGATATTACATGAACTATATACGAATCCATCCACATATAGGACACACCCGACCTAAAATAAAAGAATAAAGAAACATTCTAAGAAATTGTGCATTCCTGTTTGGATGTTCACCCAGCCCAGTATAAAGCACGATGAAGTAGGCTTTTATAATTCCTTCTTAAATGTATTTAGATATACTATCATAAAACTCTCCAGCTTACTTACTGAATTATTTTATGTGCCGCTCATTTAAAGTACATTGGCTCATGAAATATGTATGTTGTTACTTTTGGAGAGCCGATAAAGCATTTGGAATGCAGCGTAGAATTGGATGAAGTCATCGGCAATAAAAAGTGATTTCAAAATAAGAATCAGAAAAATCAACTAGGAAACTGCTTATATATTTGTAATCACATTCAGTTTATCACTTACTATCGAACAAAGTGGATTCAAGGTAAACAATCTAATATTGTTAAAATGTAAGGAACCTAACTTACATTATTTCAATGCTACTGGGTCAAACTTCAATTATAGACCATGCTACATACATATGAATAAGTAAATTTTCTTTTCAGTATGTCTTAAAATTATTCCAAAGTTTCAAACCTGTGATTTGCTCATAAAATAGCTAAAATATACCTTGCAGACATTACTCAATAGGTTATTGAGCTTTATATCATAAATCATATAAAAACGTAAACGTAATATGAAATAGAGCTTTTAATTTGCGGCCAACCAATGTTTTATTAAAAATAAATCATTTTTTTTTAAGAACTGAGTATTCGTCATTTTAATTTACTGATTCTTTTTACATTCTGTTTTTACACGTTGATTGCTTCCAGAAAATCCCGTGTAAAAAAAGACATTGATCGTATGCAAAAATAGGTGATTGGTTCCTAATCTCGAAAACCTATTAAGATTATTACCTTTTATCTTAATGCGTTAAATTTAAAGTCACGTTAAAAAACAAATTTTTAAATAAAAAATATCTTTACCAAGCACGTCTGATGGCATTGATAATTCACAAAATATTGACACATTTCAATTGCTCTGACCAGTAAATTTGCTTGTATGCATAAAAAGGGAATTCTCCTAAATTTGTGTTATTTACATTTGCTTTGACCAGTAAATTTGCTTATACGCGCAGAAAGGGAATTCCCTTAAATTTGTGATATGAATATACTTCGCAAAAATTAAATTTGACAAAACAAATGTAAACAAAAAATTTTAAATCGTGCTAAATGGAATAAAATCGTGTAAAAACAGAATTAGGTGTATATGAATATCTCGAAGTAAGCCTACAGATATTGCAATACATTGTCCAAAAGTATAAGTGCCCTTGAGGGGGAGATTTGTAACACTTTCTATACTACGTAGTTCATCGGCAGATGTTTCACAGTTTGTCATTGTAAAGATATGAGGGTTGAATAAGTCAGTTAAATATAATTTGAAATGTTCACTTAATCTGAACA
The DNA here is from genome assembly GCA_916610145.1 of Eristalis arbustorum. Taxonomy (NCBI): domain Eukaryota; kingdom Metazoa; phylum Arthropoda; class Insecta; order Diptera; family Syrphidae; genus Eristalis; species Eristalis arbustorum. Next base: position 66,011,619 of record OU744317.1, read on the forward strand.
AGAATAGGACTCTAATTGTTATAACACTGCAGGATAAATAAATTGAACAGAGCGCGTGCTAAACTCCAATAAAAGACATGCGTAAACTATTGGGTTTCCCAAAACCATTACAAGGCATTCATTGGAAAAGGGTATTATTTTATACGAATATAGGTATCGAACAATGGACTTTCTTTTTTCAGTTGATAATACCCAGGTAGAAATTGGAATTGCATACATCTAGGTAGATAATGATCATAATGTGTGGGCACCGATTCTAATCTACGCACAGTTTGAATTCTGAGATCTAATATTTTGCAATTCTATTGTGCAATTCTATGTATAGGGTTGTATGTGACCCATAGTGTTTTTTAGTACTTTATGTGCTTTGTTCCTTAAGGATCATAAATTATAAAATATAAACGCGAATATATTCCCATTTCCATGATCAACCCAGAAATAATTATTAGGTATTCATATATCTGTACATGTGTACATTCCTAACGCATTGTAATATAATTTTTGATAGGTGTAAGTAAACAATTGCTCCTATCAACGAGCAGGAAGTTGAAGTAACACTCGAGTGTCTCACTATTGTTGTAACAACTACTACTGTGGACGACATTGATGATCAATTACTCTTCCTACCTAAACAAATACACAATATATCCTTCGTGCATTCAATCATTTCAACTATCTCATGGAATTCCACCATCTTCAGTTACCTTAAGGCTTCTCAAAAACACTAAACAAAATAAAGAAAAAACAACTTATCAACCAACATTCACCCAAAATAGAATAACTTCCAGTTTATACTTACTTGTACATACATATGCGCATATGTAAATCAAAGACAAGACAAAACCGATCGATACAAAAAGTATAAATAAATACTCAATACTTTAGAATTGATCAAGTCTCTTCTTCAGATTGTACCCAAAACACACTCGATCCCACACTCGATAGTTCAGTATGTACGTATGTACACAAGAACGTATTTCTTTTTGGTCAGTGTTTGCTTCCCGAAGTAACAATAATGAGAGAAAATGTAAGCGCCAATTTTTGAGATCCATGAAGTTACCACACAGGTAAAGATGAATATGTCGGTGGTGAACATTCCGGCAACAATTATCTCTTCAAGATCAATTGATCCTCTTTTGAACTGTTGGATTTCTCAGAAACTTGAATATAATTATCAAGTAGATACAAAATGTGAAAAATATACATACTTTGACCCAAGCGGGCAAATCTCATTCTACTTTTGATCTTAAAGACCATAACTAAATACATATATATATATATATATATATAAATGTGAATGAGTGAGAGATTTTATAATGAAAGTTATGTTGTATATCTGTTCATCAGTGCTCCAATCATCATTCTTCATTATGATCATTTAAAACTAATAGCCGCGATCATCGCATCGTTGCGACCTTTCGGCTGCCATCTTAACGGCAATGTGGGTAAAATCTATATCGATGTATATCGATCGAACAAAATACCGCAGTGTTGCTAGTAGACAATGTTACCTTTTCATCACTAATTATGAGATTGTTCTGCCTTCGGTATTTCATCAGTAGGGGACATTATACGATCTGTTGATATGCATGAATAATCGCTGTTATAGAAATACATATCTTAAAATTCGAATAATTATATTATAATGCTACAGTAAACAGTCAAAATACTAGCTGAACTATACAAACATGCTAAAGTATACCTTCTTCTAATTCAAATTTATATTTAAGTATAATTAAGTAATACACTGCAATTTTTATTTTTAGGAGGCAAATAGCTCCGAATCATAACTACCTGCCCCAAACGATTAAATTTTAATAGAGTTACCCCAAATGAAACCAATTTCATTCTGTAAATTAGCAAAAGATTAATCTTGATTGAGGTGAGGCAAATGCCGACAAACTGGACCACAAATAAATCGATTTTTGGGATACAAACGTGTTGGCGTCTTCCCATTTTTAATTTTAAGGAGTTAACTAATATATGCACATATGCGCATTTATGCACCGAATTATTTAGATTGATGGCCAACACGTTTTTGTGCGTCCATGACACAACCTGTATATAAAGTTTTGAATGTAGTTGTATAGGTGTTTATTAAAATTTGTGCTCCCTACTGTGTTATCGTCTATTTCCAAATTTTAACACTTTACCCTAGATTGAGATGCTGAGAATCAAATTATTAAATGAGGGTTTGACCATTAAAAAACCTTGGCGATTTTTTGTATGACATACTGTATGAGTAACTAATCAAACAATTTAGATTCATATTAAATGCTGCGCATGCTGTTGAAAAGATTTGAAACGTTCGTACAAGACGTAGCTATTTAGAGTTTTGGAAATGACCAATTAATTGATGTAATAAAATTCCATGGGATAAGAAAACTCTGAAAATATGATTGGTATGGTTTCGACTTATTGTGAGCTCAATTTCAAGTCTTCGGTTAGAAAGCTTTGCTCTATAGAGATCCCCTGCATGCAACAGAGCATCATATTCGTGATGATCATTACAATGATAATCGTTTTTGGTTGAATCTCTAGATTTGTAGTGTGTGTGGGTTTCCTTTCATTTAAAAGGTGTTCTTTCTCTTGATCAATTGATGTGTCATTTAAAATGCACAGACGTACATGGGAATCATTTAAAGACTGTTTTTTGTTTCTTTAAGTTATTCTTGGAGTTAGGGAAACGAGGTGTGACTTAATTGTGTACTTTCACTGAGGGTTAGGCTCTGTGTATACTTTCAAGAGCATATATCCAATTTCTTCTCCCAAAAACCTTGAGTAATACTACAAGTGAATGTAAGATAGTGACCGTCTTTAACCTACGATTATGCAGGTTATAATTGTGTGCATATACTTTTATAGTGAAAGCTGATAACTTAACATAATTGAACGTGGGCAGAAATTATCAAATATTAAAAAAGTTGTGGGAAAACAGCATTTTCGGAATACTGCCTGTAAGCGTCACTTTCTGAAAAAGTATAGATGCAATAAAATTGCATCATATACATGGTTATGCATTTTGATATTATACATTGTAATAAAAAATAACTGTTTCAAACTACATAATTTAAATTTACGTAAAGTGTACTACGTAAGGTACACGTAAGGTACATGTTCACATAAAATTTGAGTTCCCTTTGTGATATGTAAAAATAAACATTCATTCATATAAAAATATACATGAATAAATACTGGGATGAACATCTTAATAGGAACATATAATTTTTTTATAGATGTAGCAAATTTCAATTATCATGTTGATGTTTTAAAGAAAGACGATTCGCTTATTTCGACGTCACCGGCCGTACATATGTCCTGGTAACAAGTGTCGTAGTAGTAAAATAAATAATAAAAAAGAAATATTTCGTCACAAATGTTGTGCGCAATGGTAGTAGAACAATTAAATCAGGTATCCAATAAAGGATTCTATATTGTTATTTTAAATTTATGTACATTCATTCATGCGAACGTGTGCACACCTGTCTCAGGGGTAATGCAATTTAAGTCCGTTGATTCTCATGTTCATCCAAGAAGATGAGTTTCGTTACTGAAATCACGAATGCAGCAATTATAATTCTCACTAAAAATCATCAAGAAAAAGACTTAACAAGAAGCATCTTGTTTTAATCCACTATTAACCATATCTATGCATGCTTGAATCTATATATACATTTCTGTTGTATTTACATATATCTTTAACCAGTTTTTAGAGAAGGTCTTCGCGGACGACGCCTGTTCGAATGCCTTTACTCATCCGCATGGGTTCCCAAAGTAACTTTTACTCATAACTATAACCACTGCTACAGCTTCACGTTATTCAACGTGCGATACGGTTTGCCTAAGTCAGTCAAAGCTTATGCGTATCTAAAGTGCCTTAATTTATTGCGATATCGATTGTAGCGAATGCTTCAACAATAAATTTTCCGACGGTGTCTGTTAGTACAACTAATTGTGATTAGAATGGGTGTTTGGTATTTTTTTGTGGAGTATAGCGGCGTGCAATCGTATATTCGCTTTTCAAGTAATTTGCAAAAGGTCCGCTGGCACTGTGGATCAAACTGGAGTAGGGTATCTCTCTATTCGTACAACTTAGAGTGCTTATGTATTTTAATTAAGTTATTAGCTACGGACATTAGAGCGAAAAGCATGCTATATTGTGGCTTTCGTAAATATTGTTTGATAGCACTCTCCTGAAGAGCATCAACAACGTATACATATTATTAACTAATTGTTTTTCTTGATGTAATGTTTGTATATATATTTTGTTGTTTTTTATAGCTAACTTATATACCGTGAAATAAAACTTTACCGTAACTTTAACCTTTTCTATGGAAAAGTCTTTATTGAAAAACAGCACATCATATAAGCCCAAAATTGATGGATATTGTGGAATAATTTTAACCCAAACTTGATTAAATAGTAGTAATTTGAGGTAGCTAGATAAGCAACCTTACATATTCTACCGCAACCCCATTAATTTTTTCAAAGAAAATTGATCTTTTCGCAGTTAAAATTCCTTTCCGGAAACATGTCCCGACCTATTTAGTAAGTTAATTATTATTATGTATATTTACCTTTTCGTAGGAAATTTCAACTTTCTTTGATAAAAAATCGTAAAACCGTAAAATATGTTCGGTGAATTATGTAGTTCCATTCAAATTTCAACATTAAACAACTCTTTAGCACAACTCTAATTGGAACTAGATCAGACAGTTTAGCTGCAGGGATATATACTTATATATACAGGTAACCTGACCGTTAGAACTGTCACAAGAATGAATTTTTACATATGTTGATTCATTCGCACTATTCTTATATTCTAGCCAAAAATACTTAAAACTAGCTTAACTATCTTAACAATCGTTCTTACATGTAACCTACTGACCCTTTACGGGTACTATAAGTTAATATTATCTTAATTTAATTGTGCTTTTCGCCGTAGGCAATGTTTTTGTTGTCTTTTGGACAGTGATTTTTATTTTTGATTAGCCAAGAAAACTGTTATTAAAAACTTGGCTTTATACACAGAATCGTATCATCTCCGCATTATTCCAAAAAATATACATGGACTCTCCATAGGTACGTAATTATGTACTGGCAATTTTGCACTTAGGCCAATGTAGGCCCATTGTTTCGCTACGTGGGTAAAAATTGAAGCGTTGATATGATAGCCAGCCAGTTTTGTCGACTAATTTTACCCGTGTATTGCTGAGGAGCCTACAGTGGCTTTCCTACTTGAGGCGAAAGCAGAACAGTCAAAGAGGTAGTGCTGGATACTTTTCTCCGCATCCTTATCTCAGCAGCTTCTACACAAGTCATTGGAGAAGAGGCCCAATCTTTTTGCGCGAAGGCCTATGGTGCAGTGTCCGGTGATTATTCCCATTGCAGTGTTAACTTCTTGATCTTTTTGCATAAAAATGGAGCCAGATTTGTTTCGTACAGGTGTTGCCTGTCAACCATCTGGTATTTATTTTCTGTAAGATTGAGCTGTAGCTTGAAGGAAGTAAAAGGAGCAGATTATATCAATCGGCAGCCTAATAACGTATTTAGTGAGTTCGTCAGCTCTACAGTTTTCTAGAACGTCTCCATAGCCTAGCGTCCAGCACAGGTGAATTTTGAACTGCTCGGATATTTCGCAGTCGATTACTAAATTTGATTTTAAAGAGAACGATGCTAGGGATGCCAGGAACGATGCTGATACATATATCCCACGGGGATATCACGTTCCACCTTTTCCAGAGCAGGGCTTCTCTAATCGCGTTTGAAACCATCTGTGTAAAAGTGTATGGCCTTACCAAAAGGTATGGTGCCGCCACACCACAGATGTTTTGTTTCGAAGTTCAATTCTGGGTAGTCTCGAGGTGAAGTGTAGTTGGGTTTTGGTGAGGCTTTGTTCGGGTAGAATTTTGGCGTGTCTCTAGGTGTAATCGCAGCATTCAGATCAAGCCTTTAGACGAATATCACAGTTAGTTGGAGTTGGAATAGAATAAGCTTAAGTTCATTGGTAGAAGCGGTTTTTAGCGTTGATGCTCAAACCGTTTTCAATTGTAGTTAAATAATAGATTGCGACCATGCTGCAGTACATCTCTTAGAACTCTCCCTAAGACGAACTGTCCCGGGATATAAAAATGTAAGAGGGCATTTGACTTAGAGTGTGTTTTTTTATATAACAAATTGTGGAGAATGGAAAAATATGGTTAGCAAAAACGGTTACGGAAAAATTCGAGAGTTCATTGTATTTAATATACCTGTAAATCATTACATTTCAAAACTATCAAACGCAATTAGAATGACATCAACAATCAACATACATATGTGTAGTATAAATATGACGCCTTAAACTCAAATAAAACGTCTGCGAGCAACTTTACATCGCGTTCCCAGCTCATTGCTTTGTAAAAGAAATTAATGTTTCGTCACGTTTCTAAGAATATGTGTTCACTAATAAAATGAACAAACTCTTTCAAGAAATTTCTTGAAGACATATGTACATACACATATATGTACATATGGATAACGCTTGGTCTCAAATGACTTGCATCAAGATGTATTGCAATCAGTGTCTACTATACCAAAGGTAAAATGTGAAAGAATGTGTCGATTTCATACACTTCACACCAGATCATCTATTTTTTAGTGTTTGACTGGGCTTATTAAAATTGTTGAGATAATATGATCTGCACGATTAAAATCCATTATACGGGCACCTTTATGTTTTTTTTATATTGACCACCCCCCACTCAATACATAATTGGTATCTGAAGGCCTTTAAGTGATGCTCACTGTTAAATCGTACACATTAAGTATTGTATATTATTTTAAACATACGTGTATAAACAGTTTTAACCAATGAACATAAAATATTTTATTCAGACATATTTGTATAAAAAGTGCAGATGATATCTATATACAAATTACGTATGATGTTTTATAAGGTGTATGGTACATGCACATATATATCTTTTTTTATAATATATGCATTACAAGTAATAAATTAATGTAGCAATATATACTTGAATTCTTATATGTATACAAATTGTACAAATCAGTAATATTTCAGCTTCCAATTAATTACTGTGACACATATGATCCAAACAGTAATATGGAAACTTTCACTGACTAATTTGATGTGCATATGCATGTCAAAGAAATGTATTTTAAAGTTTAACACGAAATTAAACATTGAAAGCCAATACGTATGAATGAACACACAAGCATACATACCGATAGTAAGTTGTTTTACCTACTTTATATGTTACCAAATATCGCAATCCTGCTCGGTTGTTATCGTCGTGTGATTTTCTGATATGCTACACACATTATTTACTAATAATGTAAATTCAAGATTATATTCAATTCAAGAGGAGAAACACATTCTGGTTGTAGTTGGTTAAGTATGCATATATATTCTACATATGTATTTAAAAACTACTCAATGCTTTGAAATAAATATAATAAAAAGTCAATTCCAAAGAAAGTAGTGTTATCTGCCATTATTCAGTTTTATTTTTGCAAGTGACTACAAACACATGAACATTGGTGTTAGAAATGAGGGTGTCGAGCAGTACTTGTATGAAAAACGGACATAAGTATAAATGTGGACATGAAAGCGATTTGTGTATACTAAACATTCAAAAAGGCTAGTAATTAGTCCGATTTTTAAATTCTCAAATTTCTGATCGAATCGTTTCAATGGATATATGTAGCATATAAAGAATTTATATGTATTCAGTTACACAAGAATTATAATTTATTAAAATGACGTTTATATCTTTCGAACAATACTTGCAGAATATATTCTTAAAATAAAAACAAAGGTGCACTTCTATCGCGTGTATATGAAGAAGAAATTGCAACCACCCCCAATAGTATATGATTACTTACTGGTATTCTGCTATGCGATCCCTGTAACCATGCCATATGAGTATGGTTTCAGCAAGTTGCATGGTATGCAAAAAGGCATAAATTTAATTACCAGGCAGTTCATTAACCTTAGCTATAAGCATCCATACATATTCATCGTTGTCGCATAACCAAAAGGTGGTAAAGGTATGTTTATGGTGAGTGCAGGTTCCTACTTAGCACGCTTCCAATCTCTTCATTCAATAGATGCTCATGCAATGTGAGTGTGACTTTCAGTGTAAATATACCTCCATCATCATCACCAACTCAAAATCGAGATTTTTACGCAATACCATCTCGTTTCCGATGAAGCGATCCTTTTCACAACCACAACCAAAATGTAAGAGTATTTGTGACGTGACTGACTGAGAGCATTGGCGACGCGATAACAAATATGCTCAGCCCATCAAGACTTTCTACAAAAGACGTTAGGGGGAATGATTTCAGATCAGCAGAAGAGTGCCAATGAAAACATCATAGTTCCACACCGTGTTTGGCCTCGAAATGTATCTGGGAGAGCCGAAGGGGGAAAAAATACTATCCAGTAGTGGTGACTGCTTAGTGGTCTCTGAGCACCGTCAAGAGATCAGTTTTAATGAAAAACAAATATTGATACCTCAAGCCGAGTGTAAACATGACTTGTGTGTCTGCAGTCGTATAGTCCCATCATCGGTGATTTCGAAGTTAAGAAGCTGAATGTGCCGGGGAGGGAGAAGAGGAGAAGGGAGTTGTGCATTATTGCGGATGACAAAAACTTAAATCTTCGTAGATTACCGGGAAAATTAAATCAAAGTCCGCTCCTGCAAATTCTATAAACATTAGTTGATATATTGTTCTTAGCATTCCATTAACACACAAATGCATTTGAATTTAAAAAGGCAGAGCTGCATAACCAACACATATACATATGTACATGTGTATGTACTTTTAATTTAAGTGATTATTATATTTAATTAAACGCTTTATGATATCAATATTTCAAAAATACTTATGATATTTCAATGGATATACTCTCTTTATTTTACAGAAAATATAACGATAGTAGGCACAGGAAAATTTTGGGGACCGGAAAAATTAAAAATAACGCTGTATGCAAAAGAATCCAAAATGTATCTTTGCTTCGACAAATATTGGAAACTTGTTGGCATGGTAAGTAATAATATATACGATTGTAATAAATATGTACGATTGCATTAAATGCATTAAACGAAATCTGCAATACCATTGACTTAATTAAAGTTTCATTTAAAGATATGATTTTAACACCTTAGCTTCTACATTCTAATTCAATAAAGAAAAAACAACAGATATTGACAAAATTATTCGTCAGAAACCAAAAACACTCATTATATTAAGGGAAAACAAAGTAAATATTCCGTTTGTTTTCGTTTTTGCTTGATAACATCTTGCAATCGGTTATTCATGCGATCTACCAATAATTTATGTCTTCGATAGTTAGCTTCCGGCACTCTTCAGCCAGGGGAGTCTTATTCTAAGTGACCATACTACCCAAAATATACCATATATGTTCGATAAGCTTAAGAAAAGGGTCTAGACTTTTGCATTGTCATGTACAATATTAAAGAAAATGAATTGAATCGGTTGACCCTTTGGATTTGAATAACGTGTTAAGCCGAGTACACCCAAATGCGAATAAATTCGCCCATCAGTGTATGTGTCTATGTTCGATTCCTACTACGATAATATTCACGATTCCTCCTCTTTCGATTCACTGATCCATACATTTGTGTGGATATTTGTTTCTAACGATGATTTTAAAATTCAATGGTGGTTGGTTTATTTATCATTTAATTACTTCAAATAAACTTCTCTCATAAATTAAAAAAAAGAAGAATATTTTGATTTTATAGAAGGCCAGGGCAAGTATATTACAATGATAAGTGCATCTTTTCTTGAAAGCTTCATTTATATATATATTTATATTAATATCGCTATTTGCATATCTTCAGCTAATGAATATATGGCTTAAGAAATGTCTACAAGTGCAAGCATGTTCATTCTGTAATACATATATACAAAACATGCATATTAACGTGTATACATACATGCATAAATGTGTGTATATTCCAATGATTATGCATTTAAACACCTCTTAAGTGAAAGGCTCGTGTGCTGTTGGGATATTTTGTTTTTGCATTCAAAAATGTATGTATGCATGTATGTATGTATGTAGATATGTACATACATTTGGAATGTAGGTTAAACGTACGAGGTGGTGCATTGGCAGTACATAAATTTGCACTTAAACTTACTTCAAGGAAATAAAATAAAAAGGAATTTCATGTTGCTTCCGTTATGTTCAAACATTCCTGTCCTAACACTCCCTTTTTCTGACGTAAGTAAATTCTTTAGAACGCTTTTTTGTTTCTTTTACGTTCGGCTCTGTCCCGTTTCAATTTAAGCAAATACACCATAAGAATGTACGTCTACATTTCTTTACGCACCTAAAATTGTCTCACCTTGTTTCAATTTGTTTTTTAAAGTTATGTGTTGTAACAAGAGATAATGAACATTCATTCCCCAGTGGAAATAAGTGCAAATGTACCTAAATGCCAAGAGATTAGTACAAGTTGATTCATAATGATTTCAGACATATCAATATATCGAATTAGTGAGATGACGCGTGTTGTATTGTAAGAACGTTCACTCCCTAGCAAGCTCTTTTTATGGGCCGTTCAGATTTATCATTAAAAGTTATAATTGCTTTGCTAGCAGCTTTTTTGCCAAATGGTTAATTTTCTCAGAATTCGTGTATTAGGTAGAAACGATTTTTTGAAATATTATACAATTTCACTGCATTACCTTTTTTTTAAAGTCAACAAATTATTAATATTTGCAAAATTCCCGTGACAAAGTATGTATACCTACTTACATACATATGTTTGTGTGAAATATATTGTTATTGAGAATATAACGACGATGAGCAATTGGCATTGCCGGTTTCGATTTTTTCTGATTAGTCATTTTTAAGTTATGTATATTCTTTCCTATTTTTTATTTGCAGTAATAGACTTCTGTGTCGATTGAGATGCACATATTTTTTGTCGATTCAACAAAAGGCGTGTTTTTTGACGACTAGTACTCAGTTAAGAAATGATTCTAAATAAAATTGTCTTGCAATAGTTCCATAAGCGTACGTGTGCCTACGCTTATTGAATTAGATATCAAAAAACTCTAATTGCAAAAATAAGTGAAATTTAACTATGATACATGTTTTCAAGTAATATTGATTTGATTGATTTGATATGCACAAGTAACATCAAAAAGTTGACACTTACAAGTGTCAAATAATCGACTGATACCAACCCTTAATAAGCAAATAGTTTTCTCTGGCGCCTTCTATGAATAAGATTCCTAGTCAGAAATGACAGTAAAATTTTATTGAGTAGTTCTTACTCCGTAAGTCTTTTTGCTGTTGCTTCATGTTGCTAAAGTGAAAAAATACTCCTAAAGAAGTCAGAAATGGCTAAATCAGTCTATCTTGCTTTACTAAAATGAAAACGCCCCTCGTTCTCTTCGTTGTTGAGATTAAGAGTTGCGCTCCAATGATTGTCTGTTTGACCGCATATCCATTTTTGAATTTGACTTTATAAAATTTGTATTCAGTTCAAACTTTTTTCTAGCCTGGCATAAGACATCAGAATATAAAATCTCTTTTTAAAGATTACGAAGCTACAAATTCTTTTGTTTCTTATTGATATATATTAAAATTGTCAACATGATTCAGATCACCAAACTTTGAGAATTCAGTGTCTGATCATTAAAGTCTATTGACCAGTAAAGCAATTTTCATTACAGTGATTTGTCGTTCTTCTTTAAACGACCAACTTTTCGATTGCGTCGATAATACTATGGAATTTTATCTTATCACCAACAATCCTCATTATATTTTACTCCTTTTATCGATAGATACATATACATGCAATACATGTGTACACAATGATTGAAAATGTATGAACTTTGGTCATTGAGCCCATCTTTATCATATAGTAAATTCTTAAGGTATTATATAAATGCATATGCATATGTATGGTATGTAGGTGCACGTTAGCGCAGTACACATCAACCATCTTATTTACTTACGAATGGAACATTGGCGTTAAAATATGTAGTCTGTCTAATTCAATAAAAACACCAGCTTCAGCTTTGGTTTTGTTTTATAATTATTTAATATGTATTCATTAAAATTAATTAATAATTTATTTTAATTTTACAAATCACTTTACGCCATAATCATCCAAATCAGTTTATTTATTTTTTCATTTATATAATTCATTTAACAATATACATATTGCCACAATTTCTCATTTGTCTCTCTTTTGTTTGTGTTTGTCTTCAAAGTGTTCACTAAAATAATGCAAATTTGAAAAAAAGCAACTAAAACAAGTTTTTACTTAAATATGTGTTTTTTTTAACTATCTTAATTTTTTCTATACCTAATTGAGGCTGTTTTATGAACCTATGATATATTTAATATATACTCTTTTTCAAAATTAATTTGAATGTAAAAAAATAATTCACAAGTTTGTATTTTCATATGTATGTATGAACTTGATTTTTTTTTTTCAAAATTAAATTTATTTGTCCCATCGATATTTGACTACTAAACGTATACTGTTGATTATGCATATTTTTTTGTCATTGTAAAAATCACTTTAATTACAAACTTCAAAATTCAATGAATCACTTTTGCCCTATGGTTACAATACTATACAGAGTTTTAATAATATTTTCAAATTTTGTCTTCAGTATCTTTACGCTTTCCTTCATTTTCTAAACAGTAATTGTATGTACATATACGTATGTATACACTTTAATTTATTATCATTTACAGTCAAAACTCTTTACAACGAAATGAGTTAAACCCACATAGGTCCCGACTGAGATCCATTATAAGCTCGTTGAATTACATGTCGCTTACAACTACATCACTTACAGTAAAATGCCACTTAAAGCGACCTATTTCTCCATTTTTTAAGTACAATATTGGTTATAACGAATGAAACCGCCGGTTACTGGTGCGACTGTATTTTTTTCTGAAATGGTACTGGTTGCAGATACGGTGAATATATCTGTGCACATTTATAGAATTTTTGTATTTGAATCAGTGGATCATGGAAAATGTTGTTTGAAATTTTTGCTGGCATTAGTCGAGAGAAATTTTGGGAATAAAGATGAAAATATAATACAGATTATGACGTTGCATTTATGATCTCATCATTTTAAAGTAAACTTAACTTTTTATGCACGTCGCTGTATGTCTGACTTTCTTTGCAGTAAAATTAACCCCACATCTGTGATTGAAATTTGGTCGTCCATATTAGATAATATATTCATCAAGAAAAAATACATTCCGTTAGTTAGTATAACTCTACAAACACGTACTTGGTAAAATCATACACGTTCTCTCATCCTTTCTCGAATCTTTGTTATTTCCGCGCATAACAATTGATAGCAGTAAACAAATCCTCTTGACATAATGTAATAACTGGTGTCAATTTTGATTGATATTGCTTGTGTTGCTTCCAAAGAGAAGAATTGCTTATAAATAGTAGAATAAATAAAAAAGTAAACAATGTAGTACTCAGTTCTCAGTGTATTTTAAATGACTTTTCCATTGAGGAACCACTGAGTGGATAACACATTTTTTCCTTTTTGTAAAAATTTCAATAGTTTGTTACAAAATAAAAAAAATCCATCAAAAATAGAAAGATTTAATTAAACAAAAAAATCAAGCGACAAAACTAAAACACCCCCTGCCTACCAATGCAAAATCTCTTCAAAAAGTTAAGGGGGACCATACAGAATAAGTAATATTTGACTGAGAACGTTTTGGCTTCTATCACAACCATGTATCTTTTTGGCATAGACAGAATTAGGTTGTAGGTTAGAATTACATATTATCCATAGGCACGTCTATCCATGAATCTTTTTCTATTCGCCTGTCGACTATATCCCACAAATGCTGTAATGAGTTATGATCTAGAGCGTGCACAGGTCAATCTATAACTTTAATTTTCTTGGTATCAAACCAGGTTGGCTGGTGTGATTTGGATCATTGTGGTTGGCCACCAATATTAACCATACCTCGTTGACCGCATACACACCAAAAGCTTTCACCTTTTCTGGGGATCGTCAAATACGAAGATGTCATTGTCTATCACTGCCCATCTTGATCGATGGGACCTGTAGTCAGTGATTGTTCGTTGTATGTCGTCCTGTGACTGAATATCATTTTGATCATTCCTCCGAAATATTTTGTTTACGTGCGGAAACATACCCGGTTTATTGGATTATATAGCCCGGATCTTATTGCCCCAGTGCAAGCTTGTATCCAAGCCATATACGTATTTACTGTTGGAGGTTTTTGATCTCCTACTTCAGCGTTCTGACTTCCACATTCTGCGGATCTGTAAAACGTTTATGTAAGAGTTTAAATCTATATAGCAGCCTAATCAATATTAGCATTTCGATAGACTTCGCCGTCATCGAGCTGTATTATAAATATCCTGAATATAAAATATATATTTAATACTAATGTTACTTAATATTATTAATAATTTTTTATTTTCAGAAAACACTGGAGGATGCTTGCTATTTCAACGAAACGATGGCCCACGGTTATCTGGAATTTCGGTCGACTGTGGACCTTAGTCGCCGGGTTGGTTTTACACATCGAGGCAAGGCAATCGGTCCTAAAAAGAAAGTTAAAAATGATTGCTATTTGTTTTCGAAAGTCCAATCCGATCAATATTTCAAAAATCAAGATGCCTTCAAACGCCGTACGCCACCATTATCACCTTCATCACAACAGACATTACCATCTGGGAAGTCTGTAAGTAGAAATGCATCTTCATTACCATTGTCATCATCAAAATCCAGCATCCTAGTCGAAAATGGAGAATCAAGTTTCATGAGGAACGGACAGTCAATACGAAGCAGGAATCGTACTAAAGCAGATAAAAAAGCAAACACAAGTGGAGCTGGAGTTGCCAGAAATCGACAACCAAACCGCCATAATAGCAACCTAAGTAATAACAGTACCAGTAATAGTCGTAGAGGATATAGTAATTTAAGTAGCACTAATAATAATCATAGAAATTATCATAACAACAACGATGTACAGCAGCAGCCAATCACGCAGTTATCCAACGTATATAAGGGTACACAGTCGGAACAACACCATCCAGTACGTCATCATCATGACAATTTTAATTCCACTGCTCGTCGTCAGCAAAATCAGCGGGAGCGATGGTTGCGCAATAATCAGCAACAAAACGAGCAACAATCAACGAAATATTTTCAGCGAACCACATCTGAAATTCCAGCCACAGTATCAATAACATCTCCAACTCTACCTATTCCATCTTCAATACCCTCACTATTGTTGCCTTCGTCTTCTTTAACAACCATGGAGTCATCCCTTGAGGATGGTATTGCTCCGGAAACGACTAGGAGCACAACGAATAGAAAAAGAAAAAATTCATTCAAAAATCGTCAACACCAATCAAAAGACTTAAAAAATAAACAAATTTTAAAACGACAACAGAAATCAATTGACACTTCTTCATCTCCATCTACAACAGACTATACCGAGAAATCGTCGCTTTCATCAACAATTACCGCGCCTTTATTTTCGTTAACAACTGAAGACGCTGTTTTGTCATCAGTATCACTAGCTAAGATGCTATTGCGGTCAACTATTGAACCTTACATTGCAGTTCCGTCTGATGATTTATCAAGCGAACCAACACCGATGGCGCAACTTCAAGAAATGCACTCATCATCCACAATATTAATAGATCCATCTCCTCCAGCTCATTTTGAACATATTGGTTTCTCCACTATTATTCCGAGTTCTACCACTGCCTTAGATGTTTCATCATCTTCACTGGAACCATCCCTTGATAAATCATCATTTACTATACTATACCCAGCGAGCCAATCAGCTGAGGATCTGGCAATGACACCAGACTTCAATTCCAGTGGTCGAGAGGAGGTAAATCATTCCCCAACCACTGAAAATACCGATAATGTCAAAAACGATTTGGATACAGAAATAATAAATTATCATAATTCAGTTTTAAACAGTAGTAGAGTACCTATGCACACGGATATTTATCGCAATCATTATTCTAAATACTCGAATGATAGTGCAAGTTTTACGTCTGTCTTGCCAAATTATTTGGATAACAGTATGACTGAATATCAAAATAGTAATAGTAATTGTATCAATAATGAAAATAAAAGTAACTATACAAAGAATTGCAAAACCGGTAACATGGGTAATGATAAGGTATTAGAAGTAATTTCTAACACTGGAGGCAGCAGTGTCACAACAAAGAATACAGCATCCACACCAACCACACAACATAGAAATAGAAAAAACAATAGTAGCTATTTAAACAACAATAATAGGAATAAAAGTAGAAAAGTAAATATTAACATTGACAAATTGTTTCCAACGGAAAATGCAATATCAAATAAAAACAATAAATATGACAATGATGCAAATATTCATCACAGCAGTTACTACAGCACTAGCAGCATGAAATCAAATAAAATTGTAACAAATTTATTGGACAGTGAGGACAAATTGCATTATACCAAGAAATCTTTAAACTCTACTGCTTCTACTAAAGACCCGCTTCAGGTTTTAACAACTGTATCGACAAATAAAGCAGCTCCTACAAAAACATTTAACAATCATAGTATTAAATTAATACATGGAAACAATTATGTTGACGATGATACCGTCGCAGAGGTATATGCTAAAGTGGCTGATGATGATTTTGTTTCCGAAGAAATATCTGGGTCGAATGACGAACTTAAAACGTTTGGATATTTACCTACCACAACTTCACAACTTCCTGAAATAATAAAAATAGGAGTGAACAAAATTAAGGGCAGTCGAGGTAGATTCCGCAAAAGTAGAAACGTAGGATTTTAGTGAGGAGTGTGTAAACAGAACCAAAAACTAAATAAAGCACTGTATTATAGACGCGGTATATTTTAAAACCGCCTTACCCTTGAATTGTTCTATACAATAGCTGTTTGAGTGATTGCTTACTTTTGTGAATGAGTATTAATTCACGAACAAAGATTTTATATGTATGTATAAATGACCGAATATAAGTATTTTAATTCTAATTTTGAATAGTCGAAATGCCAAACCTGTGCCTAAAAACAAAAGTTGGCATGCTTGTTAAATACAATAATCTTATAAGAAGTTTTGTTTCATGTTTTTATATTAAGATTCTATTTAATTTCATCTATTTAAAATAAAAGAAAAAAGAACAAGATTTATTTTTTTTAATTTATCAAGTCTTAGTTTAAATGAATAGCCAATCAGGTCTGCCATAAGCTAACATGTTATTAAAAACCCAAAGAATCGTTCTATTATCAGTAAATCAAACATACTCGTAATGTCTAAATGCATTGCTCTCTACACATAGACTAATTTAAATAAGTGAGCAGTGACAATAATAATAAATATCACAACTAGGAAAAAACCAATAAAAAAATTATTAACTTACATACATTCTTAAAAACAACAGCTTAGTCTAAAAAACAATTTTGAGCAATAAAATATGTAGGAACACGCTTCATTTAACCAATGCGGAAATTGTTTTTACCTGTCAGTATCCACAACAAAATTAACGAATTGCGAAAACAAAAACTGGTAAACGAAATATATTTATACATACATATATATGCATGGCTAATATATGTACAATGTATACGTTTATAGTCAAATTCAAGTGCATATTCTCGATTTAAGTACAGGAAGTTAAAAGAAAACACTTTCACAGAACTTTACATTAAACATAGTATATTATAAACAAAATGGAATTCAACAAGAAGTAAGAAAGCATGCATTCAAAGACTAATAACGAAGTATTACAAGTTTTCTATTTCAATATTTCTCGAATATTTATATTTTACATATATATCAGATATAGTACTATCTAAAATTAATCAACTAATATGTATGTAGCAAACGCCATCTTGCTTATTTTAATTTTTAAATAATAGTGACAACAAAGAAAAAACGAGCATGTTAATATTAAAACCCATATTGTACTCTAAAATAATTTAAAGCAACATACATACAATTACATATATTGAATATATATTTAACAAGAAAAGCTAGTTTTAAATGGATGTAAGCAATGCAACTAACTTATTTTTTATTTCTTATTTATTATTATCATTATATAACGTATAAACACTGTTTAATGTTGAAAATATTCAATTCAATTCAAATAAACAATTAAGAAAGTGCTAAGGTAGCGAATGAATCCGTTTTTATTTATTTATCTATGGTTTTTGCTCATTTTAAGAATCTAAAGTGAATAGCCCGTTTATGGAATACGAGGGCCATCTACTTTGTCGATTTCGAACTCGCAAAACAGATGTGTTGTGATAAGTGCCAGCAATTAATGGTGGAATCAATCTCAAATTTAAATAAAGCAACCCAAATACTTAAGCGAAATAAAAATGAGATAGTATAGGCTTATACTTGAATGCATTTGATAATGAGGACCAACAGAACTTCCAACAGAAAAAGGCAATCTACAAGATTTGGTGTGAGTTCTTAAAACTCGGCATTTTATTCGCTCTATTATGCGTTATTTAATTTAAAATATTTTTGTTTGTTAAAACCTACGGCGGCATTTTCATATCGTGTGGATGTCTACAAATCGACGAAAGTAGAAACGTTTCCTCCGGCGTCGGTCTAGGAATACGTCGGGGAACGCAAATGATTAAATGACAAAGATTTTCGGTTCTGGACGTGGAATGTAAGGTCCCTTAACAGACCACGTGCAGCCGAGGAACTTGCGGAAGGTCTGGACTCCTACAAAACAGACATTACCGCTATTCGGGAGATGCGACGGTATGATACTGACAAAAGCAAGATGAGAAACGTCGACATCTACTACTCAAGAAGTTGCCACTTTTCCGCTTGTGTGCGCCATCTAGTGCGAGGACGTCCTCTGTTGCGCTGTCCCAATGGCTCGGTGTCGAAGGCTCTTCGGGCCGTGTTCTTCGTCCATCCGCTCTACATGACCTAGCCATCTTAAGCATTGGATCCGAAGACGCTTAACTAGGTGCATGCCGATGTACGGCCCGTATAGTTCGTGGTTGAACCTTCTTCTCCAAACGCCATCAACGCAAACAGGACCAAAGATCGTACGCAGAACTTTTCTCTCAAATCAACCAAGAGCTTCATCATCCGCTTTCAATAGCGTCCATGTCTCTGCGCCATAGAGCAGGACTGGTATGATCAGGGTTTTATACAAGGTCAATTTGGTGTTTCGAGAGATGGCTCTGTTACTCATTTGCCTCTTGAGCCCAAAGAAACAGCGATTGGCAAGAGTAATTCTGCGCTTGATCTCGTTACTGGTGTTGTTGTCCCTATTTACTCCGAAGCCTAGGTAGACGAAGTCCTTGACTACCTCAAAGTGTCTGCTGCCCAATATGACGCTCTGTCCGAGACGTCGATGTTGTGCGTCCTTCCGTGATAACAGCAAGTACTTTGTTTTGCCCTGGTTTATCGCTAGACCCATTTTAGGCGCTTCCGCTTCAATGCCAGCAAACGCCTCATTGACGGCTCGCTGAGTTCGTCCAATCACATCAATGTCGTCCGCGTAAGCAAGCAGTTGGACGGACTTTTGAAAAATCGTGCCTCGGGTGTTTACGTTTGAGTTTTGCACGATCTTCTCAAGTATGATGTTAAAGAAGGCACATGACAGCGTGTCGCCTTGACATTGAAGGTCTCGGCGAGTTCGATACCGGCCTTGATGGAGCAGCGAGAGTTCTCCATAGTCATCCCGCACAACCTGACGAGCTTGGCAGGAATGTCAAAACGAGACATGGCGCTGTATAGTCTCTATGCACGGCCTTGAAATCGACAAATACGTGGTGGGTGTCGATCTGCATCTCTTGAGTCTTTTCCAGGATCTGCCGAAATGTAAATATTTGGTCTATTGTGGACTTTCCTGGCCTGAAACCGCACTGATAAGGACCTGTGGTGGGATGATGTTAAGGAGGCTGATCCCCCGATAGTTGGCGCAGTCAAAGGGGTGTCCACTCATCGGGCCTCCGACCATATCTTACAGATGAGCTGGTGCACGCGCCCAACCAGGTCATCTCCAGCTGCCTTAAACAGTTCCACGGACAATCCGTCCGCTCCAGCAGCTTTGTTCGACTTCAGTCTATGTATCGCTATCTTGACTTCGTCTAATTCGGGGGACGGAATTCGTGTCGTCATCGCCGTTTAACAGCCTACAGAAATGATTTTTCCAAACTCTCAGCATCGACTGCGACTCTTTCGTCCCTGCAGGCTTCGGTCCGAGGTATACATTTACTTGATACTTGCTTTACCTTTTGGTAAAACTTTCGGACCTCCTTCCTGTCGTAACACCTCTCCATCTCCACGACCGCGCGCTTCTCATGCTCTTGAGATTCTTTCGAGATTCTCATTCTTCTTTCCGAGAAGCCGGTGCTCTTCCCTTCTCTTATGTTCGTAGAGCTCACGAACAGCTCTCGTTGTTCGATGTAGCGTTGCTTTGTAGACCCCGTGCTTGTCTGCATGTACCTGCCTACACTCGTCGTCAAACCATGTGTTTCTTCTGGGTGGTGTCGTGAAACCCAGCACATCAGTGGCATCTTCTTTGATGGCTTTTTGACAACGTTTCCATTCTTCTTCTATTGAATGTGCAGACAACGTCGAACTTTTAGAGAATTTCAGGGAGACTCGTTCGACAAAGTTAATATCGGTCAATTGCAATTGTAGCTTTCCGACGTCAAACCGTAGTGTTCTTTCTCGACTCCGTACTTCGATATCCTCATCCTTACCTTGGCTACAACAAGGCAATGGTCCGAGTCGATGTTGGCTCCTCGGAACGTTCGGGCATCGAGAATATTCGAGGAGTTTCTGACGTCGATCGCAACGTGATCAATCTGGTTGACGGTTGATTGATCAGAAGACCGTCAGGTCCCCTTATGGATGTTGAGGTGTGGGAACCGCGTGCTCATCACAGAGAGGTTACGCCCCGAAGCGAAATCTACCAGCCTGAGTCCGTTTCCGGATGTGTTGTCGTGTAGGCTGTGTTTTCCGATGATTCAAAGATTTCTTCCTTGCCCAGCTGTGTGTTGACATCTCCTAGAACGATCTTGGTGTCATAGCTGGGGCATCGAATGTTCTTTCTAGGGGATCATAGAAGTCATCCTTTTTATCGTCATCCTTTTCCTCCGTCGGGGCGTGTCCGCAATTTAGGCTGATGTTCCCGAGTTTTGCCTTGATGCGGATCCCTCTTTGTAGCAATCACCGTAGTAGATGTCGCAGTTTCTCATCTTCCTTTTGCCCTCTTGGATGGCGGTGACATCTGCTTTGTAGCAGTCCAGGGCCTCCGTGAGTTCATCGGCCGACAGAACCGATAATCATTGTCCTTTGATCGTTTGCTGGGGTCGTCAACTTTGAATCCGTCCATATCCGAGGCCTGTTGTGGGTTCGTAACCATCGATTTTTTATGTGGTGA
This sequence comes from Eristalis arbustorum, assembly GCA_916610145.1. Classification (NCBI taxonomy): domain Eukaryota; kingdom Metazoa; phylum Arthropoda; class Insecta; order Diptera; family Syrphidae; genus Eristalis; species Eristalis arbustorum. The sequence continues at coordinate 66,033,089 of OU744317.1, forward strand.
GGAAGTTAGGCTCACGGACAACCTACAACTGGTAGGCCAGGCCCATTATTTGACCCTCGGTACCGAGATTTAACGCAGAATAACTCTTGCCAACCGCTGTTTCTTTGGGCTCAAGAGGCAATTGAGTAGTAGAGCCCTCTCTCGAAAGACCAAACTCACATTGTTTAAGACCCTGATCCTCCCTGTCCTGCTGTATGGCGCGGAAGCTTGGACTATCTCAAGTCTCTTCGAGAGAAGAGAGAGCGTTCAATCTTTGGTCCTGTTTGCGTTGAAGGTTCCTGGAGAAGAATGTACGGGCTGTACAGCGACATGAGTCTAGTCAGGCGTCTACGGATACAACGCCTAAGATGGCAATAGAGGACGACCACGAACCCGATGGCGCACTCAAGTAGAGAAGGACCTTAACCAAATTGGAGTGCGAAATTGGAGGCACCTGGCTAAGGATCGTGCCAGCTGTAGAGGATTGTTGACCGAGGCCCAGGTTCATCCCGGACTGTAGCGCCACACGAAGAAGAAGAAGAAGAATTTTGAGAGTTTCGAGAAATCAGTGTAAAGTGCATCAGCTTATAAGCGATTTTCTAAATTTGTATTTATATAATTCGAAAATAATGTTAACTTAGTTGAGCATGATCTACCCGTGGGATCCAAAACTGAAAAAGCCTGGCTTGACGGCAACTTCTCCTGATCCGTCTATAGCCGACCTCACCCCCGCCTAAACAACTTTACCCGGGGAAGCGAATTCGAGCCGGAAAGTACAAGGACGGTTATCACCACCAAGCTTCCAGTGCAGGACTCCCTTAAACGATGGTCCAATGCCATAAGAACTATTTGAAAGTTTATTGGTCGCGACCCTGCTTCCTAAATGGAAAAAGAAAAAGGGAACGCTCAATAGAGTAAAACGGAGCATGGTATCTACACCGGCGGCATGGCGTGCAAACCGCAGAAGCAGCACCAAAACCGGGAAACGAGCTCCTGCGGCTACGAGAGAGGGAAAGCCGAACTTCTCCACCTCCATTGGCTGACCTGACGCCAATGCCAAGCTGCTCCGACTTGGCGTCTGCTAAAGGCAGAATAATAGGAGAGGCAGAATTGGCTTCCTCTAGCAGAGGAAAGGCAGCTCTCTTGGAAAGGAAGAGCGGTCATTAGCCGCTCACCTTATCAAAGGACACCAAAACCCTCGACAAATACAGGGAAGGGTAAACCCCAACCTGTAGCCTTTCTGGGTTCACCCCCCAAAAAAGAGAAGAATCACTCTTCCCCAAAGACCAGCAAAACAAAGCCTGAAAGGGCTTAATATACTGATGTAACTAGAGAAAGAATGCAGGCATCGATAGTAGACTCTGAGCCAATGGCAGTTCATCGAGCGTAAGATTCTTGATGGGTTGAAGGAAGTTATCACGAAGAGCGAGAAGTCCGTTTCGGACAGTTGACAACTCTGAAGGATGAAAATTTAAAAATTTAAGTACTCTAGGGATAACAGCGTAATTTTTTTGGAGATTTCATATCGATAAAAAAGATTGCGTCCTCGATGTTGGTTTAAGAAATAATTTTAGGTGTAGCCGTTTAAATTTAAAGTCTGCTCGACTTTTAGAATCTTACATGATATGAGATCAAACCGGCGTGAGCCAGCTTGGTAATGAATGGCTCGAAAACGTCATAGCCAAGACTGCAGCTTATTGGGAAAATAAACATAAGGAGGGAAATTCTAAGCTACCGTAGGAAGGAAGGTAGTTGAGTTGAACTTGAGACAGCTCAGCTCCGAGTTACAAAGCCATTATTGGAAAGTAATAGCTATTTGTGAATGGCATGGCTGGTTACCATGAAGGTGGTACAAGTAAACCTCTACCACGGGCCAGCGATAACCTGGTCTCCCTTCTCTTAACAAGGAGAAGAGATATCGCCCTTGTGCAAGAGCCTCAGATACACAGAGGACCACTACTAGGGCTTAGAGACAGAAACCTAGCGTGGAAGATCAAAACAGCGGTAGTACTAGAGTGAAAGAACAACTACCCGCTAGTATTGGCATCAACAAATATGACTCATGATCAAATGACATATAACCCTTTTAATTATGATAAATAGAGAGATAAGTAAACGTTCTGTGCAAGCTTTTAACATCCCTGTCTGATGTGATCCTCAACCAGAGATAAGGTATGATAGACACACCCGACTTCCTCGTGTCTTGCCCCTTAATTTCGTTTGACAGCATTTTTTATAACATTTCACAGCTGTTTCTTATCTGTTTCACAAAAAAGGTGAATACGTGTGCGGTTTGCAAACATCTGATAACGTACAAGTGAATATGTATAAGTGTATGCAAACAGCTGATGAGGTGAATTATCTGACACTTCAAATTATTTATTTATTTCGAATTTGATTACATTACAAAACGAAACCTTTTTTTGCCTTGTTACAGCAGACACAGACAAAAAATTAATAGCAAAATCAATTTAATATAGTCTTTCTGGTGTGCGCGGGCTTTTCCTCAAGTGGAGTCAATCAGGGCGATACAGAGTGCATCAAAAAAAAAAAAAAAACGAAGGAGGAGCAGAAGTGCCCAATATAATCCATGAGAACAGATTCTATTCGTCCCATAAAATCTTTTAAGCAGTTTATGTGAGTTTAACGCTTTTTAACGTTTTTGTTTTCTTTAACTATTCTTAAATTCTAGACAAAAATGCTTAAAACTAGCTTAACTATCTTAACATTAATATCGTTCTTACATCTAACCTACTGACCCTATACGGGTACTCTGAGTTAATATATATCATATGGGTGGCGCTACAGCCCATAGAGGGCCACGGCCTAGTTTCTCAGCAACCACTCGTGTTGTGCGTGCTATTGTTCTCTCACGAGTGGATGGAACCTACAGTTTAATGCCGAATCCGAACGGCTTTGTTTGAGAAGCTTTTTCTAGACAGGAAATACTCTTTGAGCATTGTCAGTAACTCGAAGAGGTGGGGTCGTGAAAATTATTTTTGTTGCTCAGAGCTGGAATCGAACCTACGACGTCGAGGTTGGGGTCGACGCACACACCCACAACGCCACGGGCCACCACTCTGAGTTAATACTATCTTAATTTTACTATTATTTATTTTTTTTTTTGTCTTATGGACAATCTGATTTTTATTAGCCAAGAAAAGTATTAGGAAAAACTTGGCTTTGTGCTTTGTGAGATATCTTAAACTACTTTAACTTAGCATTTTGAAACTTAGGATACTGCCTTAACTATGTCCGTGCTGTACGGACGCGTGCACCAGGGCGTATATGTTATGTATACGCCAAACATATGGAATTTATACGCCGCGGTGCACCTTTTTGGAAGTTTAATGCGCTCTCGCTTCATCACATTCACATGCTTTTCATTCACAGGTAGCAATATTCTTCATGGTATTGACGCTATATCAGAAGTTGTTGTCGAGCTTAGTTACTATGTATACATTTCTGTTTTGTTTATGTTATGTAATGCAAAATGTTTTCTTTTAGTGTGACGATTGCTCGTTATGTCAGTGGCAACTGCAGAACTGCTATCCTTATTAACATCTATGCCAACATGCAGCTGAAAAGACGCAACAAACCCCCAGAATGAAGAAAATACTATTTAATATTGTTAAGTGTATTTTATTGAAAATTTATGAAAGCATTTCCACACCACCCTTGAAGTATGCTTATGGTGCGTTAACCGATTTTTTTACTGGGTGTTCAGTTTCCCCAAGAGACCTGTTGCACCCGAACTAGAGCGAAATAATATATTAATATATTTTGTAAATAAATGGAAAAGTAAATAGAAATAAAATTAAAATGGAAGACAAAATGTATGATATGTATTTATTTTCACAAATGCGAAACTTACTTACTTACTTATCAGGCAGACGAACCATGAAGGGTCTGAGCCTGAGCAATTGCTGCCTTCCATCGGTGACGGTCCTGGGCACGCTGCTTCTAGTCATCAAGGCCAAGCTGTCTTACATCCGCGATGACTTGGTCTTTGTGCCGGAGGTTCGGTCTTCCTCTCCTTCTCAAACCAGGAGGCTCGGATTCGAAGACGCTCTTTGCTGGAGCGTTGTTGTCCATTCGCTCGATGTGGCCGAGCCGGTATAGTCGATGGATTTTTGCCTTCCGGACTACATCCACATCCTTGTACAGCCCGTAGAGTTCGCGGTTGGATCTTCTCCTCCATTCGCGTTCCTCGCAGACCAGGAGCATAAACCCGACGTAGAATTTTTCTTTCGTAGGCACCAAGAATCAGCTCTCCAGCCTTACTTAATGTCCAGCTTTCGGCTCCATATAGTAGGACTGGCAGGATAAGGGTTTTGTAGAGCATGACTTTGGTCCTTCGAGTCAGGAGTTTCGAGCCCAGTTGTTTTGACAGACCTAAGTAGCATCTGTTGCCAGGGGCGATTCTACGTCGGATCTCTACTACGATGTCATTCGTGGAGTTTACATTTGCCCCGAGGTAGACAAACTTCTTTACTACCTCGAAATTGTAGCTGTCGATTGTGACGTTTTGGCCTAGGTAGTGTGCGGCGGATCGTTTTTTGCTCTACAGCATATATTTTTTTTATTTTATTACATCTCTTTTGATACAATATATAATGACTGAATGATATGATTATATTTTACTATAATGAACATGTGAGAAGTATATAGTGACATAAAGTATTTCTATATATAACAAATAGTGTACTATGCCGTTTCAGTTGTTACACAAATACATTGTTTATGACGGGTGGGTGGCCCTGGATGGCGGTGACATCTGCTTTGTAGCAGTCCAGGGCCTCCGTGAGTTCATCGGCCGACAGAACCGATAATCATTGTCCTTTGATCGTTTGCTGGGGTCGTCAACTTTGAATCCGTCCATATCCGAGGCCTGTTGTGGGTTCGTAAATATCGATTTTTTATGTGGTGAGGAAGTTAGGCTCACGGACAACCTACAACTGGTAGGCCAGGCCCATTATTTGACCCTCGGTACCGAGATTTAACGCAGAATAACTCTTGCCAACCGCTGTTTCTTTTCTTTCCCTGTCCTGCTGTATGGCGCGGAAGCTTGGACTATCTCAAGTCTCTTCGAGAGAAGAGAGAGCGTTCAATCTTTGGTCCTGTTTGCGTTGAAGGTTCTTGGAGAAGGAGATTCAACCACGAACTGTACGGGCTGTACAGCGACATGAGTCTAGTCAGGCGTCTACGGATACAACGCCTAAGATGGCAATAGAGGACGACCACGAACCCGATGGCGCACTCAAGTAGAGAAGGACCTTAACCAAATTGGAGTGCGAAATTGGAGGCACCTGGCTAAGGATCGTGCCAGCTGTAGAGGATTGTTGACCGAGGCCCAGGTTCATCCCGGACTGTAGCGCCACACGAAGAAGAAGAAGAAGAATTTTGAGAGTTTCGAGAAATCAGTGTAAAGTGCATCAGCTTATAAGCGATTTTCTAAATTTGTATTTATATAATTCGAAAATAATGTTAACTTAGTTGAGCATGATCTACCCGTGGGATCCAAAACTGAAAAAGCCTGGCTTGACGGCAACTTCTCCTGATCCGTCTATAGCCGACCTCACCCCCGCCTAAACAACTTTACCCGGGGAAGCGAATTCGAGCCGGAAAGTACAAGGACGGTTATCACCACCAAGCTTCCAGTGCAGGACTCCCTTAAACGATGGTCCAATGCCATAAGAACTATTTGAAAGTTTATTGGTCGCGACCCTGCTTCCTAAATGGAAAGAGAAAAGGGAATGCTCAATAGAGTAAAACCGAGCATCGTATCTTCACCGGCGGCATGGCATGCAAACCGCAGAAGCAGCACCAAAACCGGGAAACGAGCTCCTGCGGCTACGAGAGAGGGAAAGCCGAACTTCTCCACCTCCATTGGCTGACCTGACGCCAATGCCAAGCTGCTCCGACTTGGCGTCTGCTAAAGGCAGAATAATAGGAGAGGCAGAATTGGCTTCCTCTAGCAGAGGAAAGGCAGCTCTCTTGGAAAGGAAGAGCGGTCATTAGCCGCTCACCTTATCAAAGGACACCAAAACCCTCGACAAATACAGGGAAGGGTAAACCCCAACCTGTAGCCTTTCTGGGTTCACCCCCCAAAAAAGCCGCCACGATGAATCACTCTTCCCCAAAGACCAGCAAAACAAAGCCTGAAAGGGCTTAATATACTGATGTAACTAGAGAAAGAATGCAGGCATCGATAGTAGACTTTGAGAGTTCGTAGCGGAAGCTCACGCTGAGCCAATGACAGTTCATCGAGCGTAAGATTCTTGATGGGTTGAAGGAAGTTATCACGAAGAGCGAGAAGGTAATTCTCCGTTTCGGACAGTTGACAACTCTCAAGGATGAACATTTAAAAATTCAAGTACTCTTGGGATAACAGCGTAATTTTGGGTCTGAGCCTGAGCAATTGCTGCCTTCCATCGGTGACGGTCCTGGGCACGCTGCTTCTAGTCATCAAGGCCAAGCTGTCTTACATCCGCGATGACTTGGTCTTTGTGCCGGAGGTTCGGTCTTTCTCTCCTTCTCAAACCAGGAGGCTCGGATTCGAAGACGCTCTTTGCTGGAGCGTTGTTGTCCATTCGCTCGATGTGGCCGAGCCGGTATAGTCGATGGATTTTTGCCTTCCGGACTACATCCACATCCTTGTACAGCCCGTAGAGTTCGCGGTTGGATCTTCTCCTCCATTCGCGTTCCTCGCAGACCAGGAGCATAAACCCGACGTAGAATTTTTCTTTCGTAGGCACCAAGAATCAGCTCTGCAGCCTTACTTAATGTCCAGCTTTCGGCTCCATAAAGTAGGACTGGCAGGATAAGGGTTTTGTAGAGCATGACTTTGGTCCTTCGAGTCAGGAGTTTCGAGCCCAGTTGTTTTGACAGACCTAAGTAGCATCTGTTGCCAGGGGCGATTCTACGTCGGATCTCTACAACGATGTCATTCGTGGAGTTTACATTTGCCCCGAGGTAGACAAACTTCTTTACTACCTCGAAATTGTAGCTGTCGATTGTGACGTTTTGGCCTAGGTAGTGTGCGGCGGATCGTTTTTTGCTCTACAGCATATATTTTTTTTATTTTATTACATCTCTTTTGATACAATATATAATGACTGAATGATATGATTATATTTTACTATAATGAACATGTGAGAAGTATATAGTGACATAAAGTATTTCTATATATAACAAATAGTGTACTATGTCGTTTCAGTTGTTACACAAATACATTGTTTATGACGGGTGGGTGGCCCATAAAAATCATATATGGTATATCATTTTTATTTTTTTATTTTTTATAGTTTACAATACAAAAGGTATAAGTTACTAAAGAAGATATATATTACGTAAATAAAATAATATTACAAATTAATAAGTTAAGGTTATATAATCGCAAGGAGAAAAAAAAACGAAACAAAAATGATAAATGATACATGATAGACAAGTAAACCAGAATATTAGAATAATTTATGAACAATATACTACTGGACTCGAAGAATCTGGTCCAAATTTTTTAAGTCTAAACTGAAAAGCCATTTCTTAATATTTCTTGTAAAAGAAAGAGGAAGCTTATTAAATAGCCGGCTCGCTATTACATTAAACGAATTTTGAAAGGTTGTTGTACGAAAGTTAGGAACAGACACAAAATGCAATGAATTACCACGCAAGTTATAATTTTAGTCTGAAGTTGAGATTACCGGATCTTAAGTAAAACATTCTTAACACTTTATAGCAGTATAAATGCCGAACTGTTAGAATTTGCAATTGCTTAAATAAAGGAAAGCTAGGGTACAAAGGCTAGGGTGAAAGGCTTATAAAGAACTTTAATATTCGTTGCGCTTTTGCGGATAATCCTCTCATAAACAATCTTACCGTATAAATGTTATAATTATAGTCATTAATTAAATACATAATATATTTATTTTATTTTGTTTTTCTATTTATTTATTTATGTACTTATCTTTACATATCTATTCACTTATTTATAATTAATATATTTATTATTTTTTAATATTGTTATTTATATATTTATGTTTATATTTATTTGTTTATCAACGTAGTTATTTATTTATTTATTTAATTAATTCATTCTCACATTAATTTATTTAATTTTATATACTTGTTGATACTTTGTAAGTGTTCAAAAGACACATTTTTTTGTTTTCTTTTTCTTTCTCTTTTGTTACGAGGTTTTTGTTTGCACTTTTCCTCGATTTTTGAACTTGCCCTTCATAAACCTGTTTTTGTAAAATCTAAAAGTGTTTCTAAGTAGCAAGGTACTCGAGTGCCAAATCTCTATATGTAAAATGTGCAATACCATTACTGTAACAATCAATTTTATGTGCGAAATAAAGATAAATGACAAATGACAATGGCTAGGGTACAAACGATGTTTTTTTACGTAAAATTCATCACATGTTTTTTCTTAGTGTGGAACAAAACTATTGTCTCCATGTATTGATATGGTTGAGGAAGGACATTTTGGAATCAATGGTCAGTAATAGACATTTAAAACTATCAACTTTTAAAACATTTATTGCAACAATCAGTGAATCTACAGAACGTATAAACGTGATAACAAGAACAACAAAATGGATTCAACATATTGAATCTAAGTATTCTGGTGCATGGTAAACTAAGTTAGCATCACGGCATTTTTGTGAAGAGAGATTAAAAAACATGGCCTTAGTTTTAGATCTTATTACCAATTACCAGACCATGTTCAGAAAACCATTTCCAGAACAGATTTAAATCAAAATTTATATCACAGATTAGGTTTAACATACTGCTTGAGCAACCGACATCGTCTACAAAATCAGAGAGAGATCCTTTGAAATTTAAATTAAAAATAGAGTTAATTTATATTAAGAATAGTATAGGACCTAAAACAGAGCTTTGTGTTACTCCGAGGTTAATTATTATTTTGTCACTTCTAATCTCGTCAATTTCTACTCTTTGTGGTTGATTACTTAGATAAGATTTGAACCACTTAAGAATGAAACCTCTAAAGTCTGCTTTCTGAATTTTGTCCAGCAATATTTCGTGGTTAACCATATCAAAGACTGTCTTTATGTCAACAAATAAGCTTGCAGTGAGCTTTCTACTGTCAAGGTTGCTTAAAATTTCAGAACTGAGATTTAAAACTGCGTCTTCCTGAGATTTGCCTTTGCGGAAACCAAATAGAGAAGGACTAAAAAATTGTGTCGTGTCTAAGAAACATACGACTTTGTTTTTTATTGCTTTTTCAAAAATTTTGCTGAAAGTTTAAAGAAGCGAAATTGGTCTATAATTACTTATATTATCAGCTGGTCCTGTTTTTTTAATAGTGGCACAATGTCTGAACATTTCAGCGATTCTGGAAAGACACCGGATACAATGCTCTTATTAAAAATGTGTGATAAAACGTCCACAACAAAACAAGCAATATTCTTTAGAATTCGACTAGAAATACCATCACCTCGACAGTTAGAGTTCTTTAATGATCCAATCATTTTTAGAAGCTCAATAGCAGAAATTGGTTCAAAGAAAAAATAACTATTTTGCGAAGAGTTAATTGTACAATCCAACTACACATTCTGCAAGACATTTGAGAACTGGGTCTCAGCGATTCAGCAATTTTAGCAAAGTAGTTATTAAATAAGTTCGCAATTTCATTCTTCTCAATGATTACATCTTTATCAACACAGAGAGTAATGTTTTTATCGCTGGAACGAGATTTATTGACAATGTTATTTACTATTTGCCATTTAACTTTAAGATTTCCTCTAGCTTTGCAGAATTAATTGCTGTAGAATTTGTCTTTGCATATACAAGTTTCTCTTTTTAGTTGTCTACACAGTTTTTTATAAATTTTTTGTAGTGTGCTGCATTAAGGATATCTTACGCATTTGAGTAAAATTTGAATTTTGTCCTGTCCTCGTTGACCTTAAGACCAGCTCGTTTCGCCTGTTAATCAATTGCCGGGAAAGCTTCCACTATGGCACGTTGGGACCGCGCGATAATGCCAATGTCATCAGCGTATCCCAACAGCTGGACTGACTTTTAGAAGATAATGCCTTCCGTGTTGACTTTTGCCCGCCGCACTATCTTCTCCAGTACCAAATTGAAGAAATCACACGGCAGCATATAGGCGACATTGAGCAGAATATACCTCTATAGTTCTTGCAGGAGGTAGGATCGCCTTTTTTGTGGATGGGGCATAAGAAGCTAATATTCCAGTCGTCGGGCATGCTTTCATCTTCCCAAATTCGCAAATGATCTGGTGCACGCTCCCTACCATTACATTGCCCCCAGCTTTGAAAAGCTCCGATGGTAAGCCATCTGAGCCTGCGGCTTTGTTGTTGTTCAGCCTTTTAATGGCTTTACCGACTTCTTCAAAGCTAGGTGGCAGGACTCTTCGATGTCCTTGAGCTGGGAGGTTGCGAGAGACCTTTTCTTCAGGCGTAGAAGCATTTTCTCCTCCCGTCTTCTAGCACGGTACTCCTTTTGCGCAGCTCTTGTTTTCCGTTGCAGCACTTTTTGGTATGCCTCGTCGGCTGCACGTTTTTTCTGCTCACACTCGCCATCATACCATGGGTTTCTTGTCGGGGTGGTAGGTAGCCTAATTTAGTTTCCGCTACAGTCGAGCTCTGAATCTTGCTGCTTGCCCTCCTAAATGTTCGAACATACAGGATATTTGACGCATGTCTTCCGTCAATAAGCACATGGTCGATTTGGTTGGCGGTTCGACCATCCGGGGATCGCCAGGTTGCTGTGTGGATTTTTTTGCGAGGGAACCTTGTGCTGCTTATGAAAGTCTGTGAATCGGAAGCCGTTATCTGCTGTCGTGAAGTCGTGGAGGATGTGCTTTTCGATCACTCCGCCAAAGACGTTTTCCTTACTTTGCGACTTCGGCAAGTTGCTTTGCTACACCCTTCTGATGATAACATTCGTAGAACACTTTCAAGAATATGTCTTCCAGTTCTCGAATGTGTTCTAACAAATCTGGGGGTGGGGCAACCAGATTGCATCCATCAAATTGCTTAAACATTGTAAATGTAAAACTTGTGGATGGGTTTCCCGCAGACATTGTAGGCAGAGACAAGCTACATAGGTGACTTTTACGCACTTTCCCATACAGCCAACCGCAAACATAAACAAATCTATTTTCTCTTAGAATTTCATTCACATGTATCACCACATGTAGGTTTTGGTCTATCATGTAGCCTGCTTTGCAACCAATCTGGCTGCTTACACGACTTTAATATTTTATACTGAAAATGTTCATACTGTAATAATTTGCATCATACTTCACATACAGATGTTTATATGTACATCTTAACATATGTTCGTTACATCTTAACATATCACCAAATCACCACCAAAAATTATTAACGAAAAACTTACATGGAATCATCCTATATGCATGCTTGAAGTTTTTGCATCCCAGAATGCAAGACTTTCTGTCCATGTCATTTGTTGTTTCTGGCAATACTAAATTTTATGTAATATGAAAGTTAGAATATGAATATGTTCTAATGTAGATATTTCAACTTATTTCGAACTTTCCGCAAAAATGCAACCACAGCAAGACCCACTTTTCTTCTCGATTTGAAATCTTTAATGTCTGTTCATTGATTTAAGCTGTACTACACAGCAATTCTATTCACACTTCAATTGATAACTTTATTTATTTTCAAACACATGTTTGATAACGAATTATGATAACTATGATGAATGAAAGTTAAAATTCACATTTAAACCTAATTTCCAAACAAAACGGCGGACAAAATGAATGTTCAATAAGTGTGCCCTGTTAATAAAAGTTACACCACACTGGAAAAACGCATTGGAAACTAGTATAATTGCGCGTTGGGTTTGAAAATTTGAATATATTTTGCCGTTGTGGGCGATTGAAAGTAATATAAAATAAAACTAAGCAAACTCAGACTAATGAAAATGTTGGTTTTATATCCAATAATGGAAGAACAATAAATACGTAATTTAATATCATCGTGAATAAAAAAAAGTAAAGTAATTTTTTTGCAAATACTAAAACAATTAGTTTTAAAATTAAAAGCAATGTGGAGTTCATTAATTTAAACTAAAATTACTGAAGAAGAACACTATACATTATGCGCTTATACATACAAATTTGGGCAAATGAGTATATATCGCCAAACTTATCATCGATTAATGCATTAACAAGCGAATTAGTTTGTCAAAGTATTTTGTTCAACAGGCATAAATCAAAATACCATATACTAACGAACAAACAATTCTTTCATCAATCATGTCCAATCGACCTAGTTTATATTTTCAGGGTTAAGTTAATAAACGCTTTAAAATTGTTCAAGTATCTTAATTACAGAAGTTATTCGACCGACTGGCATGAGAAAAAATTTATTTCTTCTCTTAAAAGTCACGCCTGCATATAAATTACAAGAAAAAAACAATCAAGTAAGATTTAAGATTTTTTGTTTGAATGAATTTTAGTAATACATTACCTTAATTCCTAATATTATAATATCATGAATTTGTTTTTAACCATTTTCACTTCGCAAACATATCCCTGGAAAATTCCAGTCGGCTACACATTTGACACTATTGGAGCAAATTTGTAAAAAATAACATGGCGCGCACCTAAACCTTGTAACAATAGGTCTGTTCCAATTGATTTGTGCACAGAAATTCGTAGTTGAGCAAATTTACAGAAGTGGGGGTAAAAATCTCTATTTGAGAGAGAAACTGTGCACAAACTTGTGGAACGACGTTTCGTAGAAATTCACAGAATTCAAGAAACGTCAAAAAATATATTCATTTCTTACTTATTCAATTCTGAATCAACTCTCGCTTGTTGCTTTTATTTTGAATTTGACAGTCTTCAATTTTCTGTGGCAGAAATTCGCAGGGTGGGGAAATTGTTTACTCTCTCGTGAGCACGCTCTTCTGTCAAAAACTACGAAAAAATCAGCAAATGGAACGGCTTTGGACATTTTTCCTGTGATTTTCGGTGAAGTTCACAGCAATTGGAACAGACCTAATGTGCGTGAAAATAAAGAAATATGCGTGAGTTCAGGTCCACAACGGCAGTTTTTGTGGTTTGATAGGGGTTTTCTAATCAGAAATGCCTGGAAGGACGAATATCTCTACGCTCTCTTATCTCTGTCCTCAACTAAGGGACCAACTCTGATAGACCCCTTTTGCACGAACTAAATTTGTCACTAACGGTTTGCTTCTTGTCAGCAAGGGAAATGAAACGTAAGGGGGGTTGACCGAATTGCATGTACACGAAAAATCTTGGGATTCGGGCTATTCTCTTTTGTCACTCTTCGCTTATTTTCCATTGCTGTCGCAGAGATGGGTACTGGATGGATGCTATACATATGAGAGAAAGAGATGGGGCATGTGTGTGAAAGGGTAAAATGCTGATCGAGGATCGAGGTTCATTCTTCGTGTTTTCCCTTATCTTTCTTTGATTTATCCTTTAGTATCGTCTTTGGCAGATATAAGAGAGCAAGGAGATATCCATCTTGCTCCTTGATTCCATCTGATAGCGTTTTTTATAAGCTTTCCCCGCCGTGTCTGTGAATACGTGTGAGCTCTTGAGAACAGCTGATACTCTTCCCCAACCATAGTATTGGGGTGGATTAAAGGTCTAATTTGAAAATTCGCTCGTTTACCCGACATTTTTTTCAAATTTTCTGTGTTAAATATTCAACGCAGTGAGGAGCGGTAAGCAACAAACAAAGCGTTTGTTCACGCTGTAAATTAATTAAGCTCCTGTTTATAGGAGTTTCTGTCGGCAGCAATAGGTTGATTTTAATGAAGAAACAGATAAATGTACGTTTTTTTGCTCAAATATGAGTTATGTATGTAGAATGCATTGCCCAAGACTTATGAACAGCTATATATATAACTTTGAAACATTGGCAGTAATCAATAAAAAAACAGTTTCTTTGCTGCTTTTCCTTTTTTACAGATATATGATGGAAGTTACTTCCAAATTTTGGCAACTATTTTTCTCAATAGTTTTAGTTTCAATATCTGTGAATTTCTCTTAACAAATAAGAAGTGTTAATTAACTTTTTTCGAATGTATGAATGAATGCTATGAAAGTGATTTAATTTCTCACGTATGACATAGAAATAGGCTTTATGTTACATTAATGTATTAAATTGATGCTAACTATTTCTGTAAATAATGCGAGGTATTACACTTTTATTCACCCAATCCTACCATTAAAGTCATGAACCAACTGAACACTCTTGGAACAGTAGTACATGGTTGTGGCCAACTTCACACGATTTTCCCACAAAATCCACTAATTTCTCTCTCTCTCTTATCCCACAAAATCCACGAATCGGCCGCCACATTGCGGTGGATTCATAATTTTTGTGAAAGTTTTTGTGATTTATATAAGGGATTTCCACTACTCTCAAATTCCTCTCTTTTGTGGACTAGGGGTAAAAATGGCCGAAGATGGATATCTCCTTGCTCTCATATATATGGTCTTTGGCCTTGTGTGGCTGGTACACGGACACATTGTCGGATGCGTACCACAGATTTTTGATGAGGCCGGGGATTTTTGGAATGAAAATGCATTTTATTAGAGATTTTATTTGCAGGAAGACTTTGCTAATGATTATTTGAACTTATCTACTGTCTATTTTATATTTACAATATTTTTTGGGATTTTTTGTTCATCCATGCCATGAACCCTTTTAAGTGGACTTATATATAGCGCAAAACTTATTGGAGCGTTTTTATTGGGTATATGTTAGATAATTGTCAGCAATTCTACTCGTAATTTATCTTCTGTTTTCTGTAAATGAAAATAAATGTATCCTCAGCATGCATTTTCAACATCTAAAACGTCGCTTTGAAATTTCTCCATATTCAAAAATTCTCTCCGCACAGAACAACTCCGGCTCGGGACGAAAAAAAAAGACAAGAAACGCAACCGTTGGAATCGCTGGGATCTTGTGTGTAGAAGTGGCTTGGGATCGCAAAAGGGAAACCGATAGAATATGTTGGTCGATTTAATGTGTGTAAAATTACTCATAGCAGTGTGCCGACCAGAAATAAATGAGAAAAGAGATATCCACCTTTTTCTCTCTTGCCCCTTAATACCATCTGACAGCGTTTGTTGTAAGCTTTTCGCGTTGTGTTTTTTTTTTCTTACTCATTTTTGTTTTATTTTGAATTCATTAACTTACATGCTAGACAAAAATGCTTAAAACTAGCTTAACTAACTTAAGAAATGCTATTCTAATCGTTAATTTGTCTATGCCTTTCGGCTTATACTATGTTTTTTTTATTGTGTTAAAGACACACCGTTTTACATATATTTGTTTGGCCAAGAAAACTGGAAAGAAAAACTTGGTTATATATATCTGATTTAACCTATCTTAAGCTAACTAGAACTAAAACTAGCATTAAAACTTAAGACTATCATAACTATGTCCGTAACAGTCCGGCCGCGTGAACCAGGGCGTATATGCTATGTATATGCCTGACATATATAATTTATACGCCGCGTTGCACCTTTTTTTATTTTTTGTTTTTTATTTTAGTATATGTTATTTTCTTATTTTTTTTTATTTTAATTTTTTTTGTGGTATATATTTCTTAGGACTACCTTAAACCTATGTAAGTTGGCCACTATTGTCAACTAACGCGTTATTTATAAAAGCCAGCGACGGCGGGGACTGGTTTTGGTGTAACCACCTGTAAAATTGCCGTTCTTTGGCAGACTCTCTCCTGTCTGGGGCAGAGATCGCTCTACTGAACCGGAGGAGATCCTCGTGACTGCGAGCGACATCCCGTTCATAATGAAGTCGTCTGTCCACTGTTCGGCGTACGACGGGGAAGATTACAGGACATCCGTGTGGATCCTGTATTAGGCCAATTGTATCGAGATAGAGGAACGCATCGGGAGGAATAAAGCCGGTAAGGCGCACTCATGGTACATAACGTTGGGGTAGTAAGCCCCAAAGATCAGACTGTTGGAAGAAGTCATAGCTCGTGCAAAATGCCTTCTGATTAGCTTAATAATAAAATTATCTATCCTGTTGAGGTTTGCCTCGTTGTACAAGACTTCATTGGGATAGTACTTCTTGCACTCAGATTCGGAAGTACGATACAAACAGAGACAAGTCGGAAGACATTGTCTCTCGAACAACCTCATCTTTTCCATCTGGGAAGGACTCACGTTGAACCACAGTGGACAACCGTATGCCATAATTGGCCAGATGAGAGCCATGTAGCAGATTACCTTCACCCTGGTATCAAGTTGGCTGCTGTAAAATAACCTCCTTGCCACAGCGCAGGCCTTTTTAGCTTTGGTCAGAGCAATATCTATATGTTTGTCAAAATACAGATATTGATCCAACCAAATACCAAGATACCTAACTACACTCTTCACATCTAAATGGCGTCCCCGTGGGTCAACAATGCCGAACTTACGCCAGTTTGTGATGCCATGTACAACGGGGTTCTGAAAAGGATAGTTTCACACTTCCTGAAGTTGATAATCAATTTCCAGTCGTCGCAAAATCGCTGAATATTATCAAAGACACCTTCCAGCAAGATATTTATTTCTTCGACCTTCGGACCTGATCTGTACGCCACTAAATCGTCGGCGTACGCAATTAAGTGCGGCATTGAACCTATCAGATCTGCAGTGAATATTGAAAACAGGATCGGCGAACCAACCGCTCCGTGTTGCAGACCGTTTTTGATGTCAAAGACTGGCAGAAGTTACATCGCCACTTTTCACGACGAACTTTCTACCTGTTATCATGTCATAGATCATGTATAGCAATGGTTTACTTACGCCGAGCCTGACCAGTTTGAGGAAGAGACCCGCCAACCAAACGGTGTCGAACGCTTTCTCCAAGTCAATCAGGCAAGCACCCGTGCATTGTTTTTTGTCTTTATTCCATTGAATGTCGGACACCAGTTTGGACACGGCATGTATGGTTTCATGCCCCGTCCTGAATCCGAACTGGTTGTCCGGTATGATATTATTTTCCTCAACCCATTCTCTCACAACTCGAATGACTATCTTTTCAAAAACCTTGCTTATGCAAGGAAGAAGACTGATCGACCGAAGATTTGTCGGAATCTTCTCTCGATCTATCTTTGTCCCGTTTAGGGATTGGTTGCACCACAGCTGTCTTCCAATGTTTTGGGTAATATGCATTACTTAGCGCATTGTTAAACAATGTTGTGTAGATCTGCACAGCATCAGGGGGAAGATAGCAAAGCACAATATTCGGTATACCATCGATTCCCACTGACTTTTTCTTCTTTAGCGAGTTAAAGATACCCTGGAGATCTTCTTGGGAAATCAAGATGTTATTTACATCATTGGCGACGGCACTGTTTGCCATGTAATCGTCATTGAACCTGGTGAAACCTGGGTTCTCAGATCGCCATTGACTTATCTCATCACGAAGATTATTGTGGTTTAGCAAGGCTTCGTTCTCCAGTTCGAGATTCGGCGTACGAACCTCGTTGACCGTATAAACTCGCTGGAACACAGCACCAATTGTGCAAGCTTATAGCCAGGCTATAGTTTATTCTGATTAACTGTTGAGGTTCTTGATCTCCGACTTCAACGCTCTGACTTCCGCGTTTTGTGGATCTGTAAGCCGTCTATACAAGAGTTTGAGTCTTGACAGCAGCCTACTTCTATGCACGTGAAGTGCATCGATGGTAGCATTTCGGTAAACATCGTGGTCATCGGCTTGTACTACCTTTGGGATAGTTTTGTCCATAGTACGTTTGATTACGTTGTCCACTTGTCTGAGGTACCTATCAACCTCCTCGTTTGTCAGGTCTCTGTTTGTAGGAGGATTGACCGCACTCGAAAGTAGTTCCGGGGATAAAGTTTTGGAAAAGCGAGGCCAGCGGGCCTTATTGTAGTTATAAGGGTGCCTCTGGACATATTCTCCCAGTTCTTCCACCTCGTTCGGGAGCTGAATAAACGCGAAGAGTCCGCAGTGATCACTCTCGTACTCAATCGTAGTTAAGCAGTTCCACGTGTGTCTTTCCACGTCAAGTATCGTCAGTCGTTTGTCGAATAGCAATAGATCCAGATAAGATCCGCTTCTGGGATACGAAGGTCTGTCGGTTGCCAGCAAATCTAGCTTGAACTCTATATTGTGCTCTGCCAGCCAGTTATACAGTGGGGTTCCCCTGTCATTATGCACTCTATTACCCCATTCTCTGTGCTTGGAGTTTAAATCCCCAGCAATAATATAATAGTTTTCCTCCGAGCTCAGTCGAAGGCTAGTGAAAAGGGTGTCGAGCTCTGAAATGAAGTTGCGATTGAGGTTAGGATTGTCAGCTGCATAGATCGCGATCACATATAACCGCTTGCTACCCTGGAGCGGGATGCGTGCAATACACGTTTCTATTACTGGTAATCTTCGCACTTTACTGCTGTACATGATCTTGTGGCAAAGGCCTTTCTTTATTAAAAGAGCGACCCCTCCCCCTTGCAAAGATTGGGGCCGGTCTCTTCGAATTACGTGGTCATCTTCATCATTCACATTCACTGCTAGGATCTTAAGGTTACTGGCTGCGTGCGCAGCCATTAGGATGTTGTGGCGTTAGGCACGGCAAACAACGTCGAGTAGATGAGATCTATCCGCGCTGCTTGCTCCTGGAATTGTTTTTGGAGTTGAGCGATCTGCCCCTGTGTAGAGAGCAGAACGGTCTTCAAATCCAGTTCAGCTTCAGGTTGCCTGGGCACTGGGACCGGGGCCACCTTCGGCACTGTCTATGGTGCCTGCTGTCTTCCTGACGCAATTTGAGCGAAGGAGACTTCTGGTGTCACAGTAGTAGCTGGAGCTTTAGGCGCTACTACCACTTTTGTTTTCCTTTTGGCTTCTATAATTTTTCTGAGTTCTTGAACTCTTGGACAGACTTGCTGTCTGGGCTGACCTGGACAAGGAAGAACGGAAGTTTCCTATTCTCCCTTCTCGTTATCGCAGTGCTGAAGGGCTTAACCCCAACGAACGTGACATCGTCGCTCTGCGCCTGGCGCAGCTCGGCGAGGATATCCTCGGGATCAATTGCAGGATCCACGCCCTTAAGGAGCATAGTCTGCATTTTTTCTCCTTTGGAAGTGAATAGAACTCGGCCCCCGCCACCGTTAACTCTTCTTTTACTGCGCAGTAGTCTGCTACCGGTAAGCAGTGGACAGAAAGCCTTAATATAATAATATGGGTGGCGCTACAGCCCACAAAGGACCAAGGCCTAGCTTCTCAGCAACCACTCGTGTTGTACGTGCTATTGTTCTCACACGAGTGGAAGGGACCTACAGTTTTATGCCGAATCCGAACGGCCAGATTTCAGAAGCTTTTTCTAGACAGGAAATACTCTTTGAGCATTGTCAGTAACTCGAAAGAGGTGGGGTCGTGAAAATTATTTGTGTCGTTCAGAGCTGGAATCGAACCTACGACGTCGAGGTTGGGGTCGACGCACATACCCACAACGCCACGGGCCACCACTTATAAGGCTACATGGAGTATTTGGAGGAGATACGACTTCCTTATTGGCTCTAATCGGGAAGTTGACCGAAAAGTGCAAGGAGACAGAGGGTTTCCTCACTGGATGTGGTCCAGGTTCCGTCAAGTTCTTGTAGGAAGCTAGGTGATTTGGGGGATGATGCTAGAATCTTTCTTAGCCTGGAAGCCTCGACTCCCGAATACCCTCCAATTGCTGATTATATCCGCTATATGGTCAGACACGAGTGTAAGGTCTAGGACTTCCTGTATGTTCCTAGTTATGAAGGTAGGTGTATTACCTTGGTTACACAAATCTAACCTACTACTTACAAGGCAGTTGAAAAGGTACACACCTCTTTCGTTGATGCCAGTGCTTTCACATATTCGGTGATGGGAGTTTGCATCACAGCCCAGGATTAGCATGGTTCTGGTTCTTTCCGCCTTAGCATTCGTTCTTTTCAGCGTCTCTGACCGACATTCCCCATGGTCATGGGCCATGTAGGAGGAGACTAGCCATAATTTGGTTCTGCCTGCCTTCAGGCATACCGTGACTGAGTCTCGATCGCTAAGGTGGGAGAGAATATGGGTATTCAAAGAACTCTTTATAAGTATGCAGGCTCTTGGCTTACCTTCATTCCTTACATAATAGAGGTTGAATTGCTGAGTCCTTAGTATACCAACTATGTCGTTGACTACCCAGGGTTCCTGGGCCAGGACGGTATCATCTTCGCAGGTGTTGGTACCAAGAGGAAGAGCGGCCGAGGCCGCTATGGAGTGGTGGAGATTAATCTGTGTCACCTGTAGCATGGCTGTCGGGTAACGTGTCCGTCTTAATTCCAGACACAATCTCCACCACTGTAAAGTTAGCCTCATTGTCTGGTCTGACTCCAGAAGAGAGTCTTCTTGACTGTTGGGCGGGGGGCTGGTTAGCTCCAGGTCAGAGAGGCCAATATCGTCAGCTTACTGACCACGGCTACCTAGGATATGGGTCAGCGCCTGCATGCGAGAGCCCTCCTCCTCCACCTCCATCGGTGCCATATTGGATACGGGGGTTGGCCCTTTCGATAGAGTCTGAAGTAGAGGGTTGAGTCTCGCTTGAAGCAGGACGATCTTTCTCCTCCTCTGCTACCGCCGTCAGTATATTGCCGACAGATGAAGCAGCAGAGGTGGAGGGAGGCTGTTCCGCTTTCGGACTTGTCTCCCCATCCTTTTTGTACACCCTCAGGGTGATCGTCCCAAAGCCGTAGTGGATGACACCCTCCGATTTGGCAAGTGGGTCCAGTTATTCTTTGTTGATAACAATCACTGCGGACCTTGTTTCTCCTTTCAGTTCATCCAGCTTTACAACCTTCCAATTGTGGGTATTAAGGTTTGGGTTGCAAAGTTGGATGAACTTGAGAATTGTTGCAGGATCTGAGGAACTTCGCGAAAGGTAAGTGCGGGTTCTTGGTCTACTGGGGATCTGATTCCTCGTTACAACCTCGAGCCGCGCCCCCTTCCACACCTCTCCCAGCCTGCAAATGGCTTTTTTAAAGAGATCAGCTGATTTCTGGCACGTGAAAGTCACAAGCTTTATATATGCCCTGGTGCCATCCTCCGCCACGCCCTACAGGTGCAAGGCCTCCGTTTTCCAGCACCAGGCTCAGATAGATTTAGTTTTTCGCTGAGTCTACCTTCTTCCAATTCAATGGAGAGATAGCGCAGTCAGCGTCACCTCTATCTAATACGGCGTAAGTGATGTCGCCTTTCAGCACTTCACTATACGGCCTGTTGAGCCTACTGGCAATATTTATTGATTCACCACTCGGTTTCAGCCTTTTAGGCTCCGAGGGTGACGCCTCCAATGACCTGGCGCGTTTGGGCGTAGTGCCCCTGGTAGTGTCCGCCTGTGGTTGGCTTTTCACTACATTTGTAGCCCAAGCTAACGACCTCTTGCTACTGTCGTTTAGCTTCTCCGGTGGAATGCCTTTAAGGCGCTCCAGAATCCGGGCAGCAGAACGCCTCTCCTTGTATCTTTTGAGGGAAGGTCCTGGGACCTTCGAGGAGGAGGCAACTCCGTGGGCAGAGATTGCTTGTTCATTCCAGGAACTTTCGGTGGGAGTTACCGTGCAGGTTTTGGGTTTTTGGGGCTCCACGCAGCCTTTGAAAGTCTTTAAGGCGGTTGGAGCCGCCTTATCTGTCAGCACTTCAGGAGCCGAGGTAAGTCTGGAAGAAGTTTTAGCCGGTCTCTCTTTTGTTATTCCTAATTTGTATTTTTGTGAATTAGTGTTCATTAATGGTCCCACGAGTAGCGAAGAAAGGGAAGGTCCGGCTGTGCAGAGATCCGCATTACACAGCTGAGGCAGTTATAATCCGAGGCAGGCTGATCCTCGGCACGGGTCGTATGACACCTTGATCCGGCCGCCCACCGTCATATTGGGTGGAAAATGTACAATTTTGATATTTGTGAGCTTTGACCGAGATGCTTGTGGATGCGCTGGACAGTTGTCGATAAATAGTAAAATCTTCCCTTTTTGACCCGCAAATGTCTTGTCTAATTTCTGAAGCAAATTTCTCAAATAATTCACTCGTCATCCAAGATTTTGCGTTATTCTCGTAATCCACATCTAGATATCGTAATCCTTTAAAACAACGAGGATTTTTTGATTTTCCTATGACAAGCAGTTTAAGCTTTTCTTTTCCAGTTCAATTTGAACCTACCATGACCGTTATCATTTCCTTGCCCTTTTTTTACCACCCACACATTTTTCATTTAGGAAAGCAAGTGTTCTGGATGGCAAAAATTTAAAAAACAATCCTGTTTCGTCAGCGTTGAATATGTCATTTTTGTCAAATTCTTCAATAAGGGAAGGTAATATATTTTGTATCCAATCATCTCGAGTTTGGATATCAATGGATTCGCTTTCCCGGGAAGTGGAATGTTCTTATGCCTTGAAACGGTGATCCACTTAATCATAGCTTTATCAATATAAAGATACTCACAGGATCTGACTTTCTTAAGTTTCGTATGTACACCAGAAGAACTAGATTCTATAATCTTATCTTTATTCTTCAAAATTGTTGACAAAGTAGTTGCAGAACTAAACTAAACTCTTCAGCGATATCCTTTTTTTTCTATTTCCTTGCAATACTGCCGTAATTATAAGACCCATTTTTTCAAAAGATAAACATTTTCGCTTCGACATCTTAATTTAAAAACAACCGTGCAGCACAAAATTTGCTATAGAGAGGTTATTTTGATATATAAAACAACAGCTTTGTTGTTGAATAAGCTGCGTTACATAGAAATCAACGTTATAGAGAAATTCGTTATAGAGGGGTCAAAGCATCAGGAAGATGAATGTTTACTAGCATACTGCAGCCTCGCCTTCATATTGGCTTTCCGTATTTATGGTTTCTTCCTACTCACTCGGGGAATAACATCCATTACATCATTGCTTTCAATTTACCGGCAATTACAAGGACACTTTGCCGATGATCTTCTTCAACACTTCTGACCAATCGCCTCTCCGTACGACTATCTATTTTTCTTGGACAGTCAGATCTGGTTTTATTGGCAATGGTATAATGTATAAAAGAACTTGGTTTCGTTATTTTCTCGCAGCCACTTGCCTTCATTTCTCAGGTCAATTATAATTTTCTTGTTGCCTTGTTGACTATTTTTTTACTAATTTGTATTTTCTTTTAAAAAGAGCGAAATAATTCCGAAATACAATTAAAAATGTTTAAACTTACCAAAAACCAAATAATCCTGTATCACACACTTTACATTGCCTTTTTTGTCTCCACTAATTGATCGCAGAGAAGGATTCTTCTTATAACCGTAGACATAGGCGACGCTATTTCTTGGAATTTAATTTAATTTGGAAGGGATTAAATCCATCCATCCCTTTCTGTCTTACCTACCAAAATAAGCTAATTTTTTTTACCAAAAATATACAATAAATTCGGTGTACGGAGACATTTTTTTCTGTGTGTATATGCAAACGGTGTATACGTGCAAGCGGTGTGTATATGTAAAATGGGAAACCACAGTGTGTGTATAGCGATTTTACCATAAGCGATTGTATAGAGTCCAGCATAGAATTTCATCAAAAAAAAAAAAAATAATAATAATGACGAAAATAAAAAAAAGTGGATCAACAAGAACGACAATTAAAAAGAACTGGTTCACGTGATCAGTTAAGGGAGGGAGTAGTTGGTAGTTGGAGTGACGCCACTAAGCCAACTACAGGCAGAGATTAATGAACTACGAGGGATGATGGCACAGTTATTTTTATATTCAAATGCAAAATGCTAGTATGAGTGCAACCCAAAGCCAACAACCAACTGCACAGAATGAAAATCTCGTGGGTGCGAAATTGAATTGGGACATTTTTCAAATAATTTTCCACAGCCGCCAAAACGACACCGTTGTGTAACGTGCAACAAAGTACATCCGAACAACGAGTATTGCGGCGAATTCGAGGCAAAATTACCACAACTTGAGGCCACGAATCAAGACAATTGTTTTTGCAAAATGATCTTCTTTCAATAGCAACCGGATATTGCCTTTATTGATACTGGCAGTCGAGCTAGTATGCTTCGAAAGTCTGCGCAACGCAACGTATGAATTCTGAGAGACGTAAATATTTTATGCAAATATAATCAATTCTTGTAAATTTATCCACCGATGAAACGATTATCGCTGTGCAAGTTTACATTGCAGATGATGACGTCGTTGGACTTTTTTATTAGACAAGATGTCATAATCACCGCAAACCTAACGTTAAAGGCAAGAAAAGGACAGACAACTTTTGAAAGCAAACGAGCAACATCAGAGAACTTTATGCAATTTTAACAACGAAGTAGAAAAGTGACAAATGCAAGTATTATTCAAGAGTTAAAGTGATGTCTTTTCAAACGGCCTAGAAGGAATGGGAAAGATGAACGTAGTTGAAGCTAAAATCGAACTCGAGAGTAAGCAAACCGTATGGTATAGAAGAAGAGTGGTAATGTGTCGATTACCGCCGATTGAACAAGCTAATAAAAAAAGAAAACTTTCCGGTTCGGAATATTGAAGAACGATTACAGGAAGCCAAACGATTCAAGTATTTTTCATTGCTAGACTTGAGCAGCGGATACTATCAGATAGAAGTATCGTCAAATAGCCGCAAGTTTACGGCCTTCATAACACCGGATGGCCTATACGAATTTAAGCGCATGCCATTTGGTTTGAAAGATGCGCCAGCTTGTCTTAATCGACATGGGAGAGATTCAGAAACTTGTTCAAAAGAGCGATATGCTGCATTATATGGATGACATTTTAGTTGGAAGCGTTCAAGTGTTACGGTTTAACGTTTAATGTCGAAAAATGTGAATTAAACGAATCAAATCAACAATTACATTTTTAGGACTACACTCCGGAGGTATAAGTCCAGGTGAAGTACGCAGCCGAAAAATGTTTCGGATATACGAACGTTTTTTGATCTTAGTAGTTATTTTAGGAAGTTTGTTCCGCTATTATATCCGAACCATTACGTAAGCTTTTGCGTAAAAATCAGCCGTTTAAATGGGAACTACGACCAGACTACGAGTTCAACTAGCTCAAGCAACGTTTAATATCAAAAACAGTAATTATTAGCTATAGTGTCAATGACGAACATGAAGCCCATACCGATGCCAGCTCCATTGGCTTAGCTGGATTATTACAAAAAGAAAATTACCAATTGCATCCAGTCGCATATATTAACCGATACTACAGACAACGAACAGAAGTTTCACAGCTACGAACTAGAAGCATTAGCCGTCGTTTAATCTCTGGGGCGATTCAAATACTACATCTATGGGACCATTACGTAAGTAATCGTACAAGTTCGAGTGATTACCGACTGCAGCGCTTTACGAACAACCATAGAGAAACGAGAACTGATACTACGAATTGCAAGATGGTGGTTGCGAATACAAGAATTTGACATCGAAATAGTACACCGTCCAAGTTCTCGTATGGAGCATGTCGATACTTAAGTCGAGCACCATATGAGCAAGCACATGAAATGGAGACAGCCAATTTAAAAATATCCAAAAATATAATCGACGAAGCTGACTGGTTGCTCGCTATACAACTTCAAGATGAAGATATCAAACGCATTGTGAACGATATGGTGGCGTAATCCGAAAACGACGAATATATCATTGAACTTGGCCGCTAATATCGAAAGTATAATGTCAAGCATCTTTGGCAAGCACATTTTATATGAGTGTCATGACAAATCAGGTCATTTGGGTGTTGATAAGACAATGAGCCGAATTCAGAATATTTTTTGGTTTCCACGACAAAGTCATGTGTAGGTTGTGCATTGAATAAACAACGAGGTGGACGACAAAAGGGGCCAATACCATTATGATGACATCCAGCCGATACCTTTTCAACGGTGCACATCGACCATTTGGGGCCATTTCCTAGAAGCTCCAAACGCAATGAACATATCCTGGGGATCGTGGACGCATTCACCAAGTTCACTATAATACGTGCAGTAAAATGCAAATAAACAAAACATGTCATCAATATTCTACGAGATGTAACTAGGCCTGATAGCGGGGCAGCCTTCATTTCAAAGAACTGAAAGATTTGTGCGTGAACATAACATCAAGGGGCAAGTGGACATGTCGAACGTACCAATCCTATAATATTGTCAATGTTACTGCCTACCACCGATAACGAAAACCATAGGGATGAACAGATGCTTCAAATACAATGGAATATCAATACTATGGCAAATAAAACTACTTCTTGTTCTCCTTTTCAGCTTCTTTATGATTATGAGCCACGAGATATTTTGCAAAATACACTTTGTATCGTAATGACGACCATTTGCGTCGTAATGACGACCATTTGCGCGAGCTAACGCCGCATCCCGTGTTGTTGATCATCGAGCAGAAGCACGAGCACGAGACGATACGGTCAAAGCCAACAGCGTATGATACAGGTGACCTAGTTTTGGTCGAAAATAAATCTGCCAGTACGGGTACGTCAAGCAAACTGGAGCTTCGCTATAAGAGCCCATTCATTATCACTAAAGTCCTTCCACGTGACCGATACCTACTCGAAGACATTCGGCATGCTGAGCGAACACAACGACATTATTAATCCGTGTATGCATCCGACAAGATGAAACCGTGGTGTTAAATACCCCCGATGACCCTGATGAAGATGCTGAGTCCGAAGATGACCAGTACAATGCTCCGTGCGAGAACGCAACGAATGGTCAGGAAGCCGACTGTAAGCGTTTGACATCCTTGCCATCCAGTGTAAACGTTTAACATGCCTGCCACCAATGTGATGTGATCCTCAACTTAAGGACCAATCCTGATAGCAGTGTGCCGACATCATGCAAACAGTTCAGATGTACATACATACGAAGTAACTTTATCCCCTTTTTTGGTTTTTCTTTTTCTTAAATAGTGGTAAGTCGTCTTGAGTGAATAAAACAGTTAAATTATTTAAGTTTTTTTCAAACGAAATGTGATTAATTTACAAATATGTTTATTTCGTTTCAAACAATGTTTTTTAATATGTTAAAGTGTTTTTTCTTGACAGATGTGTACATTGAGGAAACTATGAAAGAGAATAACCTCATACAATATACATAAAATAGAACTATGAATGCAACAAATACAAATTTCAGCATATACCATACATAAATATATATATAACGCATGTTATGATAATAACAATACGCTTTAATTATATAAATAAATAGATAGTAAATTAACAAATAAATAGGTCAATAACTAATAAATAGGCCTATAAGTATATATACATACATATATAATAAACAGTTTTAATATGTATTACAAGACTACAAAAGTATATTCCTACACACATTGCAAGAGTGAACGAAACATTCCATTACATAAAATTAGGTAAAAAGCTCGTTTATAAGAGGATTATCAGGGATGCCGCACCTAACTTTGAAAGATTCAGAGAGTTGATGTATTTTGTTAGAGATCAATTAGCAACAGCATTAGCCTTATAATGTAAGTTCATAGTAGATTGAAAGAAGATTCAGAATAATTTTTAAAATTTTGTTCAGTGATATTTATAATTTGTTTATATAGCACTTAGCACAATTTCCCCTGACTTGGCACCCATACGAAATAATTGTTTGGAATGTAGCTCTGAATATGGGTATCTTGTTTTCATTTGAAAGTTAAGACCTTCTTTTAACAAAAGTGTACTTCCGAACTTTCGTTAAAAGTCAGTTTTTTATCAAGGTATACTCCTATATATTTCACGAAATTTTGCCAGAATATTAAGTACCCGACGATATTTAGTTTATTTGAAGATAGGAAGCAAGACTTTCTGCTATAAAAGATAGCTTGAATCTTACCGACATTAACTTTTATTTCCATTTTGAAAGAGTAACAATTTAACCGTATTTATTGACTTTGTCTCAATATTAAGACTAAACTCAAAATTGCTGTATCATCGGCATATTTGGCTATATCACATCAACGGAGAGTAAGACAGTCAGACGTAAACAAAACATACGGAACTAAGGACTGAGTCTTGAGGAACACCAGCAATGACTTTAAAGTATCGATCTGTGACAAAACCTTTAACGATTTTTTGTATCATTCAGAATCGAACGCTTTTTCCATATCGAGCAAGACCATACCTGTAGATTTTCCTACTGCACGATTAGCTTTTTATGATATTGCATATCCGTAGAACTTGGTGTGAAGTAAAATGATGTCACCTAAAGTCTTGTGAGCTTGTAATGCTTGTGAGCATCGATAAAGCATAGTAGCTTTTCTTTTATTATGTTTTCACAAATTCGACTTAAGGTATTTAGTAGGGTAATTGGTCTATAACTCTCGATTCCGTCGGAAGGTTTGCCTACTTTGGGTATTGCAACTACTTTTGCTAATTTACATGCAACCAGAAAGTACTGAACTTTAAGACATGAATTGATAATGATAGTAAAATACTTTATATCGTTGACGGATAGACGGAGTTTTTTTGGTCGACCAATCAGAGACTTGCATCTATAATATTTAAATAAAATAAAGAATTTCTGTGTCAGTCTTATGTCAACCAGCGAACAGGGAAGATCCGAAAATAAATACAAATAAACGAGCCAACCAGCCAATAAGGCGATTAAATAAAAATAGTTCAAACAATAAGCCGAAGTCTTTTTTTGCCCAAGTTTTAAAATTTACATGTGGACATCCACCATTTTTAAAATGAATGCCGAAGACAAATCAGCAACGGCCCATGCAAATGACGCCAATAATTCGCAAAAACTGAACAATTTAATCGCGCAGTTAAGTGCACTACAAAAAATAGAGGGGATCTACAAAAAGACACAAATCAAAGCTAAATGGAGACTCGACGGTTAATAGAACGTCGCAATATTCAAATCCCAGAAACAACTTCTCATCGCCAATCGGAGGATTGCAATAGCTCGAATTCTCAAAATAACGCTTCCGTCATCCATTTATAGTCAAATAGTTTTTGGAAGTTGTACGACTTGCCCGCATTCTCAGGAGATCGAGAAGATTGACCCCTATTTATTTCGAACTGAAGAGAAACAACTGCCAATTTTGCCTATTCCTATACGAAAAACACCATTCGCCTGAGAAAGTGCTTTCAAGGAGCCCAGAAATATTAATAAGAATTCAGCTCGCCCTTCCAATAGTGACCTTCAATTGTTTATAGACGGAAAGATTCGAAAATACCCTTTTCAACTAAAGTACGAAACGTAGTTGTCAATCTGGAATCGTCAGACAGTATTCAGCATTTGAACAACCCGATGCTTTTGGAAGATATGGAAGATTTGTCTAAACGATTGGAATGGACAGGCACGCATACAACATCAAGCCGTACGTTACATTGAAGGACTTCGCCTGTTGGTTGAATGATTTTGCCAAAGTAGTAGTAGTAGTTCATTCTCCTTCCTCAGGCTAATGTTGCAACAACACCTAAAACATCATCGCAACAAACAAGGAGAATGTTTCACACCAACGAGTGAATAGAAAACACTTCAACGAGTAACTTCAGAGGTGCCATGCTTTGCGTTTGTTGTGGCAGCTGCGATTCAATAGAAAAGTGTGATTCATTTATATATTCATCTATAGATGCGCGTTGGCTACTGGTAAAAAGCAAACATCTATGCTTCTCATGCCTGAAGCAAAACCATGGCGCTGCCACTTGCCGAAATAGAAAGCTGTGCAATAAAAATGGTTGTCGAAGAGTACAACATAAACTCCGTCATTAGAGTGTGCAGCCAATGCCACACGCTTCCACCGGACACACAATGCCAGAACGTATTCAAAACTGTCGAACACCATCCAACAATAACCTTCTCTTCCGCCGTTCGAAGTGTTACCCTTGAAATTAAAGGAAAGCAGAACGTAGCAAAATCTTACGAAAGGCGAAACGTTAAGACGGTACAAAAGCTAAGTTTGCCAAAACAAACCTTTCGTAAAGAAAGTGTGAGCCACTTGAGACAAGTTCCCATCGAAAGTAATATAGACTTACAACCAGCTCTGCTTATTGGTGTGGACAACTGCCACTTGGGTTTAGCAATTGATGCGGTGGAGAGAAAACCGAATGAGCCCGTTGGAGCCAAAACAAGACTAGGATGGGTAGCAAATGGGCGGCTCGGTACTGACACCAAAATCCTACTTTACTGCCAAAAATGTTGATGTGGAAAAAACAGGGGTTGTTATAGACTTTGACGAAAATTTTAGAGCTAAGAAGATTCTTAACGAATGAACGAGAAAAGTTGGAAATCCGGAAACGGGTATGCTGTGGCGTATTGATAAATCATCGTTTCCAAATGCGTTGCCAATGGCGACTAAAAGGCTATTTGCCATCGAAGCCAAAATGAGAAGGGACTGCATTTGCAGCAAATACAATAAGCAGATGCTAAGCTACATAAACATAGAGCTAAGCTCGCGAAATTTCATCAAGAAAACTAGAAATTGCCACCCCTTGCAAATGGTACCTACCCCACTTTGGAGCAGTACATCCATATAAGCCAGAAAAACTCCGCATTGTATTCCACGCAGCTGCTGAGGTCCTGGCGTTTCCCTCGATGCACAAAGGACAAAGGCAAAGCCGATCTTGTCAGTTTTATTTCAATTTCGCCAAGGAGCAGTTGCAGTGGCCGCCGATATTGCCGAAATGTTTGCGCAAGTAGAAGCCGATCAAAGTGCGCAACGATTTTTATGGAGGGATGGATAACAAAACGAGCCAATACGCCTTGGTCTGCAGAATACATAAAAAATCTTAACATAGTAATCTTAACATCATAATCATAGACATAAACCCCGAAGCCGTCAGCGCCGTACTCGACAACCATTACGTGGACGACTACGTTTCCAGCTTTGACAGCGAAGAGACAGCCGAACGCGTAAGCATAGAGGTGACTTATATTCATAGTCAATGAGGTTTTACACTTCGCAAATTTTGTTTGGGCTTTCGAGTAGCCCTACAAATAAAGCTTAAAGGACAAGCACAGCATTTGTGATTGAAAGTTGATATTCAATCGGAAAACAACAACGAGAAGGTACTTGGATTATATTGGAACACCAACGATGACACCTTTAGATTCCACTTAAAGTTACATAAATTCTATGTAATGTCTGTTTTTGACCCATTTGGTTTCCTTGCAAACTTCCTTTTCTACTCGAAAATACTTCTGCGGAACACATGGAATGCCAAAATTGAATGGGACGAACAACTTCCACAACAGCTCCATTTGCAGTGGAAGCTCTGGTGGACAGAGCTTGCCGAAGTTAATAAATTCCAAGTACAGCGTTTCGGCCAACAAACCAAAAGCAGTAAGTATCCAACTACGCATCTTTACAGACACCATTGAGAGTGCGTTTGCCGCAGTGGGGTATTTCAGAATAGCCTTTCAAGGGGAACTTGACGTCTCCTTCATTGCTACCAAGACCAAAACTTCTCCGCTAAAGACACTCTCAATTCCACGTTTGGAATTGCAAACTGCTGTTCTCGGGTGTCGACTACAGGCAACCATTCGCGCCAACCATTATGTGGATGTTGCAAGCGCGGTATATTGGAGGACTCTCAAACCGTTCGTCTTTGGCTGCAATCCTCTGAGCGGAAGTACAAACCATTCGTCGCTCATAGAATAGCGGAAATATAATACAAGTCGGAGCCTTCAGACTGACATTGGCTTCCAACGAACTTGAACGTAGCTGACGATGCAACAAGAGCATCCTCCGCGGTTTTCTACTGATAGCCGGTGGCTAAGAGGACATAAATTTCTTTACCAGCCCGAACATCTATGGCCACACTGTCATAAACCATTGGTGACAGAAACATTGAATGAAGAGATCACCGTTTTATAAGTATTCTTCTGTATCGCATAAAGAAGAAGATAACGGAAGATACGACAGCGCACATAACGCCTTATTCAAATGAGGCTAAGCCTTCAGAGCTCACTGTTGCCGAAATTGTCCTTGCAGAGAAAGTTCTTTGCCGTCAAGCTCATCATGCCTTCAGTACGGAGAAGTCCCTTTTAAAAAGAGGTGAATACATTGCAAGATCCAGTGTAATCTACCAACTTACACCATGCCTGGACGATGACAACATCCTGCGGGTAAACGGGCGTTTGGATGCAGCGCAATACTTGCCAATTGAAGCGTGGCGTCTCAAAATCCTTCCACAAAGGCATCCACTTACGCAGCTCATCGTCCATCATTATCACCACAAGATGCTTATTAACGAGATACGACAACGGTATTGGATAGTGCATATTCGTGCTGTTCTTAAAAATGCAAAGGAAAGGTACCAAAAAAGGAAACTAAGTCGAGGCAACCCGAAACAATCTCTTATGGGACAGCTGCCACCGGACCGAGTTATGCCATTCGTTCTATTTAGTTACACCGGGAACGATTTCTTTGGTCCATTACAAGTCACAGTGGGTAGCCGCTATGAAAAAGATGGGTGGCATTATTAATATGTCTCACTATAAGAGCTGTTCATCTGGAGTTAGCCGTCGATTTTTCTACAGACGCCTGTCTATTATGCCTTCGCAATTTCATAAATCGACGCCGTTTTCCAGTTCGTATACGAAGCGACACTGGCACCAATTTCAATTTGATACAGAGTGAATTATCGCTTAAGGGAATCGAATGGAAGTTCAACTGGATGCTCAACCCTAGCGAAGGTGGCGCCTGGGAACGTATGGTGCAATCCGTAAAAAAAGTGCTATCGGTGACAAGGTGGCACCACGTGTTAAAACTCTGCGAAGCCTCTTTATTGCAGTCGAAAATGTTGTCAATTCAAGATCTATCACCGAATTGCCACTTACATCTGAAGAGGATAATTAAAATTTAAATCACTTTCTGACGAATCAGGAGGAGTATTGCGTCGCCCTGCTTCGAAACTGGCCGTGCTGGACATTGGTGGTGAATCTCTTTGAGAGTTCACTGGGGGTGGGATGTCGTTGGCGAATAGAGGGAGTTGTTTGAATATAGAAGTAAGTCTGTGATTGGTCGACCAATCAGCTTCTATAATATTTAAAAATAAACGAAATTTCTATGTCAGTCAAATATACAAATTTTAAGCGCGCCAACGAGTCAACGAGCTAACAATCCAATTAAATAAAAATAATTCAAACCACAAACCGAAGACTTTTTTTGCCTTACACCCATTTGGGGGAGATTTTTGAGGTAAACGTTTTTAATGTTGTCTACTCCACCTGTTTTCCTTATCTTTAAGCAATTTACAAAGAAAAGTGTATCTTCTTTTGAAATAAATTCGTTAAAGGGAGTTTCATGATTAGGGGAATTGAGAGTTTGCAGAACATCGCCTACAGCAGAAGTTGTGCTGGCGTTTCCTAGGTGCTGAGGCTAGCCTTGTGCCAGAAATTGCAAAATTTTTCGCTTGTGTATTTGTTTTTTCTCTGTCTGCAATATACGTATTCGCACCACTCTTAAAACATGGGATATCCTTGTATTTATTTTTTACAATTTTAACTAAGGCTTGGAACATTTGTCGAGGGTACTAAATTTGAAGTTCCATTCCTTATTGCGATGCTATTGTATTTTGTAGTTAATTATCTTGGTAGGGTGCGTAGTTGTATGAGGAGAAGCTACGCTGACGTATCAAACAAACAAATATATTTTTTCTGAACTCTTGGATATTATTGTTAGCAGAGGTAAGGTTATTGGGCGAAAACATTTAGACAATTGAATCAACATCGTTGATCGAACTGTCTCTGAGTTTGTTTAGTTCTCTGCGATATTTTTTCCAGTCAGCATGTTTGAGATATAGGCAGTATTCTTTTTTCTGCACTCCTAACCCACATATTTTTGATAGAACCGGATTGTGGTCAGAGCTGAGCTCATTTATAGCGATTGGTTTGGACCAGAGACGTTTGTTATAAAGGAGTCAATGACAGACGGATTGCCAAGAGTGCGAGAAGGGATGTGAGCAAAACTAGGAGGAAATTTTATGGAAACAGGTAACAAGGAAGACAAATCAGACAATATGTTATCCCAGGAATTTGCTCTGACACAACCCCAAGCCCTGTGCCTGCAATTTAAATTACTTCCTACTAATAACATGCAATTCATACTAAGGAGTTTTCTAAAATCCTTTCTAAATACATGACATCATTGCTCAGGAGTAAATTTTTTTATCGTGGAAATATACACAAAAAATCGTTACTTTTGTCAAGTCGGACAAGGTTATTTCAATTCCCGTATTTTCAAAGAACGTTATCTGAATACTGGGCAAAAGCTCGTGTTGACATGATCTTTTTTTCATTATTGCGACACCTCCACGTCTTCTATCCACTCTGTCCACAAGATAATATTTATAGGTCGGGGTGGAGATACGAATATCTGAGGTTAGCCATGTTTCGGTTACCAAAGCAATATCAATGTTGTTATTATTTAAGAAATGTATGAATTATCTGCCCACGAATTAGGAGACGTGATCTTGTTGTTGTTTTGTACTCTTTTTGGTTGCTTTGCTGGGAGTGATGGAAAGTCACTAATAGAAAATAGTGTCACGTTGTTGTTTTGTTGAAAGGCAGCGCTGTTCCCTATGCTGCTATTGTTGTTGTTTCGTCTGAGTGTTATCCCATTTCAACATATTTGCTCCTACTCACATAAGTGCTATCCGTAACCACATGAATACCATGACAATTGGCGCATTTTTGCAGGTTGGGATTAGTGCAATCATTACTCTTGTAATGACCGGCGCACAGTGAACAAAAATTCTTAACATGACCATTTTTTTTGCCATGACCAAACATTTGGAAATTAATAATTTGGATTGAATAATCACAAACACTGATGATAGTCGGGAGACTTTTTTTGAAGTTTGATTGGGGGCACGTTAACTCTTGTTTTTTTTTGTGGCAAAATTTGGCCGTCCATTTCATTTTCATTGTAACTTTCGAGCAATCCCAGAAGTCCAACAAAATTGCAATCGGTATGCCTATTACTTGATGTCATTTTCAGTGGTTAATGTTTTTTATCCGAGGACGTGTGATAGCCCCCGGAGTTTGGGGACACATTACGTTTACGAATTTTGGCAAAAAGGAAAAAATAGCGATGAATCGAATTTTGTTAATGACGCGTATGTACCGTGTCAGCGGAAGGAAGGTGTCAGATACTCCGTCATTTGCGGACCATCGACTGCAAATTGGTCTTTAAAAGCAAAGAAGACGAATGGACACCGTCATCAAATGAAACTTTTCGTCTTCTTGTGGAAACACACTTCCCACACAAGAACAACCTTCTACTACCGACGTAATAAGGTGCTGCGGGGCGCTAACTGGCCATAACCGTCTGAGATACCATGAACAAAAAAAATTGTACTTAACTTTGACACCATATGCAGAAGATGTGGGGATGAAGAAGAGATTGAGGACACTACTCACCACCTTTGTCACTCCCCCACTCTCTGAGTAGTCTTTCAGAATCTCCAAGACATAAAAAGTATCCCGTTAA
This sequence comes from Eristalis arbustorum, assembly GCA_916610145.1. Taxonomy (NCBI): domain Eukaryota; kingdom Metazoa; phylum Arthropoda; class Insecta; order Diptera; family Syrphidae; genus Eristalis; species Eristalis arbustorum. The sequence goes on from OU744317.1 coordinate 66,068,557, forward strand.
ATTCTATTTGAAGGTTTGCAAAGACCACCGGGTGGCTGGAAGGGACAGCATATCGCTTGTAAATCAGAGGCTCCCACAACAAATAACGAGAAGAACAACAGAAGGTTACATCTCCATGGGCAACACAAGTGGTCCAATAGGACCTAAGTGATACTTGACCCCACCGCGTGTAACCACAAATCCAAACTAACCTAACTCTGCCATTCCATGCGGTTTTGGAAACGTCGATGCTGTAGTACAAAGCCATATATTCCATACTTGCGCTGTCGGCAAATAGTTCCAAGCGATCATATGCCTTGGGTGCTTGGTTTAACAAGTACAGGAGTAGGTGTGCAAAAGATATCGAAATATAAAATGCGTTCTTCAATTCGACGACGGCTCGATCACAATTGAGTACTCTTTGGCTATCTTATAAGATTTCTCTCCTTTTTCTCTCTTTATCTGACTCATTATCGTCCCGATTTTGCCGACTGAACGCTAACATTTATTATCTGACCATGTTTTAAGATTCGCCAAGTCCCGTATCCCCTCATACACAACTTGTCCTAACTGACAGCCCTCCACATCCACTACAACAGACCTATCATTTTGTAAAAGCTTTCTTATCTTATGGTCCTTACACTGTCCTTGCTAATACCAGCCCTGTTTTCCAACTTCTCGTCACATCAGACATCATTAATCAATATATACTTTACAAATTCTAGAATGATCCTGTAGTTCTTTATTTCGCTGAAATTATTTGTTTGGCGGTTTGTACGCTGATCTGCTCTAAATTTCTTTCCACTTTTGATTCACTATATTCCTCAAGATTCTTCTTCAAAAAGTCTACTATAACTATCTATCTACTATAACTTTGTGTCACTCCAAGCACTAATTCGCTCTCCGTCTTAGTTTCAATACCATCCAACGCTTCATTGACAGCTCGCTGATTTCGAACAATCACGACAAAGCACGATCTTCTCAAGTATGATGCTAAAGAAGTCACATGAAGGCGGGATCTTCTTCCTAACACCTTCTTGACATTGAAGGTCTCGGTCTTCTTCGCGTGGTTACACACCATGACGCGGTCCGAAGGCTTAGTAAAGGTCAATGACTCAAGGGAATTTATTCTCTATGAGGAGACCCGAAGCTAAGATGCATCTCTCCCTTCCATCTCCGGTGGGCTGGATCAATGTGTCATACGACCCGTGACGAGGATCAGCCTGGTTGGGGGCCCACCTAAAAAAAAAGCTCAGTCGCGAACGGAGTATCTGGGTGACCTGGCACACTCCCAGATTAATCCTGTCTTAGCTGTGCAATGCGGATCTCTGCACAGCCGGACCTTCTTTTATCCGCTACTCGTGGGACCAATGATGAAAAATAATAAACCTAAAAAGAAAAACAAAAAAGAGACCGGTGCTCCCTCACTGGCTGGAACTTCTTCCAGACTTACTTCGGCTACCTGAAGTGCTGACGGATAAGACTGCTCCAACCGCCTTAAAGACTATCAAAGGCTGCGTGGAGCCCCAAAAACCCAAAACCTGCACGGTAACTCCCACCAAGAGTTCCTGCACGGAACAAGCAATCTCTGCCCGCGGAGCTGCCTCCTTCTCGAAGGTTCCAGGACCTTCCGTTGAAAGGTATAAGGAGAGGCGTTCTGCTTCCCGGGTTCTGGAGCGCCTTAAAGATATTCCACCGGAGAAGCTTAAAGACAGCAGCAAGAGATCGTTAGCTTGGGCGACTAATGTAGTGAAAAGCCAACCACAGGCGGACACTACCAAGGGCACTACGTCCAAACGCGCCAGGTCACTGGAGGCGTCACCCTCGGTGCCTAAAAGACTGAAACCGAGTGGTGAAACACCAAATATTGCCAGTAGGCTCAACAGGCCGTATAGTGAAGTGCTGAAAGGCGACTATCTGAGCCTGGTGTTGGAAAACGAAGGAAGCTGACGATATCGGCCTCTCTGACCTGGAGCTAACCAGCACCCCGCCCAATAGTCGAGAAGACTCTCTTCTGGAGTCAGACACCGACGATGAGGCTAACTTGACAGTGGTGGAGATTGTGTCTGGAATTGAGACATACACGTTACCCGACAGCCATGCTCCGGGTGACACAGATTAATCTCCACCACACCATCGCGGCCTCGGCCGCTCTTCTTCTCCGTACCAACACCTGCGGAGATGATATCGTCCTGGCCCTTACCTTACACTCGTGTCTGATCATATAGCGGATATAATCAGCAACAGGGGGGTATCATCTGATCACTCCTTATCTGTTCACAGCTGTTTAATGTTCAGCATAGCGAGTTCCCCCCCCCCCCCCCTCCCCCCCACTCATCAAAAGAGTCTTTAGGAGTCCTAAAAGAACCAACTGGGACAGATATAGTGAGATTGTTGCGGCAACAATGTCGAGCACCAACATCTTCATCCCGAGCAACCCCAGTGATCTCGAACATTCAGTGGGCAACCTCACAAGAACTCTCAACAACGCAATGGCAATGTCATGTCCAATCAGCAGGCAAAGTGGCAAGTCTAAACCTCCTTGGTGGAACCATGAAATTGACCATCTGCTCAAGAGTTGTAGGAAGCTCTTTAACAAGGCGAAGGGATCTCGTGATGCTAAAGACTAGGAGCCCTATAAGGAACACTTCAGTACCTTTAAAACTGAATTGAGAAGGCCCAACGAACCTCTTGGAGACTTTTTTGTAGTAAAATCGAAGAAGTCTCCGAGGCTTCGTCTCTCGTCTCAACTGATCTCCTCCAAAAAATCCATGTGATCTTATAAATGTCAGCCACACTACTATCATGTGGGCACTGACAAGCTTCAAACCCTTCAAGTCAGCGGGACCTGACGGCATCGTCCCTGCGGAGCTCCAAAGAACAGCTGACTTCATCATTCCTTGGATACTCAGCATATTCAAAGGCTGTATGAGACTCAGTCATGTCCCCAGCTCCTGGAAAAGGGTCAAAGTGGTGTTTATTCCCAAAGCGGGTAAATACTCCCATGCCAAACCGAAGGACCTCAGGCCAATAAGTCTCGCTAATACCAGCCCTGTTTTCAAACTTCTCGTCACATCAGACATCATTAGTCAATATATACTTTACAAATTCTAGAACGATCCTGTAGTTCTTTATTTCGCTCTTGCCTTGAAATTATTTGTTTCGTGGTTTGTACGCTGATCTGCTCTAAATTCCTTTCCACTTTTGATTCAGTATATTCCTCAAGATTCTTCTTCAAAAAGTCTACTATAACTATCTATCTACTATAACTTTGTGTCACTCCAAGCACTAATTCGCTCTCCGTCTTAGTTTCAATACCATCCAACGCTTCATTGACAGCTCGCTGATTTCGAACAATCACGACAAAGCACGATCTTCTCAAGTATAATGTTAAAGAAGTCACATGAAGGCGGGATCTTCTTCCTAACACCTTCTTGACATTGAAGGTCTTGGTCTTCTTCGCGTAGTTACACACCATAACGCGGTCCGAAGGCTTAGTAAAGGTCAATGACTCAAGGGAATTTATTCTCTATGAGGAGACTAGAAGCTAAGATACATCTCTCCCTTCCATCTCCGGTGGGCTGGATCAATGTGTCATACGACCCGTGACGAGGATCAGCCTGGTTGGGGGCCCACCTAAAAAAATAGCTCAGTCGCGAACGAAGTATCTGGGTGACCTGGCACACTCCCAGATTAATCCTGTCTTAGCTGTGCAATGCGGATCTTTGCACAGCCGGACCTTCTTTTATCCGCTACTCGTGGGACCAATGATGAAAAATAATAAACCTAAAAAGAAAAACAAAAAAGAGACCGGTGCTCCCTCACTGGCTGGAACTTCTTCCAGACTTACTTCGGCTACCTGAAGTGCTGACGGATAAGACTGCTCCAACCGCCTTAAAGACTATCAAAGGCTGCGTGGAGCCCCAAAAACCCAAAACCTGCACGGTAACTCCCACCAAGAGTTCCTGCACGGAACAAGCAATCTCTGCCAGCGGAGCTGCCTCCTCCTCGAAGGTTCCAGGACCTTCCGTTGAAGGGTATAAGGAGAGGCGTTCTGCTTCCCGGGTTCTGGAGCGCCTTAAAGATATTCCACCGGAGAAGCTTAAAGACAGCAGCAAGAGATCGTTAGCTTGGGCGACTAATGTAGTGAAAAGCCAACCACAGGCGGACACTACCAAGGGCACTACGTCCAAACGCGCCAGGTCACTGGAGGCGTCACCCTCGGTGCCTAAAAGACTGAAACCGAGTGGTGAAACACCAAATATTGCCAGTAGGCTCAACAGGCCGTATAGTGAAGTGCTGAAAGGCGACATCACTTACGCCGTATTAGATAGAGGTGACGCTGACTGCGCTATCTCTCCATTGAATTGGAAGAAAGTAGACTCAGCGATCAACGAAATCTATCTGAGCCTGGTGTTGGAAAACGGAGGAAGCTGACGATATCGGCCTCTCTGACCTGGAGCTAACCAGCACCCCGCCCAATAGTCGAGAAGACTCTCTTCTGGAGTCAGACACCGACGATGAGGCTAACTTGACAGTGGTGGAGATTGTGTCTGGAATTGAGACATACACGTTACCCGACAGCCATGCTCCGGGTGACACAGATTAATCTCCACCACACCATCGCGGCCTCGGCCGCTCTTCTTCTCCGTACCAACACCTAATATATAATAATATGGGTGGCGCTACAGCCCATAGAGGGCCAGGGCCTAGCTTCTCAGCAACCACTCGTGTTGTGCGTGCTATTGTTCTCTCACGAGTGGAAGGGACCTACAGTTTTACGCCGAATCCGAACGGCCAAGTTTGAGAAGCTTTTTCTAGACAGGAAATACTCTTTGAGGATTGTCAGTGACTCGAAAGAGGTGGGGCCGTGAAAATTATTTCTGTCGCTCAGAGCTGGAATCGAACCTACGACGTCGAGGTTGGGGTCGACGCACGTACCCACAACGCCACGGGCCACCACCGTACCAACACCTGCGGAGATGATATCGTCCTGGCCCTTACCTTACACTCGTGTCTGATCATATAGCGGATATAATCAGCAACAGGGGGGTATCATCTGATCACTCCTTATCTGTTCACAGCTGTTTAATGTTCAGCATAGCGAGTTCCGCCCCCCCCCCCCTCCCCACCCACTCATCAAAAGAGTCTTTAGGAGTCCTAAAAGAACCAACTGGGACAGATATAGTGAGATTGTTGCGGCAACAATGTCGAGTACCAACATCTTCATCCCGAGCAACCCCAGTGATCTCGAACATTCAGTGGGCAACCTCACAAGAACTCTCAACAGCGCAATGGCAATGTCATGTCCAATCAGCAGGCAAAGTGGCAAGTCTAAACCTCCTTGGTGGAAGCACGAAATTAACCATCAGCTCAAGAGTTGTAGGAAGCTCTTTAACAAGGCGAAGGGATCTCGTGATGCTAAAGACTGGGAGCCCTATAAGGAACAACTCAGTACCTTTAAAACTGAATTGAGAAGGCCCAACGAACCTCTTGGAGACTTTTTTGTAGTAAAATCGAAGAAGTCTCCGAGGCTTCGTCTCTCGTCTCAACTGATCTCCTCCAAAAAATCCATGTGATCTTATAAATGTCAGCCACACTACTATCATGTGGGCACTGACAAGCTTCAAACCCTTCAAGTCAGCGGGACCTGACGGCATCGTCCCTGCGGAGCTCCAAAGAACAGCTGACTTCATCATTCCTTGGATACTCAGCATATTCAAAGGCTGTATGAGACTCAGTCATGTCCCCAGCTCCTGGAAAAGGGTCAAAGTGGTGTTTATTCCCAAAGCGGGTAAATACTCCCATGCCAAACCGAAGGACCTCAGGCCAATAAGTCTCGCTAATACCAGCCCTGTTTTCAAACTTCTCGTCACATCAGACATCATTAGTCAATATATACTTTACAAATTCTAGAACGATCCTGTAGTTCTTTATTTCGCTCTTGCCTTGAAATTATTTGTTTCGTGGTTTGTACGCTGATCTGCTCTAAATTCCTTTCCACTTTTGATTCAGTATATTCCTCAAGATTCTTCTTCAAAAAGTCTACTATAACTATCTATCTACTATAACTTTGTGTCACTCCAAGCACTAATTCGCTCTCCGTCTTAGTTTCAATACCATCCAACGCTTCATTGACAGCTCGCTGATTTCGAACAATCACGACAAAGCACGATCTTCTCAAGTATGATGTTAAAGAAGTCACATGAAGGCGGGATCTTCTTCCTAACACCTTCTTGACATTGAAGGTCTTGGTCTTCTTCGCGTAGTTACACACCATGACGCGGTCCGAAGGCTTAGTAAAGGTCAATGACTCAAGGGAATTTATTCTCTATGAGGAGACTAGAAGCTAAGATACATCTCTCCCTTCCATCTCCGGTGGGCTGGATCAATGTGTCATACGACCCGTGACGAGGATCAGCCTGGTTGGGGGCCCACCTAAAAAAATAGCTCAGTCGCGAACGAAGTATCTGGGTGACCTGGCACACTCCCAGATTAATCATGTCTTAGCTGTGCAATGCGGATCTCTGCACAGCCGGGCCTTCCCTTTATCCGCTACTCGTGGGACCAATGATGAAAAATAATAATCCTAAAAAGAAAAACAAAAAAGAGACCGGTGCTCCCTCACCGGCTGGAAGTTCTTCCAGACCAGACCTTGGCTCCTGAAGTGCTGACGGATAAGACTGCTCCAACCGCCTTAAAGACTATCAAAGGCTGCGTGGAGCCCCAAAAACCCAAAACCTGCACGGTAACTCCCACCAAGAGTTCCTGCACGGAACAAGCAATCTCTGCCAGCGGAGCTGCCTCCTCCTCGAAGGTTCCAGGACCTTCCGTTGAAGGGTATAAGGAGAGGCGTTCTGCTTCCCGGGTTCTGGAGCGCCTTAAAGATATTCCACCGGAGAAGCTTAAAGACAGCAGCAAGAGATCGTTAGCTTGGGCGACTAATGTAGTGAAAAGCCAACCACAGGCGGACACTACCAAGGGCACTACGTCCAAACGCGCCAGGTCACTGGAGGCGTCACCCTCGGTGCCTAAAAGACTGAAACCGAGTGGTGAAACACCAAATATTGCCAGTAGGCTCAACAGGCCGTATAGTGAAGTGCTGAAAGGCGACATCACTTACGCCGTATTAGATAGAGGTGACGCTGACTGCGCTATCTCTCCATTGAATTGGAAGAAAGTAGACTCAGCGATCAACGAAATCTATCTGAGCCTGGTGTTGGAAAACGGAGGAAGCTGACGATATCGGCCTCTCTGACCTGGAGCTAACCAGCACCCCGCCCAATAGTCGAGAAGACTCTCTTCTGGAGTCAGACACCGACGATGAGGCTAACTTGACAGTGGTGGAGATTGTGTCTGGAATTGAGACATACACGTTACCCGACAGCCATGCTCCGGGTGACACAGATTAATCTCCACCACAACATCGCGGCCTCGGCCGCTCTTCTTCTCCGTACCAACACCTGCGGAGATGATATCGTCCTGGCCCTTATCTTACACTCGTGTCTGATCATATAGCGGATATAATCAGCAACAGAGGGTATCATCTGATCACTCCTTATCTGTTCACAGCTGTTTAATGTTCAGCATAGCGAGTTCCGCCCCCCCCTCCCCGCCCACTCATCAAAAGAGTCTTTAGGAGTCCTAAAAGAACCAACTGGGACAGATATAGTGAGATTGTTGCGGCAACAATGTCGAGTACCAACATCTTCATCCCGAGCAACCCCAGTGATCTCGAACATTCAGTGGGCAACCTCACAAGAACTCTCAACAGCGCAATGGCAATGTCATGTCCAATCAGCAGGCAAAGTGGCAAGTCTAAACCTCCTTGGTGGAAGCACGAAATTAACCATCAGCTCAAGAGTTGTAGGAAGCTCTTTAACAAGGCGAAGGGATCTCGTGATGCTAAAGACTGGGAGCCCTATAAGGAACAACTCAGTACCTTTAAAACTGAATTGAGAAGGCCCAACGAACCTCTTGGAGACTTTTTTGTAGTAAAATCGAAGAAGTCTCCGAGGCTTCGTCTCTCGTCTCAACTGATCTCCTCCAAAAAATCCATGTGATCTTATAAATGTCAGCCACACTACTATCATGTGGGCACTGACAAGCTTCAAACCCTTCAAGTCAGCGGGACCTGACGGCATCGTCCCTGCGGAGCTCCAAAGAACAGCTGACCTCATCATTCCTTGGATACTCAGCATATTCAAAGGCTGTATGAGACTCAGTCATGTCCCCAGCTCCTGGAAAAGGGTCAAAGTGGTATTTATTCCCAAAGCGGGTAAATACTCCCATGCCAAACCAAAGGACCTCAGGCCAATAAGTCTCTCTCTCCTAATTTCTCCCGAAAACCCTGGACAAACTTATAGACCAATATATCAGGCAAGCTATCCAAGCATACAGACTCTCATCTGCACAAAATGCCTACAACAAGGGCAAGTCTGTAGAGACAGCCCTCCACTCTCTGATAGGCACCATCGAAAAATCTCTCGGGTTCAAAGAATACACACTTGTGACATTTCTCGATATCGAAGGTGTTTTTAACAATATCAACCCGGAAGCAATTTCACTTGCGCTTAGCAACCTTGGGATCGGAAAGCCCCTAGTGGCTTTCATTTATCAGCTACTCACCAGCAGAGTACTCTCAGATGGGAGACGCTAAGATCCATAGAGGAGTTAATATGGGCACCCCACAAGGAGGTGTTCTCTCACCTCTTCTTTGGAACATAGCGGTAAATGAACTGCTATTAATACTGGAAGAGGTAGGGTGCAAAGTTATTGCATATATGATGATATTGCCATAGCGGCATCCGGTAAATTCGTCTCTACTCTAAGAGACATAATGCAGAATGCCTTCGACAAGCAAGAAGCATGGACACAAACATGCGGACTCGGCGTCAACCCACAAAAAACGGATATCGTACTTTTCACCAGAAGAAACAAAGATACAAAATCCCCCAGTTTGACTCCCACTGCTGTGCGGCACTAAATTACAGCTAATCACCAGTGCGAAATTTCTGGATCTCACTCTCGACAGCAAGCTAAATTGGAAGCTCAAAAATCCAGAAGAGGGTAAAAAAAGCCTCTTCTGCACTTTTTAGATGCAAAAAGGCCATTGAATGCAAATGGGGCCTTCAACTACGCATCGCTCACTGGATTTACACCTCTATCGTCAGACCGACACTTCTGTATGGTGTCCCAGTTTGGTGGACTAAACAATACTATAAACTGCAATGCACTCAACCGAGTACAAAGACTGGCCTGCCTGTGTATCAGAGGGGCACTGAGAAGTACTCCGTCAGACGAACTGAATATTCTTCTATGGAGAAGAATTGGAAGTGGTGAATTTCCACCACTGGAAATACTCGGGAAACAAACAGCAGCAAGCACAGCCTTGAGACTCAAGACACTCCGATTGTGGTCCGAAATGAACATTGGCCACTCAACCATTCCAAGAAATTCAATTTCCTTCCTAGCCACACTGACCGCCTATTACCCCAGGTTATCTTCGAGAAGAAATTCTCGACTACCATTCCTTGCAGATCGGACTGGTTGTCTGACAAGCAAACTCTGGAAGATCCTCTGCGTATTTTCACATATAGATAAAAGATAAACGAAGGGGTGGGTGCGGGTGTCTATTCTCAAGATCTCAACATTGCTATCTTAGTGAAGCTCCCTGATCATTGTAGCGTTTTTCAGGCAGAAACCATAGCGATTAAAGAGGCGCTGTCACGGCTCAAAAACAATGTGCTATCAAAAAGGGACAACACCATCTGTTCCGATAGTCATGCTGCTTTAAAATCAGTGGACAATGTCAAGTTCTACTCAAAAACATCCCTTTATTGCAGGCTGTCTCTTAACGAGATGGCTGAGCATTTTAACATTCAGCTCATGTGGGTACCGGGACACTGCAAAGCCGATGATCTCGCCAGGTGTGGTACAACCTCATTCCTATCAATAGCAGAGTACCACCTTCCATGCCGACAGCTAACGCGTATCGTCTTTTAAAGATTTTTACAGTTAAAACCACTAATGACAAATGGCTAGAAGGCACCACCTGCCTTAAAACAAAAGATGGCAATCACTTAACCTAAAACGGTCAATCAGTCTACTTGGACTATACTACTTTTCAGCAAACCCTCATTAAGGACCCTCATAGGAGTCATAACCGGGCACTGTGTAATTGGCACTCGTGCTCGCCGGATGGGTGCCCCACAGAATGATTTTTGCAGAAGCTGCATGAATGAAGAGGAGAAAGAAAACTCTCAGCATCTTCTTTGCTCCTGTAGTGTTCTTGCTTGTCATACTACTACTACTACTTTTGCGACCGTAACTAGCTAAACAGTGCCAGCATTTGCCAGCTAAATCGCTTCACTAGAAGAACTGGTTCCAGTGTAAGGAGAAGTCAATTCGCGTCTTATTACAATGGGCCTATCCTGGCCTAAGTGTAACTACCCTTAGCACTCAACCACTGTAACCTAACCTTACCTAAACATTATCTTTTTTATTCTGTCTGGGTAAGTTTTTAAGACCTTCCAAATTTAAAACGCCTTGTAAAGTAAGTCGTGAGAAGCGTTTTTTGCTATATAACTTAGAGGCTTATGTTATGTTATGACATTTATACTGCTTGCATGAGACTTCTCAAACCTTTCTGGAATTCATTAAGTCGCTTGAGAGAGAGCATATTTACTAGTTATGTTTACTTTTTTCGCTATTTTTATAGAATACCAAACATCCGTTTTGCTACCTTCATTTTCAAATGTGCCCATAGATTTTCTATTGGCTTAAAGTCTGGGTTCTAAGCTGGTGTATCCAATATCTTTTTTTTTATAATTTGCGCCTGCTCAAGGGGTTATTAATACCCTTAATTGTCCGGGGTCAAGACACAGCACGGGCCGAAGGTATAGAGGGAGAGAGAGAGAGTGTGTACCTGTGCACATTGGTCTTAAACATCTGCGGGTTGTAATCTATGGGGAATATTGAGCTGGAAAGAGCATTCCATATTCGTGTGGTGCGGCTAAAAAACGAGTCTCTAAATTTCACTGTGCGTCCGAAAGTAGGCTTAAGGTTAAACTGATGTGCATTCCTGGCGAGACGTGTATTGCGGGTGAATTCAAGGAGAGGAGGAATGCAGTTGGCTAGCTCACTTGAGCATCGTTTGTTAAAATAACCATAAAACACGGACAAAAAAGACACGGTACGTCGATGTTCAAGCGAGTCTAATGAACCCGCGATATCGTCTCCAATAAGTTTTATCGCTCGCTTTTGGACTCTATCTAGTAGGTGCAGGGTGGTCTTGGGGCACCAGACCAGATATGAGCGTTATACTCAAGCTTAGGGCGAATATACGCCTTATAGATTAAAGCCAAATCAGAGGGGGTGAAGTACTTCTTGCATCGATTAAGGAAACTCAAACATTTCGCAGCATTTTTGGCGACCTCGAATATATGATCGTTCCAACTAAGTGTTGTGTTGATGCACATACCAAGGATGGAAAGTTTTCCGGTTTCGTCGATACAAGCGCCATTCATGGATAATGGCAGATTATCAGGGGTTCGCTTTAAAGACAGCAGACAGCATTGAGTTTTGGAGGCATTGAATTCCACTCTGTTGTTCTTACCCCAGTTAATTATGCTGTCCAGATCAGAATTCAATGTGCTTGACATACGCTGCCGTTCCAATATTACGTCCGAAGGGCAGGGTCGTGAATTTTGGAACGAATATGAAAAGCTGAGGGTGCTGTCATCAGCGAAGGAGTGAATTGGATTTGAAGTGGCAGACAGGAGATCATTTATAAAAATGAGAAAGAGTGTCGGAGACAGAACAGTGCCTTGGGGGACACCAGCATTTATTTTGTGAATATCAGACTTGAACCCATCCAAAACAACTTGTATTGAACGGTTCGAAAGGTAGTTTCTAATCCATAGAAGCAGAGATTCATCAACACCATAGTCACGCATTTTCTACAAAAGAGCTTGATGCCAAACTCTGTCAAATGCTTTAGAAATATCAAGCGCAACTATCTTGCTTTCGCCTGCATTGTGCAAAGATTGGTTCCACTTTTTGGTGAGATAAGCTATCAAATCACCAGTGGACCTGTTGCTGTCGGTCATTAAGAAGCTTCCGCGATTCAAGATACTTCAAATGCTGACGATTTATCAGCGTTTCCATGACCTTAGAAAGAAGGGAGGTAAGTGCTATGGGTCGGTACGAGGTGGGTGACGAAGATTCGCCCTTTTTAGGGACGGGCTGGACAAATGCTGTTTTCCATCTACTCGGAAAGAGACCTGAAGAGTAGGATAGATGGAAAAGCTTACGCAGTGGTTTTGCCAACGAAGAAGAACACCTCTTCAGAAGTATTGGGGGAATACCATCCGGGCCAGCGGATTTGTGCACGTCGAGATCTTTAAGTACTCTTGCAACTGTACGAGTGCGGAAGTGAATTTGTCCCATGGTAAAACCAACGTTCTCGAGTACAGGTGGGGACAAGTTACAATCTGGCAGTGTTTAGCTGGCTGCAAAATGCGCCGCAAGCAGATTGGCTTTGTCCAAAGAGCTGACAGCTGGGATGTCATTGTAAATGAGCGTGGGAATTGAGGATGAGGCGGAATTCCTTATGTTTTTCACAAATGTCCAAAAGTTTTTGCTACTCTTGGGACATTGTAGCATTTTTTGTCTCAACTTTTGTTCATGGGAGAATTTCACACGTCGAGTTATTGCATTGCAGTCATTTCTGGCCCGTTTTTTCCGGTTTTCCTCAGTAGGGTTGGCTTTGTATAACCGGAAATTCAACTCTCTTATTCTGATAGCCTCTTTGCAGCTCGAGTCATACCATGCATTTGGTCTGGGTGTGATACACTTCACTATATGCGGAATGAAGGATCTTATGCCCAGCTGAAGAATGTTTGTGATCATATCAGCAGCGGCATCCACGTCACTATCGAGGAAGCATAGTGACCAGTTAAAATTCCTAAAGTAGTTGTTGAGTCCGCTCCAATTGGCTTTCTCGTGTAGCCATACTGTTCTTTTCGGAATTTGTCTATTACTGTTTGTGGCGAAAACGAGAAATAAGCTGATACGACACAGTAGTCTGACGAGCCTAGAGGCTCATTTACAAGCTGGGTCAGATTGTTTACCTCAGCAAAGATTTCAACGTACCTTCCTTCGGGTGTTGTCTGGCCCGAATGTCGAAGCCAATTAGAATTGTGTACATTGAAATCGCCCGCAATGGAAATTTCAGTGTGAGGATAAAGCGAAACAATTCTTAAGATGGAATCGGATAGCGCATCAAATTCGTTAAAAGTTGAATTGCTATCCAAGTTTGGACTTCTATAAATAAAGCAGTAGTGGATTAAATGCTTACGGACATGGAATTTTAACCACAGAAAATTGAATTCCGGATTGGAACAGAGGCCGTATTGTGGTTGAAGTTGGTAAGCTACATCACTACGCACGTAGATGGCGTGACCGCGGTGTAAAAAGAAAAGCGGCACTAAGCTATATAAAAGCAGAATCAAATCCGATAAGTCGGTATTTTCGTCTACCTGTGTTTCACTTAGCGCCAAGACGGCTGGTTTGTAGCGGGATAAATGGACGTACACAGCAAAGAGATTCGTTCTAAAACCGCGAACATTACTCACATCAACTCTAAAATTTCCCATAGATTACAAGACGGAGATACCAAAAACTAAACTCCGACTAGATAGGCAACTTGAGATTAGAAGTGTAGATTCAAAATTAGCTTCCCAACAACAACCAACGTAGGTGTTATGCCCATACATTGATTAGAATTGGTCCACCAACAAAGGCACACTTCTAAATCCGCTACGTCAGATGCTACGCACTCAAACGGGAGTTGCGACTGAGAATGCGCAGTAGTGGCTTGTGAAGGAAAGGGGCGAGAGGGAGCGGACCGGACGCACTCGACACCGACACACTTCACTACACTGCACACTTGTTTTTGCTTTTGTTATGATTTTTTTGTATATTGTTTCGGGGCACTCGTGATGTAGCTGTGGATGTGATGGACCGCGACACTTTGTTTATTTTTTTTTTAACGCACACGCGTAATGCACCGTCAAAGCAAGTGCACTGGTCGGAGGCTGTCACAGAACTGCAACTCTTGGTGCAGTTATTAAGCAGCCACGTCTTTACCGTAAGTTCATTGTGCCTCGCATCGTTGTCTTGATAGAACTTTAAGTGTAGTTTTCTACCGTTAACAACGCCATTAAAACGAAAATCGATGGCACTTGTAAACAAATGACTTTGCAAAAACTTTGCACACCATAACAGATAACTTACCAAATTTAACGGTTGGAATGATCTTCTTGTAAATTAATAATAATTTTAAAGGTTTTCGCCACACTCTATTGGACCTGTCGTTGTAATACAACATTATTTTTGTTTCATCACAAAATATGACATTATCCCAGTACTCGTTTCATTGCATGGTGTAGTCTGTAGCGAAAGATAAGCGTTTTTGTACATTTTCAGAAGAAAGTATTGGTTTTTTCAGTGCAACAACTTTATGACTGCTCATTGTTTATCAACACTTGCCTTTCAGTCTCATGGGAAAATTGTACACCACATTCCTGGTTTATTATTCTGGACAAAGTTTGAGTGGATATTTGAGGGTTTTCATGCACTTTTCTTAGTAACCAACCTTCATATCTGTCCGATAACTTTTTTGGCATACGTTTTGGTGCAATATTTTCTAACCGATTTCCAAGTTCTCGGTCAATTGGTTAATGAAATATTTTTATACCAATTTTTTTTCTCGATTTAAGAACACGAAGTTAAAAGAAAATACTTTTATTGAACATAGTACATTGTGACGTGGACACAAATCAACCATAAGCGCCATCGAACACCATTCGGAATAGTATAGTAGCTATAATCCGTCGCTATAATAATGCCACACACAAACCACCACCACCACCAAAGTCTATGGAGTACATGGTGCCGGAGGGATGGTTGATGTGTTGCAAGCGAACGGGACAAAGTAGCACCGGCGCCACCGTACAGTTATACAACCCCGGGTGTACTGTGAACGGGACAGAGCCGCGCCGCCGCCACCGTGCGGTTGTACATAAACAACCCCGGGTGTACTGTGAACAACACAGCGCCGCGCTTGCGCCAACGAACAGTTACAAGACAGACATTACCGCCATTCGGGAAATGCGATGGTATGGGTCGTACAAAAGAAAGATGAGAAACTGGGAACTTTGCCGATAGAACAGAAATGGAAACTATGTCAAGAAGCCATCAAAGAAGTGCCACTGATGTGTTGGATTTTACGACACCACCAAGAAACAACCCTTGGTTTGACGAGGAGTGCAGGCATGCACATGTAGCGAATCAGGCAAGGAGAAGGCAACCGGCTTCTCAGAAGGAAAAAGAAAGAAAGAAAAAGTGTTGCAATAAGAAGGAAATCAGAAAGTTTTACCACAAAGTACAACAAGCATCCAGAGGGTATAAGCCTCGGACCGAAGCCTGCTGGCACGAAAATGGACAAATAGTAGTAGAATCGTAGTCGATGAGAGAGAGAATTTGGAGAAATCACTTCTGTAGACTGTTAAACGGCGATGACGACCCCAATACTGCTGCCAGGTAGAAGGTTCCACTTAAGATGGAAGAAAATGAGCAAGAATTCAGTCCTATCACTTGGACGAAGTCAATATAGCGATATCTAGACTGAAGGCGAACAAAGCTGCTGGAGCAGACGGACTGTCCGCGGAACGGTTTAATGCAGTTGGAGATGATCTCGACGCACCACATCGACGTCTCGGACAGAGCGTTATTGGGACAATGCAACAGAGAACGTCCTCGAACGAGATGGCGCACACAAGTGGAAAAATACCTAAATCAACCAGCTTGGGGCAGCTGGCTAATGATCGTGCTGCATGTTCGTTGAGGCCCAGATCCACCCCGGATTGTAGCGTCTAACAAGAAATAATGCCAAAACGACAAAATAATCGTTTTTGCTGCAATGCGAGCTAATTGCAAAGTTGAGCATTGTTGTGATATACGATACTCAGTGGCTTGCGATGCAAAATGAAACCTAATGAAAACACTTAGATACTATGATTGTAGTAAGGCAGATGTTAACCAAGTGTATCAAGAAATATTCGTATGTAGTACATATACGTCCTGATTGTAGCCTTACACCTTTTCATTGAGGAGTCAATTGCTTAATATATAGTCAAAAGACTTCAAATAGACTCAAAATGGCAAAAGACTGCTGATCAAAGAAAGGACCGATAAGGGGACTTTGCGTTTAGGAGAATATTTTTGTCCAATGTGTATAAATGTAAGCATGGGATAAAAAAACCGGGAAGCAAAATTATTTATGTATGGAAAAACAAGGAGTAAATAGTTCCTGTACATAGTGCCGGTGGGGTGGTTAATGTGTTGCAAGCGAACGAGATAGACCTGCGCTGGCGCCATCTTACAGTTATACATGAACAACCCCGGGTGTACTGTGAATGTGACAGAGCCGCGCTGGCGCCAAATTCGCAACTCATTTGGATTGAAAACGTCACAAAATGTATGAAGCGCGTTTTCTATAAATGCAGTTTAATAACAGTTCTTGTTTCGCTTGAAATATGATGCTTTTTGCATGGAAGTGCAATTTCCAGTTAATTTTTGTGGCCGAAATAGAGAACAAGAAAACGGAAATTGTAAGATGTTTGTTTATTTGAGTAAAGGTTGGATATCATTATATATACCATACATACACTGGACGTCCAATACAACGAAAAATAATGTTCGTTATTCAATATTTTGTATCAACCTTACTGGTATTCTTCGAACCATTTGATACATGTTTTGAATCGACCACTAGTGTTTTGTTTGGTGAACTGAATTTGCCGATCAAAACTTCTTCCATCATAGCCATCTTCTTTGATATTGATGACTGCTGCTTTCTCTTCAAATTGATCCGCGTATCGGGTGTTTGTATCGATATGTAACGTGCAAAAGAAGAATATCGAAACTAAACAGCGCAAGTTCACCAAGTAAAAACGAGCGATAATTTCGGGTTCGCATATTTTTTATTATTGAAAACTCAATCCAGTATGTGAGCGGATGTCGGTGAAGTAGTGTAATAAAAATGCTATTGTAGAAAACGCGAATCAAATAAGTTGCGGATTTCAAGGCGAAAGGATAAGCGGTTTCAACAAAATAAGTTTAAGATTAAATAAAATAAAAATTAACACAAATAATTTACTTTTATTTTCAGAAGACAAATCACGTGGCTACAGTTGGACTACGAATATGTGCAAAAATTTTGGAAAGATTTAAAGGCGCAACTAAATAGTTTGAAACCTCAGATAAAAGAAATTGATAAACGGAAAAAGGTGACTTCATAAACAAACTACATCACCAATTGTGGGATCGGAATTTTGAAATTTGTGATATTTGTCGATTTGACTACAGGTTTTTTTCGCGAATGCAAATTTGTCTCGCTACTTGTCACCTGAGATTTTTTTCATTAAATAAAGATTGTTTTCAATATGTACATGCGCATTAAATTTATATTGCTGTACGATTTCTTTGGAAGCTCAAACTTCGCACATATGTAAATAATGAATCAGTGGCGTATGTGAGTTCTACATACAACTATACGTTTACATTAAAAAGTTTACCGGCTTACATTAACTGGTGAGCTGAGTTGGAAAACCGGCATTGAATGATGGTCTAAAGGAAATGGGAAAATTCCTATTTATTATGAAGAATTTTTTGATTACACATATCAGCGAATTTTCCGCTGTCATCTTGTTAGGTAAAAGAAAAGGAAATGCAAACTACAGAGGGGACCTGCCTTATAGCTGGGTCTACTTTCACAATGTCGAGTCTCGCCCTTCCCCCGAAGCAGGTCCTTCATGGATCTCTGACTGTTTAACGCAAGACTGCAACCGACAGACATAAAGACATACACGGAAAACTGTTTCAACACTTTCGTGTGTCTCAGTAACCGTTGCGGTCTCAGTGTCGAATTCAAGATCCCCAACGAAATTGCGGAATAATTCGAGTTTGTACAAACGCTCACCTACAATTATAGTTTTGTATCGTTGACCACGCTTCTCCTTACAATTTACTTCAGCACTCATTTCGAAAGTGCTCCACATTTCGCTCAACAGAAACCTGTCAAACGAAGATATTGACAGATACCTGTACATATTGAACGAGACATAATTGAACAAAAAAATAAAACGAACGATAGACAGTACGACACCACGCTATACACGAACGAGCAATGAAAACTTGTACTGCAATGCGACACTTGACGCACTACACCAACAAAAAAGTATAAGAGGAAGTTTTGACACTGAAATCGTTCATTGAGAACGTACAGACTTTAATTGTAAAGAATTGCAGAGTTTCTGTTAACATGGAATGGAACTCTAACATTCGGGCTCTCAGATCTAACAACCCCAGTATGTTTCCACAAATTAACAAATTCTTTCGAAGACAAAATAGCGATCTTCCGTGTCTTAAGCTTCCCCGAACGACAAAAAACGAAAAAAATTCTGACTAATGCAGATATTGATCCAAAAAACACTGTTCTAGATGATAACCTTTGTGGTAGAAGAACCGCAAGATAAAGTTGAAGTACTACTATAAGGTGAACGGAAGTGTTCACCCTTACCACAACTTGGAGCAAGCTAGCAACGCTCAATAACGAGCAGATCTGCAGCAATGGCGATTTTAGAACATGGATTTTGTCGTGTTCGCCGTGGAAGGGGTTCATCCCCGTTCAGTTCGAAGACAGATCTTCAAGCGATCTTTGCATCACTAAAGAAGAACAAATCAGTTGTACTAAGACACAATAACGAATTATCTGAGCATTGGAAAACTGCGATTGTACAACCAATAACCAAGCGAGGAAAAGAGTCTTCGAATCCATATAACATCCGATCAATTAGTCTCCTTCCGAACATCAGCAAGGTATTGGAGAAGGTGAAAAATTGAGATCTGATCAACTGGAAAGAAGAAAAACACATAATTCCGGATAATCAATTCGGTTTCAGAGCGGAGCATGATCTTTTCTAAAGTCATCGGGAAACACAACCTACACGACACCACGCCCAGTAACGGACTAAGAATGTTGGATTTTGTCATGGGACGTAACCTCTCTGTTGCTAGCACGCGGTTCCCACACCTCAACATCCATAAAGGGACCTGGCGGTCTCCTGATCAATCAACCGTCAACCAGATTGATCACGTTCCGATCGACGTCAGATACTCCTCCAGTATTCTTGACGTCCGAACGTTCCGAGGAGCCAATATTGACGAGAGAACAACGCAGTCGAGGAAGAACACCAAGGTTTTACGTCGAATGGCTACAATCGCAAGGGATTGCAAGGATTTTTGCCAATCGAGTCTCCCAGAAACTCTCTATAGGTTCCACACCGCCTGTACAGACCATCGAAGAGGAATGGAGTCATTATAAAAAAAAACCCATGGTTTGACGCATCGAACAACGAGAGCTGTTCGTGAGCTCTACGAACAGAAGAGAAGGGAAGAGAACCGGCTTCTCAGAAGAAAAAAGAAAGAGCATGAGAAGCGCGCGGTCGAGGAGATGGAGAGGTGTTATGGCATCGGAATGACGTCCGAAAGTTTTATCAAAGGGTAAAACAATTATCCAATGGATATAAAACTCGGACAGAAGCCTGTCGGGATGGAAATGAACATCTGGTAGTAGAGTCGCAGTCGATACTGATAATCTGGAAAGATCATTTCTGTAGACTGTTGAACGGATGGCTGGGTGCTGTGGGAATCGGGTAGGCAGTGAATGCCGTCAACTTGGCGATGCCCAGTGTTGCAACTTTTCCTACACACCAATTGTGCTTATTTTACCTCCAAGTGGTAGCCATCGGGTACTGGTTGTAGTTCACCCGAGCTCAACCTGCCAATCTTATAAGTGCGACCTCTTGTCCTAGGGCTTACAAAAAAGGAACTGGCCCTCCAGGTTGGGGGTTGTGCCGTCGGGGTAACTGCCCGGCCACACAAAAAACAACACTTACGAAGCAACAACAAGCCTCGGAAACGGATGATTTTACTGATGACGAACCCTGCAAACGATATACGCACAACGACCTTCGGATCTGTACGTGGAATGTAAGGTCCCTTTATATGCCACGTGCAGCCGAACAATTCACGGAAGCCCTAGACTGCTGCAAAGCAGATATAACCGCCATCCAAGAAGTTCGATGGGATGGACCCGGCAAAAGAAGGATGAAAAACTGTGATATATATTACGGTGATTGCTACAAGCAACCAAAACAGCGCCTATTTGGATGTGGATTTGTCGTTAGAGGCAGACTTAGGCAAGAAGTCTTATCGTTCAGGTCAGTGAACGAGCGCCTCACGACGATTCGCATCCAGGCTTAATTTGCCAACATAAGCCTTATATGCGCACATGCCCCCACAGAGGAGAAAGATAACGACACCAAAGACAGGTTCTATGAGCTCCTGGACAAAACGTATGAGCAATGCCCTAGCTACGACATTAAAATTGTTCTTGGCGATTTTAACGCAAAGCTAGGAAGAGAGAACATCTTTGGTAGTACGGTCGGGAAGCACAGCTTACACGACACCACATCCGATAACGGATTTAGGCTGATCGACTTTGCTGCGGGGCGAAATGTTGTAGTAGCCAGTACAAAATTCCCACATCTCGACATTCACAAAGGGACATGGCGATCTCCTGATCAATCAACAATCAATCAGATTGATCACATTGCGATCGACGCAAGGCACTCTTCCAGTATTATAGATGTCCGAACGTTCCGAGGTGCCAACATTGACTCGGACCACCACCTTGTAGTAGCCAAGGTAAGGTTGCGGATATCCCGAACACCGCCAAGACAAAGAGATACTGTGAGGAAGTTCAACGTCGGCCGGCTACAATCGCAAGAGATTGCAAAATCCCTTTTCGATCGTGTCTCGCTCAACCTCTTAAGATATCCTACTCCGCCAACATCAAGTAGTACCAGTGGCAGCATTGCCAAAAAGTCATCAGAGATGCCGCCTCCGATGTGATGGGTCTCAATCCGCCACCACAACGAAACCCCTGGTTTGACAATGAGTGTCGGCAGGCGAATGCAGCCAAGCAAGAAGCATACAAAGCGGCACTGCAGAGAAGGACAAGAGCTGCTCGGGAGCTCTACGAGCAGAAGAGGAGAGACGAACACCAGCTTCTCAGGAGAAAAAAGAAGGAGCATGAGAAGCGCGCGATCGGCAGAATAGAGGGATAGTACTGCAGGAATGAGGTAAGGAAGTCTTACCAAAGGGTAAAGTTAACCAGTCAAGGTTATAAACTCCGAACCGAAGCCTGTAAGGATGATCAAGGGAACATCGTAGTAGAGTCACAGTCGATGCTGAGGATATGGAGAAACCATTTCTGCAGACTGTATAACGGCGACGAAGAACCAAATTCCGCTGTCAGGCAGAACGAACCATTCAACCCCAATGAAAGAGACGATGAAGATCAACAATTCCGTCCACCCGACCCGGATGAAGTGAGGATTGCTATATCTAAACTGAAATCCAACAAGGCTGCTGGAGCTGACGGCCTACCCGCCGAGCTTTTTAAAGCCGCAGGCGATGATTTGGTAAGGTGCATGCACCAACTCATCTGTAAAATATGGTCGGAGGAAAACATGCCCGATGAATGGAACCTCAGCATTGTTTGCCCGATCCACAAGAAAGGAGACCCCTTTGACTGCGCCAACTATCGGGGGATAAGTCTCCTTAACATCGCCTATAAGATATTATCTGCCGTACTGTGTGAACGCCTAAAGCCATTCGTCAACAACTTGGCCAGTCCATACCAGTATGGCTTTAGGCCAGGAAAATCCACCATCGACCAAATATTCACACTCCGGCAGATTTTGGAGAAAACCCAGGAGCAACAAATCGATACCCACCACCTGTTCATCGATTTTAAGGCCGCGTATGACAGCATTTATAGAGACGAGCTATACAGAGCAATGTCTAGTTTTGGCATCCCTACCAAACTCGTCCGTTTGTGTAGGATGACGATGGAGAATGCACGCTGCTCCATCAAGGTCGGTAAAGACCTAACCGAGACCTTTGATGTCAAAAAAGGATTCAGACAAGGCGACGCCCTGTCATGCGACTTCTTCAACATCGTTCTTGAGAGAATTGTTCAAAACTCAAACGCCAACACCAGAGGAACAATCTTTCAGAAGTCCGTCCAACTACTCGCATATGCCGACGATATTGACATTATCGGAAGAACGCAGCGTGATGTCAAAGGCGCTTTTGTGAGTATTGCAACGGAGGCCGCGAAGATGGGTTTAGCGGTAAACGAGGGTAAGACCAAATATATGCTGTCAACAAGGAAGGACACCCAACACCGACGTCTCGGTCAGAACGTCACGGCAGACAGATATAACTTTGAGGTAGTTAAAAAATTCTTCGGGTGATTTTCGGTCCCGTCTGCATAGATGGCGAGTGGAGGAGGAGATACAACGACGAGCTATACGGGCTGTTCAGCGACATCGACTTAGCCAGAAGAGTGAAGATCCAACGATTGATATGGCTAGGTCATGTAGAGCGGATGGAAACCAATGCTCCGGCCCGAAAAGTCTTCGAATCCACCCCCGAGGGACGGCGCAGTAGAGGAAGACCGCGACTCAGGTGGCGCACGCAAGTGGAAAGGGACCTCAACCAACTATGCGTGCGAAACTGGAGGCAGCTAGCTAAAGATCGAGCTGGATGGAGACGCTTGTTGGTTGAGGCCCAGGTCCACCCCGGACTGTAGCGCCACCTTAAGTAAGTAAGTAGACTGTTGAACGGCGATGAGGACCAAAATTCCGCTGTTAGGCAGAATGTTTCACTCAATCTGGACGATGACAGACGCGAATTCAGATTTAGACGACGTCAAGTTAGCAATATTTTATTGAAGTCTAACAAAGCTGCTGGAGCGGACGGATTGTCCGCTTAAATATTTAAGGCAGCTGGAGATGATCTGGTTAGACGCATGCAACAGCTCATCTGCAAGATATGGTCTTAGGAAAGCATGCCCGACGAGTGGAATCCCAGTATCGTTTGCCCGATCCACAAGAAAGGAGACCCCTTCAACTGCGCCAACTATAGAGGGATCAGCCTTCTTAGCATTGCGTATACGATCTTCTCTGCCGTTTTGTGTACCCGCCTGAAGCCGTTCATATATAATCTGATAGGTCCATATCAGTGTGGCTTAAGGCCAGGAAAGTCCACAACACACCAAATCTTCACACTACGGCAGATCCTGGAGAAGACCCAAGAAATGCAAATCGACACTCACCATCGGTTCGTCGATTTCAAGGCCGCATATGACAGCGTGCATAGAGACGAGCTACACAGCGCCATGTCTAGTTTTGACATTCCTGCCAAACTCGTCAGGCTGTGCTGGATGACGATGGAGAACTCTCGCTGCTCCATCAAGGTCGGTAACGAACTCACCGAGACCTTCAATGTTAAAAACGGTTTTAGACAAGGCTACGCGCTCTCGCTGAGAATCTTTCATAAGTCCGTGCAATTGTTAGCATACGCCGATGACATTGACATGATTGGCAGAACACATCGAGCCGTCAGTGCGGCTTTTGCTAACATTCAGACGGAAGCGGCTAAAATGGGCCTGGCGGTGAATGAGGGCAAAACGAAGTATATGCTGTCTTCAAAAAAGGACATACAGCATCGACGTCTTGGACAGAGCGTCACAATGGGAAGCTATAACTTCGAGGTAGTCAAGGACTTCACTTACCTCGGCTCCGGAGTAAACTGTACAAATAACATCAGTACCGAGACCAAGCGTAGGATAGCTCTTGCCAACCGCTGTTTCTTCGGGCTCAAGAGGCAATTTAGTAAAAGAGCCCTCTCTCGAAAAACCAAGTTGACTCTATACAATACAATGATCATCCCAGTCCTGCTATACGGCGCGGAGGCATGGACAATCTCGAAAGCGGATGAAAAAGTCCTTGGTCTCTTTGAGAGAAAAGTTCTACGCACGATCTTTGGTCCTGTTTGTGTTGACGGGTTCTGGAGGAGAAGATTCAATCACGAACTGTACGGGCTGTACAGCGACATGAGCCTAGTTAGGCGTCTACGGATCCAACGCCTACGGTGGCTAGGTCATGTAGAGCGTATGGACACCACAGCTCCGGCCCGAAGAATCTTCGAATTCGAACCCAAGTGGAGAAGGACCTCAACCAACTTGGTGTGCGAAACTGGAGACAGCTAGCCAGAGATCGCGCTAGTTGGAGAGGCATGTTGGTTGAGGCCCAGGTCCACCTTGGAGTGTAGTGCCACACAAAGAAGAAAAAGAAGAAGAACGTAACCAATTACCCATTTACTATTCCTTTTCTTACCCTTATCATAACTTAACGGAATTACTCCACAAGAGGTATCATACTTATTGCCATTTTCAAGAAACACCTGAGCCCCACCGTAATTAAGGGAAGAAATAATGGGATGAATACAAGAGATATGTATATCCGAACCATTTCAAAATCTTTAAAATACTAATTTTACACAAAAATGAGTTGAAGACCTTATGAAAGCTGCAAGACAGGTTGAAGAACTCTCCGGCTTTCAAGACGGACTGACGTGTTTCTTTTTTCCTCCGAGTGAAAGTAGCACGCGAGTAAAGAAAAAGTTTTGATAGCGATTTTATCAAAACAGAAGCAGCCTAGTGCGTAGTGTACGAGACTCCGGCGAGGAACATCCCGGGTTCGATCCCGAGGGTGACAATTGTGACAGGACACTTTTTTACAGTAAAAAAAATGTATTATAACTTAACATCTGTGAGAGACATTGTGTGTGAAGGGAGATGGAGAAAGAAGAAAGACTCCGTGGGTATAAGTAAAGTACCGTCGAATAACGCATCGAGCCACCACACCGGCACATCAGGTCACCAGCAGATTACTGCAACAAGTAGCGACGGGGAAGAGGAGGATGAGACTACAACCGCAGCCAAATCTAGTGAAGCGGACAGCTGTGAAGTTCACACCACTGGCTCCAGCTGCGACGTCGTCAGCAGCAGCAACAACAGCTACAACCACGGCAGCGGCCAAACATACCACAGCCTCAACAACAACAACTGCAGCACCATCACCAGTTGCAATTAAAATAAAGACGACAGCGGCACAGAACTCCGCAGCCACAACAACAGCATCAGCAGCAGAACTGTTAGCCTGCACGTCGGCAGCTATCAGAAAAATAACAACATCAACAAACACAGCTTCAGTCGAATCATACGATGCAATTATGTACGAGTCGGCTGGAGGGGAAGGACGGTACTTGGGCGCTGGCAAAAGATATCGAGACCTATAATCCTCCGAGGCGGATGACGAGGAGGAGGATGTGAGGGAGCTCTCCGAAGTAGAGGAGAGGCAGAAATTGCTGGCGGAGCAATCGAGGGAACTAGCCGCGGTCGCCAAGATCATGCGCGACAAGCTAGCGGCGAGAAAAGCAACTCAAACATCTGCATTGCAACAACAACAAGCAGTGCCAAGACAAGCAGAAGCAGCGAGAACAAAAATAACAACAATAGCAGCAGCAAAAAGCACAACAGAAACCGAAGCAGCAGAAGCAGAAGCAACAGCAGCAGATGCTGCAGCAGCAGAATCAACAACAGCAGGAGCAGAAGAGGGAGAGATGTCCCGGTCCTAGGGGCCAGGTAACCTGAGGCGAATACGGATATCAGTTCCATCTTGCTGGCAATACTAGCACAGATGGCTCAGATCCAAAAGAGCCTTGTTGAACAAGCTGAGCGCACAGCTCGACTCGAAAAACGGTTCCTTCAACAAGCAACTCGACTGGACTTTATCTGATCGGAGTTGTTTGGCGAACAAACGCAACAGTCAATACAATGGTTGCGCGCGCAGCTATCGACTTTAAGATTCTCGCGGTGAATGTAAATTCTCTAAGAGGGACAACTAGAAAACTCACTTTCGGCCACCTGTTAAGAGACCACAATCCTGATGTGATAACGGTTAGCGAAACGAAGCTCAATCAAATGCACAAGCTCAGGCTTAGTAATTATGTAATAGTCCGGAGAGATCGCGCCCACCATGAGGGCGGAGTCGCTCTTCTAATAAGAAAAAAACATTCCCCATAACATCATGTATAGCAATGAAGCGCGTAGATTCCAGTTGCTAGAGACGTGCATCGCATGCATATCGCTTTCGGGAGTTAAGCGACTATATGTGATTACTCTTTATGCACCCGATAACTTAAATCTCGATCACATTTTCATTTCAGAGCTCGAAGCTCTTCTTGTAAGCCTTTTTGTAAGTCTGGGCTCAGAAGAGCATTATGTTATCATAGCAGGAGACTTTAACTCTAGGCATAGAGAATGGAGTTGCAATAGAAATATTAACCGGAGGAATGCCTTAAATAACTGGTTGACTGGATCTACTATTGTTGGACAGACGACTGACTTTACTTGATATAGATAGAAGCACAAGGAACTGCTTAACCACGATAGAGTACGATAGTGATCATCGTGCTTTTTCAGCGGTTATCCAGATCCCGAACGAGGTGGTTGAACTGGGGGAATATGCCCAAAAAAACCCTTATAATTACAATAAGGCTTGCTGGCCTCGTTTTTCCAGGGCTTTATCCACTGAACTCCGGTCGAGTGGGATCAATCCACCAAAGAACAGAAATCTTACAAACGAAGAGGTTGATGGGAAACTCAAACGAATGGACAACGCCATACTACGTACAATGGACAAGAAATACCGAAGGTAGTGCACTTCGATGACATTGATATTTATCGGAACACCACCATCGACGCACTTCAC
Source organism: Eristalis arbustorum (assembly GCA_916610145.1). NCBI lineage: Eukaryota > Metazoa > Arthropoda > Insecta > Diptera > Syrphidae > Eristalis > Eristalis arbustorum. The sequence goes on from OU744317.1 coordinate 66,095,352, forward strand.
GTGCACAAAAGTAGACTTCTGTCAAGACTTAAACTCTTGCACAGACGGTTTACAGACCCTAGAAGTCCGGAAGTTAGATCTCTGAAGTCTGAAATCAAAAACCTTCAACAATTAATAAAAATCAATTACAATTTAGCGATAAGCTCGCACTGGGGCGATAAAATCCGGGCTGTACGACCCAACAATCTGGGTATGTTCCCGCAAGTAAATAAAATATTCAGGAGGAAAGATCAAAATGACATTCAGATCGTTCGACTTCCCAGAACAACTGACAACGAACAACTACTGACCTCAATCGATATTGATCCAGATGAGGCTGGGCTAGATGACCAGGAGAAGGTTGAAACAATTGGTGCTGTTATCCCGAGAGTGTATACAGTCAACGAGGTTCGTATGCCGAACCACGACCTAGAGAACAGAGCCTCGTTAAACCACTTCTATCTCATAATCAATCAGTCAATGGCGTTTGGAGAATCACGGTTTTACTAGATTCAATGACGAAAATATGGCAAACAATGTCGTTGCCAATCATGGAAACCATATAGTGATTTCCCAAGAAGATCTCCAGGGGATCCTTAGATCTATGAAGAACAAGAAATCAGCTGGGATAGATGGTATCCCGAACATTGTGCTTAATCACCTCCCTCCAGCGGCAATTGACATTTACACTACACTGTTCAACAATACGCTCAGTAATACTTATTACCAAGAACATTGGAAGACAGCTGTGGTGCAACCAATCCCTAAACGGGACAAAGACAAAAGCATCCCGTCATACTTCCGATCGATAATCTCCTTCCTTGCATCAGCAAGGTCTTCGAAGAGATTGTCATTCGAGCCCTGTAAACGTGGGTCGAGGACAACAATATTTTACCGGACAACCAGTTTTGTTTTAGGGCGGGGCATTACACCAAACATGCCGCGTCAAAACTGGTATCCGACATTCAATGGAACAAAAATAAGAAAGAGTGTACGGGTGCATGTCTAATCGACTTAGAGAATGCGTTCGACACCGTTTGGTTAGAGGGCCTTTTCCTTAAGCTCGTTAGACTTACCTTACATAAACCATTGCTATACATGATATACAACATGATAACAGGTAGAAAGTTCTTCGTTAAAAGTGGTGGTGTAACTTCTACCATAGTTTTTAATATCAATAATGGTCTACAACAGGGGTCTGTTGGCTCCCCAATATTGCCTGCTATATTCACTGCAGATCTCCTAAGGTCAATACCGCACCTAATCGCATATGCCGTTGACCTAGTGGCGTACAGATCAGGTCTTAGGGTAGAAGTCATTAATACCTTCTTGCAACGTGACTTAGACAACACTTTGAAATATTGCTATGACTGGAAGCTGCTTATCAACTTTCAGAAATGTGTAACGATCCTTATCTGTACCCCGCTGGCCAGGGCCTCAAGGGATACGCGCGTAAACTGGAAGAAGTTCGGCATAGGTGACCCGTAGGGTCAGCCATTAGCTGTGAAAACTGTAGTCAGATATCTCGGCATTTGGTTGGATCATTTTCTGTATTTTGACAAACATATAGAGAAGGCTCTGACCAATGCTAGAAAAGCCTTTGCTGTGGCAAGTAAGCTGTTTTACAACAGCCAACTTGATACCAGGGTGAACGTAATAGGTCTGTTCCAATTGATTTTGTGCACAGAAATTCGTAGTTGAGCAAATTGTCTGAAGTGGGGGTAAAAATCTCTCTTTGAGAGAGTAACTGTGCACAAATTCATGGAACGACGTTTCGTAGAAATTCACAGAATTCAAGAAACGTCAAAAAATATATTCGATTCCTACTTATTCAATTCTGAATGAACTGTCGCTTATTGCTTTTATTTTGAATTTGACAGTCTTCAATTTTCTGCCCACAGAATTTTCTGTGGCAGAAATTCGCAGGGTGAGGAAATTGTTTACTCTCTCGTGAGCACGCTCTTCTGTCAAGAACTACGAAAAAATCAGCAAATGGAACGGCTTTGGACATTTTTCCTGTGAATTTCGGTGAATTTCACAGCAATTAGAACAGACCTAATTGGAACAGACCTACTATAAAGTGTGTTTGCAGAGATTTGATACATATTTATCTTGCTTCTGGGATATTATTATAAAGGTTTACAATTTTTAGTCGCTCGTGAATGCTTTGAGGGAAAAACCCTTCATGTAAATTGTATTGTGTGTATATATTACAATAAGAAATAAGTAAGTATAAATAAATAAATAACTAAGTATATAAATAAATAAATAAATGACAAAAAAAATACAGTCAAACAAGAATATATACAAAGCTGGCAAGTGATGATGCTATGCTATGGAGGTGCTGCTTCCGTTGCTAGATTAAGTTCTTTTATGAGTGGGTTATCGGCAAGTTCACATCCCGATAAAAATCTAATTATCTATAAAAATGGTACAGTTGTTGAATGTTTTTCATTACCATTAGCGAGCTATCAACTTGGAAAATATGTTCAAATTCGTTTTACTTCTGAAAACAATTTTTCTTGATTACACAATTCTTACTTCTTTTCAGCTCTTGAAATAATTTGTTTTCTTCAAATGTGTAAGAGAAGTTGTCTGTATCGACAATAATTTCGGGATCGAATTCCAGTTTAAAGTATTGCTTGTTAGGAACTGGGATTAACAGTTTTTGCTGTAATGATAAATGGCTAAAATGATCTTGCCTTCGTTAAAAGAGGCAATTTCAATTTTGTAGGCAAATATTTACTCTGTCGTTGAACAAGTTTGGTTGCAAGATGCCTGTCCTTGCCGATGCTAAATTCTGCTGAATACTCCCAACATTTTTCCTTTAGGAAGTTTCATAGCGAGTCCTTCGATTTGATTAGATTTCTCTAGGACAGGTTTTTGGTCTGATTCGATAACCCGTCATTTTTTTTCATTTTAAATTCATTTTTATTTACTACTTCAGGATAAACTTACATACTCGACAAAAATGCTTAAAACTATTTAAACGAACAGTGTTTCTATACTAACTTACTGGCCCTCGGCGGTCACTCTAAGCTATACTTAAAGTTAAACCACGTCTTTCGACTTAAACTAGCCTTATTTATTGTAATGAATGCATACTATCTGTACAACTTAGGATTACGAAAAATTAGCAAGAACAAATTTTTAGATAAAACTTACATACTACTTTAAATTACTTAAACTACCTTAAACTAACATACACATGTATAGACATGTGTATATATATCTATACACATGTAGATACTGATGCAATGCAATGTACAATAGTATATACATCAGTACACACAAATGTACGTGTATATACCTTTTTTTTATTTTTTATTTTTCATATGTACATAAGTGAGTCGGCCATAGGTTGCAGTTTCTAGATTTGTATCTAATTCACCGCAAGACGGAGACATAAGGGGGTACACACTACCCTTTCTACCCTGGGTCTAAAGGGTTCGACGCTGGAGTTCCTTCGCTCCCCAGCCACCAGAACTTTTGGTGCTGCTTAGCGACATCCCTTATATTCCGCCTCGATACAGCTGTACTAAACCAAAGGAGACCCTTCTCAGCTCGTTGTACGACGGAGCAGTCGTGGTTGAGTCGCCCATACACAGTTGACCTGGCTTGTAACAGGCCGTTCATATCTAAATGAACAAACGCTTCTGGAGGGACGAAGCCACTGTGACGTACCCTGTCGTCGTAATGTGGATTGGAGTAGTAAGCCCCCGAGATCAGGTTATTGTCCGAGTTCATCGCTCTCGCAGTGTGACTTCTTATCAACTTCACCAGGAAATTGTCCACTCGTATCAGGTTCGCCCTATTGTATAAGACCTCATTGGAGTAGAATAGGTGAGCATTGGCCGTATGAGGGCCATGTAGCAGATCGAGTTGGCTGTTGCAGAACAGTATCTTTGTAAGCGCAAAAGCACTTCGGGCCCTGTCCAGAACAGCATCTACATGTTCGTTAAAATATAGATTCTGATTTAGCCCGCTCCCAAGGTATGCGACTACAGTCCTTTTCGCCAGTGGTTACCTGTGTCGTCCAACAATGAAGAACTTTCGCCAATTCTTTTTTTGTATCCGCGGAAGCTTTATACAACGGAGTCCTGAACAGAATAGTTTCCGACTTCTGAAAGTTGATATTCAACTTCCAGTCATCGCAATCTCTCATGAATGTGCCGAAGTCACCCTGCGCGAGCGCCGTCTTATGCTTTACCAAACGCAATGCCGGTAGTCTAAGAATTCAATTTTCTTTGTCGACTTTGTTTGTGGGTGACAGATGAACAACGTAAATGGGTAATTTCCACCCCTCTCTCCTTGCCTTAGCTGTGGTGAAGGGCTTGACCCCGACGATCTCAACGCCGTTGCACACTTGCTCTTGGAGCATTTGGAAAACCCCCTCCGCTTCGATCAGCGTGGGGATCTTTACAAGAATTGACTTACATTTCTCATTTTTGGAAAGGATGAGAAGAACTCCAGTGTTGAAGTCTTAAGACACCCTATAACTTTGTTATATTGGTCCACCGTCTTGCAGAAAACCGAATATATTTTAAAACCTTTATTTTTTTAAATGAAAAAATTACCACTTCCTATGGCTTCTTTACATACCTTGGCAGTTTGCTCTACATCTGGCTTGTACAGATTTATGGGTGGCACTGTCTCCTTTTTTTGTGGCCGCTGCTGTTGCTGACGAACTGCTGGCTGTTGTTGTTGCTGCTGCTGTTGGTCTGCTGTCCTCTGTTTCTGCTTTTCTCGATTTATTGGCAGTTGCTGCTGTTGCGCTGTGGGATGTTGCTGTGTCGCTGGATGCTGCTGCCAAGCTACTTGAAGTTTTTTGTTGGTTGTCAGCCGCTGTTGTTTTTTTGCCACTTTTCGGTGAGATAAGCTATCGAATCACCAGTGGTTCTGTTGCTGCGGAAGCCATACTGTCGGTCATTAAGAAGCTTCCGCTATTCAAGATATTTCATAAGCTGGCAGTTGCTGCTGTTGCGCTGTGGGATGTTGCTGTGTCGCTGGATGCTGCTGCCAAGCTACTTGAAGTTTTTTGTTGGTTGTCAGCCGCTGTTGTTTTTTTGCCACTTTTCGGTGAGATAAGCTATCGAATCACCAGTGGTTCTGTTGCTGCGGAAGCCATACTGTCGGTCATTAAGAAGCTTCCGCTATTCAAGATATTTCATAAGCTGACGATTTATCAGCGTTTCCATGACCTTAGAAAGAAGGAACGTAAGTGCTATGGGTCGGTACGAGGTGGGTGACGAAGATGCGCCCTTTTTAGGGACGGGCTGGACAAATGCTGTTTCCTATCTACTCGCAAGAGACCTGAAGAGTAGGATAGATGAAAAAGCTTACGCAGTGGTTTTGCCAGCGAATTTGTCGGATTAGTACATTGCAGTCATTTCTGGCCCGTTTAAACTTATTCCGGTTTTCCTCAGTAGGGTTGGCTTTGTATAACCGGTAAGTTAACTCTTTTATTCTGATAGCCTCCATATTTCGAATTTAGACTATTTCATTATTTAAGAGGCTTTTGAACTCACTTTCAACATTGACATGATTAACCATTGTACCAAACTGATTACGGGTATTTAGAATTTCCTGTGTATTATATGTAAAACTATGTCGTACTTATGAACTATGTCAACTTTACCTATTCGAATCGATTTTCTCAATTCTCAGAGGTTGGGAACACATTGGAACTAGTACTAGATGGACAAGGTATAACGGCATCACCTGCAAATTTTAAAGGTCGCTTAATATTAGATTCATATACATTACTTAAACTAAACTTTGGCTGTTCTTATGCCTAACGCTAGCATAATTTTTAATAAAACCTTGCTGTCGGTTTTCGAAGTATTCTATGCGGTTCCTGTTACATTTAGTTACTGCGTTTCTTTTGTTCTTATTTATCCTGTCAACTACTTCAACTTAATAGATGAATGAGAGGAAGAATTATACAATTCGTCCGCCTTTGCCATTTGTTCTTTAATTGGTAATTTATTTTCCAGATTCAAAACCCGTATTCGTTGCGTAAGGGTATTGTTTAAACGTTCCCCATCTGCATTACCAGTGTGGCTATTTGGCTTTTGATATATTTTTCGGAACAGATATCGATCTCCTCCACAGAGCAATTTTGCTGACTCCACCGAACGAATAAACGATGATAGGCTGTAGTTTCCATTCCCTTCAAAAGGCTAAAGAAAACGGAATTAATCAAGAACCTTATCGGAGGACATGGAAAATATTGAATGACGTTGTTCCCGTTTAATTTGTTGTTCCTGCTGATGGTTTCTCTGCTGGAACTGTTGTTGTTCTTGATGCTGGATATGTGCTTCTTGCCGTTTAATGATTAAATGTAGTATTTCCATTTTTTTCTTAAAAATTTAAATTCAAAATCGTTAGTTTTTCTTCTATTTAAAGAAATAATGACACTTCAATTATATATTTATTTTCTCCTCTCAAAATACCCTTCTAGTAGTACAATACAAAATAAAGGTTCGATATAATTCTTTGGAATTATGCTCCGTCGACTGCGCCAGTTATGTATCCAGTTAAGACACACGTTTGTGATTTGAAGGTGGTCTAGAGAGAAAACTTTATTTTCATTCATATTCTTAACATATGCTACGATATTTCTTATGACCTACTTAATACTACGCACATATTTACGTAGTCAGCAATCTACTTGAATTAGCAATCGGAAATGCGAAAATATGAATGTGTTGTGCAACAACGATCGAATTTACAGAATGCTATGAACTTCGTTGTGCTGATGCAACAAAGTCAATGAACGTATCGAGCTGACTAATTCGAGAGTTTGCATTTTGGGGTGAGTGTACTAACGTAACATGCGGTAATCTCAGCGGTCAGTTGAGGGACTTTCGCGAATTGAAGACTGTATTGCAGAAAATTTAACACACTATCCGAATATATTTACATGGAAATTTAATAACATAAAATACCCAAACTAAATTCTCCTTAGGCGGAGCAATGTGCTTGTCTACTATGCGTAGGTCTTCATTAGACCAGGAGGCTACCGTCTTGGCTGTGAATATCTCAAGCCATTCGAGGGTTCCTTCGCTGTCGTATTCATTCATCATGGCCGCATTATTGACTTCCTTGTCCTTAGGAGACCTCCCTTCTGGTGAAGAATTCTTCCAGACGCTGACGCACGTAAAGTATTCAGGCTCAAGCCTATGGAATCCGTTGGAGTCGGCACAAAACTGTAGATGTGGTTGCTAAGAAGCGAGTGGTTGCTATTATTATTATTATTATTATTATTGCCGCATTGTGAAAGTGACAATTGTAACAATATGTACTAGACCTACAGTGATGCTATATGAATCCATTTTCTTATCCGGCGTTAAATTTTATTTTTTGTTTTTCGGGTCACTGGCTTAATTGCGAATAATTACTAAAACCGGCTGTTGTATTCTGAGCGGAATGGTTTCCGATTTCTGAAAGTTGATATTAAACTTCGAGTCATTCCACCCTTTCATAAATAAATTAGGTCACCCTGCGCAAGCGTAGTGATCTCCTCGATCGTTTTTGCCTTTTCTGTACACGGTCAAGTCGTCAGGGTCGGGAAATTGCCAGCACCCTTTTTGGAGACCATTTTTTGCAGCTAATGGCCAGCTGATTGAGCTTGTAGCAAAGCCTTTCTAAGCATACGGTGTCGAGGGCCTTCTCCAGGTCAATCAAGCATGATTCGTGGATCGTTTGAAGATCTTCCAACGGAATGAACGGAGATGAATCCCTTCGTCGGCGATGGCAATCTGCCATGTTTACGTCATTGAGCCCAACAAAGCCGATGTTCTCAGATCGTCATTGTTACAGCTCTTCTCGAAGTTGACAGTTGCTAGCTTGCACGCTGTTCTCGAGGTCGTAGTTTGGGCGAACACTATCGTTCATCGTATAAACTTCCTGATAAACTACGCCTAGTATTCTTTAACTTTTTCTTGCGGATACGAAACTTCTCTTTTCTTTCTCTACATGTAAAGTCCTTAACCTTCTAACACCGTTCAATTAGAAGGACTTTTCTTTAAGCGCAATCTGCTGGGCATTAGTAAACCACTACTGTATAAGGACTGCAAGTATATTTGAAGTAAAAAAAAGTGAGGGATCTATTAGATTAATAAGTTATTTTCCTCACGACAACTTAATCGTTCACAGGTTAGGCAAAAATATCGAAGGTATCACTTCGATTCATTCATGAGAGCTTACAGTGATTGAAAGTTGATTATCAACTCGATGCGTGTGTGAAGCCATTAGCAATATCTGGATGCTGTTCCACCTACCTAAATTTATTCTTACTAAAACGATATCTTTAAAAGCATGCGAAAATCTACATTATATGTATTTCCACTCGAAGTCGATCACACCTGTGTCAAATTCCAACGAGACACACCAGTTATATACACTAGCACTCAAAATCCGACAACAGGCAATGCTAATTCAAATTAATCAAATTAAATTAAAAACAAAACCGCTTGCTTAGTAATTTGTAAAAAACAAATGCCGGTCATTCACAAGTTCAAGTTCCGTTCATTCTGTTTTGTCAGGTAATCGCAATGTTAAGGTAGGTCATAAGTTAGATTGCAGAATTTGAATGAAAGAGTCTTGTTTCAATCAGATACAATGGAAGGAGGACATATGCCACTTCTAGCCCCTCAAATTAATCTGACAGCTTTTTTTTTATGTGAATATGTATTAGTTTATGCGAAAACTTGAACGCCAAATAATCACCACCAAAAAGGGATGGAAACTAAGAGACAAGTCTATGTTCGTTAAGTTCATTCAATTATGTTCTTAGTATGAGACTAACATATTCCATTAAAGCGACATTTGAAAACTCACAAGTTCAGAATAAACAAAATAGGTCTGTTCCCATAGTTTCTGCACCAAATTTTGAAGACAGTCATATTTTCAGGAGTGGGGGTAAGAACCTCACAGATGGAGCAAAATATCGAGAAAAGACGGGAACGCAATTAAACCAAATGTGTAACTTATGCCATTTTTAAGACCTTGTTGGGTTTTGTATCACGTGAGAGGCGATATATGTTTTATACGACTTTTTATAATGAATAATCAATAACCAGCTACAATAATTCTTTTTTAAACGTATGAGCTTAACGAACAGTGCCGTGGAATACTTTCCAATCGGAGCCAGTTCTGGCATTTTGATGGGCAATCTCGCTAATTTCTGAGTGCAGATATTAAAAGCAAGATGGCGCTGCTCTGTACTTCTAACAAATGTGCGTAAATTAAAGTGGTATGAGTGAATTGAGAGCGGAAACGCTTAAAATCTGAGGTGTGCTTTGGTGGATCTGTGGTGGACTAGGAGTTTTCCAATGGAAAGTTGAATCTCTCTTTCATTACATTATCTCTAATTTCAATCAGAGAAAATGTATGATAGATACCCGACTTTCTCGTGTCTAGCCCGTTGATTTCGTTTGACAGCGTTTTTATAACATTTCACACTTGTTTTTTATCTGTTTTACAGATAGAGTCAGTGAATACGTGTGGGGTTTGCAAACAGCTGATAACGTGCAAATGAATATGAATAAGTATATGCGAACAGCTGATGAGGTGAATTATCTGACACTTCAAATTATTTATTTATTTCGAATTCGTTTACATTACAAAACGAGACCTTTTTTGCCTTGTTACAGCATATAACACCGAGGACAACAAATTAAAAGCAAAATCAATTTAATATAATCCTTCTGGTGCGTGCGGACTTTTCTGCAAATGGAGTCAATGATCAGAGCTATACGCAGTGAGTGAAATAAAAACGTGGGAGGAGCAGAGGTACCCAATATCATCCATCAGAAAAGATTCTATTCATCCCGCTTTCTTTTTATCACATTTACATGTTTTTCATTCACAGGTAGCAATATTCTTCATGGTATTGACGCTATATCAGAAGTTGTTGTCGAGCTTAGTTACTTTGTATACATTTCTGTTTTGTTTATGTTATGTAATGCAAAATGTTTTCTTTTAGTGTGACGATTGCTCGTTATGTCAGTGGCAACTGCAGAACTGCTATCCTTATTATCACCTATGCCAACATGCAGCTGAAAAGACGCAACAAACCCCCATAATAAAGAAAATACTATTTAATATTGTTAAGTGTATTTTATTGAAAATTTATGAAAGCATTTCCACACCACCCGTGAGGTATGCTTATGGTGCGTTAACCGATTTTTTTACCGGGAGTTCGGTTCCCCAAGACGCCTATTGCACCCGAACTAGAACGAAATAATATACACCTAAGTCTGTTTTTACACGGTAGATTGGATCCAGAAGAAGCCGTGTAAAAAAAAAACCGTGTAAAAAAAGACATTGATCGTATACAAAAATGGGTGATTTGTTCCTAATCTCTAAAACCTATTAATATTAGTGAAAAACAAGAATTTTTAAGAACAAGAATTCATGTTTATTTTATTAAATCAAATATATAATGCTTTCTTTAACAGCATCTCTAGTGTATGATGAAGACTTAACAGATAGGTTCGTTCCAGAAATCACCGATTGCCTAATAACAATTTCATTTTTCTTTATAGTTCTTATTGTGGCTTCATTTAAACCGAATGTTTTACCAAGAGCAGTTGAGCCTTCTCCATTTCGAAGGCGATCTAAAATTTCAATCTTGGTTTCCAAAGAAATTGCCGTCCGTTTTAGTTTTATATCTGATATTTCCTTTTAGGGATACATAACATATTTAACAAAATTAAAAAACATAAATAACTGAATAAATACAAAATATTTTTTGGCTTACCTTTTATCTTAATGCGTTAAAATTAAATTTAATGGAAAATCAAATTTGCCTGCAAAAAATTTCTTTACCAAACACGTCTTATTGCATTGACAGTTCACAAAATATTAACACGTTTCAATTGCTCTGACCAGTAAATTTTATTGTATGCACATAAAGGGAATTCCCCTAAATAAGTGCTATTCACATTTGCTTTGACCAGTAAAAATTGCATGTACGCGCTAAAAGGGAATTCACTTAAATCTTTAAGCTAGTGTTTTTTTTTTTTTTTTTTATTCATTTTTATTTTATTTTTCAATTCATTTACTTACATGCTAGACAAAAATGCTTAAAACTAGCTTAACTAACTTGACAAACGTTCTTACATCTAGCCTACTGACCCTATACGGGTACTCAAAGCTAATAAAAACTAAATTTAATAATGCCTTTCGGCTTGAGCTTTTTTTTTTGTTTCGTCTTTTGGATTCTATTAATAACTTAATATCTTATGCCAAGAAAACTGTTAAAAAACTTGGCTTTTTTGCTCTTTTTTTTTCTATCGTAAACTAACTTAACCTAACATTAAAAACTTAAGGTACTATCTTAACTATGTCTGTGACACACGGACGCGTGCACCAGGGCAAATATGTTATGTATATGCCTAACATATATAATTTATACGCCGTGGTGCACCTTATTTTGTGGATTTTTGTACTTTTTTTTTTTTTTGTTTCCTTACGCTCTAACTTATAACCTATGTAAGTTGGCCACTATGGTCAACTCGCGCGTCAATATGAGAAGCTACCCGCGGCGGAGACTGGATTTGGTGTAACCACCAATAAAATTGCCGTTCTTTGGCAGACTCTCTCCTGTCTCGAGCAGAGATCGCTCTACTGAACCGGAGGAGATCCTCGCGACTGCGAGCGACATCCCGTTCGTATTGAAGTCGCCTGTCCACTGTTCGGCGTACGACGTGGAAGATTACAGGACATCCGTGTGGATCCTGTATTAGGCCAATTGTGTTGAGATAGAGGAACGCCTCGGGAGGAATAAAGCCGGAAAGGCGCACTCTCTCATGATACATAACGTTGGGGTAGTAAGCCCCAAAGATCAGACTGTTGGAAGAAGTCATAGCTCGTGCAATGTGCCTTCTGATCAGCTTAATAATAAAATGATCTATCCTGTTGAGGTTTGCCTCGTTGTACAAGACCTCATTGGGATAGTACTTCTTGTACTCAGATTCGGAAGTACGATACAAACGGAGACAAGTCCGAAGACATTGTCTCTCGAACAACCTCATCTTTTCCATCTGGGAAGGACTCACGTTGAACCACAGTGGACAACCGTATGCCATAATTGGCCGGATGAGAGCCATGTAGCAGATTACCTTCACCCTGGTATCAAGTTGGCTTAAGCTAGTGTTCGCAAACTATCGATAGCACTATCGATACTATCGATGGTTTAAGACTTTTTTCTTTCATAAATACTTATTGTGATATGAACATACTTCGCAAAAATTAAATTTGACAAAAAAATGTTAAGTACATAAAATTTCAAATCGTGCTAAATGGAATAAAATTGTGTAAAAAAATTAAAAATATTCAATTTTCAAACCGTGTTATATCAAAACCGTGTAAAAACAGACTTAGGTGTATTAATATATTTTGTAAATAAATCGAAAAATAAATAGAATAGAGGAAATAGAAATAAAATTAAAATGGAAGACAAAATGTATGATTTGTATTTTTTTTATAAATGCGAAACGCGGAGAATTTTATTCCTGAAGCTGGGATCACTTAAGGCCCTATTCCAAAACTTCAACAAAAGAAATGCGAACGCTAGTAAAATATTAAGTTATCTTGCATCAAACAAATTTCTTTTGTATGATTAAGAGCGTGTGTGTGTTCTACGAAATCTGGGGGTGGGGCAACCTGATTGCATCCATAAAATTACTTAAACGTTGTAAATGTCAAACTTGTGGGTGGGTCTGCCATAGATATTGTAGGCAGAGGCAAGCTGCATAAATTACTTTCACGCACTTTCCGATACAGCCAACCGCAATCATAAACAAAACTTTCTTTCTTTTATAAACTCATTCACATATATGTCTACAGTCTATTTGACAGAAAATGTTGGTCTATCATGTAGCCTGCTTTGCAACCAATCTGGCCGCCTTACAGTAGACTGACTGCTGATAGCCCGCAGTCGTATTATGTATTATGATAATTATGATGAATGAAAATTCAAATTCACATTCGAAACCAAATAACGGCGGAAAAATGAAGTAAAAATATGTTCGTTAAGTGTGCCCCGGTTATTTAAAGTTACACCATACTGGAAAAACGCATTGGAAACTAGTGTAATTGTGCGTTGGGTTTGAAAATTTTAACATATTTTGCCGGTGTGGACGATTGAAAGTAATATAAAATAAAACTAAGCAAACTCAGACTAATGAAAATGTTGGTTTTATATCTAATAATGGAAGAACAATAAATACGTAATTTAATATCATCGTGAATAAACAAAAGTAAAGGAATTTTTTTGCAAATACCAAAACAATTAGTTTTAAAATTAAAAGCAATGTGCAGTTCATTAATTGAAACTTAAATTACTGAAGAAGAACACTATACATTATGCGCTTTTAACATATACATGTACATATTTGGGCAAATGAGTATACATCGCCAAGAATATCATCGATTCATGCATTAACAAGCGAATTTGTTTATCCAAGTATTTTGTTCAACAGGCATATATCAAAATACCACATACTAGCGAACAAGCAATAATTTCATCAATCATGTCCATTCGACCTAGTTTATATTTGTAGGGTTGAGTTAATAAACGCTTTAAAATTGTTCAAGTATATTACCTTAATTATTCAACGGCCACGAAAAAAAATGTATTTTGTAAATTTTTAACTGGCGCAGTCGGTAGGATTCTGTTCAGTAGAATTAGAATCCAGTGAAACGAGCCGTAAAAGTTAACACGAGCGCCCCAAATACGTTCGGTACTGTGGGAACTAAATGTTCTCACAGTAGCGCACCGACTTAGCGTCAGCAGAATGCTGCAAAACCGGTGTGCGAACCGAACCGAACGTGGAAGTAATGCTGATGCAGCGTCTGGGCAGCGCATAGGGTTAAGTTACACTTAAGGTAATTGTAGCTAGATGTAAGGTAGAAATATATTTTTAAATAAACGGAGCTTCACTCGTTGTTTAGCCTCCAAGAGAAGAGGTCGTGTTTTATTAACTGGCGCCCAACTTCCCGGTCTTTCCAAAATTCCTAGTACTAGGAAAAGTGAAATAAAATAGTAAAGTTGAACTCCGAAATTCCTTGTTAAAGGTAAACAGAGTTTTGTTTAGTTCCGGATTATTCAACGTAATCATCAACAAAATACGACGAATCGAACAACGAACCCTGGAACCCTTGGAGATGAGAGCAGTATTTCAAATAATGTGGATATTATTGTAAGGATTTAATATTGTTAAGCGTTAGTGAACTAAGTGCTTTTTTTGTTACTTAAATAAGAGTGAATTGTGTTAGTAATAGTGATAATTATCTGTTAGTATCGGTATTAAAGAATAGAAAATTATGGCAGAGAACATTGCAATAGCAGTTCAAACAGCAGTAGAGACTGCGTGTTCAAGTATCATGCGGAGAATGACAGAGATCATGAATGAAAATAAAATATATAATCAAAACATTCAGTCAGAAGTATCCGCTTTAACCGCCAAACTTAATGAGGTTCAAATAAGTTCGCCTCCAGTGGTATCATACGAACCTGTGCGCGTCTCTAATACAGGTTTAATATGCCCTATCTCATTGGATTTAGTAAAGTCCCTTCCAGAATTTTCCGGTGAACAGGCTAGATATGTAAGTTGGCGACAAGCTGCTAATACAGCAGTTGACCTTTTTCGAAAATACCCCGGCACCGAAAAATATTACCAAGCGGTTGCCATAATTCGAAATAAAATAGTTGGATCAGCAGACCTGATCCTATCTTCATTCAATACTACATTAAATTTCGATGCAATAATAGCCAGGCTCGACCAAACCTATTCAGACAGACGGCCTTTACACGTTCTAGAAAATCAGTTGAGTATTTTAGTACAAGGCAAACTGAATATTTCCGATTTTTATGATGAAATCGAAAAAAATCTCACTCTAATAATGAACAAAATAACAATGGAATATTCCGGCAACAGCGAACTGATAAGTTCACTGTCAAACAAATACCGTTCTGACGCTTTACGAGTATTCATTTCGGGACTAAATAGACCTTTCTGTAATATCCTTTTTTCGTCTGGTTGTTTAGATCTTCCCTCAGCTCTTGCCAAAGCACAAGAGTTGGAAGCTAACCAATACAGATATGAGTTTGCAAGAGCTTTTGACTCCCGGCACACGAATAACATTGTTTATCGGAATAATCCACATTTCAGGAGAACAACAGAACCACAAAATAACATGGTCGTAAGACAAGAAGACAATGCAATGGATATAGATCCAATGTCTTCTAAATTCCGGCACAATACTCGATTTAATTCACAGCAACACCCTTCCAGTAATAGAAACGTATCAGCCATTCAAAAAACGTCACAGAACCAATTCGGGAAAAGACATCGCGAATCTGATAGATCTACTTTACCAAAATTTCAACGTGTGAATCACATACAACAGCACTTAAAAACTAACCAGAATGATAACCTTATAAACCAGGTTAATTTTTTAGAGTAGGGTCGGCACTACCTTTTATCAAAAAGAAACTTAATAATTGCCTTCAATTAAAAATTCTTATTGATACAGGTACTGCCAAAAATTACATAAAGAAGTTACCACATTTAAAACACGTCATTTCAAACAACAATAGCTTTATTGCTAAAACCCTTAATGGACAGAATAAAATCACAGAAAAGTGTAAAATGAATTTATTCGGTTATTTAACCGATTTTTATTTACTTCCGCAACTAAGTACCTTTGATGCTATAATCGGCTATGACTTTCTAAAGCAGATACGAGCTAAAATCGATGCCGAAAAGGGTGTATTAATCCACATAGGTGGAGAAGAACCTTTCGAGTTTTTAAATTGTGAAAACGTTAATGCCATCGATATCGATTGCAAAACTGTCCCATCCGCTTTAAAAAATCAGTTCAAAGAACTGATCAAAAAACATGTAAAAGTCTTTGCTGAAACCGAACAAAAATTACCATTTAACACTTCTGTTAAAGCATCGATTAGAACAACAAGTTCAGAACCCATTTATTCTAGACCCCGACCATATCCTATGGCACATATTGATTTCGTCAATAATGAAATTGAACGACTGCTAAAAGATGGTATTATCCAACCGTCCCGTTCTCCCTATAATACACCTATACTGGTCGTTAATAAAAAGGGCCTGAACACGGATAATACAAAGAAATTAAGATTGGTATTCGATTATAGAAAACTAAATGAAAAAACGGTAGCCGACCGATATCCGATTCCAGACATATCTGTTATACTCTCAAATCTGGGTCAAGCGAACTTTTATTCAATAATAGACCTAAAAGCTGGTTTTCACCAAATATTATTGGACGAAAAAGATAGAGAGAAGACAGCTTTCTCAATAAACCATGGAAAGTACGAATTCTGTAGGCTGCCATTCGGTCTTCGAAACGCTCCGAGTATATTCCAACGGACAATTGATGATGTACTTAGACCCGAAATAGGCAAAAGCTGTCATGTCTATGTAAATGATGTGATTATTTTTTCTAAGACCGCAGAAGATCATTTGAAAGATTTGGACAGAATATTTTCTAAACTTTACGAAGCTAATATGAGGATAACCTCGGAAAAATCAAAATTCTTCAAAAAAGAAGTCGAATTCTTAGGCTTTAACGTTTCGTGCGATGGTATTAGAACATGTCCCCAAAAAGTTAGTGATATTTTAGGTTTCGAAGTTCCCAAGTCCTTAAGAGCACTGCGAGCCTTCCTTGGACTTTCTGGGTATTACCGCAAATTTGTGAAAGACTATGCTCTCATTACCAAGCCACTAACGAAATACCTAAGCGGTGATAATGGACATATAAGCTCTCACAAGTCAAAACATATTAAAATCGTCTTGGATGCAGAAGCATTGGAAGCATTTGCAAAAATTAAAACCATCTTGGCATCGGAAGATGTTCTCCTTTTGTATCCAGATTTCAAAAAGCCTTTTGACTTGACAACAGATGCTTCGTCCGATGCTATAGGTGCTGTGCTTTCACAAAACGGACGCCCTATAACAATGATATCCAGAACTCTAAGCAAGACGGAACAAAATTATGCTACCAATGAGCGTGAAATGCTCGCGATAGTATGGGCTTTGCAAAATTTAAGAAACTATCTATACGGGGCTCCCAAAATTAACATTTTCACTGACCATCAACCGCTAACATTTGCCATGTCTGAAAAGAATCCAAATACTAAACTCAAAAGATGGAGAGCATTTATAGAAGAATACTCACCCTCCTTTTTCTATAAGCCCGGAAAAGATAACAAGGTTGCTGATGCGTTATCACGGCAACACATAAATGTGGTTAGTACCTGTGGTTCTACAATCCATAGCGAAGAATCATTATCAAAAGTAATACCATCGGTCCCACAACCGATAAATACTTTCAAGAACCAAATCTTCATAGAGCAAGGCTCTGAAGATAGCAGAAAAACGAAAATCTTATTTCGAAAACAGTTGAGGCATTATGTTAAATTTTCTTCCTTAACGAAACTTATTGAATCTATGAAGGAAATAATCAATTCTGATGTAAACAATGGTATATTTTGCACACTTGAGGTTCTAGGTAAAATACAAAACTATTTGATTAATGCGTTCCCAGGAGTCAAAATGAAGTACACTAAGAAATTCGTACAAGATATAACGAATAGTGATGACCAAATGGATATTATAACAACTGAGCATAACAGAGCACACAGAGGACACGCAGAAAACTATAAACAGATTACTTTTTTCCTCACATTAAAAAGTTATTAAAAAATCTTATAACAAATTGCAAGATTTGTCAGGAAAATAAATACCAGCGAAAGCCGATTAAGCATCCGATATGTCCCACACCAATTCCTAAATACCCCGGTGAAATTCTTCACATCGATATTTATAATACGGGAAAAAAATACTTTATAACATGTCTAGACAAATTCTCTAAGTTTGCGATTATAAAACATATTAGCTCCAGAAATGCAACGGATATAAAAAATCCTCTTACAGAAATTATATCACATTTCTATCAGCCAAGGCTGATAATTTCTGATAATGAAGGTGCTTCCATATCCAACTCAATGCAAACTTTCGTCAAGAATTGTTTCAACATATCATGGCACACTGTCCCTGCTCTTCATAGCGAGAGTAATGGTCAAGTGGAACGTCTGCACTCTACTCTTGCAGAAATAGCAAGATGTATCAAAGCGACCACTACTGATATAGTTGAATTATTGCTGTTAGCTGTCTATAAATATAATAATACCATTCACAGCGTCACTGGATATAAACCTTCTGAAGTGTTCCATTGCTGTAACAGCAAATTAAAAACGGAAATAGTACAAAAACTAGTATCAAAACAGGAAAAAGACATGATTTATCACAACAAAGGTTCTACCCAAAGGCAGTATAATCGCGGAGACAAAGTCTATTTGAAAAGAAATAAAAGACTAGGCAACAAAATATCAAATCTTTACAGCTTGAAAACCATACAAGCAGATTTAGGAACTGCTGTCATAATTGATGGCAGAGAGGTTCATAAAAATAACCTGAGGTAAATTTTTTCCTCATTTTCAGGATATCTCTATTTTCATCCGCAATCGGAAGAATTACGGATTATTCAAATGCCCTGATTATTCCAATACCAAACGGCGAAGTAGCTGTCTACCAAGAGTACTTATATTTAAAACATGTAACAAATTTCTCCTTATTGGAGCAAATCCTTAATGACAATTATAATCTTATTACTGTGCTCAGAGACGAACAAGGCAAGGAAATACTCGAAAACGATATACAAGAGGTTACACGATTGTCGAGAATCCTAAAGCCTCCAAATAAAACAAAAAGAGCAATCGATTTCCTTGGATCCGCCCTAAAATTTATAGCGGGTACACCATATCATCAGGATTTCGAAATATTGAAAATTAGAGAGAGCGAACTAATTAAAACAAACAATAAGCAAGTAGAAATTAATAAGGATATAGAACTCAAATTTAACGAACTAACAGATAGAATAAATACATTAAGTAACCATGCAAACACTAATTATGAATTCTTAATAATGTTAATGTCAAATAGAAACCGAATTGTTATTCAAAATCTTTATAACGTTGTCAACGCAATCGTTTTAGCACGGAGAAATATTGTGAATCCTCTTATGCTTAACATGAACGAAATCGATTTTATATTACTTAATGAAAAAATGCTTACTCCACTAAATGATTTGTTGAATATAGCAGATGTAAAAATATATTATTATGAGAACTCTTTTGTATACTTAATAAAAATGCCTTATGTTAAGAAAATATGTAATCTTTTTTTAGTTGCACCTGTAATTCATAATAATAAAGTCATAGATATGAAAAACAATGTAAGCGCAGATTGTAATGGAAATAATTTAGCCTAAGCGAATGTAAAAAGTCTTGGCTTTACAATTATTGTGTTATAGATTCAGAAGATAAATGTTTGTTTCAACTTTTAAATCATCATACAGCTAGCTGTCCGACCACATCAGCATTTCATATCGACAACATCCAGACCGTAAGAGAAGGCGTAATAGTAGTGCACGGCGAAGAAAATAATGTGACGGAAAATAATCAACAAGTGTCTCTTAATGGAACATTTCTTGTTACATTTAAAAGCAACGTCACCATTAATGGGAAAAAGTATTCTACATCTCAACCATCCGACATAACTCAACTACCAGCACCAAAGAAAACTTCTTTGAGAGAAACTAAATTTAACGAAAAGTTATCATTGCCGTTTCTTCATAAACTACATATAAAAAATATCGAAGAAATCGAAGAACTTAAAAGTTTCACTCAAACCAATAACTGGCTATGGTACGGGATATCTGCTGCCCTTTGTATTGTCATAATAATAATACTATGCATCAAATTACAACCAAGAAATCTGAACATACAACCAATCATCCCTTCAACAGAGATGAAGATAATTGATCGAAATAAGCTAAAAGAATCTATCGAAAATATTATGAACGCGGACGTTCATATTTAAGGTGGGGGGCAGTTAACACGAGCGCCCCAAATACGTTCGGTACTGTGGGAACTAAATGTTCTCACAGTAGCGCACCGACTTAGCGTCAGCAGAATGCTGCAAAACCGGTGTGCGAACCGAACCGAACGTGGAAGTAATGCTGATGCAGCGTCTGGGCAGCGCATAGGGTTAAGTTACACTTAAGGTAATTGTAGCTAGATGTAAGGTAGAAATATATTTTTAAATAAACGGAGCTTCACTCGTTGTTTAGCCTCCAAGAGAAGAGGTCGTGTTTTATTAACTTAAAAAGTGTTAACATGTAAAAAGTGCGGAACACAGTAATCTGAAGCAAAATTTAGTAGATTACGAAGAAACAAACACACAAAAGCACAACCTGGTGAGAAGAACATTACGAAACAGAATTCTAGACGACAACAGAACAATGGCGATAAATATAACTGAGAAATACTTTGCCATGCTTACTGAAATCTTAAATCGCCAAAGTCAACCGATACCACTATGAAGCAGGCTCGAAAAGGAACTTCGGTACCTCCCTGTATTTGATGGAAGTATGGGAACCTTGCCAGCATTTATTTCTTCAGAGGACAGAGCATTAGAGGAATATGAAGCAAACCAGAGGAATGATGTATACACCGTGACTTACAGCAAACAAGTTATCGGACCACCCAAGAACTATCTAGAAACATCACCTGGGAGGGTGAACTGGGAAACCTGTGAGTGATTCTCAGATAATGATTGTAAATAATTTGCGTAGTTTTTTAGTTCCATAAATAAAAGAAATAACTGCTTTTAATAATACATAATACTAAAAAATACAAGTCGACAGTTCAGGAATAATAGGAATATAAAGCTATAACTCATCGAGAGCAATGGAAGTTTACAATGTTAGTAATTGCAACGATGTGAATTTAATTTCCCAAAATGATTGTTTTATAAACTAGCCTCGGAAAGAAACAAAATTTTTATTATTCTAACCTTAAGAGAAAAAAGTACATTGCCATGGTTGATCCAGTTTCTACAGTTACTTTATTAAAAAATGATTTTTTGCTTGTAATGGAATGTGTAGATACAAATTGTATGAATATATGGAAATTGTAGTAAAAACTGATACAAGGATACCATTTCTAAAAAAAATAGTGCAGACCGAAGTTAATACTTTAGAGGTAGGTGCACTTGAAAAAGTAACGCATTTAAATGAGGAACAAAAATATGGTTTAATCAAGTTGTTAGAAACACAAGTTAACAAATACTCCGAGTATTGTCCATGTAATCCGAACTGCGACAAATGAACAGATTAATACCAAATTGTATAAGTATCAACCTAAACATTAAGCAGAAGTTAGGAAACAAATGCAAGAAATGGAAGCCCAGTTCACAGATAATAATAATAATAACAAAGAAAAAAGACAATGCAGGTGTACAAACATTTCGAATTGTGGTTTATTACCGAAGACTAAGTCATTGGATTTAGCGAAGGGGGATCACCAGATTTTGGTAGCCGATATCGAAAAAACGGTATTTGTTACACCATCTGGATTGTATGACTATGGTCGGACGCCATTCAGCTTAAAGAATGCTCCAGCAACATTTCAACGTCTCATTAATGAGATATTGAGGGATTACTTACTTACTTATCAGGCAGACGAACCATGAAGGGTCTGAGCCTGAGCAATTGCTGCCTTCCATCGGTGACGGTCCTGGGCACGCTGCTTCCAGTCATCAAGGCCAAGCTGTCTTGCATCCGCGATGACTTGGTCTTTATACCGGAGGTTCGGTCTTCCTCTCCTTCTCGAACCAGGAGGCTCGGATTCGAAGACCCTCTTTGCTGGAGCGTTGTTGTCCATTCGCTCGATGTGGCCGAGCCAGTGTAGTCGACGGATTTTTGCCTTCCGGACTACATCCACATCCTTGTACAGCTCGTAGAGTTCGCGGTTGTGTCTTCTCCTCCATTCGCCTTCCTCGCAGACGGGACCATATATCCGACGTAGAATTTTTCTTTCGAAGGCACCAAGAATCAGCTCTGCAGCCTTACTTAATGTCCAGCTTTCGGCTCCATAAAGTAGGACTGGCAGGATAAGGGTTTTGTAGACTTTGGTCCTTCGAGTCAGGAGTTTCGAGCCCAGTTGTTTTGACAGACCGAAGTAGCACCGGTTGCCAAGGGCGATTCTACGTCGGATCTCCACTACGATGTCATTCGTGGAGTTTACATTTGCCCCGAGGTAGACAAACTCCTTTACTACCTCGAAATTGTAGCTGTCGATTGTAACGTTTTGGCCTAAGTGGTGTGCGGCGGATCGTTGTTTGCTCGACAGCATATATTTTGTTTTGTCCTCGTTGACCTTAAGACCAGCTCGTTTCGCCTGTTCCTCAATTGCCGTGAAAGCTTCCACGATGGCACGTTGGGACCGCGCGACAATGTCGATGTCATCCGCGTACCCCAACAGCTGGACTGACTTGTAGAAGATAGTGCCTTCCGTGTTGACTTTTGCCCGCCGCACTATCTTCTCCAGTACCAGATTGAAGAAATCACACGACAGCGCATCGTTCAGAGGTTTTTGAACCGAACTGCACGGTGCATCGCGTATGTGTTAGCGTGGTGCGACACAACCGGATCAGTTTTCCCGGGATCCCGAATTCGGCCATCGCTTCGAATAGCTCCTTGCGATGAATGCTGTCGTATGCGGCTTTAAAATCGATGAAAAGATGGTGAGTATCGATTTGAAACTCGCTGGTCTTCTCCAGGATCTGCCTTAGTGTGAAGATTTGGTCTGTAGTCGATTTGCCGGGCCGGAAGCCGCACTGGTACGTGCCGATTAGTGCGGTGCAAAACGGCTTTAGACGTTCACACAGTACGCTGGATAGGATCTTGTAGGCGACATTGAGCAGGGATATACCTCTGTAGTTCTTGCAGGAGGTAGGATCGCCTTTTTTGTGGATGGGGCATATGGAGCTGATATTCCAGTCGTCGGGCATGCTTTCATCTTCCCAAATTCGGCAAATGATTTGGTGCATGCTCCCTACCATTACATTGCCCCCAGCTTTGAAAAGCTCCGATGGTAAGCCATCTGAGCCTGCGGCTTTGTTGTTCTTCAGCCTTTTAATGGCTGTACCGACTTCTTCAAAGCTAGGTGGGAGGACTTCTTCGTCGACTGGAGTTGGGATTTCCTGGTTCCCTATCACTCTCTCCTGGTCAGGCCCGCTAAGCAGCTGTTGGAAGTGCTGCTTAAACACATCCACTATTCCCTGGGGGTCCTTAACTAGGTTACCCTCGCAATTTCGAAGAGCCTGGGTGCCTTTCCTAAAGCCTGTGGCCAGGCTTTTGGCTTTTTTGTAAAAGGCCCGTATATTTTGCTTGTCCCTAGACTCTTCGATATCCTTGAGCTGGGAGGTTGCGAGAGACCTTTTCTTCAGGCGTAGAAGCTTTTTCTCCTCCCGTCTTCTAGCCCGGTACTCCTCTTGCGCTGCTCTTGTTTTCCGTTGCAGCGCTTTTTGGTATGCCTCGTCGGTTGCACGTTTTTTCTGCTCACACTCGCCATCATACCACGGGTTTCTTGTCGGGGGTGGTAGGTAGTCTAATGTAGTTTCCGCTACCTCTTTGATGGCCGAGCGGCAATGCAACCACATCTCGTTGGCACTTAACGTAGGCATACCGGAGAGTCTCTCACTTAATTGCTCTTCGTAGGCTCTGGCAATCTCCGGTGTGCTTAGGCGTCCAATGTCAAAAGTTTTCTTTGTCGGCTGGTGCAGCTTTCTGACATTGGACAGTGGAGCTCTGAATCTTGCTGCAACAAGAAAGTGGTCAGAGTCGACGTTTGCCCCCCTGAATGTTCGCACATCCAGGATGTTTGACGCGTGTCTTCCGTCAATAAGCACATGGTCGATTTGGTTGGCGGTTCGACCATCCGGGGATCGCCAGGTTGCTGTGTGGATTTTTTTGCGAGGGAACCTTGTGCTACTTATGACCATATTACGTGCTGTCGCAAAGTCTGTGAGTCGGAAGCCGTTGTCTGTTGTCGTGTCGTGGAGGCTGTGCTTTCCGATCACTCAGCCAAAGATGTTTTCCTTAGCGATTTTAGCATTGAAGTCTCCGAGTACGATTTTGACATCGTACTCCGGACAGGCTCCGTAGGCACCGTCCAAGAGGTCGTAAAAATCCTCTTTGACAGAGTCTTCAGCTTCGTCGGTAGGGGCGTGTGCACATATGAGGCTGATGTTGTAGAATCTGCCTTGGATGCGGATCACAGCCAGGCGATCGCTTATCGGTTTGAAGTCGATGACCTTCGACCTTAGCCGCTTTCCCACGACGAATCCGCATCCAAATATGTGCAACCTTTTATGACAGCTATAATATATGTCGCACTCTTTCTTTTTCATAATTCCGTGTCCTATCCAGCGTATTTCCTGGAGCGCAGTAATATCCGCTTTATACTGCG
Organism: Eristalis arbustorum; assembly: GCA_916610145.1. Lineage (NCBI taxonomy): Eukaryota > Metazoa > Arthropoda > Insecta > Diptera > Syrphidae > Eristalis > Eristalis arbustorum. The sequence continues at coordinate 66,119,761 of OU744317.1, forward strand.
TGAGGATATTTTCCAGTTTTTGTGCGGCCCCCGGAGTGTAGAGAGTTCTTACATTCCAGGAGCACACTCGCAAATCGTAGTCCTTTTTCGCGCCGTGTCGTCGTTGGGGTTCCGTCCGTTCGTCCGAGGCTGCTTGCTCTTCCGTAACAGTTATTTTTTTTTGTGGGTGGGTTGTTAGCCCTCCGCACAACCGCTGGGGAAACGCTGCATGCATTGGTTCACCTCACAACGGGTGTTGTGAAAGCTATCCAGGGGGCGCCGCTTGGAGGCTGCATGTCAACTTGATCTATGCATCGACAAGGATCGTTGCTGGCATCCCGCCAAGTTGAGAGCGATCAGCAACTTTGCCCTGTGAGCATAGACCCTGCCCCCTGATATTGAGGGATTACATAAATAAAATATGTTTAGTATGTTTGGATGAAATCCAATTTTTTTTCAACTACACATTTGTATTCGTTGGAATTCATTTTCAAAAAATTAAGCGAACATAACCTGAAGATACAACCTGACAAATGCTGAAAAAACAGACACATTTTCTAAGGCACATTCTTACAAAAGAAGGAATCATGCCAAATGCTGAAAAGATAGAAAATATAATGAGAATTAAGACCCAAAACAGAAAAACAGCTTAAAAGTTTTTTTTTGGGATGACAGGTTCTTACAGAAAATGTATGCATGTCATGCCAAAGTAGCACACCCTCTAATAAAGTATTGAAAAAAAAGGTCTAAAAATAAATATCAATGATCCTCCGTACATTGAAGCGTTTGAAGGACTAAACTTATGTTATCTTCTCACGTTGTTTTAAAGTATCCAAATCATGAAAAAGAGTTTATGGTTACAACGGATGCAAGTGATTATGCAATAGGAGCATTGCTTTCACAAGACGGTCATCCGATATTTTATGTATCCAGAACGTTGAACAATCACGAAAAAAAATTATAGCGTAACTGATAAAAAATTGTTAGCTATCGTTTTTTTCGGTAAATTATTTTAGATCATATTTCTATGGCAGAAAATGTAAGATTATCACGGAACCTGCACTAATAAATATTTAAACTGGAAGTACCTATTAAAGAAAGTTTCCCAACGAAACTAACGATGGGTTCTTAAGTGTCAAGAGTATAATTATTAAATATGAGGCAAAGAAAATAAAGTGATCTATTAATGTTCGAATTAATGTAGAAATCAGCAAAATCCAATATGAGCCTGTCTGATCCAATGCATTCAGTAGAAGAGCATTTACAGGACTGTATACTTATCGAAGAAGAAATAGTAAACAAATACAGAACTCAAATAATTTTAATTTATTGTCCACAAAAAGAAATGCATACAGAGCTATCCACAAAATGAGGAATTAACCATTAAATATATATCACATTAGGACACACAGGCATTTATTCAGAAGTAAATGCCAGGTAATTAATAAAATACAGCAATACATTAAAGAGCATTTCTCAGACAACCCGAAACATAAAGTTTAAAAGAGCAACAAAAAGAGCTCAAGAAATAGAAAGTGAAGAAGAATTCCGCAAACAAATATATCTATAAGAGTCATTACAGTCATCACAATCAATAAAACCTATCTGGTGCCAAAAGATAAAATATACTATCCAAAGTTGCAGGAAAATGTATGCAACTTCCTGCGTGGCTGCACACCTTGACGCGGTGCGAAGGCGAAGATGTTACCATCCCTACTCTCCCCCCACTACATCCCATCTCTGCCCTCCCTCGCCGGTGGGCTGGATCAAGGTGTCATACGACCCGTGCCGAGGATCAGCCTGGCTGAGGACAGAACGGACACGAACGGAGTATCTGGGAGACCTGGCTAAATCCCAGATTAATCCTGACTTAGCTGTGCAATGCGGATCTCCGAACAGCCTGACCTTCGCTTTCTCTGCTACTCGTGGGACTCAAAATCAATGAATTCTCAATTTAATTCTGCAATATTTTTATAATTTTTATTTTTTAAGACCTTAAAATATAGATGATCACATGAGTGTTGATAACTACTCTAAACAGTAGGAAACACATAAGCACGCATTTCATTCATCAGCTTTCACCATCAGGGTAATACAGTCTCAGATGGGAGAAGCTAAGGTTCATAGAGGAGTTAACAGGGGCACCCCACAAAGAGGTATTCTCCCCCTCCTATTAATACTGGAAGAGTATTAATACAACAAAAATCGGATATTTTACTCTTCACCAAGATACAAAATCCCCAATTTGAACATCCACTGCACTGTGGCATTATATTAACTACCATTGCAAAATTTCTGAAAAGATACAAAAAGCAGTAGGATATTACAACGATCTCTCACTCAACAATTGAGATGAGTCCAAGGCAAAACAGCAGAGCCACAGATATAACGTCATTAGTAGAAAAATTAAAGAAGAAAAAATATGAGACTAAAAAAAGAAATTATAGAGACAGAGAAAAATAAATCCATAAGAGAGTCAGATATAAAGATGAAATATATTTCAGAAAGTTGAAACTTAAGAACGTGCATTTATCTAACATTAAAAGATCTCCTAAATTTGCAGGTCATTGTAATGTTTTTGAAGATAGGATAATAGCAGTCAAAGGACTGCTGTAAGTTCATCCTATATTGGAAGAAAACGGGTATATCAAAATGAGAAATAAGAATTTTAAGATAGTTAATGACACTGACACAGTCTTACACTCTCGACAAGAAATAATGGATCATTTGGAAGTTACGGATTCTAATAACCATAGAGCTATTGAACGTCTTAATAAACAAATTAAAATAAACAAACAATTGAACACTACTTTACATAGTTTAAACACATTAATAGAAAACGATAGAAACAAATTTTAGAATCATGCACTAACTACGGTAACTATTTAATCAATTTTAATAATTGTACATTAGAAATAAAACAACATAAATTTTACAATAGGAAAATTACTATCACTGATAAGTACTATTATCCAGCCAATAATGTAAAGGAAAGGTTTGTAAACCAATCAAATTTGATGAAATAATAATGAATATGAATAGACATTTCAAAGCAAATTAAGGAACTGCAATATAATAAAAATGTAATGTATGTTACTAACAGAAGCCTTATCTGGTTGATAATATTTATAGTCATAGGAGTGTTTTATTATGTATTTTTGAAAATCAAACATAACAATGTCATTTTTTTAACTCGTACAACATACCACCTTACACACGTCCGGCAAATGACACCAATCTCTGGACTTGGAATGCTAAAGCTGCGTCTACATATCCGATGCACCTGACATTCATTGTGTATAAATAAGTCAGTTCGTAAATGTAGTTATTTTTTGTAATTTTGTTCTCTAAGTAGTAAGAGGCTTATCCTCAATAAAAAGATAATTTGCTTGATAAAATAATTTGTTTACTGGCGCCCGAACAGGAACATTAAAAAAAGTTCCTTAAATAGCACCAACGGTTCGGTCGAAATAAGGCCTTCAAATAGTACTAACGTGATGTCAAAAGTCCTCAAGTAGTACGTATACTCTGTGGTCCCTCCGCGAGTGTTATAAAAAGAAAAATAACTAATAAATGGGCTCCTGAGTAACCAGCAGCGGACAAAACGGGAACGCTGGACGATAGTTCGCAGAAAGTCAGGACGGAGATGTTCCTGCAGTTGTAAGTGTTGTTAGTGTAGAATTGAGTAATTAATTTTGTTACAATCTTGTCAAATCAAATAGAATTATGTGCAAAGTTTGTGTCTCAATATTTATTTTGCCAGAACATACATATTAAAAAAAAATAAAAATTAAAAATTAATTCTTGAATTAAAATTAAAGTACAAGCCATTCTGAATTAACTATTGAATTATAACCAAATGGTCTAATATTGTATCAATTTATCGAAACACTAGATGAAAAGCCAACTGGAAAAACAAAAAAAATACTTGTTAACGAATCGCTACCCGATACGCACGCGTTTTATTTCGAACCAGATCGTCATAAAATTATCCTTTTATTTAACGTAAGTAATCATCTACAGTACAATTTGCATGGTGGCCGAGCAGTGACAAAAAATGCAATATATAACAAATATATAACTAAAGCAATCACAAAGTGCACAAGTGCAATACATACATACAAACACAGTGTAGTGTAGTGCTAGTACATATTTACAATTGTCGGTTCGGTGTCGGGAAATCGTGCGCGATAAAACAAAAAAGCACATACAAAATCAAAAACACCAAACAAAATCAACAAAGAAGCCAAGCAGAAATGCATTCTAATTGCAATTGTTAGCAGTGCAAAAGGAAAGTCGCCGAGAAAGAGGTATTCAACAAAAATTTAAAGTGCGAGATAAGAAGCAATTTGCTAAACTTAATGTGCCAAAGTACAGTAACTCAAATGCTCTTTCAATTTTTGTCATTGTCAGTCACTGAATGGTCTTTGGTGTAACATACACATACATATATATATATATATAAAGTTCTAACTAAAAAAACAGCCGTCTATTCGTTTTAAATCAAGTCAATTTTTTTGTTCTCATTTCGGAAAACGATTGTTGCTCGTTTATGGTTCCCACTGCTAGTAAATAATTGCACGTAAATTGGCAAAGCGGTTAAATGAATATTTACTATAAATCACAAAAATGGCACCAAAGAGACAAACTTCTCCGAGCAAACATGAACTCTTGTAATCATCTGCAAATCAAGCATCAGAGGTCAGTCATCGTGTCAAATATTTCTCGTGCGAAATCGGCATTAATAGAAAAGAAGATGTCACAGAATCCAATCAACTTATTTCGTGTTTGTCCGGCGAGGCGTTGGGAACGGTTAAAGCGTTCCAAATCACATAGGAGAAGTATCCGAAAGCGCTAGTGAGCTTGAAAAAAGTGTATGACAACAATTGTCTGATATTTTTCGATAATGTATCGACACTATTTGAGTTGCCAGAAATTACAAAACCATCTGCATCTGCTTTACGCAACATGATAGACACGTTTTCTGCGATATACAATTCGCTTTTGTCATTTGGTTATGAAAAAGACATTACCAACAATTTCTCTCTGTACATAAACGACATAGTAGATGCTCTACCAGGGGGAGTTAGAATTGCTAATACCACAATCAATGTGTTGGTATATGCTGATGACCTAGTCGTACTTGCTGAATCTCCGGAACATATGCAACTGATGACCAACCGCCTGTCATGTTACTGCAAGAGATGGGGATTCAAAATCAATACACAAAAGTCGAAAATTATGGTTTTCACGCGATTCCCCCAAATCCACATTAATAGACAATGGAAATACGATGGTCAACCACTTGAAACCGTTGAAGAGGTGAAATATTTGGGAGTCAAACTGAATCCAACTCAAAATCTGCTCAACCTTTCGTGGAAAAATGTGTTCTTCAACAAAAAAAATTAATCTATCTCTGGTGGCCCGGGCGTTGTGGGTAGTTGCGTCGCCCCCAACCTCGAGGTCGTAGGTTCGATTCCAGCTCTGAGCGACAGAAATAATTTTCACGGCCCCACCTCTTTCGAGTCACTGACAATGCTCAAAGAGTATTTCCTGTCTAGAAAAAGCTTCTCAAACTTGGCCGTTCGGATTCGGCATAAAACTGTAGGTCCCTTCCACTCGTGAGAGAACAATAGCACGCACAACACGAGTGGTTGCTGAGAAGCTAGGCCCTGGCCCTCTATGGGCTGTAGCGCCACCCATATCTCTAAAATACAAGATATTTAACTCAGTCGTTAAATCCACCCTCTGTTACGCCTCGCAAGTGTGGGGGGCTGAGTATGAAGGAATTGAAGCATTCCAAAGGAACTCTATTAAAAACTCTTCAATGTCAAACTGTTTCAACAGATCAAGTTATTCTTGCAACCACGATAGTTCAAATAAAATGCACGAATGGTTAATATCTGCTAGCTAGAGCCGTACTTGATTCGGGCTCGCAGATTAACTTCATCACTTAAGAACGTGCGCAGAGGTTGAATCTTCAGAAAGAAGACAAATCAATGAATATGCGTGGTATTGGTAAGATGAACTCAAAACTTAACAAAAAAGTTCATGCTGTGGTGAAGTCACGGCTGAATGAGCGTTCATTCTCAGTACAGCAAATTGGAATATTCCAAAAAATATCGTATTGGCTGATCCAGGATTTTAAGCCCCAACCATTTTGATCATAAGCCCCAACAAATTGATTTGTGGTTGGACGCTGAGACCTTCTTTGATCTACTTGCAGTGGGTCAAATAAAGAAAGGTCCGGAGTATCCGGTGATACAAACAACTTTGTTAGGTTGGATCATATCTGGAAAATACTCCAAAAGTTCAAATTCAAACACAAAAATTTGTAACATGATATGCCACTTAGATAAAATATCGACTCTACACCAAGTGATCCAAAATTTTTGAACACTTGAGGAAATACCCGCAGAATCAAATAAGTAGTAAGTGAGTAACACCTGAACAACAAACTTATGAAAGTCACTTTGTTGAACACAAAACTCTTACCGATAGGCCGATTTGAAGCCATGTTGCCATTCAAAGAAACTCCAAGCTCATTAGGCTCATCATACGACAACGCTAAACGTCGTTTTTTTCTCACTTGAGCGGAAGCTCTGGAAAAATGATGTTCTTACAGCTATGTATATGATTGGGTCATATGTCGCCGGCTAGTAACGAAATTCCGAAGATCCCACACTATTTCATTTCGCATCAATGTGTCTTAAGGCCACAAAGTACAAGCACAAAATTACGAGTTGTATTTGATGCGTCTAGTCGTACAACGTCTCGAAAATTACTGAATGACTTATTGATGGTCGGTTTGACCATTCAAGAGGAGCTGTTTTCGACTTTGCTCCGTTTTCGGAAACATAAATATGACCTTACGGCAGATATTTCAAAAATGTACCGGCAAGTTATGCTAGCCAAAGAGGATTCAATTTACCAGCTCATAGTGTGGAGAAAACACCCATCCGAACCTCTTCATCATTTTTAGTTAAACACAGTCACGTATGGTACTATGGTACACACTCCAACGCGAAGATTGAAGTTCATGGGTTCGCCGATGCCTCAATGAGAGTATATGGTTACTGCATTTACATACGCAGCCAAACCAAATCAGGTATCAAGTCGACGCTATTAACTGCAAAGTTGAAGGTGGCACCCTCAAAAATCAAGTCGCTTCCTCGATTGGAACTTTGCGTAGGGCATACTCTATCAATATTGTGAATGAGAGTATCGGCAATGTTGAATCTCCAGGTAGAGCAAACAGGACAGATTTCGAAATAACTTTGCACTGGATAAGAACTCACCCTTCAAATCTGGCAGCATTTGTGGCTAATCGTGTGTCAAAAATTCAAGAGTGGACACAAAAAATATCATGGAGACATGTCCCATCCAAACAAAATCCAGCGGACATTGTATATAGAGGTTGTAACGTGGATGAACAGCATTACTAATGGTCGAACACCCTCAAAATTATCTGATGTATGTTATCGACATATGTTCGTCGTATGCAAAGATAGCTAGGATTTTTATGTACACCATGCGCTTCATCAGAAAATAGAAGAATAGAACCGAAACGCTTGAAACCACGCCATCGGCTCAAGAGTTGAAGTTGGGATTGCTAATGCTATGAGGTCATCCGAAAACTAAAACGAAATCTCGCACTCGACCAAACATTCAGAAACTCAATCCATTCTTGCATGAGTTCAAAGATGGGAAATTTACATTCTAGCTTTTTCGAGTGGGCGGACGCCTGCTCCATGCACCGATTGAGTATGATGCAAAATTTCCGCTGTTGCTTTCAAAAATATGTAACGTTGACTTTTGTGGTCCCGTGTACACAACCTTGTAAATTTGTGGTCGACCACCTGTAAAAACGTACCTTGCCGTCTTTGTGTGTTTCTCTTCCAAGGCTGTACATTTTGAACTAGCCACGGACTTGTCTTCCGATTATTTTATCTTTGCTTTAAAAAGGTTCATCGCTAGTCGAGGACTTCCAAAGAGCATACACTGCGACAACGGGACCAACTTCGTGGGAGCTCAGAGGAAGCTGCAGGGAGCTCGGACGCAGTTCGAACGAGAAAGGGAAGCCGTTCACCATTTCGCAGCAGACTAAGGCTTCAACTTCGCCTTCATACCGCCAAGGTCGGAAAGGTCGTCGTCGTCCACGAAGACAACAGTCCACTGCAACTTTGGACAATCGGGCGAGTCGTCGCAGTCGTCGAAGGGGCGGACGGAAAAGTCAGAGTAGCGGAAGTAAGGAAGCGAAACGGCATAATAAGACGCCCCTCGTAAAGTTAGCGGTTCTGCCTGAGGAAGATTGAAGGCTCTAGCCCTTCAACGCGGCCGGTGTTTCGCCAGAACATACATATTTAAAAAATAAAATAAAAAATGAATTCTGGAATTTAAACTAAATTACAAACCATTGTGAATTAACTATTGAATTATAACCAAACAGACTAATATTTGAATTTTGCGCCTAAGCGGCCATATTTATATTTTAACGAAACATTGTATCAATTTATCGGAACACTAAATGAAAAGCTAACTGGAAAAATAAAAAAACGCTTGTTAACGGATCGTCACCCGATACGAACGCGTTTTATTTCGAACCATATCGTCGTAAAATTATCCTTTTAATTAAAGTAAGTAATCTTCTATGAAAATGCTTTAAAAATGACAGTCTTCACAATTTAGTACAGAAAGTACGGGAACAGGCCTTTTATTTCACATTAAGTAGGAAAATGCAAATTATTTGAGTAATACATAAATATTGTGACATGGGCACACAACAATCGAACTCCGTTCGGAGTAATTGTTACTAACTCACTAAATCAGTGCAGACTTAATGAAGTACTGAGTTTCATTTTGTTACATTCCAGTGATCGAACGGTTTTATTGGACAAATTAATCGTGAATATGTAGACACAGTTTTTGTAAGACGTAACATTTGGTATCAGAATTGGGACTGTGACAATGTTGAAATTTGTGAATCTAAAAGTGGAACAGATGAAGAAGGCTGAATTGCAACAACGGCTTCGTGACGCTCTAGAAAATGTCACGCACGAATTTGTTGAGAAGTTCCGGAATCATCTGAAAATACGGCTCCGTTTGATCTAACGCAGGTAAAAGCGATAATGTAGAACTGAGACCGAGAACAAGAGCAAACGTGTGAATCTTTGGAAGAACAATAGCAAAAGATGCAATAATCGCTTGGTAGCTTGTGCGATTCGTTGGGGAAAGAAATTAAAAACATGTGTGAATCTTTAGAGAAGCAGAAAGAACAGATGCAATAATCGTTTGAAATTGTGCAGCAATCAGTAAATTACCAAATCAAGAAGGCTCTAGAAGAACAGAAGAACCGTTTCGAACAGAAACTTCTGGAAGTAAACAGTTCAGTGAACGTGCTCGACGAAAAGGTTCGCCAACTCGACAGCACGGTTCTAAGCCTATAGACTTCGATTGAAGGACTAGAATCATCGGTCGACGTAATGAAGAACGACATCTGTGCTCTGAAGGTGAAAGAACCAGTGATCAGCAGCGTCGCCACTAAGTTCAAACCACCGACATACGATAGCATTTAACATTTTCCGGTCGCAGTTTAAAGTTAATGGACCGAAAACAACGCAACGGTGAGTCGCTTCCAGAATATGCTGCAGAGGTTGAGAGATTGGCACATCTGGCTTACGCTGGCTCAACTATGGAGCTCATTGAAAACGCAAAGACGGATGCGTTTGTAGATGGGACATTTTGGGCATCTAGATTTTCGGATCGCATGTAAGGCTTCCAGCAGACCTGAGGTTCGGCATAACGGACGAAGGGTTGTTACCCCTCAAATAATATCTAAGGGGAAATATTTGAATCTTGTTCGGTACGTACAATTTTATGGTGCGTAGTGTGACCGAAAAACAAACCACTTCTAAAGTGCCATCTGTGGGAAGCAATCGAGCACAATCGAGTAAATGGGTTCATATACATAGTGCCAGAGGGGAAATTCTAGTGGTTGTTGTTGCATTAACTCATCAGCAGTCTATATTTGCATATTGTGAAGACAATATGTATAATTGACTACTAAAATTTCAGTTGAATATCGATAACGACTTACTCAATTGTAGCAAATAACAGCTCCAACACACAGAAGAGGTCGCCCATCGTCACTTCTCTCAACAATGTATCCACCTTCACCGGCAGCAACACGTTCACAATGCTCGTCAATGTTATAAAATATCATGTGATGCAGAACCTGCAAAAACAATAAGATTTGACTAAATCAGTCACTGGTTTTAAAGGGGATCGAAAGGCTGATATAGGCTACGTAACATTGGGTATCCGCTTTCAATGTGCTCTAAATGTAACAAAAAAAAATGTATTTTGCAGTCAAAGAGCAAATATCTGAACAACAACGTGGTTTTGTTTCTGGTAGATCCATCTTAACAAATTTAACTGTGTACACAAAGTCAGTCAGGGTATCAAGATGATGTAATTTGTACTGACTTTAGCAAAGCTTTTGATACAGTTTGTCACACCATTCTTTTAAACAAGTTGAAGTCATTTGGAATACACTCAGTACTTCTTAACTGAATCTCGAGTTATTTATGAAATCGAATTCAAATGGTCAATATTGGAAATTGTACAACTCCAGCCAATAAGGTACTATCTGGTTTTCCCCAAGGTAGCCATATTGGCCCACTATTCAATACTATTCAATATATTCGTCGACGAGATCCTTCAGTTCTTAAACACGTTAATTGTTTGATGTACGCAGACGATGTAAAGATTTTCTTGCGTGTTACTAACTCTCATGATTGTGTTAAAATTCAAAATGACTTAAATGATTTATTTTATTGGTATGGTGTAAATAGATTAACGTTGAATATAAGCAAATGTAATTCATTCTCTGTTTACCATGCCGTATTACCCGTAATATTTGACTATTCTATATGTAGGATCTGTCTCTCTAGGAAAACTGAAATGAAAGACCTCGGCGTGATTTTTGATACGAAACTTTCATTTTTATTTCATATTGACTAAAGCTAATTCCATGCTTGGATTTCTTAAAAGAACATGTGCTGAATTTTCTAACGTATATGTCCTGAAGTCTGTCTACATGTCTATTATACGTCCATATCTTGAATACTGCTATGTCATATGGTGTCCGTTATACATGAATTCTGTAGCACGTTTACGAAAAAATCCAAAAGTCATTTACAAGATTTGTTATAAAAAAATAGGGATGGCATCTTGAGACCATGCCCTCATATCAAACAAGATGTGCATTACTTAGCTTAGATACTTTAGATATAAGACGAAGTGTTCATTGTATAATGTTCATTCATGACATATTTTCGTATGGTGTAAATTTCCCTAAAATTGTTCAAAACATTGGGATTTATGTACCGGAAAGAGTTCTTCGAACACGAAATTTCTTACTTCAACCAAGGTACTTGCATAATTATGGGCTTAACGAACCGCTAATCAAAGGTATTCGTAAATTTAACTGTGTTTGTGTAGAAATAGCATTATGTGATGATAGAAAAAATTAAAACAGTCTATTACAATATATGACAGTATCTGTAATTTCTATATATATATATATATACTGTTATATAATTTTAATTTATTATTTATATAATTATTTATTACTATGTCTATTTAATCGTCTATTCATATTTAATTGTTATTAGTCTATATTTATTTAATCATTGTTAATGAAAAATTGTATACAACTTCCGAAATCTGTAAGAGTTAAGCTCGGGAGATGGAATAAATAAATAAATAAATATACATATAAATAAATTAATAAAATGTAAGCATTATTTGTCTTTAAACCTACAAAAATATTTTGTGTCTAGTGGTTGTCACACCTAAATTGTGATCCATATTAATAAGCATATCAATAAAAAACCGGAAATATATATTTGCATGTTTTAATATGTTCCTCCATCGCCCAATGCAACGGCTGAACCAAGATACATTGGACTTCAAAAATGATATCAGTTCATACTTAGGACTAGACTAACAACTTAATAAGCTTTCCAAGCCCCAATCAATTCGCGAAAGGGTTAACCCGATCCGGATGATCATCGAACTATCGGTTGAATAGAATTACTTCATGGTCCAACGAAAAGCCATTGTGTGACCGTTGTGTGATGAACTAATGTATACAGCCATCCCCTCTGCCCGATTGTCAATAATAGGCCTGGCCTACCAGTTGTATGTTGTGCGTGACGTTAACTCCCTCATAACGTAAAAAAAAAATCATGGTTATTAACCGAGGACATGCCTCGGATATGGACGGACATCGCCGCCATCCAAAAGGTGCGATGGGATGGACCGGGCAAAATAAAGATGAGAAACTGCGACATCTGCTACGGTGTTTGCTACCGCTACATTTCTAGGCAGACTTAGGCAAAAAGTCCTAAGCTTTCTAAGTATATCAGCGAGCGCCACAATCCGCATCAAGGATAAATTCAGGAACATCAGACTGATTTGAGCCCACGCCTCAACAGAGACGATATCAAGGATAATTTCTATAATCTCCTAGAAAGGACATACGATCGATGCCCCAGCTGTGACACTAACTGGAGTCATCGGAAAACGTAGCACACAGTTCCCACACATCAACATCCATAAATGGTCCCGGTGGTCACCTGATTAATCAACCGTCAACCAGATTGATCACATTACTAACGACGTCAGACACTCCTATAGAAGACACTCCACAAAACATAGAAAAAGAATGAAAACGTTATCAAAAACCCATGGTTTGATGGCGAGAGCAGGCAGGTACGTACAGCCAAATAGCAAGGCTAAAAAAAAGGTAAAACAAGTAGCCGGTACTTGACTTAGACGAAGTCAAGATAGCGATATCTAGCCAGAGCGAACGGATTGTCCGCGGACCTGTTTAAGAGAGGTTTGTCGGAGGAAAGCATACCCCATGATTGGAGTCTCAGCGTCGTTTGTCCAGTTCACAAGACTGCGCCAACTATTGACAGTTCAGCCTCCTAAGCATCGCGTACAAGATTCTCTCTACCGTCTTGTGTGAACGTCTGAAACCATTTGTCAACAACCTTATAGGTTCAGTGCGGTTTCAAGCGTGGGAAGTCCACCATCGACCAACACCCACCACCTATTTGCCGATTTCCCATACAGCGCCATGTGTAGTTTCTACATTCCTGCCAAGATCGTAAGGTTCTGCAGGATGACGATGGAGAACTCTCGCTGCTCCATCAAGGTCAGTAACGAACTCGCCGAGACCTTCAATGTCAAAAAAGGTTTCAAGCAAGGCGACACGCTGTCATTTGACACCTTCAATATCATACTCGAGAGGATCGTGCGAAGCTCAAACATAAACACCCTAAGCACAATCTTCCAAAAGTCCGTTCAACTGCATGCTTATGCTTACTAAATTGAAGTGATTGGCAGAGTGATTGATGGCGTCTGGGGGAGAAAATTCAACCACGAACTGTACGGTCTGTACAGCGGCATGCACCACAGCTCCGGCTCGAAGAGTCTTCCATACCGAGCTCGCAACAGAGGACGTCTTCGCACGAGTGGGGGCCACAAGTGGAAAAGGACTTCAACCAACTTGGTGTGTGCAGCTGGCGAAAGGTCGTGCTGCCTGGGGAGGCATGTTGGTAGAAGCCCAACTCCACCCCGGATTCTTATATCAAAGAAGAAGAAGAGGACCAAATAAAGAAGGTGCATTTTGACGAACATTAGAATGAAGAAGAACGATTTTATCGAAAGATTTGCATAAAGTGTGAGTTGTGTGGTGGCCCGTGGCGTTGTGGGTATGTGCGTCGACCCCAACCTCGACGTCGTAGGTTCGATTCCTGCTCTGTGCGACGAAAACAATTTTCACGACCCCACCTCTTTCGAGTCACTGACAATGCTCAAAGAGTATTTCCTGTCTAGAGAAAGCTTCTCAAAACAAAGCCGTTCGGATTCGGCATAAAACTGTAGGTCCCTTCCACTTGTGAGAAAAAATTAGCACGCACAACACGAGTGGTTGCTGAGAAGCTAGGCCCTGGCCCTCTACGGGCTGTAGCGCCACCCATATTATTATATATTATTATATTATAAAGTGTGAGTTATGTTATGTATCCGTTATCCGAGAGCACAAGTTTAGTTGTTTTGGAACATTGGTTTTCAACTAGATTTTTGAACTTGAAAAATCCTGCGAAAATATCAGATTTGCGTTTTAATAGCAAACACTTTACGTGAAAAATCGTCTCATTTCACTTATGGCCCAAACGCCGGTGCTATAAATTACTTATTACCACTCTGTTTTTTGGGGGGTTAATCCCAAGACCGCAAGATTTTGCGCACGTGAGGGTGTTAATCCTGTGCTTAATTAACTCGCTGAGAGTTGGGAGAAATTTACCACCGTTTATTATAACAATGTCATCGGCGTATACCAGCGACAGAGGTCTTTCAGGATGGGGGTGATATTATGGCTTTGGAATTATGGCGTAAATAATGCCGTCATTTCCAGATGTTTTAAATTGACAATACGGACTTTCTTATTTTGTCCTCTTTGATTATGCTTGGTAGATTGGTTACAGTGGTTAAGGCCATATGAGTTGTAGATGGTTATTCTTGTGCACACCCTGAGTAGCGTTTTCACAAGAAGATTTAAAGTCTCACCCGATGACTGTGTCCATTCGCATTCTTTGTTTCTAATGAAGCCAGGAATGGAAGAACTTTTAGATATGATCTTACGTAAACTAGAGGTTAACTCTCACGACTCACGCTTGGCCCTGGCGGCTTGTTAGTTAAGTTGTTAGGTTCATTTGTACGCAGTCCAGACTTCTGCAAGTCTGGAAGCCTTGGCCGCTTTGAAAAGGGACGTAATTTTTCGCGTTAAGGTCGATATTCAACCGGAGAGGTGATTTTTTGGTTGATGCAGACCACAAAGGGCACGCTACACATTGTTAATTTTCCTGTGTCACAAAACACATTGTAAGCCTTTATACTTCCTTAGCGAATCTACTCCAGTCAGTGTTTCTTGGAATTCTTATTTTACTCAGCTTTAGTCTTTCGGAATTAACCAGTACAATTACCTATCTGGTTTAAAATCTGGTCATGAATCACTAAAATTGTCGATTAGTGGATGTAGGTTTGAAGGAAACCTGGAGAAGGGAAGTGGAGAAGATATTTGAGCCTCTGTACTGTGGAAAAGGTTTTAAGTAGGAAGAGGCATTAAATGAGTTATTTTCCTCTTTAAATCGGGAGTTTGAGTTGGACACCTGAAGATGATTGCATGGTAGTTTAGCACTTATTTTTTACTAATATCTCTGTTAACTCTCTATGAACCAATGTGGACTTTTTTCTTTTGTTTAAGTGATATTTATTTCCGTTGAGAGTATATAGAGAACATCTTTTGTGGTAGGACAATTACTGCACTGACTCTATTTTAACAACCGCATTTGGAACTAAACATCGTTCAGGGGCTTTGTAAGTGTTTCCTGCACTCGGCAGCTGAATAACTGCTGCCCTCCAACCGACAGAGCTAAATAATCCGCATGCCTGAATGAGAGTGCTATACGAGTGTCTAAAGGGCAAACCGTTAACGTTGGCATTCATATCAGAGTTGTAAAATAATCATTTGAAAAAAAAATTATTAGATTTATCTACATACATAATATTTAATCCAATTAACGTAAGGACTTCAACTGCAAAATGAGAAATCAGCATTCGTTTTGAAGTCATTGATTGATAGTTAATTTTATTGCAGTCAAAGCAAAATTCATACAATCGTCATTGAAGTCAATTTGAAAATTTGAATATTTGAAATTCAAATATTTGACGTAACTTTGAAGTCATTGAAACCTTTTTAAAGCAATTTTCATTCACATGATGCCCTTAATTCATTTAGTATTATATACAAATATAGTGAATAGAAAGGATAATCAAGTTGTTTCGAAGAAGTTCTGTAATTATGCATTTTCAGAATCCAGTTGTACTATATATCAGAATTGTTTCATTATATTATGACCTCGTAAACATAATTTGTCTTTTGAAAAAGCAAAAAGGAAAGACAGATTCAACTCATTACAAGAAGACAAAATGGTTAAATTAACTTTAACATTTGTACTCCAATATCAAACATTTTTAATAATGTATTATTTTTTGTCGTACAACTTAAATTGTTTATGCCTAGTAGGAAATACCAGGCTCCTGTTTCATAGATCATACATCACATACATACATATGTACATTTTATAATTTTGACTGTTCCGTTGTAGTATTTCTGTTTCTCAAATTTGTTGTAAGAACTTCTGTACAACAAGATGAATAACATGAAAATTACACTGGATAGATTGGAAGGTTGTATGATTCTGTTTTAATCAAAATATCATACACATCATACAACAGTTTTATTACATATGTACATACGAAATTGTTGCATTCGCAGCAAAATGAGTTTTTTTATTTTATTTCCCGGCTCAAATATTACATTTGATTTATTAATTTTTATTCATGGTATTTTGTTATTAGAGAACTATGGATTAAGAAATTAAGAAAAATAACAAAATCCGAATGATTCGGACTGAACAGTAAATGATTATGAAATGAATTTGGAATTGTATTTCTTATGAATGTTCTATGGTATGTGAAGTAGCCCTCAACAATCAAATACACACATTTACTACATTATTTTTGAATTTGCATTTGAGAATGAAACGTTAAAATAATACATACATACAACAAAGAAGAAATCATACAATACTTGCAGTCGAATCCGAGAAACAGAAAATTGTATGATGGGTATGAAGTATGGCAGTGTTGTTTGTTGTTTGTATGTATTTGAAACAGGCCCCTGATTTCGTTTTTGTATTTTTGAAGTAATATTTTATTATGTTATCTCTTAAATTACAACATTTGACAAAACATTATATTTCACACAAGCATTAAACTTTTGTTACTTTCACCGAAATCACAATGTTCAATGCAGGTTATCTCTAATTTCTTTCGGCGTTAAAGAAAATACACCTTTCCGAGTTTGATAAAAACTATAAAAACTGTCTGTAAAGCACCTAGCAAACAAATCGCGAAGCTAGCAATTTCAAGACCTGACTATGCGTTATGTTCTACCTGTATCGATTGCAGGAGATGCAGCTTTTAAAGACTTGATCCGATTTGCCAGCATTAATGAAATGAATTACTCAAGTACCTAATACAACATGGTCTTGATCTGAGCATAAACGCATAGAAAACCGAGATCGTCCTCTTAATTAGAAACATAAAACATCTTATATCTTCCAATCTAAATAGCACCAGTTTACAATTCTCAAATAAACCAAAATACCTTGGCCTTATACTAGACAGCAAATCAAACTGGATAAGAAAAGCCATTACGGCAAAAAGGCCATCGGACATAAATGGGATATGCAACCCAACATGACACACTGACTTTTCAATACTGTGATCGGACCAATCCTCTTATAAAGTGTAGCAGTATGATAGCAGTATCATACTCAACGTCGATGCACATCTTAACATTCTATGAAAGGTACAAAGGCAAGCTTGCATTTCTATAGGAGTGGCCTTGAGAACGACTTCCACCGATGCACTTGAAACCATAATAATACTTCCCCTTCCAAGATATTCTTGGCAAGCAATTAGCAATCCGATTAAAGGCATGTGTTAAAATAAATATAACGTATTTATCTTTTCATATGCATTAATATTTATAATATTAATTCATTTCCCCCTTTAGAAAGAATACATTGTGTACGTAGATTGCATTATATAAGAAGTCATACGATGTTAAAGTTCAATAAATGAAATTGTATTACGTTCAATTCTCGCTTCATTTTCTATGCGATTCAGTTTGACCTTTTATTTTTCAGCATGCCCTCAATGTATAATGTGCAAGACAGCACATATGGACATTCCGAATCTAAATAGAACAAGAACACATATATAACTACATCTTACCCAAATACTTCTCAGAGAACAAAATCGAAACTCTGTGGAAAGGAGACCTGTGATGTGATGGTAATATACCATTTGGTAGCGCTATAAACATCTACACCGACGGATCCGAAGCAGAAATGGTATATTCTCTCCTTATATTAATCTTTACAAATCAATACATCTTCTTAATCACTGCAGAAATAAGCTTCTCTTCGAAGAACTTTTTTGGCTGAAGTGGAACTAGATATCTATTCAGACAGCAACTAAATCGCACACCTCCCGACGAGATATCCAAGTAGTTTTGAATTAGCTTGTGTTAGGTACCAAGCCATGGTGACATTGTGGGAAACTGCGAAGTTCGTTAAAATCGTCACCATACTGCAAGATAACGGAACCTTTTGTAACTTAGATTTAAATATTTCCCTTTAATGTCAGATTTGATTAAAAAAAATCTGATATTTGATCTCCCTAAAAAAATGGAAAATCAGTACTGAAGTGAGAATAATCACAAATTCTTACTAGACTTCACGAATAAATCTGGCTAAGTGTACATAATACGATTACTTTATAACTTTCAGTATATGTACTTTATTTCACTACTCTTACTTTACATCTACAACGCTTAACAATTTATACGAGATCTCAATTTATACTGACCGCTTCAATTGAATTCAACTAATCTGAACAAAATTCAAAACCCCGTATTTAAAGAAGGGATATTCACAATTGAACTCAGAATATAGACAGAGCTCTTACTAGCACATCTATGGTATATAAGGGTACAACAATTGCAATCGACCGCTGGGAACTTTTCCGATTGAGTCTCCCTGAAGCTCTGAGAGAGTCCAACCCTGGCAGGCAAAACAATCGACGAACAGTGGAACCGTTGCCCCAGTCGTTCACAGACCTCACAGAGTGTCGACTTCAAATTAGAGAAAAAGTGATCAGTGCAATAGTCGTGACGTACGGAAAGTGTCGTAGGTTTCTAAAGAACCACTGGCCGACTGACTAGAGTCAGTCCCAGTGGGAGCAAACCCAAACTTTTTTTTCTGTTCCAATCGTATCCGTATCAAACTCCCAGACTAGCCACTGAGTACGGAGAATGGAAGCTAACGAGCGGTCCGCGCTCTTAGAAGCGGACAATGATTCAAACAAACGGTGGCAGAGCCAAGCCACTAGCCAACAGTTGTAAATGATGGCACAACTAAGAGGAGGAGGAAGAAATTTTCTCCTCAAAATGTCAAACGCCGCAACACCAATGGAACACCCGAAGGGCTGCAGGGTAGAGGATGAATCATCGGCTAGCGCATCTGCAGCCGAATCAGAAGTTGCCGTACAGTTCGTGTTGGACGAAGGGGGAGGTCTGTTCGCTGTCAGCAGCAACAGCTACGACTCAATCTACTCCGAGACGGAAAATGAATTGGAGAAGTACTTCGTTTGAAGGTAAGTCAATTCGAAGACATACAGGAGAGAATTCAGCGTCTCGTGCACGAAATAAGAGCTGAAAGTGAGAACTATTGCCAGAAGAACGTCCAACAACTGCAACAGAGAGCGAAACAGCAACAACAGCGGCCAGTTAATGAACAACTGCCAACAAAAAACAGTTGGCAGAAGCTCATCTACCAAGAAGACCAGCAATAAAACAGAGACCAGCAACAAAACAGCGGCAACACCAAGTAACCGACCAGCAGCCGCAGAAGAAACAAAAGGTACCGCCGATCAATATCTACAAGGCGGATATTGAGCAAACTGTCAAAATGTGCAAGGAGGCCATAGGTGCAGGTAACTTTTTTATAAGTAGATGTAAAGGTGCTGTCCGAGCGGGACAGCATTAGAAGGCGCGACGGCATTCCCCAATGCTTTCGTTGCTAAAGGTTCGGGCACGCCTCGTCGAACTGCCAAATGCAGACTCGATGCGTGAAGTGCAGCGGGAACCACAATTCGGAGAATTGTCCTCTGAAGCAAGAGGGAGCAAGTGACAGAAGTGAGCTCAAATGCGTACTCTACGAGAACGGGTGACACCCAACCGTCACACCTGATGTGATCTTCGCCCAAATGGCGTCTGTCAGAGGGGGCACGGAAAAGCAGCAACTAACAAAGGGAGCGTCGCAAATCTTAGGGCCAAAAACACACGGTCCAACGCCTGGAAATCCTCCATTGAAAGGCGTATGGATTCGTTAGAGCAGCAGGTTGCCAACATTCCGGCGCTTCTGCAGAACCCAGCACGTCACCAGTGAATGCAAATTCATTGATAGGGATCTCCCGAAAAAACCAACTCTAAAGACTGTTGGACGATCAAAGCCCAGAGCTATTTCTGATTAGTAAAACTAAGCTAACACGGAGAGGCATATTGAAGCACAGTAATTATAATGTTATTAGAAGGGACCGGCCCAAGTCCAATACTGGAGACGGTGTTGCAATCTTCATAAAACATAACATTAAACACAAAGTCGTCTTTAGTAGTGCAGTACGTCGGTTTCAGGTGTTGGAGGCCTGCATCGTGTGCATTTCATTCCGCAGTGGAAAGAAACAGTGTGCGGTGTCGGCGTACTCCTCCGGCTCCCTTTGTTCCAGTACAACTATTTCAGAGCTCGATTCACTCTTTCGATATTTATGTCATCGAGCCATGAATTTTTAATTATTCGTTTTGCTAAAGTAGAGTTAATTTGATGTGGGCAATACTGTGTGGTGGAATTCCATCTGTCAACCCTTATTTGGGCAAATGACGTTTCACAAAGAATTATTTTGAAATTTGAAACAGCGGTACCTTTGTCGTTGAATTTTGGAAAAAAACGCAATTTCATCACCTAGCGTTATTCACAGCTTGGATTTGGTCACATTTTGTTAGTTGAATTATTATCTTTTATTTTATTGTTCTAAATTATTTTATCGCACGTTGATTCGTCAGTGTTTCAATCATTTTAACATGTGTGCCATCAAGGATATTCATTGGTTTTGAAGTTGTGAACAACATTATTTTATTTGAAAATTGTTAGAAGATTCATCCGCTTAATTGTTCCACAATGGAGGGAAGTTGTTGCATAGTTGTACCTTAGGATGCCAGTTACCCAATGATGAGAATATGGTTGGCTGTGACACTTGCAGACGATGGTTTCATTTCACATGTGCCAAATTCTGTCCCGATTCCTTTGACACAGTTACTCCTTGGTTTTGTGAAATGGAAGATTGTGTTCCAGGAAGTCAAGCAGCGATGGATGAACTAATTGAAGCCGCAAAAACTGCGCAGTCAACAGTTGATGTTCGAGACAAGGAAATCGCTATGCTCACGGAGAAGATGAAGAGTCTTCAATCAAAATTGGAAGCATTGTCTATGCCATCAGTTCAGCAAGTGGAGAAGGTGGTGGTTTCCGACAGTCGATTAGTAGCAATTCGGCAAGTAAGAAGCAGACAACGCAAAATCTTAGCTAGCTCCGTTCCTGCTTCTCACTCTCACCCGTCTAATTCAGTGTAGAAGATCTTGACAAAGCTCAGATACCAACAAAATGTTATAATGAAAGCTCATCGTTAACCTCCTAGCAACCATCAGACAGGGAGAGACTACTCACAATTCTTAATCGCAATCAAGTTAAGGAATTACAAAAGTTTTTGGGCAAGATACAAAATAATGGCCTTATTTTGAGTCGGTATTCAAGTCGACTACGATAGAAGGGGCTTACAATAATAAGGAGAATGTCGGTCGGTTAAGAATGGCGTTAACTGGCGAAGCTTGCCAACTCGTTAGTGAACGTCTAAGGTATTCAACGGATGCAGATGCTATCATGGATTCTCTGCGTGCAATTTATGGACGACCAGATCTCTTGGTGCATAACCTTACGACAAATTTGCTTACGCTACCATCAGGCCGCTGTTCTTCGAATTCGGAATACCGAAGTTGTTAAGAAAACATACTCAATAAGACCTGATGAAGTCATTTTTCTGTCCGAATCGAAGACGGTTCTCCCTTGGATAAGCTCCACAAGTTACAAATTCCCTTCTTTTGTAGCAGTACACGTAGGAGAAATATTGGAGTCTTCCGATCCACTGCAATGGTGGTTTGTGAAATCAGCGGATAACGTTGCTGACGACGGAACCAGATGGGGCGACTTATCCGATACTTTCAATAGCAAAACATGGTTTGCTGGTCCAGATTTTCTGAAACAACCTTAAACTGACTGGCCCATTACACCAGGGAAAATTGCTAGAAAAGAGGTAATCGAATGTGATATAAGAACTACGTTGCGCTTAAGTTCGAGAGCACAGAAGGCCAACATTTCGTATGCAGCACGCAATCCAGCTATCTAACCTAAGTCCCATGCTTTGGTTGACCTACATTGTATTAATGTATTAATACAGCATCATCATGAAGCAAGCCTTCATATAGGAACAGCGACAACAATCTCAGATATCAGAGAAAGGGTCTGGATCATTTTTATACGTGTAGCCATGGAGCGTGTACGATCAAGATGTTTTATGTGCAAGAAGCTCAAGGCGAAACCAGTTATGCCAATCATGGGTCAGCGGCCAGAAGGAAGATTAGCTTTTGATCTTAGACCATTTACGCACGTGGGGTGGACTGTTTTGGGGCAATGAACGTGAAATATGGCAGAAGCACGGTCAAGCGGTATGAAATGATATTTACATGTTTGAGTTTTCGTGCCGTACATATTGAAATGCTTAACGATCTCAGTTTGGATCAGTGTACAATGCCAGTTCGCCGATTTCTCATCAATCGGGTAGTCACAAGAAAGGAGATCCCTTTGACTGCGCCAACTATTGAGGGATCAGCCTCCTTAACATCGCTTACAAGATACTCTCTGCCGTTCTGTGTGAACGTCTGAAACCCTTTGTCAACAACCTGATAGGTCCTCATCACTGCGGTTTCAGGCCAGGAAAGCCCACTATCGATCAAACACCCACTACCTATTTATTTCAAGGCCGCATATGACAGCGTGCATAGAGACGATCTATACAGCGCCATGTCTAGTTTTGACATTCCTGCCAAACTCGTCAGGTTGTGCTGGATGACCATGGAGAACTCTCGCTGCTCCATCAAGGTCGGTAACGAACTAACCGAGACCTTCAATGTCAAAAAAGGTTTTAGGCGAGGCGACACGCTGTCATGTGACTTCTTTAACATCATACTTGAGAAGATCGTGCGAAACTCAAACGTAAGCACCCGAGGCACGATCTTCCAAAAGTCCGTTCAACTGCTTGCTTACGCGGACGACATTGATGTGATTGGACGAACACAGCGAGACGTCAATGAGGCGTTTGCTGGTATTGAAGCGGAAGCGGCTAAAATGGGTCTAGCGGTAAGCCAGGGCAAAACAAAGTACATGCTGTCATCACGGAAGGACGTACAACATCGACGTCTCGGACAGAGTGTCATATTGGGCAGCAGAAACTTTGAGGTAGTCAAGGACTTCGTCTACCTAGGCTCCGGAGTAAATAAGGACAACAACACCAGTACCGAGATCAAGCGCAGAATTACTCTTGCCAATCGCTGTTTCTTTGGGCTCAAGAGACAATTGAGTAACAGAGCCATCTCTCGAAACACCAAATTGACCTTGTATAAAAGTCTGATCATTCCAGTCCTGCTCTATGGCGCAGAGACATGGACTCTATTGAAAGCGGATGAAGAAGCTCTTGGTTGTTTTGAGAGAAAAGTTCTGCGTACGATCTTTGGTCCTGTTTGCGTTGATGGCGTTTGGAGGAGAAGGTTCAACCACGAACTATACGGGCTGTACAGCGGCATGCACCTAGTTAAGCGTCTTCGGATCCAACGCTTAAGATGGCTAGGTCAGGTAGAGCGGATGGACACCACAGCTCCGGCCCGAAGAGTCTTCGACACAGAGGACGTCCTCGCACTAGATGGCGCACACAAGTGGAAAAGGACCTCAACCAACTTGGTATGCGCAACTGGAGGCAGCTGAAAGATCGTGCTGGCTGGATAGGTATGTTGGTTGAGGCCCAGGTCCACCCCGGACTGTAGCG
Source organism: Eristalis arbustorum (assembly GCA_916610145.1). NCBI lineage: Eukaryota > Metazoa > Arthropoda > Insecta > Diptera > Syrphidae > Eristalis > Eristalis arbustorum. The sequence continues at coordinate 66,143,650 of OU744317.1, forward strand.
CCAATCAAAGAAGAAGAAGAAGGGTAGTCACAAGATTCATCTACAGTGACAATGGGCTAAATTTCGTTGGAACAAGGAACAATTTGGACCGGGACGTGAGAGAGATAGAAAGAGCTTTGAGTGAATATTGCGCAAAATACGAGGGAATAGTTTGGCGGTTTATTCCTGCGTATTGTCCATGGATGGGCGAAGGCTGGGAACACCTCATTAAATCTATCAAGGACAGCATTCATTTCATTTTGAAAGGAGTAAAAAGATGTTCGTTTTGAATGCGTTGTTGGAAGCTCAAGGACAGATAAACAGACGGCCGTTAACGCATACTCCTGTCGATCCGGAGGATCCAAAACCACTTGCGCCGAATTCAATTCTTTTTGGTGATGCAAACCGAGATGTTACTGCGCTTGGAGTTTTCTCAGACAGAGATCAATGGAGTTAGCTGTATTGTCGACGAGCCCAGCATCGATGATGAAGGAGTTTACACGTCGCTGGTATAGTCCGCCGGAAATAACTCGACGTTCGAAATGGAATAGGGAAACGAATCCAGTAGTAGTTGGTAGCATCGTTCTTGTAATAGAACCAGGAGAAGTTCGCTCTGCTTGGAGACTTGGGAAGGTGACAGAAGTATATCCTGGACCAGACGGTATTGTGCGAACAGCAGATGTTCAATTGTCAAGTGGGCTTGTATTGATGAAACGATCAGTTGGAAGGCTCGCTATTCTGGATGTTCAGTCTTCATATAGAGATTCAGACGGGCGGGGGAATGTCATCGAGCCATGCATTTTTAATTATTCGTTTTGCTAAAGTAGAGTAAAGTTCCATCTGTCAACCCTTATTTGGGCAAATGACGTTCCACAAAGAATTATTTTGAAATTTGAAACAGCGGTACTTTTGTCGTTGAATTTTGTAAAAGACGCAATTTCATCACCTAGCGTTGTTCACAGCTTGGATTTGGTCACATTTTGTAAGTTGAATTATTATCTTTTATTTTATTGTTCTAAATTATCTTATCACTTTGACAGCAAGTAAAATCACAAACACGCACGTTGATTTGTCAGTGTTTCAATCGATTTAAGATGTGTGCCATCAAGGAAATCCATTGGTTTTGAAGTATTGAACAACATTTAAGTCTGGACTCGGAAAAGAACTATTTCATTTTGGCCGGGAATGCCCGCCACGGTTGGGGAAACACAGTATCCAATTTCAGAGGAGGCCAGCTCTACAGCTGGTTCTGCTTGCACAGTGTGGAGTATGGACTCGATTTAAAAGAAACCGAGATCGCGAACTTCCCCAGGAGCGGATCGTTCATGGATCTCCTGCTGTTTGACGCAAGACTGCAGCTGACAGACATATGCACAATGCACAAACGGTAAACTGTTTGAACATTTCCGCGTAACTCAGTGACCACTGCGGACTTAGTACTGAATTCAGGATCCCTAACGACATTGCGGAATTAGGAGACTTTGTTTAAACGCAGACCTACACTCCCTTCGAATGCACTCCACATTCCGTCCAATAGTAACTTGTCAAACGAAGTGATTGTCATGTATCTACTTCAATTGGACGAGGCAATAAACGAAACTGTGGACATTATGATCCCAATAACGCCGTACTCGACGATGAATTCATTGTGGTCGAATATCCGAAGCATTGGATTTTTAGAATCCGAGCAACCTCCGGTCAATTAGTCTGCTTCCGAATATCAGCAAGGTATTCGAGAAGGTGATAAATAGAGCTCTGATAAACTGGACACAGGACAAATATATAATTCCGGGTAACCAATTCGGTTTCAGAGCGGGGCATGGCACTATTCATGCCGCGTCGAAACTGGTGTCGGATATCCAATGGGACAAGAGCAAGAAACAATGTACGGGCGCTTGTTTAATTGACCTGGAGAAGCCTTCGACACCGTATCGTTAGAAGGACTTTACTACAAGCTCAATCGGCTAGGCATTAGTAAACCACTACTGTACCTACTGTTTAACATGCTTACCGGGAGGCGATTCGTAGTCAAGAATGGCAACGTGACCTCTACAGGTATTTTTGAAGTTAAAAATGGTCTCCAACAGGATGCCGTTAATTCGCCGATCCTGTTCAACATTTTTTTAATGACTATAAAGTTTTTTCCGCATGCAATTGCGTACGTCGATGACTTGATCGTGTACAGATCAGGCGAAAAGATCGAGGACATCACTACGCTCGCGCAGGGTGACTTCGATTCATTCATGAGAGATTGCGATGACTGGAAGTTGAATATGAACTTTCAGAAGTGGGAAACTATTCTGTTCAGGACGCCGTTGTATAAAGCTTCGGCGGATACAAAAAAGAATTGGCGAAAGTTCTAAATTGTTGGACGGCACGGGCATCCACTGGCGCAAAGGCCTGTAGTCAGATAGCTGGGGATCTGACTAGATCAGTATCTATATTTTAACAAACATGTAGATTCTGCTCTGGCCAGGGCCCGAGCTGATTTTGCTCTTACAAAGAGACTGGTTTACGACAGCCAACTCGATGCGAGAGTGAAGGTAATCTGATACATGGCCCTCATACGGCCAATGCTCACCTATGGCTGTCCCGAGTTCAACGTGAGTGCAGGCTTGATGGAAAAGCTTCGGGTGTTTGAGAGGTCTTATCTTAGGGCTTGCCTCCGCCTTTACCGAACACCAGTCTACTGTAATGAGGCCTTATACAACGGAGCTAACCTGATACGAATGGACAATTTCCTGGTGAAGTTGATTCGAGGTCACACTGCGAGATCGATGAACTCGGTTAATAACCTGATCTCTGTTAACTACATACATGTGTATAGGTGCGTACCTTATTATATACACGCATGTATACATGTGTGTATGTTTAGTTAAGTTAGTTAGTATATAAGCTTAAAAAAACTTGTTCTGTATTTAGTTTTTTCCATATTTTTTCTTAACATCAATCTTCTGCAAAAATCATTTATTTTTAGACATATGTATAGTTAGGTTAAGTCGAAAGACATAATATGAGATTAAGTTTAGCTTAATGTGCACGCCGATTGCCAGTAAGTTAGGATTAGTAACACTGTACGTCCAACCAGTTTTAAGCATTTTTGTCTAGTACGTAAGTTTATTATGATTAAGGTAATAAAATTGAATTAATCTGAAAAAAATCTAAAAAATCTAAAAAAAGTTATGTGGATCGGAAATGATGTCAAAACGCTATCAGAGAAGCTGCCTCTGATGTGTTGGGTTTTAAAACGCCACCCAGAAAAAAGCCATGATTTCACAACGAGTGTCGTCATACGCATTCAGCATATAAAGCGACGCTGGATAAAAGGACGAGAACGGTTCGTGAGCTCTACTAATTTGAAAGAAGGGAAGAGCACAGGATTCTCAAAAGGAAAAAGAAGGAGCATGAGAAGCGCGCGATCGAGGAAATGGAAAGGTGGTACGGCAGAAATAATATCCGAAAGTTTTACCAACGGGTAAAAGAACTATCTCAAGGGTACAAAGATCGGACAGAAGCCTGTAGGAACGAAGAGGAACAACTCGTAGTAGAGTCGCAGTCGATACTGAGAATCTGGAAAGATCACTTTTGCACACTGTTTAACGGCGATGACGACACAAATTCCGCTGTCAGGCAGAATGTTTCACTCTACTCAATGGGTGATGATAGAAAAGAATTCCGTCCCCCCGATCTAGACGAAGTCAAAATAGCGATATTAAGGCTAAAGTCGAATAAAGCCGCTGGAGCGGACGGACTGTCCGCGGCACTGTTTAAAGCAGCTGGAGATGATCTGGTTGGGTGCATGCAGCAGCTCATCTGTAGGAAGATAAATCTTCAACTATCGGGGGATAAGTCTTCTTAACATCACGAGATCTTCTCTGCCGTTTTGTGTGAGCGCCTGATACCATTCGTCAACGACATGATAGGTCCTTATCGGTGCGGTTTCAGGCCTTGTAAGTCCACCATCGACCAAAAATTTGCACCTCAGCAGATCCTGGGAAAAAGAACTCAAGAGATGTAGATCGACACCCACCACCTATTTCTCGAATTCAAGGCAGCATATGACAGCGCGCATAGAGACGAACTATACAGTGCCATGTCTAGTTTCTACATTCCTGCCAAGCTCGTAAGGTTGTGCAGGATGACGTCGGAGAACTCTCGCTGCTCCACCAAGGTCGGTAATGTGCAATTGCTAGCATACGCGGATGACAATGATTGGTCGAAATTAGCGAGCCGTCAATGAAACGCTTCATGGTATTTAAACGGAAGGGGCTTAGTGAATGAGGGAAAAACGAAGTATATGCTGCCATCAAGAAAGGACACACATAATCGACGACTCGTACAGAGCGTCACCATGGGCAGCTACAACTTCGAGGTAGTAAAGGACTTCATTTACCTTGGCTAATAAGTTGACAGTAACACTGCACTGTGCGAACAACATCAGTACATTGAGTAGTAGAGCTTGATTATCCCTGTCCTGCTCTATGGCGCCGAAGCCTGGGTCATCTCAAGAGCGGATGAAGACGCACATGGCCGCTTCGAGAGAAAGTTTCCCACGTTTTTCCAGGAATTGTACGGGCTGTACAGCGACATGAGTCTATTTAGGCGTCTACGGATTCAACGCCTAAGATGGCTAGGCTGTTAAGAAATGTAACCCGATGATTCAATTAAACACGGCTCCTTAATCAAAATTCAGTATAATTTTATTTAATGAAAAGGAAATTTAGAGACAATCATATGTGTACAATATATTTAGCTCTCTCTAATTTTTAACACCCTCCGTCGGACCAAGTTCCAATGGATAGAGTTATTGAATTGGTCTTCGAAAAATACTGCCATCGCTACACCGTATTTCACAAGATCGTATTCGCCCATCTCTTCCAGGAAACGCCTTTTGAATTAGAACCAACTGCCAATGAACTCTCGGTTTTGCATTGTCAAACAATAGGACGATCTTCATTTAGCGTAGTAGACATTTTCCTAATATTTGTGTGAAACAGCCGTAGTGTCTGCAAATACTCGACTCGCCAACGTCGCCACATTTTGCTGATGTATTTGAAACGATTCTTCAAAAGGTCTTGAATGTCACTATTACTCTCCGCGGCTATTTTGTTGCTCTCCTTTAGCCAAAATGAAATAGATAAAAATGTATAGGGTGAAAGTGGAGACAAATCCAAAGGATCACCGAACACGTAAGTGACTGGACGTTCATTGATGACAGCTTCAGCTTCGACAGAAAGGTTCTCGGTTGGTCAAAAGTAAGATTCGCCTTCCCGATAACAGCTTTGAGAGCATTTTTGATGGTACGAATTAACCTCTCCCAAAAGCCGCCCCACCACGGCGCTCTTTCGACGATGAAACGCCATTTTATTTGTCTTTGAGAAAAACAATCTTGCAACAAACCGTTATCTGGCAACCCAGAAGCTTCCTTCAGTTCTAACGCAGCTCGACGAAAGGTTTAAGCGTTGTCAGAGTAAATGGGTGATGGAACTCCACGGCGGACAATGAAGCGTCGAATCGCCATCAAACATCCTTCGGTTGACATGTTTGGTACTAGTTCTAGGTGTACCGCACGAAGTGCTGCACACGTAGAAATCATCAAATAGGATTTCTGCATAGGTTTATTGGAATCCATAGTGTAGAACAGTGTACCCGCAAAATCGACCCCGACATTATCAAATGGTCGAGTCAAAGTGATACGCTCTTTCGGCAGTGGGGCACACGGTTGAACAGCTGGCGCTCCAAATAGCTTAGTGATACACCTTTTAATGATCTTCTTGATCACTTGCCGTCCCTTAAGAATCCAAAATTTCTCTCTGAGCTTGCTCATGACCATATTACCACCACTATGTAACATTCTTGTATGACAATTTTGAATAAGTAACATAACAATTCTTGAATCAGATGGAAGGATCTTTGGGTGCTTTACATCGAATGTGTCCTCCAAACGTTGCTGACGACCTCCTTACCTCAGGAAACCATCATCATCCAAAAATGGATGTAACTCAGCAATCGGTGATTTGCCACATAAGCACTGACCTTTCTGCAAAATTTTAATCTCTATAGCAAAAGCATTATCTTGAACATACCTGCCCAGTATTGCTCGGCATATTCCAGTTCCTCAGCGGTTAGTTCCATACATTTTGCTTTTGTTTTCTTGCGGCAGGCTCTAGCGAAGCGTTGGATCCACGCTGTCATTCTTAATAGCCTTTTCCAGTTGCTGACGTTTTCGAAATTAATTAAGGGATCATTTGATTTGGGATCAACCCTCTTCACCTCTGTCAACAAGGCCGTTTGAGGAAATACATTTAAATGGTTAGTACTATTAAGATTGCATTGAGCATCGACTAATTCGTTTATTCAGTCCGGTCCTCGAAGCCACATAGGAGACCGTTGCAGTTTCGTACTGGATATCAGCCGTGTAATTAAGTCCGCTGGGTTTTTTTTTACCAGTACAATGCCCGCAATCGACCAACCTGGTCAAACGTCTGATTTCCATCACTCGACTCTGTATAAATGGTTTCCAGTGTTGGCAGTCACCATATATCCAATTACGTACTGTTTCATCCCATCCCAACTTCCTTTTCCAAATGGTCTGGAAGAGAATGTTCAACCTTATGACCGTGGGTGAAACAATTCCCAGCAGGTCGTAGATGCGTGCAATGGCTTGAAGGACATTCCTTTTGCTCACAGTGGCAGGGCTCAGTTGCAGACTTTCTAACGATTGTAAAGGCGCATGCAATTCGTCCGTCAGAATGTGCCATATGAGTACTAAGACCTTCTGACTACTTCCTGAATCCTCGCCGGTAAACAGGGTACGTACCTTGGCGCAGTTGGATCGCCATTTCCTTAGCGGCATGGAAACTTCGTTCATGATTGCCAACGATTCCCAATAAAGTGCTTGGCCCTCCTCTTCAGTGTTGAAACTTACTACTAGATCATATACGTAAAACCCCTTTTCAAAGGCCTGCCTCACTTGTATTTGGATACTTGTCCCTATACAGTCGCAGATGGCGTCTTATAGTGACAGGGAGCAAAAAGGGACTGTAACAAACACCAAACGTTACGCGTGTCATTCGATAATCTTGGCAGACTCTATCTTTAATAGATGAAAACCATACAAATCTATGGGAATCTCGATCCTCTTCTGCCAGCAAAATCTGCAGGAATGCCTTCTCTATATCGGCCACAAGCGCAAATGGTCCCATTCTGAAATTGAGTAAAATTTCATGAACATTAGCAAGCAAATTAGTTCCAGTTACCAAAAAACTATTTAGCGATGGGTGCGGCCCCAAGCGCAAATGGTCCCATTCTGAAATTGAGTAAAATTTCATGAACATCAGCAAGCAAATTAGTTACCAAAAAACTATTTAGCGATGGGTGGTCTTCTGTGTGAAACGAGGCATCGAAAACAATTCGTAGCCGGGTAGTTTGACTGGATTCCTTATAAATAGGATGATGAGGAAGGTAAAATGTCTCCCTTGATGGCACTACGTAAATGGGTTCCGCAATTCATTCTTTGAGAAGTTTTTGAACAGCCGCGTCGTACTCTTCCAACTTATTCGGTTGTCTTGCAAGTCGTCGAACTAAGGAGTCAACACGCTTAATAGCTTCCTGTCTGGCACAAAACACGAATTGTCATCCTTCCATGGTAAGGATGCTTCATAACACTTTTCCAATCTCCTAACGCAGTGCTGGGTTAATGTTTCCGTCAATGACATTCCTTCCGCCTTTTCACCTTGTATTCCAATAGCTTCCAGCGCCCACATCATCGCCAAGTTTTCCTGCCCCCCATCGAAAGTTTACTTGAAACGAAGAATATTGTTCCAGCTTCATACGGTTGAGTGTTCGAGTGCTTATGTTGGCCCAGTATTACCCATCTAAATAACGTCTCCACAGCCTTCAACCGCTTAGCGAGCTGTATTTGTTTTCCTGTCACCACATACCAGTAATAATCTGCGCCTATCACCCGTCCACTGCGGTAATATTCATTTTCAGCTAATCTGAAATCAATAAAAGACAAGCATTTTCCATTCGGAGCATCAAGAAGATCAACACATATTTGGGGTACAACCAATGCTTCTATTTCCACTGCTGACCGACTGTCGTATTGGCTTCTCAAAAAAAAATCTTCACTGTACGACTGTTAATTTAACTTCTCCTATTTTGGCGAACTTTAACTTTTTTGTGATACTTTCGCATATATATGAATTTTTGCAGCAAAATATCATTTGTCTCTCTCTGTCCTTCTCCAATACGTGCTGTTTTCAAGAACACGTTGTTGTACTCACTCTGAGTGTTGCACATTAGATTCGATGATGCTGCTTCGGTTTTCTCCTTCATCTCATAGCCGACACTTGCATTCCTTACAGATATGGTCGAACTTTTCTGGTATTTTGGATCGCACATTGATGTAATGTGATTACCCTTACACTTGTTGCATTTGATCCACTTAGCACTTCTGCACTTTTTAGAGGAGTGTCCCTTTTTCGTACATCGAAAGCTTTTTGAACTTTTTTGAACTAATGTCATATGGGAGTCGCAATCGTTCGTAGCATAGGCCGATAACGAGGGAGAATATACATTTATCATTTTCATTCAATGTAACCAAACTCGCCGCAGTAGAAATGCTTCATGTTTTCGTGTGCCCTTGTGTACTATAACTAGCTATCTCGCTCCTTTCCATTGCTTCTATTTCAGTTTTTAAAACTCCATGATTCGGTGTATGTGTCTATGGGCTGATGTTACTGATGAGGACAAGTCTGTGGCTCCATCTTCTATGTCCCCCTCCCTCTTCTCATCGTTTCTTTCCTTTATTCTTATTTCCGCGGGTAAGCATCGGAGAAGAATTGGCCTTAACATGACGTCATATTGATTAGGTGGTACGTTCAAAGCTATTAATGATCTTCTGCAAGTGGTAACGCAATTATAGAGATTTCGGAGACTATGAACATCCGAACTAGAATGCACTGGTCGAAGTGAGACAAGCTGTTGCATATGATTATCAATTATCCGTTCCACATCGCCGTATTGCTCCTGTAGCAATGATATAGCGGCGTCGTAGCAATTTTCGGAGGCTGCAAGTCTCATTATAACTTTCTTGGCGGCACCCACAAGACAGAACTCTAAGTAATTAAACTTTTCTGTGCCGGAAAGGGATGCATTCTCATGCACCGATAAGCGAAATTGCTCCCAGAAAGGCAGCCAATCCTTCATATCAATCCTTCAGCCATCAAATTTTTTGAGGTTTAGGTTAGGAAGGCTTACCTTTCTTTGAACATGCTTTGGATGCGGTTCTTCCTCTGCCGCCCCTACTACCGGCGCTGGACGAAATTTTTCCTTTAATCTTTTCAAACGGTTCTTTAAGGCGACAGCGTTGTAATGTTGTACTCCGATTTAACAAGATCCTTTTCAACGCATTCTTCTTCTTCTTCTTGTGGCGCTACAGTCCGGGGTGAACCTGGGCCTCGGTCAACAATCCTCTCCAGCTGGCACGTTCTTTAGCCAGCTGCCTCCAATTTCGCACTCCAAGTTGGTTGAGGTCTTTTTCCACTTGAGTGCGCCATCGGGTTCGTGGTCGTCCTCTATTGCGTTGTCCCACTGGCTCGGAGTCGAAGACTCTTCGGGCTGGAGCAGTGTTGTCTATGCGCTCTACATGGCCTAGCCATCTTAGGCGTTGAATCCGTAGACGCCTGACTAGACTCATGTCGCTGTACAGCCCGTACAGTTCGTGGTTGAATCTCCTTCTCCAAGAACCTTCAACGCAAACAGGACCGAAGATTGAACGCAGAACTTTTCTCTCGAAGAGACCAAGTGCGTCTTCATCCGCTCTTGAGATAGTCCAAGCTTCCGCGCCATACAGCAGGACAGGGATGATCAAGGTCTTATATAAGGTGAGCTTGGTCTTTCGAGAGAGGGCTCTACTACTCAATTGCCTCTTGAGCCCAAAGAAACAGCGGTTGGCAAGAGTTATTCTGCGTTTAATCTCAGTACTGATGTTGTTTGCACTATTTACTTGGGAGCCGAGGTAGACGAAGTCCTTCACTACCTCGAAGTTGTAGCTGCCTATGGTGACGTTCTGACCGAGTCGTCGATGTTGTGTGTCCTTTCTTGATGACAGCATATACTTTGTTTTGCCCTCATTCACCGCTAAACCCATTTTTGCCGCCTCCGTCTCAATACAAGCAAACGCTTCATTGACGGCAGTTGAATGGACTTCTGGAAGATCGTGCCTCTAGTGTTGGCGTGTGAGTTTCGCACGATCTTCTCCAACACGATGTTGAAGAAGTCACATGACAGCGCGTCGCCTTGTCTAAAACCTTTTTTGACATTGAAGGTCTCGGTGAGTTCGTTACCGACCTTAATGGAGCAGCGAGAGTTCTCCATCGTCATCCTGCACAATCTGACGAGTTTGGCAGGGATGTCAAAACTAGACATGGCGTTGTATAGCTCGTCTCTATGCACACTGTCATATGCGGCCTTAAAGTCGACAAATAGGTGGTGGGTGTCGATCTGCATCTCTTGGGTTTTTTCGAGGATCTGCCGTAATGTGAAAATTTGATCGATAGTGGACTTTCCAGGCCTGAAACCGCACTGATAAGGACCTATCAGGTTGTTGACGAATGGTTTCAGGCGCTCACACAGAACGGCAGAGAAGATTTTGTATGCGATGTTAAGGAGACTTATCCCCCGATAGTTGGCGCAGTCAAAGGGGTCTCCTTTCTTGTGGATCGGGCAAACGATACTAAGATTCCACTCGTCGGGCATGCTTTCCTCCGACCATATCCTACAGACGAGCTGGTGCATGCGCCCAACCAGATCATCTCCAGCTGCCTTAAACAGTTCCGCGGACAATCCATCCGCTCCAGCAGCTTTGTTCGACTTCAGTCTCGATATCGCTGTCTTGACATCGTCTAGATCGGGGGGACGGAATTCTCTTCTGTCGTCGTCCATTGCGTGGAGTGGAACATTCTGCCTGACAGCGGTATTGGTGCCCTCTTCGCCGCTTAACAGTCTGCAGAAGTGATCCTTCCAGATTCTCAGTATCGACTGCGACTCTACTACGAGTTGTCCCTCTTCGTTCCGACAGGCTTCTGTCCGATGTTTGTACCCTTTGGATAGTTGTTTCACCCGCTGGTAAAACTTTCGGACATTATTTCTGCCGTACCACCTCTCCATTTCCTCGATCGCGCGCTTCTCATGCTCCTTCTTTTTCTTTTTGAGAAGCCGGTGCTCTTCCCTTCTTTTAAGTTCGTAGAGCTCACGAACCGCTCTCGTCCTTCTATCCAGCGTCGCCTTATATGCTGCTAGCTTCGCTGAATGCGCCTGCCGACACTCGTTGTCAAACCATGGGTTTTTTCTAGGTGGCATTTTAAAACCCAGCACATCAGAGGCAGCTTCTCTAATGGCGTTTTGACAACGGTTCCACTGTTCGTCGATTGTTTCGCCTGGCAGGGTTGGACTCTCTGAGAGCTTCAGGGAGACTCGATCGGAGAAGTTCCCAGCGGTCGATTGCGATTGTAGCTTTCCAACGTCAAACTGTTTTGGTCTTGCTCTACTCCGTTGTACAATCGATATCCGAGTTCTGACCTTGGCTACAACAAGGTAATGATCCGAGTCGATGTTGGCACCTCGGAACGTTCGGACATCGAGGACACAGGAGGAGTGTCTGACGTCGATCGCAATGTGATCAATCTGGTTGACGGTTGATTGATCAGGGGACCGCTAGGTCCCTTTGTGAATGTTGAGGTGAGGGCTGGTTCTGGCTACAGTGTGAGATTTTCTACAGTGAGATTTCGCCCCGTCACGAAGTCCATCAGCCTGAGTCCATTGTCGGACGTGTTGTCGTGTAGGCTGTGTTTTCCGACGACTCTAGCAGATTTCTTCCTTGTACAGCTTTGCATTAGAATCTCCTAGAACGATATTGGTGTCGTAGCTGGGGCATTGATCGTATGTTCTTTCTAGGAGATCATAGAAGTCATCCTTGCTATCATCGTCTTTGTCCTCCGTTGGGGCGTGGGCGCAAATTAGGCTGATGTTGCCGAATGTTGCCTTGATGCGGATTGTTGTGAGGCGTTCGCTTATGTAACTAAAGCTTAAGACTTCTTGCCTAAGTCTGCCTCGAACAACAAAACCGCATCCAAACAAGCGCTGCCTTCGCTCTTTGTAGCAATCGCCGTAATATATGTCGCAGTTTTTCATCCTCTTTTTGCCCGGCCCATCCCATCGCACCTCTTGGATGGCGGTGATGTCAGCCTTATAGGCTTCTAGGGCCTCCGCAAGTTCATCGGCTGCACGTGGTCTGTTCAGTGACCTCACATTCCATGTGCAGAACCGAAAATCGTTGTCCTTATTTCGTTGTTCATGGTCGTCAGCAGTAGGGTCATCCGTATCCGAGGCTTGTTGCCGTCTCTGAACTATTGCGAGTTTTACACGGTGGGGAAGTTAACCCCACGCGAAACCCCCGAACCTGGAGGACCGGGATCTGGTTTAAACCCCCGGACAAGGGGTCGCTGCATACATTGGTTCACCTCTAAGCGGCTGCAGTAGAGGTTATTCAGAGGGCGCCGCGGGGAGGCTGTATGTCAACTTGACCTGTGCATTTACAGGGATCGTTGCTGGCATCTCGCCAAGTTGAGAGCAATCAACAACTTTGCCCTGGATGCACAGGCCCATGCCCTATTTTCAACGCATTAAAGATATAAATTTCGTTTTCCTTTTTATACTCCAGATGAGCCGTCCGGGGTTTCGGCACCAAATGTTAAGAAATGTAACCCGATAGTTCAATTAAACACGGCTCCTTTAATCAAAATTCAGTATAATTTTAATTAATAAAAATGAAATTTATAATTCAAGTCGCGATTAGGAACAAGGAAGAAAAGCAACTGATTGAAAGATGTCAACTCGCACTAGCATATTACAGTGAGCGAGACAATCATATGTGTATTATATATTTGGCTCTCTTTAATTTTTAATATAGGCCATGTTGAGCGCATGGACAACACTGCTCCAGCCTGAAGAGTGTTCGACTCCGAACCAGTTGGACAACGCAATAGAGGACGACCACGAAGCCAATGGCGGACTCAAGTGGAGAAGAACCTCAACCAACTTGGTGTGCGAAATTGGAAGCAGCTAGCTATGAATCCTGCCAGCTGAAGATAATTGTTGGCTGCGGCCCAGGTTCACCCCGGACTGTATCGCTAGAAGAAGAATAAAAACTCTTTTCAACCGTTGTTTCTTTGGGCTCAAGAGGCAATTAAGGGTCAAGTTGACTCGATATAAGACGCTGATCATCCCAGTCCTGCTATACGGAGCGGCGGCATGGACAATCTCGAAAGAAGTAATTGCTGTCTTCAAGAGAAAAGTTCTGCGTGCCATCTTTTGTCTTGTATATGTTGTCGGGTTTTGGAGGCAAGTTTCAACCAAGAACTGTACAGGCTGTACAGCGACATGAGCTTAGCCGGGCGTCTACGGAACCAACGCCTACGGTACCTGGCCCGAAGAATCTGGGTGTGCGAAACTGGAAACAACTAGTCAGAGATCGAGCTAGTTGGAGAAGCTTTTTTAAAACATATATTTTTATTATTAGCAAACCCTCAAATCAAACAAAATATTTAGTTAAGTTGCGAAGTATATTTTCAACAACGTGTCTTTGTTCAGAGCATCTTAAAATATCTTCTTTTCTATTAATTTTTGTATTACTAACCATCCAAAATGTAAAAACAAAATAAATCAAAAATCTTCAAAGAAATATCGATAAGTAGCCTCAAAGATAGGTACTAAAAACGTGTTGATGAATACTTCTCATTTAAGAATATATTATTAAAATTCGCTATTGACATTGCCAATAAGTGGGAGGGCTAAAATCTAAAAACAAGTGAAATTGTAAAAAAAAATCCTGAGCTGCGTAGAGGCTATTAGGATGAAAGAGTTGAATTTCTGTTTATTCAAAGCCAACTTCGAACGAATAAGTTCGAAGGGCCAGAAATGACTGTAATTAATAAAAAAAGACAAAATTAAACTTTTCAGAAAGCCAATACGCAAGGGTTTCCATTTTTGCTACTTGTATGGTCTCTTTTCAAGTGCTTGAAAAACAGCCCAAAAAAAAAACGCCTTAATGACCGGCAGTACGGTTTTCGCAACAACGGGTCCACTGGTGAATTGATGGCTTATTACACCGAAAACTGAAAACATTCTTCACACAATACACACGAAAGCAAGATAATTGCGGGTGATTTTTTTGTTGTTTTGTTGAGTTAAAATAAATAAGATAAAATAGAAAAAATGAAGATAATTATTGTTAAGCATCCAAAAATCATGCCCTAATCAGATACCTCCTACGATAAGAAGTTCGAGCATTTTTTTATCTTCATGCAACCACAGGACACCCTATTGCATACGACACACTGCTATAATATATATACAGCATTGATAAAGCATACGAATATATGGGTAAACGTGTGTATGTACGTCACTTTGAACAATGGATTTCTGATGCCTGAAGCCGCTTTCAGCATTGCATTTTATACAAAAGATTTCAATTATGCCATTAAAATAGAATTTGTGGAATTACCGTAAGCGAATGTTGTTATACGCATTATGTATACATGCCCAGGCACAGATGTAAATACCTACATGACAACGAAAAAAAAAAATATAATGTACAACTTACCTGGAGAAACATTGATTGATGAGGTGTTGGTAACTTTATTTTTATTGATTTATGTTTCATCCTCTCTTTTCTCTAAGAAAAGAAGATGGAATAGTTTAAATATTCCCAAGGTGATTAACACCCATCATCAAATATACACACATGGGTGTGCATGTATACTGAGCGTAAACATTCAAACTTACAGAGGGTCAAACTGTTCTCGCGTAAGCATTATCGGTGAATCAACCAAATAAGTTTGGTCACAGCGATGCAATAAAAAGGTATAATCTATTTTCCATATCATTTACATATTTCCACTTACATTTATCGCTACACGCAGTGACCAAAATCACTTCACAAACAGCATTCACTTTTCACATACAGAGGAAAAGATACCTCTTTCCCATTCTTTTAAAAAGAAGCGCCATTACATGTGACCGACTATAGAAGTGATGCTGCATTTGGGCATGTAAATGCTATTAAGACCGCATAAATTAACAGAAAGCCTCCAGACGAAGGGCGCAGTCTGTTCAGTTTCATCTACCTTATAGGCGGGAACATTATGAGGGCACTGAGGAACCCAACTCTGAAGGTGAACAAGTCATAAGATTTCAAAAAGGAAATGCCTTTTGTTATTAAAAGTGGTAGGTCTACATTCTTCTCGAAATAGTATCGATATCAATCTCGATCGATCAGTGCTATGTGCGTAATCAATAGCCCGTGAGATTATAAAGATACTGTCTGACAACCTAATTTGGATTTTTGAAGTGGCGTAGATTGGCCATATATAGAAGGTACACATTTTTATGTACCAAGACAACATATGTATCTGATTGCAGATGCTGTGAGCTTAATTTCTAATATTAAAATTAATTAATAAAGATCGTAATTTTAAAGATTTGTATTGAAATATATTGTATTATATGTTATGTGCATGAATTTGTATATTTCTTTTTTACGTTATGCATAATGCATATTATTATTTCTGGGCGTTCGAAGGCACATACACATTCACTCTCAGACGTATATACATATATACATGCATGTATGGATATAAACGTGCATATATATATATATATATATATCTACTTAGGCTATGTATATTTTAATACACATATGTACACTTAGTTGTCATGTCACATCCAATTCGGTCCAAAAATAATCGGTAATCATGGCCAAATAACTCTGACCATTCACAGTTTCTGGCCCAATACGCCGGCGGCATCCAAACCGCACTAAACAGTTATTTTTTGTAGATGTGTTGTAGAAGTGGTGAAGCAAGAAGCACATGTGCACATTTTTACCCGACCAATAACGCATATTTTGCTTATTGACGACCCCTCGAGCCCAAAATGAGCAAACGGAAAACGGATTTAACGCTCTGAAAGTTGCGGTCATCGACATCCTACACAAATTTGTATAATTTGCCGACGTTGCTCGTTTATGTACTTTATGAAGAATATTTTTACTTTACTGAATAAATTGACAGTGACAGTTTGATGATTAGTGAAAGAGTGCGTTGACAAATTAAATTCAAAGTTTTTAGGCCCCTATTAGAAAACCCTTTATACACACATAAATTCAGACATATATACACACATTTCATTTTTAAATTTGTAAAATCTTTATAAATAAAAATCTATGTTGGTTTGTTTGTCCTTAGTAGACTCTTAAATGGTAAGCGACAGAGCTACGGCCATCGAAAAAGGAAAACGGTGAAAATTATTTTTGTCGCACAGATCAGAGCTACGGCCATTATGCAAACTATAATTATAGTCAAGCAACAGATCAGTAAAAATAATTAAAAAAATAAAATAGTTCTAATTCATAAAATAATTATCATTCTCAGGAATGTAAACAAAGTTCTAGTCATATGTCCGTGGATGCATTATAAATTAGCCTCGGAAAAATTTAACAAACAGCAACAAACATTTAAGGTACTGTTTTAACAGTTAAGTGTCGATCCTATGATAAACTTAGAATGAATAGAAATTGCTTTTTTACTGTGTAACTTAAGTGATGGATTCCACTTAAATAGTTGTTTAATTTAAGCCGCCAATGGCCACGGCTTAAGTGTCAATCCTGAGAGTATATAATTGCCATTATTGTATTAATATTATTTCAACCCTAAAATACATGGAAACAACTCACACACACAACTAATTATTTAGTCTGGCAGCGCTTCTGGGAGAGCATTGAAATATATATTTCTACAATATCTTATATCAGTTCTCACTTTCTCGCAGTTCCTCAGTTGAGTGCTGTTCGTTTTCAATAACAATCATCTTAATCTTGGTTGGTGTATTCAATAGTTCACAAAATGTAGAAAAAAAATAAAGAATTACTTCTGAAGTATGTTAAAACAAGAAAAATGGAATTTATTCTTTTGTTGAAGATAAAGATTATAATAAAATTCAACAGTTTATTATACGATTATTTTGAAATGATAAAAGAAATTAATTTGTGAAAGCTACTAAAAGGGCACAAGAAATGAAAACAGAAAGCGAGTGTCATAAGCAAATCTCATTAAATCATATTATTGAATAATTAGTGGAATAAATGAGCCTTTTTTCAGATCTGAAAGACACAATTTATTTTCCAATGTTGCAAGAACATATTCAGCTTGTTATAAATAATTGCGGCAAATATCAACACATAATGTATGGTAGGAATCCTATTAATCCTATTTTGAGTGTTGCAGCAACACCAAAGGCTAAGAGCGATATTGTTCATGTACACATTTTTCACTACTGTAAGCAAACTTTCATTACTATAGTTGATACAATTTAAGAATTTGCAGTTGCATACTTAATCAACGATAGGAATTGTGTCAAAAAGACATATATTTACCAACTTTTCACAAGTTAAATAAAATGATCAAGGACATTGAACGACTCATTAAGTTCGTAAATGATAAGGTATCGAATTAATTTACATTGGACCAAATCAAAAAGTTATACTGGAAATGCTGATGTTGAAAGGCTCCATTCGACGTTAATACAAAAATTCAGGCCCTTGACAACGTTACAACGTTAAAGAAAATATTCCAAAATCAGTGGATCTTGTAAATAGTAAGAAAATTAAAAATATAACAAAAATTAATAACAATGGGGAGTATATAGTATAGTATATAGAAAATAGAGCTGAGGGTTGAAAGGCTTAAAGATCAACCACATTATAGAAATTTTCCTTTTAAAATGTAGAATTGTTAAAAACATTATTAAAAGAAAACCTAAATATGCAAAATATGGCAAAAATAATCCTAAAGTTGATGATAACCTCAGTACAATTGTTACTACAGGTTCATCCAATACTTGAAGAGAATAAATACACAAAAATTAGGATAAGGCAAGTAGATATATTCAATGAAACAAATACTATCTATATGATTTAGATTCAAGTATAGATATTTTAGATTCGGATTTTTTAAATCCGGGTGTCGAGCACCTTCGACTGAAGATGGGTCATGTCATGTCGGGATTTTGGGGTAGAGTTGGCTGCGGAGGAACCTTATCATAAAGGTTCAACGGCGCCACTCACAACCTCAACGAGGTTACCGATACCGGAGTCATGCCGACCATTTGCCCAAGGGTAAAATAAATGGGCCCGGCCTCCCAGTTGGGGGTAGTACGTGGGAATTATGTGATCCTCACCACATAAAAATGAAATCGTTCAGAGACACAGACTTATTGCCTCGGATACTGACGGATTTACTGTTGACGACCCCAGCGAACGAACAAATGATTATGCTTTTCGGTTCTGCACGTGGAATAGGAGGTCTCTTAACAGGCCACGTGCGGCTGAAAAACTCGGAAAACATATTGTCTACTATAAAGCAGATATAACCGCCATTCAGGAAGTGCGATGAAATGGGAAGAGGATGAAAAACTGCGACATCTACTCCGGAGATTGCAAGAGAGAGATGCGCTTTTTTGGATGTGGATTTGTTGTTCGAGACAGACTTAGGCAAAAAGTCTTAAGCTTTGTCTGTAAAAGCGAACGCCTCATAACAATCCGCATCAAGGCTAAGCTCAGCAACATCAGCCGGTTTTGCGCCCACGCCCCGAAAGAGGACAAAGATGACAGCGGCAAGAATTACTTCCATGATCTCCTAGAAAGAACATACGATCAAGGCTCCAGCTTCGACACCAAAATCGTTATAGGAGATTTCAACGCCAAGCTGGGTAAAGAATCTGTGCTAAAGTCACGGAGAAATACAGTCTACACGACACCACGTCCAATAATGGACTCGGGCTGTTGGACTTTGTCATGGGACGTAACCTTTCTGTTGCTGACACGCAGTTCCCACACCTCAACATCCATGAAGGGACATGGCGGTTCCCAGATCAATCAACCTTCAACCAGATTGATCACGTTGCGATCGACGTCAGATACTCCTCCAGTATTCTTGACGTCCGAACGTTCCGAGGAGCCAATATTGACGAGAGAACAACGCAGTCGAGGAAGAACACCAAGGTTTGACGTCGAATGGCTACAATCGCAAGGGATTGCAAGGATTTTTGCCGATCGAGTCTCCCAGAAACTCTCTATGGGTTCCACACCGCCTGTGCAAGCCATCGAAGAGGAATGGAGTCATTATAGGAAGAAACCCATGGTTTGACGCATAGAACAACGGGAGCTGTTCGTGAGCTCTGCGAACAGAAGAGAAGGAAGAAAAGAAGAAGAAAAAAGAAAGGTCATGAGAAGCGCGCGGTGGAGGAGATGGAGAGCTGTTATGACAGGAATGACGTCCGAAGGTTTTATCAAAGGGTGAAACAACTATACAATGTATATAAAGCTCGGACAGAAGCCTGTCGGGATGGAAATAGAAAACTGGTAGTAGAGTAGCAGTCGATACTGAGAATCTGGAAATATCATTTCTGTAGACTGTTAAACGGCGATGAGGACCAAAATACCACAAATCAGGCAGAATGTTTCACTCAATCTGGAAGATGGCAGACGAGATTTTTGTCCCCCGAACTTAGACGAGGTCAAGATAGCAATATCATGAAGAGGTTTAACAAAGCTGCTGGAGCGGACCGCTGAAATCTTTAAGGCGGCTGGGGATGGTCTGTGATCTGATGAAAGCATGCCCGATGAGTGGAATATCAGTATCGTTTGCCCGATCCACAAGAAAGAAGAACTCTTTGACTGCGCGAACTATCGATGGATCAGTCTCCCCAACATCGCGTATAAGATATTCTCATCCGTTTTGTGTCACCGCCTGAAGCCAACTTTTTTTAAAGAAGAAGCAGTGTTTGTGTTTCAAAGGCACCGAACCTAATTTTCTGCTGTCAAAGTCAACGTTCGAAATGTCGCAACTGATTTGAAATGAAATTTTGTTCGCGTGAAACTCACAGTAACCAAAAAACGTCCACACAAAATATTTTCTGGGCGAAGCTTACAATAGAGCTTATAAAAAAGAAGATGCCGCAGCTCTGTTCACGACATTAAAACGATCAGAGTAGCACACAACTACTTCATTTGTGGTGGTCCGTGGCGTTGTGTGTATGTGCCTCTACCCCAAGCTTGACGTAGTAGACTGGATACCTGGTCCGTGTGACAAAAATTATGTTCATGGCGCCAAGAGTATTTCCTGTCTAGAAAATGCTTCTCAAACTTGGCCGTTCGGAGTCGTCATAACACTGTAGGTCACTTCCACTCGCGATAGAAGAATAGAACACACAACACGAGTGGTTGCTGAGAAGCTCCTGGCTGCTGCCTGTAGCGCCACCTAATACTTATTATTATTATTATTACTATGTTGTTTTGTGTGGTTTGTCTCTTTTGTTCTCATTTCTCTTCGCGTGTGTAGATAGTAGGGATAAATCAACTAATAGCGATATCCAACTCCCTCCTCCCTTGCCATGAACCCCTTTTGAATAACTTGTTGTTCTTGTAGCGTCTGTGAGCCGTTTTGAACAGCTGAATGGTTTCTTTTCCAAAATAATAGGGTGAAGAAGAGCAATTATATAAAAAAAAAACGTCTTTATATTATATTTCAAGCCACTAGTTTCCATCAGAGTTGATAGAATGAAAGACGTATTCAACTTTCCATTGGAAAACCCCTACTCCTTCACAGATCCACCACAGTACACCACAGATTTTAAGCATTTCCGATCTCAACTCACTCATCCTACTTCATATCACGCAAATTTGTTAGGAGTACAGAGCAGCGCCATCTTGCCTCAATATCTGTGCTCAATAGTGTCAAAATTAGCGAGATAGCCCATGATAATGTCAGAACTGGCCCCGAATGGAAAGTAATCTAGGACACTGTACATTAAGCTCATACGTTTTAAAAAGAATTATTGTAGCTTGTTATTGATTATTCAATATAAAAAATCGTCTAAAAACGCTAATACTTCTAACAAAATAATTCTTATCAATATATTGACGAACATAACGGTCAAGATAAAATGTTAAAACATTTTCAAAAAATACTACGATTTATTTCCATTTACTGATGGAACTATTGAATTAAAGGTTAATGTCTTTACACTTATGTATTGTCGATTAAGCGATGGCTGGGTGCTGTGGGAATCGGATTGGCACAGACTGGCGTCAACCTGGCGATGCCCAGTGTTGCAAATTTTCCTACACACCAATTGTGTTTATATTACCTCCTAGTGGTAGCCATCGGGTACTGGTTGTAGTTCACCCGAGCTCAAGCTAAACTTAATTTTATAATATGTCTTTCGACCTAACCTAACTATACATATGTTTTAAAATAAAGACATTAGCTGCAGTAATTAGTATTAAGAAAAAATTTAAAAAACTTAAATACAGAAGGGATTTTTTTTAAGACTTATTAACTGACTTACATACTACCTTAAAATAACTTAAAACTAACTTAACTACGCATACACACATGTATACATTCGTGCACATTATAGTATACGCACCTATATACATGTGTGTACTTACCCTATTTACATGTATGTACATAAGTACACTCAGTGTACGAATGTGTATACTTCATTGTTATGTGTATTTTTTTGTTTTTTTTTTTTTAATATATACATATATGCCACTTACAAACTACCTTAAAACTACCCTACGATATGTAAGTCGGCCATAGGTTGCGGTTTCTAGATTTCCATCAAATCCACCGCAAGACAGAGACCGACTGGCCCCCATAAGGGTGTACGCACTACCCGTTCGACCTCGGGTCTAAAGGGTTCGACGCTGAAGTTCGTTCGCTCCCCAGTGGTTGAGTCGCCCATCCACAGTTGAACGGGCTATGTGAAACAGGAGCGGTACCGCATTCTTGTCTTGTATCAGGCCGTGCTTGTCAAAGTAGAGAAATGCTTCCGGAGGGACGAAGCCAGTGAGATGTACCATTTCGTGGTACTGTGGGTTGGGGTAGTAAGCCCGGAAATCAGGTTATCGTTCGAGTTCATCGCTCTCGCAATGTGACCTCGAATCGCATCAGGTTCGCCCTGTTGTATAAAACCTCATTGGAGTATAATTTTATGAACTGGGACTCTGGTGTTCTCTAAAGGCGAAGGCAAACCCTAAGACAGGCCCTCTCAAACACCGGAATCTTTTCAAGTCACCCTGCGCGAGCGTAGTGATGTCCTCGATCTTTTTGCCTGATCTGTACACGATCAAGTCGTCGGCATACGCAATTGCGTGCGGAAGAGAACTCAAGAAAATGTTGAACAAGATCGGCGAATTAACGGCACCCTGTTGGAGACCATTTTTAACTTCAAAAATACCTGTAGAGGTCACGTTGCCATTCTTGACTACGAACCGTCTACGGGCATATTATATAGTATATCTTGTAGTAAAGTCCTTCTAACCATACAGTGTCGAAGGCCTTCTCCAGGTCAATCAAGCAGACCCCCGTACATTGTTTCTGGTTCTTGTTCCATTGGACATCTGACACTAGTTTCACTACACTTCACACACTTCACTTCACTACCGCTTTTCGTCTCTCAACCGATTGTATCGGGCTGTGGCATATTGGCATCGATTCCTCACTAATTTAAAAATAAAAACTAAGAAGTTGCAAAGTTCGCTGGTTGGACCAAATTCAGTCTATGAGATAGCATCAGCTCAATGGCGTCTGATTGCCCTTGTTAAACAGGAGTATTTTCCTGAAGAAGTAGAAAAGTTAAGCAACAAGGAAAGTATACCTCGAAGAAGCAACATTTCAAGACTTTCACCAATTATGGATGAAAATGGTATTTTACGAGTTGAAGGTAGATTGGAAAATGCTGAGTTACCCTATTCCCAGAAGCATCCGATAATATTACCTTCAACCAACATTCTAACGATGCTCATTGTCCACGATTGGAATTTACGAACTGTTCATGGCGGTCAACAACTCATGATGGCTACACTTCGGTCGGAGTACTGGATTTTGCACTTGAAATCTGGTGTAAAACAGTGCATCCACAAATGCTTAAAATGTTACAGGTTCAGTGCACAGAGATGCAGCAACAGATGGGAAATCTGCCAGCTTGAGGATTGAATCACGCCCTCCCGTTTCAAATGTCAGGAGTTGACTATTCCCCAGGTATTTGACTACATTCCTTTGCGCCAATGGTTGCCCGTGCCGTCCTACAATGGAGAACTTTCGCCAATTCTTTTTCGTATCCGCGTAAGTTTTATACAACGGCGTTCTGAACAGTATGGTTTCGGACTTCTGAAAGTTGATATTCAACTTCCATTCATCGCAATCTCTCATGAATGAGTCGAAGTCACCCTACGCGAGCGTGGTGATGTCCTCGATCTTTTTGCCTGATCTGTACACGATCAAGTCGTCGGCATACGCAATTGCGTGAGGTAGAGAACTTATTAGATCGCTCAAGAAAATGTTGAACAGGATCGGCGAATTAACGGCACTCTGTTGGAGACCATTTTTAACTTCAAAAATACCTGCAGAGGTCACGTTGCCATTCTTGACTACAAACCGCCTATTGGTAAGCATGTTATACAGTAGGTACAGCAGTGGTTTACTAGTGCCTAGCCGATTGATCTTGTAGTAATCAAGCAGGCGCCCGTACATTGTTTCTTGCTCTTGTTCCATTGGATATCCGATATCAGTTTCGACGCTGCATGAATAGTGTCATGCCCCGCTCTGAAACCGAATTGGTTATCCGGAATTATATGTTTGTCCTCTGTCCAGTTGATCATAGCTCTATTTATCACCTTCTCGAATACCTTGCTGATGTTCGGAAGGAGACTAATTGACCGAAGGTTTCACAGACGAAGAATCTTTGCCTCGCTTGGATATGGGTTATAAAATCGCAGAACAACAAGCCCCTGCAAACGATATACGGACAATGACCTTCGGATCTGTACGTCGAATATAAGGTCCCTTTATATGCCACATGCAGCCGAACAATTCACGGAAGCCCTAGACTGCTGCAAAGCAGATATAACCACCATCCAAGAAGTGCGGTGGGGTGGACCGGGCAAAAGAAGATGAAAAACTGTGATATATATTACGGTGACATACAAACAACAAAAACAGCGCCTATTTGGATGTGGATTTGTCGTTAGAGGCAGACTTAGGCAAGAAGTCTTATCGTTCAGGTCAGTAACGAGCGCCTCACGACAATTCTCATCTAGGCTAAATTTGCCAACATAAGCCTATATGCGCACATGCCCCCACACAAAAGAAAGAGAAGAAACATTTGATCAATGCCCTGGCTACGATATTAAAATTGTACTTCACGATATTAAAATTTTTCTTCACGATTTTTACACAAAGCTAGGAAGAGAGAACATCTTTGGTAGTACGGTCGAGAAGCACAGCCCACACGACACCACACCCGATAACGGACTTAGGCTGATCGACTTTGCTGCGGGGCGAAATGTTGTAGTAGCCAGTACAAAAGTCCCACATGTCGGCATTCACAAAGGGACATGGCGATCTCCTGATCAATCAACCATCAATCAGATTGATCATATTGCAATCGACGAAAGGCACTCCTCCAGTATAATAGATGTCCGAACGTTCCGAGGTGACAACATTGACTCGGACCACCACCTTGTATTAGCCAAGGTAAGGTTGCGGATACCGCGAACACCGCCAAGACAAAAAAAATACTGTGAGGATGTTTAACGTCGGCCGGCTACAATCGCAAGGGATTACCAAATCCTTTTCCGATAGTGTCTCCCTGAACCTCTTAAGAAATCCTACGCCGCCAACATCAAGTATTGAAGACCAGTGGTAGCATTTCTAAAAAGCCATCAGAGATGCCGCCTCCGATGTGCTGGGTTTCAATCCACCAGCACGCGATCGGCAGAATAGAGGGATATTAAAACCAACATGGCTACTGGAGCTGACGGCCTACCCGCCGAGCTTTTTAGAGACGCAGGCGATGATTTGGTGGATGATGCATGATCTGTAAAATATGGTAGGAGGAAAACATGCCCCATGAATGGAACCTCAGCATTGTTTGCCGATCCACAAGAAAGGAGACCAATTTGAATACGCCAACTATCGGGGGATAAGTCTCCTTAACATCGCCTATAAGATCTTATCTGCCGTACTGTGTGAACAATTAAAGCCATTCGTCAACAACTTGGTCAGTCCATACCAATGTGGCTTTAGGCCAGGGAAATCCACCATCGACCAAATATTCACACTTCGGCAGATTTTTGAGAAAACTCAAGAGCAACAAATCGATACTTTAAAGCTGGTTCTGCTTGAACAGTGTGGAGTATAGACTCGACTTAAAAGCTACCGAAATCGCGTCCTTGCCCAGGAGCGGATCGTTGTTGGATCTCCTGCTGTTGGACGCAAGACTGCAGCTGACAGACACAAACGTACAAATTGTTTGAACACTTTCGTGTATCTCAGTGACGATTGCGGGCTCAGTGCCGAATTCAAGATCCCCAACGACATTGCGGAATTAGAAGAGTTTGTCCAAACGCACACCTACAGTTTCAGTAGGGCGCGTTGGTCACGCTTCTGCCGACACTCTCCCAAGACTAGAGCACACTTTTCGGATGCGCTCCACATTCCGTCCAATAGAAACTTGTCAAACCAAGAGATTGACATGTATCTAATTCAATTGGACGAGACAATCAAACGAACTATGGACAGTACGATACCACGGTATACACGCACGAACAATGAAAACTTGTACCACAATGCGACAATGACGCACTACACCAACAAAAAAGTAGACTCCTGTCAAGATTAAAACCTTTGTACAGACGGTTTACTGAGAGACACAGCGAGGAAGTTAGGACGCTGAAATCACTCATTAAGAATGTACAGACTTTAATTGTACAGAATTATAGAGTCTCTGTAAACACGTACTGGAACAACAAAATTCGCTAACAACTCGAGTATGTTTCCACAGATAAATAAATTCTTTCGAAAGAAAAATATCGATCTTCCGTGTCTTAAGCTTCTCAGGACGACATACAACGAATACATGCTGACGACAGCAGGTATTGATTCCAATAACGCCGTACTCGACGATGACTGCTTTGTGGTCGAAGACCCGCAAGAAAAATTTGAGGTACTAGGCGCAGTTTTTCAGGAAGTGTACACGGTGAACGTCAGTGTTCGCCCTAACCACGACCTGGAAAACAGCGTGCAAGCTAGCAACTCTCAACTTCGAGAAGATCTGCAGCAATGGCGATCCGAGAACATCGGCTTTTTCCAGTTCAATGACGAAAACATGGGAGACAATGTCATCGCCGACGAAGGGGTTCATCCCCCATTCATTTCCAAGGCAGATCTTCAAGCGGTCTTCGCATCACTAAAGAAGAAAAAGTCGGTTGGTATCGACGGAATCTCCAACATTGTGCTAAGACATCTTCCTCTGGAAGTGGTCGCTATGTACACAATCCTTTTTAACAATGCTCTGAATAATGCACTTTATACGGAGCATTTTAAAACTGCGATTGAACAACCCATATCCAAGCGAGGCAAAGATTCTTCGAATCCGTCAACCTAAGGTCAATTAGTCTCCTTCCGAACATCAGCAAGGTATTCGAGAAGGTGATAAATAGAGCTATGATCAACTGGACAGAGGACAAACATATAATTCCGGATAACCAATTCGGTTTCAGAGCGGGGCATGACACTATTCATGCAGCGTCGAAACTGATATCGGATATCCAATGGAACAAGAGCAAGAAACAATGTACGGGCGCCTGCTTGATTGACCTGGAGAAGGCCTTCGACACCTTATGGTTAGAAGGACCTTACTACAAGATCAATCGGCTAGGCACTAGTAAACCGCTGCTGTACCTACTGTATAACATGCTTACCAATAGGCGGTTCGTAGTCAAGAATGGCAACGTGACCTCTGCAGGTATTTTTGAAGTTAAAAATGGTCTCCAACAGAGTGCCGTTAATTCGCCGATCCTGTTCAACATTTTCTTGAGCGATCTAATAAGTTCTCTACCTCACGCAATTGCGTATGCCGACGACTTGATCGTGTACAGATCAGGCAAAAAGATCGAGGACATCACCACGCTCGCGTAGGGTGACTTCGACTCATTCATGAGAGATTGCGATGAATGGAAGTTGAATATCAACTTTCAGAAGTCGGAAACCATACTGTTCAGAACGCCGTTGTATAAAGCTTACGCGGATACGAAAAAGAATTGGCGAAAGTTCTCCATTGTAGGACGGCACGGGCAACCATTGGCGCAAAGGAATGTAGTCAAATACCTGGGGATCTGTCTAGATCAGTATCTATATTTTAACAAACATTTAGATGGACCAGAATAGTCAACTCCTGACATTTGAAACGGGAGGGCGTGATTCAATCCTCAAGCTGGCAGATTTCCCATCTGTTGCTGCATCTCTGTGCACTGAACCTGTAACATTTTAAGCATTTGTGGATGCACTGTTTTACACCAGATTTCAAGTGCAAAATCCAGTACTCCGACCGAAGTGTAGCCATCATGAGTTGTTGACCGCCATGAACAGTTCGTAAATTTCAATCGTGGACAATGAGCATCGTTAGAATGTTGGTTGAAGGTAATATTATCGGATGCTTCTGGGAATAGGGTAACTCAGCATTTTCCAATCTACCTTCAACTCGTAAAATACCATTTTCATCCATAATTGGTGAAAGTCTTGAAATGTTGCTTCTTCGAGGTATACTTTCCTTGTTGCTTAACTTTTCTACTTCTTCAGGAAAATACTCCTGTTTAACAAGGGCAATCAGACGCCATTGAGCTGATGCTATCTCATAGACTGAATTTGGTCCAACCAGCGAACTTTGCAACTTCTTAGTTTTTATTTTTAAATTAGTGAGGAATCGATGCCAATATGCCACAGCCCGATACAATCGGTTGAGAGATGAAAAGCGGTAGTGAAGTGAAGTGTGTGAAGTGTAGTGAAACTAGTGTCAGATGTCCAATGGAACAAGAACCAGAAACAATGTACGGGGGTCTGCTTGATTGACCTGGAGAAGGCCTTCGACACTGTATGGTTAGAAGGACTTTACTACAAGATATACTATATAATATGCCCGTAGACGGTTCGTAGTCAAGAATGGCAACGTGACCTCTACAGGTATTTTTGAAGTTAAAAATGGTCTCCAACAGGGTGCCGTTAATTCGCCGATCTTGTTCAACATTTTCTTGAGTTCTCTTCCGCACGCAATTGCGTATGCCGACGACTTGATCGTGTACAGATCAGGCAAAAAGATCGAGGACATCACTACGCTCGCGCAGGGTGACTTCGACTCATTCATGAGAGAGTGCGATGACTGGAAGTTGAATATCTTTCAACAGTCGCAAAGTATTCTAGTCAGATACCTGGGGATCTGGCTAGATCAGTATATATATTTTAACAAACATGTAGATGCTGCTCTAGCCAGGGCCCGAGGCGCTTTCGCTCTTACATAGAGACTGTTTTACAACAGCCAACTCGATGCAAGGGTAAAGGTAATCTGCTACATGGCCCTCATACGGCCAATGCTCACCTATGGCTGTCCCGTGTGGTTCAACGTGAGTGCAAGCTTGATGGAAAAGATTCCGGTGTTTGAGAGGGCCTGTCTTAGGGTTTGCCTTCGCCTTTAGAGAACACCAGAGTCCCAGTTCATAAAATTATACTCCAATGAGGTTTTATACAACAGGGCGCATCACTAAAGAAGAAAAAGTCGGTTGGTATCGACGGAATCTCCAACATTGTGCTAAGACATCTTCCTCTGGAAGTGGTCGCTATGTACACAATCCTTTTTAACAATGCTCTGAATAATGCACTTTATACGGAGTATTTTAAAACTGCGATTGAACAACCCATATCCAAGCGAGGCAAAGATTCTTCGAATCCGTCAACCTAAGGTCAATTAGTCTCCTTCCGAACATCAGCAAGGTATTCGAGAAGGTGATAAATAGAGCTATGATCAACTGGACAGAGGACAAACATATAATTCCGGATAACCAATTCGGTTTCAGAGCGGGGCATGACACTATTCATGCAGCGTCGAAACTGATATCGGATATCCAATGGAACAAGAGCAAGAAACAATGTACGGGCGCCTGCTTGATTGACCTGGAGAAGGCCTTCGACACCTTATGGTTAGAAGGACCTTACTACAAGATCAATCGGCTAGGCACTAGTAAACCGCTGCTGTACCTACTGTATAACATGCTTACCAATAGGCGGTTCGTAGTCAAGAATGGCAACGTGACCTCTGCAGGTATTTTTGAAGTTAAAAATGGTCTCCAACAGAGTGCCGTTAATTCGCCGATCCTGTTCAACATTTTCTTGAGCGATCTAATAAGTTCTCTACCTCACGCAATTGCGTATGCCGACGACTTGATCGTGTACAGATCAGGCAAAAAGATCGAGGACATCACCACGCTCGCGTAGGGTGACTTCGACTCATTCATGAGAGATTGCGATGAATGGAAGTTGAATATCAACTTTCAGAAGTCGGAAAACAAAACTGTTCAGAAC
The DNA here is from genome assembly GCA_916610145.1 of Eristalis arbustorum. NCBI lineage: Eukaryota > Metazoa > Arthropoda > Insecta > Diptera > Syrphidae > Eristalis > Eristalis arbustorum. The sequence goes on from OU744317.1 coordinate 66,173,172, forward strand.
GCCGTTGTATAAAGCTTACGCGGATACGAAAAAGAATTGGCGAAAGTTCTCCATTGTAGGACGGCACGGGCAACCATTGGCGCAAAGGAATGTAGTCAAATACCTGGGGATCTGTCTAGATCAGTATCTATATTTTAACAAACATTTAGATGGACCAGAATAGTCAACTCCTGACATTTGAAACGGGAGGGCGTGATTCAATCCTCAAGCTGGCAGATTTCCCATCTGTTGCTGCATCTCTGTGCACTGAACCTGTAACATTTTAAGCATTTGTGGATGCACTGTTTTACACCAGATTTCAAGTGCAAAATCCAGTACTCCGACCGAAGTGTAGCCATCATGAGTTGTTGACCGCCATGAACAGTTCGTAAATTTCAATCGTGGACAATGAGCATCGTTAGAATGTTGGTTGAAGGTAATATTATCGGATGCTTCTGGGAATAGGGTAACTCAGCATTTTCCAATCTACCTTCAACTCGTAAAATACCATTTTCATCCATAATTGGTGAAAGTCTTGAAATGTTGCTTCTTCGAGGTATACTTTCCTTGTTGCTTAACTTTTCTACTTCTTCAGGAAAATACTCCTGTTTAACAAGGGCAATCAGACGCCATTGAGCTGATGCTATCTCATAGACTGAATTTGGTCCAACCAGCGAACTTTGCAACTTCTTAGTTTTTATTTTTAAATTAGTGAGGAATCGATGCCAATATGCCACAGCCCGATACAATCGGTTGAGAGACGAAAAGCGGTAGTGAAGTGAAGTGTGTGAAGTGTAGTGAAACTAGTGTCAGATGTCCAATGGAACAAGAACCAGAAACAATGTACGGGGGTCTGCTTGATTGACCTGGAGAAGGCCTTCGACACTGTATGGTTAGAAGGACTTTACTACAAGATATACTATATAATATGCCCGTAGACGGTTCGTAGTCAAGAATGGCAACGTGACCTCTACAGGTATTTTTGAAGTTAAAAATGGTCTCCAACAGGGTGCCGTTAATTCGCCGATCTTGTTCAACATTTTCTTGAGTTCTCTTCCGCACGCAATTGCGTATGCCGACGACTTGATCGTGTACAGATCAGGCAAAAAGATCGAGGACATCACTACGCTCGCGCAGGGTGACTTCGACTCATTCATGAGAGAGTGCGATGACTGGAAGTTGAATATCTTTCAACAGTCGCAAAGTATTCTAGTCAGATACCTGGGGATCTGGCTAGATCAGTATATATATTTTAACAAACATGTAGATGCTGCTCTAGCCAGGGCCCGAGGCGCTTTCGCTCTTACATAGAGACTGTTTTACAACAGCCAACTCGATGCAAGGGTAAAGGTAATCTGCTACATGGCCCTCATACGGCCAATGCTCACCTATGGCTGTCCCGTGTGGTTCAACGTGAGTGCAAGCTTGATGGAAAAGATTCCGGTGTTTGAGAGGGCCTGTCTTAGGGTTTGCCTTCGCCTTTAGAGAACACCAGAGTCCCAGTTCATAAAATTATACTCCAATGAGGTTTTATACAACAGGGCGAACCTGATGCGATTCGAGGTCACATTGCGAGAGCGATGAACTCGAACGATAACCTGATTTCCGGGCTTACTACCCCAACCCACAGTACCACGAAATGGTACATCTCACTGGCTTCGTCCCTCCGGAAGCATTTCTCTACTTTGACAAGCACGGCCTGATACAAGACAAGAATGCGGTACCGCTCCTGTTTCACATAGCCCGTTCAACTGTGGATGGGCGACTCAACCACTGGGGAGCGAACGAACTTCAGCGTCGAACCCTTTAGACCCGAGGTCGAACGGGTAGTGCGTACACCCTTATGGGGGCCAGTCGGTCTCTGTCTTGCGGTGGATTTGATGGAAATCTAGAAACCGCAACCTATGGCCGACTTACATATCGTAGGGTAGTTTTAAGGTAGTTTGTAAGTTGTATATACCGGTATACCGGTATGAAGTGAGCGTCAAGATACAAATGTCTAGATAGGGAACATTTGTTGTGAACGAGCCCTTATTTTTCTTGTTTGTTTGCTATGACATCTGTGAAAAATATTTAGTATACACTAAATCATTAAAAAGACAAAAGCATATCATCTTGTTAAAAATGTCAAATTTTGTACCACAAAGTGATGATTTGCGGAGAGCATTAATTTTTTGTTTTCATTTGAAGAAAAGTGCTGCAGAGTCGCATCGAATGCTGTCGAGGCATATGGTGATCATGCTCTATCAGAAGCATCATGCAAAGGATGGTTTCTACGGTTCAGATATAATGATTTTGATGTGAGAAATGAAAAACGTGGAAAACAACCAACAAATTTTGAAGACGCCGAATTGCAAACGATATTGGATGGAGATGATACTTTGAGTCAAAAGCAAATGGCAGCAATGTTAAATGTTGCACAACAAACAATTTCTTACCGTTTAAAAGTTATGTATGAAATATATACATAGCAGAATAGAATGAAAGACAACCATCAACATCGACTGCAAAACCAGATCGATTCAGCAAGAAGACAATGCTGTGTGTTTGGTGGGACCAGAAAGGTATGGTGTACCACGAGCTCCTAAAACCTGGTAAAACCGTTAATACCGATTTGAACCATGCATTGATCGAGAAACGATCAGAAGTGAAGACACGGCAAGGTAATTTTGCTCCATGACACACAAAGCACATAGCAAAACCGGTTCAGGATACAATCAAAACACTGGGCTGGGAGCAGCTACCATACCCGGCGTATTCACTAGACTTGGCTCCTTCTGACTACCATTTGTTTTCATCGATGGGACACACATAGGCTGAGCAGCACTTCGATTCCTACGAAGAAGTCAAAAATTGGGTGTCTGATTGGTTTGCTTTAAAAGACGAACAATTTTATTGGCGTGGTATTCACAAATTGCCAGAAAGATGGTCAAAATGTGTAGAAAACAATGGCCAATACTTTGAATAAAATGTTTTTACCAGCTAGTGCTCCTGCCTAAAGAACAAACGCCCCACTCTCTGGCGTCTGAGCAGAATCACGCAAACACACTCAGGAGCAGACAGCAAAATTCGAGTCGTAACGGTAAGAGCTGCAACATCTTCGTTTCAACGACAAATTGCCAACCTAAGGCTTCTATGGTGAAGTAGCAGAGCTCCCACCAACACATATACACACATAAAAATATAATCATTATTTTTTCTTAATCTAACAACATAACATACCATTTTTAATTCATTTTTATTTTGGAATTCATGGCAAATCTTATATACTAGACAAAAATGCTTAAAACTAGTTGGATGTTTCTATTTCTAACTTGTTGGCCCTAGACGGGCACTCTAGACTGAAACCGACTGCTTCCCAATCGGGGATATGTACTGACCATTTGTAACCCGAAGCTAAAGGGTTCGAAGACTGAATTACTATACTCCTCAGCCACCACAAATTTCGATATTGCATCGCAACATCCCGAACATCCCGATTGGACACCGCCATACTGAAGCGAAGGAGACCATCCTCAGCTCGTTGTGTGACGGAACGGTCGCGGTTGAGGCACCCATCCACAGTTGAACGGGCGATGTGATAAAGGATCGGTACCACATTTTCATTTTGTATCAGACCGTGCTTATCGAAATGGAGGAATGCTTCTGGGAGGACAAAGCCGTTATACGTACCCTCTCGTGGTATTGAGGGTTGGGGTAGTAAGCCACAAAGATCGGGTTATTAACCGAGTTCATCGCTCTCGCAGTGTGGCCTCGAATCAACTTCACCAGGAAATCGTCCACTCGTATCAGGTTAGCTGTTGTATAAGAACTCTTTGGAGTAGAACTTTCTGTACTGGGACTCTGGTGTTCTGTAGAGGCGAAGGCAAGCCCTAAGACAAGCCCTCTCAAACACCCGAATCTTTTCCATCAAGCTTGCACTCAGGTTGAACCACACGGGACAGCCATAGGTGAGCATTGGCCGTATGAGGGCCATGTAGCAGATTTCCTTTACCCTTGCATCGAGTTGGCTGTTGTAAAACAGTCTCTTTGTAAGAGCGAAAGTGCCACGGGCTCTGGCTAGAGCAGTATCTACATGTTTGTTATAATATAGATACTGATCTAGCCAGATCCCCAGGTATGTGATAACAATCCTTTGCTCCAGTGGTTGCCCGTGCCGTCCAACAATAGAGAACTTTCGCCAATTCTTTTTTGTATCCTCGGAAGCTTTATACAACGGCGTCCTGAAGAGGATGGTTTCCGACTGTTGATAGTTGATATTCAACTTCCAGTCATGGCAATCTCTCATGAATGAATAGAAGTCATTCTGCGCGAGCGTAGTGATGTCCTCGATCTTTTTGCCTGATATGTACACGATCAAGTCGTCGCCATACGCAATTGCGTGCGGAAGAGAACTTATCAGATAGCTCAAGAAAATGTGGAACAGGATCGGCGAACTAAAGGCACCCTGTTGGAGATTATTTTTAACTTCAAAAATACCTGTAGAGGTCACGTTGCCATTCTTGACTACGAACCGTCTACCGGTAAGCATGTTATACAGTTGGTACAGTAGTGGCTTACTAATGCCTAGCCGATTGAGCTTATAGTAAAGTCCTTCTAACCATACGGTGTCGAAGGCCTTCTCCAGGTCAATCAAGCAGGCCCCCGTTTCTTGCTCTTGTTCCGTTTGATATCCGACACCAGTTTCGACGCGGCATGAATAGTTTCTTGCCCCGCTCTGAAACCGAATTGGTTATCCGGAATTATATGTTTGTCCTCTGTCCAGTTGATCAGAGCTCTATTTATCACCTTCTCGAATACCTTGCTGATGTTCGGAAGGAGCCTAATTGACCTTAGGTTGACGGATTCGAAGAATCTTTTCCTCGCTTGGATATGGGTTGTACAATCGCAGTTTTAAAATGCTTCGTATAAAGTGCATTATTCAGAGCATTGTTAAAAAGGATTGTGTACATAGCGACCACTTCCAGAGGAAGATGTCTTAGCACAATGTTGGAGATTCCGTCGATACCAACCGACTTTTTCTTCTTTAGTGATGCGAAGACCGCTTGAAGATCTGCCTTGGAAATGAATGGGGGATGAACCCCTTCGTCGGCGATGACATTGTCTCCCATGTTTTCGTCATTGAACTGGAAAAGGCCGATGTTCTCGGATCGCCATTGCTGCAGACCTTCTCGAAGTTGAGAGTTGCTAGCTTGCACGCTGTTTTCCAGGTCGTGGTTAGGGCGAACACTGACGTTCACCGTGTACACTTCCTGAAAAACTGCTCCTAGTACCTCAAATTTTTCTTGCGGGTCTTCGACCACAAAGAAGTCATCGTCGAGTACGGCGTTATTGGAATCAATACCTGCTGTCGTTGTATGTCGTCCTGAGAAGCTTAAGACACGGAAGATCGATATTTTTCTTTCGAAAGAATTTATTTATCTGTGGAAACATACTCGAGTTTTTAGCGAATTTTGTTGTTCCAGTACGTGTTTACAGAGACCCTATAATTCTGTACAATTAAAGTCTGTACATTCTTAATGAGCGATTTCAGCGTCGTAACTTCCTCGCTGTGTCTCTCAGTAAACCGTCTGTACAAGGTTTTTAATCTTGACAGGAGTCTACTTTTTTGTTGGTGTAGTGCGTCATTGTCGCACTGCGGTACAAGTTTTCATGGTTCGTGCGTGTATACCGTGGTATCGTACTGTCCATAGTTCGTTTGATTGTCTCGTCCAATTGAATTAGATACATGTCAATCTCTTCGTTTGACAAGTTTCTATTGGACGGAATGTGGAGCGCGTTTGAAAAGTGTGCTCTAGTCTTGGGAGAGTGTCGGGAGAAGTGTGACCAACGCGCCCTACTGTAATTGTAGGTGTGCGTTTGGACAAACTCTCCTAATTCCGCAATGTCGTTGGGGATCTTGAATTCGGCACTGAGTCCGCAATGGTCACTGAGATACACGAAAGTGTTCAAACAGTTTACCGTTTGTGTCTGTCAGCTGTAGTCTTGCGTCCAACAGCAGGAGATCCAACAACGATCCGCTCCTGGGGAAGAACGCGATTTCGGTTGCTTTTAACTCGAGTCTATACTCCACACTGTAAAGGGCTTAACCCCGACGAACTCGAGACCGTCACACACTTGCTCTCTGAGCAGTTGGAGGATCTCGGCCGCTTAGAGCGGTGCGGCGAGCTTTAGCAACGCTGACTGGGGCTTTTTTTTCCTTTTGGAGTAAAGGAGAAGAACTCCGTCGTCGACTGCCTTAGACACGACTTTAGCGTATTGTGCTGCTCTACTGTCTTGGACGACGTCCACCCTGTGAAGATTTATCAGGGGCACGTTTTCCTTCTTCTTCGGTTGGTCTTCTGGCTGTTGCTCTTGCTGATGCTTGGGCTGTTGTTGTTGTGCTGCTTTCTGTTGCTGCTTTTTTGACTGTTGTAGTTGTTATTTCTGCTGCTGCTGTTGTTGAGCTGCTGTCTGTGGTTGCTGCTTCTTTTGCATTTGTGCAGTTGGCTGTTGTTGTTGCTGCGTCTGCTTTTGTCGCTTACTAGATTCGTGCAACTGTTGTAGTTGTTGCCCGATTTGGCGCATGGGTTCCTCCTCCTCCTTCTTTCTCCGTGGGAGATTACTTGCCTTCAGCTTACGGATTTCGTGGAGCAATTTTTGTTTCTTCTCGTTCAGATCCGCGTTTTTCGCCTCCTTGCGTCTGATGATCGCCTCGACTTCGTCTTCAGTGTTGGAGGGAACCGATTCAAAGCTGATGCTGCTTATCGCGAAACGCCCCTCCCTCCCATCTGACACATATGAGTGACACCCCTTCCTCTTCGCATTTTTTAGGTGACGCACTGGTAATGCGTCGCGTGGAACTGGTGGAGGTCTGTTTTTTCCTCCTCCTCTTCGCTGTGCCTTCTTCAGGCACCGTTGGTTGGTGGCTTGAGGAACCAGGCTCCGGATTGGCTTAGTCCGCTTCTTGGCGAGCGGACTGCCCGTTCTCCTCCATGCTTGCACTCTCTCACTCACTTTTCTGGTGCAATTGATGGATCACAGAAAAAAAACACGATCTCGAGTATGCTCTCACTGGGTTTCGAACCCAGCACCTTCTGGTTCTCGGCTTTGAGCTCTACTGACTCAGCTGCGCCCTTCTTGCGAAACCCTGTATCGGTTGCACTATTTCACTTTTTGACTTGTTGAGATATCTCCTTGCGAAGTCGAAACACTTGTGCACTGTTCAACGGTCTGTGAACGACTGACAGCCTTTACCATACCTACACCTCTTTTCCTTGTATGCATTACCGGTCACACGTCATAAGTCCAGGATCTACCAGCTACAGCGAGACAACTACCTTGATGTCCTAGTTCTTTCCCGGTGGTCCGGCAGGATGTTGCACGCAACTTGCATTCATCTAAGAAAATTGGACATCACGAAATGCATCACAAAAACAACGACGGAAAATCAACAAAACGCAGTCAGCTGACTACGAACGACATTTCATCAAATTTGGGAGATCAGAAAAAGGAGAAAGAAAATGATCTACATCGTGAGCGACAAGGGTCAGCGACCACATTTTGGCTACTTCCACGATGCGATTTTTTTTTAGTGGCACAAATTTTACAATGTTGCATACAGTTTGTTGGGCAGAGATTTGGTTTGCATCACCTTACTACTAAAATATTCATACAATCTTTATATAACATATCACAGAAAATTTGATTTAAGTCTGAAGGAAAAGCCACTTAAAAAACCTTCATGGCAACAGGAATTCCTAATTCCTTTGCACGGAGAGAGAAGTGGTTAGTCTTGATTTCAAATTGCTGACTAGAATGTTTTAGAAAACACAAAAATGATTAACAAAACATAAAATTAAAATGTGGATAAATAAGATAAGTAGATATATAGAAAATTTATAAATAATAACAAATAGGAACTAGAAGTAAATAAATTTCCACGATGCGATGTTTTCGCGATATGCACACATGTGCTGAAGACTTGATGTGTGTATGTATGCACTCAATGTCTAGCTGCTTCGCGACCGCCCTTTGGCTCCTCCCACGCTGCGACGCTTTTTTTGTGACACATGCATGGAATTTTGGTGTGCCCGTTTGCAGTTATGATCTGGCTACCGGGATGGAGAATTGTGCAAAATTTATGATACTGGACTAGCAATAGACCAAGGAAATAAACGGACCAGCGATTTCCCGAAGGCAATGACCCTGATGATGCATGCATTCCCAGTGTACATCTAAAGCAATCAACATCTTAAAAATAAAATAAAATTCATAGAAAAATTTTTTTTTCATATTTCTTGCAAGTTGCGTTTCTCTCTGTTGTTTGTTTCTCAGTATGCTCGCGAAGGTTCTTGTACTTCACGGTTTTACTTCAACCTTTTGTTGTTCCGCCTCCGGCAAGCTTATCATTGAGCTGAACATTTTTTTTGCTAATTGTACTTGCGACAAAACAAAGACAATATCGGAACTTATTTTATCATACTAGATTATTCAGGTAATAGAATAAAGTACAATGTAATTATTTAACTAATAGAATAACAAAACATAAATGTAGTAATAGATTTTCAACACAGTTGTTTCCGTCATCCCCATAGCAAAAATCAACAAGCATCTCATCAGAGCAGACCTCAACCTTACGCGGCCAACAAATCTCAGACACAAGCATTTGGTTATCATGTCCTAAAATTAAGCCTGGGACTTCGCAGAGAATTCAAATGGTCCTTCATTTTAGCTGATGTTCACACAACAATAATCGGTGAAGATTGCCTCATAATTGATATTAAGAAACGCAGCCTTATTGATGCAACAACAAATCTTGAAACTCGTGGCGCATTGTCAACAGTATCCGAATTTGGTCTATCAAGTGCAAGTGCACATCCCATCGATGAGTACTCAAACCTACTCAAGGAATTCATTGATATCACAATCATTCCAACAAAACCACAATCAAAAATCGACACATCCAGTGCGCCATTACAACAGGGGCTTCGGTTGCAAGACGCTTCAGACGCCTTTAAGGAGATAAATTATCAGCCGCCAGAGCTGAATTGGATTTTCTCCTTAAAAAAAGCATCTGCCGACCTTCCAACAGTCCTTGGTCAATCCCACAATGGTGTGTGGCGAGCATGCGGAGACTACAGACGATTGAACGCACAAACAACACCTGCAGAAGATGACATAAAAAAAACAGCTGTCTGCACCCCATTTGGTCTTTAAGAGTACCTTTTCATTCCGTTCGGTCTAAGAAACGTCACAAACGTTGGAACAACGGTTCAGGTACTCAATCTTTAGAGGTATGCAGTTTGTATTTTGTTACATAGACGACATTACCATTATGTCGGAATCCGCCGAGGAACACAAGAAACATCTTAGAACTATCTTCCAGATTCTAAAACAACATAGACTCACCATCAATGTCAACAAATGTTCTTTAGGATTACCTGAGGTTAAATTCCTTGGTGACATTACTAATCAAGAGGACTGTAAACCTCTGTGACTGTGTGTACGCTATTGTTGACTACGAACTACCTGAGACCATCTCTGCACTAAGGAGATTCTTAGGTATTATAAATTAATACAGGCGTTGCATACCACATGCAGCTGATCTTCAAGCACCGCTAAATGAGTTTCTAAGAAACACAAAGAAAAATGACAATCGAAAATCGTCTTGCACAGAGCAGACGAAACTAATTTTCGACAAATGCCGAAAGAGTCTTGGTGAAGCAACGTTTTTATTACATCCTGTTACAACAGCACCTCTCTTACTAACTACAGATTCGCCTTTCGAATTCGAAACGGCAGCTAAGGCAGCTGGACTACCCTGTTACATTCCAGACCATCATAGTCCACATCAAGGGTAATGACAATATCGTTGCAGATGCATTTTCACGTCTTGCTCACCCTCGCGTCAAAATGCCCATTACAATCGACATCCAAACACTCTTCGAGTCTCAATCACAAGATGATGAATTGCAGAGTCTAATGGAAGGAACGAATTCTCTCAAACTACAAATATCCATCTTTAGCCTTAGTAATTTCAATTTCTGTTTACAGTATATAAACATTATCGATATCTTGAAATAAGTAAGATTGAAGGCGAATGTCTTAACGAGCAGTACATAGCAGATAAAAATCGTTGGAAAATCAAAACAAAGAGAAAATGTGCTGGCATTTCCATATAAGCGGTGTCTTTTCTGTGAAAAGTAATATATATATCAGAGTTTCTTTTTCAAATATCCGAGTTTTTACTTGGGCGGGTTTCAATAAAACAGACCAGTTGGTATGAAGTTCGTGAAAAGTTCACTGGGATATAATAAATGTTTCATAAAAGCAGGTTTTTCAATTACACGAGTTTCAAACAAGCGGGTTTGACTGTATCCGATAGTGTTTTTACTATCCGTATGAACAACAAGGACGTCAACGTGTCAGTAGAACGTCTTAAGCCAGTTTTTGTCGCTCAAGAGGAAAGACTATCACAATCTGATTTGCCAAATGAAAATCACAACCAACACGTTATTCCACACTCACTTCAACAATTTCACAATTTTCATTTCTTGAAAAAGTATCCAGTCAAAATTCACAACAGAGTCAACATCCACCAACAAAAAAAACGCAAGAAAAGCCGTTTCTTCCCAAAGCCATAGGTCTTTTCCAATTTGTGTGAAACTCACCAAAAATCATCGACGAACTGTCCAAAGCCATTCTATTTTTCGCAGTTTTTTACAAAAAACGTGCTCATGAGAGAAAAAAATATGTCCCCACCCTGCTAAAAAAAAACAAATAAATATATTAATAAAAGTTGTTTTTATTTCAGAGTTGTTAGGAATATAATAACATTTCCCCTGGAAAGTTCTCCAAAATGGATGTTGTCGTCATTAGAGTTTTGAATTAATTCTTCTTTAATATTCGTTTTCAAACGTGAAGTCCAAGTCGTCGTCTTTTGCGATATTATGAAGCACAATACAGGCTATTATAAAGTGACATATTTTTTTTCAAATGCAAATGCATTTCATAGATATTATACATATTTGTGCAAAAACATACATATATCTGTTTCAGACAGAAACTTCTATAGCTTAATACATTTACAGCGAGAACATACGCTTTGTTCGTTTGCTTACCCGCCCTCACTATATTGAATAGAAATCGTGGTTTGCGATATTACGAAGCACAATACAGGCTAATATAAAGTGACATATTTTTTTTCAAATGCAAATGCATTTTATAGATATTATACATATTTGTGCAAAAACATACATATATCTGTTTCAGACAGAAACTTCTATAGCTTAATACATTTACAGCGAGAACATACGCTTTGAAAAATTTCGGGTAAACGAGCGAATTTTCAAATAAGATCTTCAATCCACCCCTGATTTGCTGTTCTAAAGGCAATGGAATCAAGGGGCAAGAGTGGCACAAGATGGATATCCCTTTGATCTCTTATTTCTGCACAATATGATAGCTAAAAATAATATAACTCAATGCAAATTCTAGAATTCAAATCCGATTTCAAATTGTTCCTAACTGCGAAAAGTAGGTGAAACTGCACAAAAAATTTAAGGTTGGTTATTTTATTTCTAATAATAAATCCAATTATTGTTAACATAAAATTGAGGCGTATTGCTTTGCCTTGATCGGAAATTTTGTGTTTCAGAAGAAGCAATTTGTTTTTAGAAAAACAAGATGAAAAAATGCCGGATCGATTGAAAAAAAAACTGCTCTCTCTAAATCATAGCAACATTTTCCCTCGACTCATATGCTGACTCATGGCTTAAGTCACATCTTTTTTTGTATATTTTCATTTAGGGATGGGCTTATACTAATATTTCGTGATATTAGCTGATGCGAATTGCTGGGTGCTGTGGGAATCGGGTAGGCACTGACTGGCGTCAACGTGGCGATGCAACTTGCAACTTTTCCTACACACCAATTCTGCTTATTTTACCTCCAAGTGGTACCATCGGGAAGCAGACTTAGGCAAGAAGTCTTATCGTTCAGGTCAGTGAACGAGCGCCTCACGACAATTCGCATCCAGGCTAAATTTGCCAACATAAGCCTATATGCGCACATGCCCCCACAGAGGAGAAAGATGACGACCCAAGACAGGTTGCTATGAGCTCCTGGATAAAACGTTTGAGCAATGCCCTAGCTACGATATTAAAATTTGTTCTTCACGATTTTAACGCAAAGCTAGGAAGAGAGAACATCTTTGGTAGTACGGTCGGGAAGCACAGCCTACACGACACCACACCCGATAACGGACTTAGGCTGATCGACTTTGCTGCGGGGCGAAATGTTGTAGTAGCCAGTACAAAGTTCCCACATCTCGATATTCACAAAGGAACATGGCGATCACCTGATCAATCAACCATCAATCAGATTGATCATATTGCAATCGACGAAAGGCACTCCTCCAGTATTATAGATGTCCTAACGTTCCGAGGTGCTAAAATTGACTCGGACCACCACCCTGTTGTAGCCAAGGTAAGCTTGCGGATATCCCGAACACCGCCAAGACAAAGAAATACTGTGAGGATGTTCAACGTCGGCCGACTACAATCGCAAGGGATTGCCAAATCCTTTTCCGATAGTGTCACCCTGAACCTCTTAAGAAATCCTACGCCTTGACGAGAATAAGCAGTCAAGGTTATACAGTCCGTACCAAAGCCTGTAAGGATGATCAAGGGAACATCGTAGTAGAGTCACAGTCGATGCTGAGGATATGGAGAAACCATTTCTGCAGACTGTCTAACGGCGACGAAGAACCAAATTCCGATGTCAGGCAGAAAGAACCTTTCAACCCCATTGAAAAGGACGATGAAGATCAACAATTCCGTGCACCCGACTCGGGTGAAGTTAGGATTGCTATATCTAAACTGAAATCCAAAAAGGCTGCGGGGCTGACGGCCTACCCGCCGAGTTTCTTAAACCGCTGGCGATGACTTAGTAAGGAGCATGCACTAACTCATCTGTAGGGGCATCTGTTTAAGGCTTCGAATGATAGCATTTATAGAGACGATACGCTGTACAGAGCAATGTCTAGTTTTGGCATCCCTACCAAACTCGTCCGTTTGTGTAGGATAACGATGGAGAACGCACGCTGCTCCATCAAGGTCGGTATCGAACTCGCCGAGACCTTCAATGTCAAAAAAGGTTGTAGACAAGGCGACGCGCTGTCATGCGACTTTCTACATCATTCTTAAAAGAATTTTTCAAAACTCGAAGGCCAACATCAGAGGAAAAATCTCTCAGAATTCCGTCCAACTACTCGCATATGCTGACGATATTGACATTATCGGAAGAACGCAGCGTGATGTCAATGGTGCTTTTGTGGGTGTTGCAACGGAGGCCGCGAAGAAGGATTTAGCGGTAAACGAGGGTAAGACCAAGTATATGCTGTCAACGAGAAATTACAACTAACATCGACGTCTTGGTCAGAACGTAGGTAGTCAAAAACTTTATCTACCTAGGAACCGCTATCAACTCGGGCAATGACACCAGCGCTGAAATCAAACGAAGAATAACTCCTTCCAATCGGTTATTCTTTGGGCTAAGAAAGCAATTGGTAAACAAAGCCTTCTCTCGAATAACCAAGATAACGCTTTACAAGACCTTAATCGTCCCAGTCCTGCTATATGGCGCAGAGGCATGGACTCTGTCAAAAGCGGACGAAGCAGCTCTTGGTTGCTTCGATAGGAAAATTCTTCGTGATATTTTCGGTCCCGTCTCCATAGATGGTGAGTGGAGGAGGAGATATGACGATGAACTATACGGTCTGTTCAGCGACATCAACTTAGCCAGAAGAGTGAAGATCCAACGATTGAGATGGCTAGGTCATGTAGAGCGGATGGAAGCCAATGCTACAGCCCGAAAAGTCTTCGAATCCACCCCGACGGCGCATTGGAGGAAGACTGTGAAGAAATATAAATATAAGGCAGCTGGCAATGCTGCCCGAGAATAGCACGAGAGAAAGGAGAAGATGAAAAAACGTCAAATCTATAACTGTTTTTTATGAAGAAATTGAAAAGGAAAATTTGATTCGTTCGTTAAGCATTAAAGAGTGAAGAAGCATTTCTTCTTCTTCTTTGTGTGGCGCTACAGTCCGGGGTGGACCTGGGCCTAAACCAACATGCCTCTCCAACTAGCTAGCTGGCTAGCTGTCTCCAGTTTCGCACACCAAGTTGGTTGAGGTCCTTCTCCACTTGGGTGCGCCACCTTAAACGCGGGCGTTCTCTGTTGCGTTGCCCGACAGGTTCGGATTCGAAGATTCTTCGGGCCGGAGCTGTGGTGTCCATACGCTCTACATGACCTACCCACCGTAGGCGTTGGATCCGTAGACGCCTAACTAGGCTCATGTCGCTGTACAGCCCGTACAGTTCGTGATTGAATCTTCTCCTCCAGAACCCGTCAACACAAACAGGACCAAAGATCGTGCGTAGAACTTTTCTCTCAAAGAGACCAAGGACTTCTTCATCCGCTTTCGAGATTGTCCATGCCTCCGCGTCGTATAGCAGGACTGGGATGATCAGAGTCTTATATAGAGTCAACTTGGTTCTTCGAGAGAGAGCTCTATTACTCAATTGCCTCTTGAGCCCGAAGAAACAGCGGTTGGCAAGAGTTATCCTACGCTTGATCTCGGTACTGATGTTATTAGTACAGTTTACTCCGGAGCCGAGGTAAGTGAAGTCCTTGACTACCTCGAAGTTATAGCTGCCCATTGTGACGCACTGTCCAAGACGTCGATGTTGTATGTCCTTTTTTGAGGACAGCATATACTTCGTTTTGCCCTCATTCACCGCCAGACCCATTTTAGCCGCTTCCGTCTCAATGTTAGCAAAAGCCTCACTGACGGCTCGCTGAGTTCTGCCAATCACGTCAATGTCATCGGCGTATGCTAACAATTGCACGGACTTCTGGAAGATCGTGCCTCTAGTGTTGGCGTGTGAGTTTCGCACGATCTTCTCCAGGACGATGTTAAAGAAATCACATGACAGCGCGTCGCCTTGTCTAAAACCTTTTTTGTTATTGAAGGTCTCGGTGAGTTCGTTACCGACCTTGATGGAGCAGCGAGAGTTCTCCATCATCATCCTGCACAGCCTGACGAGTTTGGCAGGAATGTCAAAACTTGACATGGCGTTGTATAGCTCGTCTCTATGCACGCTGTCATATGCGGCCTTGAAATCGACGAACAGATGGTGAGTGTCGATTTGCATTTCTTGGGTCTTTTCCAGGATCTGCCGTAGTGTGAAAATAAGGTCTGTTGTGGACTTTCCTGGCCTGAAGCCACACTGATATGGACCTATCAGATTATTAATGAATGGCTTCAGGCGGGTACACAAAACGGCAGAGAAGATCTTATATGCGATGTTAAGAAGACTGATCCCTCGATAGTTGGCGCAGTTGAAGGGCTCTCCTTTCTTGTGGATCGGGCAAACGATACTGAGATTCCACTCGTCGGGCATGCTTTCCTCAGACCATATCTTGCAGATGAGCTGGTGCATGCGCCCAACCAGATCATCTCCAGCTGCCTTAAATATTTCAGCGGGCAGACCGTCCGCTCCAGCAGCTTTGTTCGACTTCAGTCTTGATATTGCTACCTTGACCACGTCTAAGTCTGGGGGACGGTATTCACGTCTGTCATCGCCCAGATTGAGTGGAACATTCTGCCTGACAGCGGTATTTTGGTCCTCATCGCCGTTTAACAGTCTGCAGAAATGATCTTTCCAGATTCTCAGTATCGACTGCGACTCTACTACCAGATGTCCATTTCCATCCCGACAGGCTTCTGTCCGAGTTTTATATCCATTGGATAATTGTTTTACCCTTTGATAAAACTTTCGGACGTCATTCCTGCCATAACACCTCTCCATCTCCTCGACCGCGCGCTTCTCATGCTCTTTCTTTTTTCTTCTGAGAAGCCGGTGCTCTTCCCTTCTCTTCTGTTCGTAGAGCTCACGAACAGCCCTCGTTGTTCGATGCAGCGTTGCCTTGTAGGCCTCCTGTTTGGCTGCATGTGCCTGCCTGCACTCGTCGTCAAACCATGGGTTCCTTCTAGGTGGTGTCGTAAAACCCAGCACATCAGTGGCAGCTTCTTTGATGGCTTCTTGACAACGACTCCATTCTTCTTCGATGGTTTGTGCAGGCGGCGTCGAACTAACAGAGAGTTTCTGGGAGACTCGGTCGGCAAAGATCCTGGCAGCATTTACCGTCACTCAAAATTTTGAGTTTTTTTTCGTTTTAAACAAATAAAGAAATACTTCGTGAATTTAGTTGTCGAACCCTTTGTTTTAATAAAAGTAGTAAAAGAAATTTGTTTACATTCTCAAAATGTTTACTTTAAGTAAATAAGTGCAATGGTTGGTCTAAGGAATAAGTATCCTATATGTTATAAACCATATGAAGATACCAATATGGTGGAGTGTTCTTCTTGCACCAAGTGGATTCATTTCGTGTGTGCCGATGGGGGGGAAGAAGTAGCTAACTTCTCAGACTGGAGATGCATTAATTGCATAAAATTAAGCGCTCTGCATCACAGCCAGACACCAGCAATCTCTACATCACAAACGGAGCCCAATAAAGGTGAAAAAATATCCAGTATGGATAACCAGAAGCATTCAAATCTTCAAGCTCTGCAATAAGAACAACGGTATTTTCCGAGTCACAAGAAAACATCCAATCACAAGAGGGTAAAACTAACACCAATGCAAATTCTCCAGAAAAGACGCACACAGCTGAAGCTAGTGCGCAAATTTCGGTGAGTAGACAGGAATATTTACCGCAACACATTGATGCAGCATCTGTATATTCCTCTCGCTCTAGCAAATCTGCTCGTTTCTAACAACGCATGGCTTTAATTGAAGAAAAGAAAAAAATTCTTAAAGAAAGAGAAGATCTATTAGCGAAAAAGGAAGAGCTCTTGAATGCGATATCTGATGACGAATTAGACGAATAATTCAGTAATATCGGATTACAACGTTCAAATAAAGCAACGAAATCCAAAGAAGAAAATGACAATCGAATTTTTATTAACTGGATTCTATGCAATCGTTTGAACATAATCAATCAAATTGTAATACCAAGAACGAAGTTCCAGTTTTGGCACAAACCAACAATGTTACTCTGCCTACAATGCAACAAATTGCTTCCAGATACGCAATTGCCAAGGACTTACCAAATTTCACAGGGGACGCCGTTGAATGGCCAATATTTATCAGCACGTATCAGCAATCAACGGCAGTGTGTGGTTTTACAGATGATGAGAACATAATTCGTCTACGACTGAGCTTAAAGGGTAAAGCGAGAGAATTGGTTGCACCTCAGCTAACTATACCATCATCTGTGCCAATCATAATCCAAACCCTAAGAGAGACGTACGGTAGACCACAGCTGCTAATGTTGAAAGAGCTCATTGAAAAATTACCATCAACTATGAAGATGAATTGGACCGCATACAAACGAACAAACGCCAGCCAAAGTAGTCTACCCATATTTGTTAATTGGCTAAATGAAATAACTAGTGATGCTTGTAGTGTTATGTCTAAAGCAAATTGGTCAAATATCAAAAAACTACATGAAACTGGTCGACATAAGGAAGTTCTCAACGTCCATCAAAAATTCGAAGAAAATTCATCGCCATCAGCATCAAATGCTCCACCTCTTGTTCGGAACTGCAAGATCTGCCAAAAATGTTGCAAGACAGTTTCAAACTGCAGCGCATTTATAAATATGAATACATCCAACCGGTGCGAGGTTGTTAAGCAATTGAATCTGTGTCGCCAATGCCTGAATAAGCATCCGTTTAAATATAAAAGGCCAGTGTTATGCACAAAGGACTGTGGAAAGAAACATCATCCTCTCCTTCACAACGAGAACCAAAACAGTGATAATACAATCAGAACCGAAACATCATTGAGCCATCAGACAACATCAAAAGTCCGTTTCGGAATATTGCCGGTGGTTCTGGAATATAAAGAAAAGACAGTGAGAAGTTTTGCCTTTCTCAACGAGGGATCATCAAGCTCTCTTATCAGCGATGAGTTAGCAAAACAATTGGAACTCGAAGGTGAAGAAGATCCACTGTGCCTTAAATGGACCTCAGAAATAACAAGGATGGAGAATAATTCGAGAAGGGCGAATTTAAACATCTCAGGCATTTTCAAGTCTGCAAAGAAGTTTCTGTTGTTAAATGTGCTGACTGTGCAAATATTAAATCTACCATCACAATCATTAAACTACAACTAGCTGTCTAAAAGATATATTCATCACCGCAATCTTCCAGTTCATTCGTATATTAATGCTAAATCTGGAATTCTTATTGGCCTGAGAAATTGGAAAATTGCAATTCCACTTCGTATTAAAGAAGCTGCTGAAGATGAACCTGTAGCAGCAAAATGTCGTTTGGGATAGACCATTTTTTCTGCGAGCGGAATCGAAAATAACAATGATAAATTCCATTACAGTTTCCATGTGTGCGAATGTCAACAGAAAAGAGATACTGAGGTTAATGATTTAATAAACGAATTTATTTCCTTAGACAGCTTGGGCATTTCTGGGCAGAAGCATGAGAAACAAAAGCAGGAGGAAGAGTGTTCTAAGCTGATATTATCAACAACAGCCAAACATTTGGCGAATCGTTACGAAATAGGCTTGTTATGGCGGTACAAGAACATCAACTTGCCAAATAGCCGTCCTATGGCTATTCGTCGATTGATTTGTCTGGAGAAACGCCTAAGACTATGCCCTGAACTGGCGGAAAACATTAAGCAGCAAATCAGACAGTACGAGGCCAAAGGATACATTCGAAAGCTTAACCCACAACAACTTCTGAAATCTCATCAGAAAGCACGGTACTTGCCAATATTCCCAGTTAAATCCGAACAAACCGGAGAAGGTGCGTATCGTATGGCATGCAGTTGCCAAGGTTAGTGGAATATCATTAAATACATTGTTGATGAAAGGCGTTGACTGGAATGCATCATTATTGGGTGTGCTTCTACGTAGTAGAGAAAGAAGAGTATGCGTAGCCGCAGATATAAGACAAATGTACCATCAGATAAATATTGCTAAAAACGATCAACATTTTTTGCGATTCCTATGGGAAGATTGCGTAGAAGAAAATGGACCAGATACATACGTGATGCAGGTCATAACATTGGGAGCGACATGCTCTCCTAGTTGTGCACAGTATGTACAAAACGAAAATGCATTACACTTCAATGACAGATATCCACGAGCGGCGAGATGCATAACAAGCAATCATTACGTTGATGTTTTGCTAGATAGTGTCGACACTGACGAAGAAGCCGTGCAGTTAGCGGGTTTTGAAATTAGAAATTGAAAATCCAACTCCATAAAAGTTATGAGTATACTAAACTCCGAAACTCAACAGATAACGTCGATCTTTCTTTGAATGCAGAAAGTCTAAGAGAAAAGGTACTGGGAATGTAGTTTTGTATAAAGAGTGATGAGTACAGATATTCGCTTTGCTACAATAAAGGAAATTCATCGGTGTTAAAAGGGGAAAAGCGGCCAATGAAGAGAGATATATTAAAAATATTAATGTCAATATATGCTCCACTGGGATTAATTGAACATTTTTTGATGTATCTTAAAATTATTCTGCAGGAGATCTGGCGAAGTGGAATACAGTGGGACGAGACTAATCAAGATGAGCAATACGACCTGTGGAAAAACTGGCTAAGAGTGCTTCCAATGGTAGAACATTTGCGCATACCACGATGTTATCTGAAGAGCCTTGTATGTTGGAAGGAGGCAAGAGCTCAGTTGCATGTTTTTGTAGATGCAAGTGAAAAAGCATGTGCTGCTGTCTGCTTTTTGCGAATCGAAAGAGAAAACCAAGTGGAATGTGCTTTGGTCGGAGCTAAAACACAGGTAGCGCCATTAAAGCTTCGTTCAATACCAAGATTGGAATAAGATGCAGCAGTTATGGGATGTAGGTTCGCCAAAAGTATTAAGGATGAACTTACAACAGTAATCGACAAAGTCTTTTTCTGGTGCGACTCAAAGAAAACGTTAAGCTGGATAAAAGGAGATCCAAATTTGTAGCATTTCGAGTTTCGGAAATCCAAGAAAACTCAAATGTAAAGTCCTGGCGTTATGTAACCACTAAAAATAACGTTGCAGATGATAATACTAAATGGACAAAACTCCTGAAATTGGATGCAAAGGATCGCTGGTTTAATGGGCCTGCTTACTTGCTGTTGGAAGAATCCAAGTGGCCAGAAGATAACTTCGTTGTTCATGAAACATCAGAGGAGCGGATAAACATACACGCTGACGAATCACAGCTTATAGATTTCAACAGATTTTCAAAGTAGAAACGACTACTTAACACAGTAGCATATGTAATCAGATTTATAAACAACACCACGTTATCCGATTGCTACAGTAGAAGTAAAGGTATTCTAACAAGCGAGGAATTACATCAAGCGGAAATATTAATCTTCAAGTTGGTTCAGAGGGAGGCTTACTGTCGTGAAATAAATAAATTTGAAAAAACATCTCCTGCGGATCGACAAGGGCTTCAAGTCATAGTTGATCATGACAGTTCCTTATTTAGACTATCACCATTTCTTGACGAAGAAGGCCTGTTGAGGGTAAGAGGATGAACCGAAGCAGCCGAATTTATTGCAGAGGACGCCAAAAGACCAATCATCTTACCAAAGGATCACACATAACTCGCTTACTTGTTCAACGTGTACATGAAGAATTCCTGCATTCCAACAACGAAAGTGTGTTAAATCAAATACGGCAGAGCTATTGGATTCCAAAACTCAGGTGGGTTTTAAAGAAAATTCAAAGTTCAATTTTGTAAAGCCTGAAATGGCATCGCTTCCAACTGCAAGATTGGCTGCCTTTGTTGAACCTTTGGGGTGTTGATTACTTCGGGCCATTAACTGTAGCAATTGGGCGTAGAGTAGAGAAACGATGGGCCGTTATATTTACATGCCTTACCATTAGAGCAGTGCATGTTGAAATAGCATAAAAGCTAGACGCGGACTCCTTTATACTCTGCTTTAATGATTTCATAAGCCGTCGTGGATTTCCCAAAGTTATTTACAGCGATAGAGGCACAAATTGTATTGGCGCAGAGAGGATGTTACAAGAATCATTAACATCAATAACGTGGACAAAGTAGCTCAACATTTCGTGAGTCCTACACTTCAATGGAAATTTAATCCTCCAGCTTCACCACATATGGGTGGAGCATGGGAACGACTTGTCAAATCTTTAAAATTGGCTTTATACGACTCGTTACCAACTAGAACACCTTCGCATCCGCTATTAAGGACATGTTTAATTGCAGCAGAAAATATTGGCAACTCCAGGCCACTGACATACATGCCCCTTGAAAGTGATTTACACGAAGCATTGACACCGAATCATTTTTTAAGGCTAACATCCGGAGCAATAAAGCAAATGGCAGCAATTGATGATAGTGTGAAGGTTCTAAAATATGCCTATCAAGCAAAAGAGAGGTTTGCTGACAATTGCTGGAAAAAGTTTGTGACTGAGTATGCACCTGAACTAACTCTTCGTTCAAAATGGCATAGGCAGATTTCACCGTTAAAGGTGGGAAATATCGTATTAATTGTGGACAAAAACTTACCAAGGAATAGTTACCCCAAAGGAAAAATTTTAGAGGTGAGAACAAGCAAAGATGGACAAGTACGCAGCGCTGTTGTTCAAACTGCAGAAGGAATATTAGTAAGGCCAGCAGTTACACTAGCAGTGATATAGATGGATAAAGAGGGTACATCATCATTTTATCCTGAAGCTGCTGTACCGGAGGAAAGTGTGAAAAAATATCAATATGTGGCAGCTGGCAATGCTACCCGAGAATAGACCGAGAGAAAGGAGAAGATGAAGAAACGTCAAATCTATAACCGTTTTTTTTATGAAGAAATTGAAAAGTAAAATTTGATTCGTTCGTTAAGCATTATAGACTGAAAAAGCATTTGTCGTCACTAAAAATGTTGAGTTTTTCTTCGTTTCAAACAAATAAAGAAATACTGCGGAAATTTAGTTGTCGAACCCTTTGTTTTGATAAAAGTAGTAAAAGAAATTTTTTTAAAAAAAACCGCAACTCAGATGGCGCACGCAAGTGGAAAGGGACCTCAACCAATATGCGTGCGAAACTGGAGACAGCTAGCTAAAGATCGAGCTGGCTGCAGACGCTTGTTGGTTGAGGCTCAGGTCCACCCCATTAAGTAAGTAAATAAATTAAGCTGATGCGAATATATTCATTTTCTGATAAACAAAAAAATCAATAATAATCGTATTCCTCATAATTGAACAGCATACCGATATACATAGAGAAAAGCGTGTACGATATTTCGTAGAAATGGGATTTATATGTCTATTAGTGAATATTGAAGTATTATAAAATCTCTAATAGCTACCAAATATTTAGAAATATTAGTAATACTTTAAGGCATACTAAGGGCCCATTCATATGACGAGTTGCGAACTTCGCAAAATCTGACAATTCATTCATATGTAGTTTTCTCATTCGCAGTGGACTACAGAGATTTTTGTCGAGAGATTTTTGCATACCAAGAAGCATAACTTTTTGCTGATATTTATTTGCCGAAAGTTGGCGTTCGCAGCTCATATAAATGTGCCTTAATATATGTATTTGCCTCCTGTCTCTGTATATCCTGGGTATCGAAGAATTGCCTGATATGTGAATATACTTAATCAGAAATAAAGTACTAGAGAGATAGCCGACTTCACAGCTGTTCGCCCCCTAGTCCATCGACGAATCTTACGGATTTTCCCCTACTTTTGACGGATATTCATGAATGAATGACAGTTATTCATGAGTCATAGCACACTGTCTCATTTTTACGCACACATATCAAGTACCCCACGAAAATGGCGGCTGATTGGTGCATATTTGTTCTTCTTCTTGTGGCGCTACAGTCCGGGGTGAACCTGGGCCTCGGTCAACAATCCTCTCCAGCTGGCACGTTCTTTAGCCAGGTCCTTCTCCACTTGAGTGCGCCATCGGGTTCGTGGTCGTCCTCTATTGCGTTGTCCCACTGCTTCGGAGTCGAAGACTCTTCGGGCTGGAGCAGTGTTGTCCATCCGCTCTACATGGCCTAGCCATCTTAGGCGTTGAATCCGTAGACGCCTGACTAGACTCATGTCGCTGTACAGCCCGCACAGTTCGTGGTTGGATCTCCTTCTCCAAGAAGCTTCAACGCAGAACTTTTCTCTCGAAGAGACCAAGTGCGTCTTCATCCGCTCTTGAGATAGTCCAAGCTTCCGCGCCATACAGCAGGACAGGGATGATCAAGGTCTTATATGACGTGAGCTTGGTCTTTCGAGAGAGGGCTCTACTACTCAATTGCCTCTTGAGCCCAAAGAAACAGCGGTTGGCAAGAGTTATTCTGCGTTTAATTTCGGTACTGATTTTGTTCGCACTTTTTACTTGGGAGCCAAGGTAGACGAAGTCCTTTACTACCTCGAAGTTGTAGCTGTCTATGGTGACGTTCTGACCGAGTCGTCGATGTTGTGTATCCTTTCTTGATGACAGCATATACTTTGTTTTGCCCTCATTCACCGCTAAACCCATTTTTGACGCCTCCGTCTCAATACAAGCAAACGCATCATTGACGGCTCGCTGAGTTCGGCCAATCACGAAAATATCGTCGGCGTATGCTAGCAGTTTAACGGACTTCTGGAAGATCGTGCCTCTAGTGTTGACTGTTAGTTTCGCACGATCTTCTCCAGGACGATGTTGAAAAAATCACATGACAGCGCGTCGCCTTGCCTAAAACCTTTTTTAGCATTGAAGTGTCTCGGTGAGTTCGTTACCGACCTTGATGGAGCAGCGAGATTTGTCCATCGTCATCCTGCACAATCTGACAAGTTTGGCAGGGATGTCAAAACTAGACATGGCGTTGTATAGCCATGTCGTGATCGTCTCTATGCACATTGTCATATGCGGCCTTAAAGTCGACAAATAGGTGGTGGGTTCCAATCTGCATTTCTTGGGTTTTTTCGAAGATCTGTCGTTATGTGAAATTTGATCGATAGTGGACTTCCCAGGCCTGAAACCGCACTGATAGGGACCTATCAGGTTGTTGACAAATGGTTTCAGGCGCTCACAGATTACGGCAGAGAAGATTTTGTAGGCGATGTTAAGGACACTTATCCCCCGATAGTTGGCGCAGTCAAAGGGGCCTCCTTTCTTGGGGATCGGGCAAACGATACTAAGATTCCACTCGTCGGGCATGCTTTCTTCCGACCTATCCTACAAATGAGCTGGTGCATGCGCCCAACCAGATCATCTCCAGCTGCCTTAAACAGTTCCGCGACTCTAGCAGATTTCTTCCTTGTACAGCTTTGCATTAGAATCTCCTAGAACGATATTGGTGTCGTAGCTGGGGCATTGATCGTATGTTCTTTCTAGAAGATCATAGAAGTCATCCTTGCTATCATCGTCTTTGTCCTCCGTTGGGGCGTGGGCGCAAATTAGGCTGATGTTGCCGAATGTTGCTTTGATCCGGATTTTTGTGAGGCGTTCGCTTATGTATCTAAAGCTTAAGACTTCTTGCCTAAGTCTGCCTCGAACAACAAAACCGCATCCAAACAAGCACTGCCTTCGCTCTGTGTAGCAATCGCCGTAATATATGTCGCAGTTTTTCATGTTCTTTTTGCCCGGCTCATCCCATCGCACCTCCTGGATGGCGGTGATGTCAGCCTTATAGGCTTCTAGGGCCTCCGCAAGTTCATCGGCTGCACGTGGTGACCTCACATTCCACGTGCAGAACAATTCATGAATATCTGTCAAATTCATGAACCTGATTCGTGCATTTTTACCCTCAATAAAGTAAAAATTCGAGAATTCTCCACATAAGCAAAATAATTCATGAATATCTGTCAAATTCGTGAGTCGTTTTGGGAACTCTGTTCGTGAATATAATAAATTAACTAAATGCTAGATGTTATTAAAAGGTTTATCATACATTATATATAAAATATTATCAGGATTTTTTTACGAATCGATGTATGTATATATTATATGCTTATTAGTACTTTTAATTAATGTATAATAGAAAAGGGCAGACCACTTTTAAATGATTTTTTTTTACAACAGTAAAATATTTTGTAAATATCAGGCAATTATTAGATATTCAACAAATACATAGACATGAGGCGAATATATTAATTCACATTCATATGAACGGCGAACTGCGACCGCGAACTTTCGGAA
Source organism: Eristalis arbustorum (assembly GCA_916610145.1). Taxonomy (NCBI): domain Eukaryota; kingdom Metazoa; phylum Arthropoda; class Insecta; order Diptera; family Syrphidae; genus Eristalis; species Eristalis arbustorum. The sequence goes on from OU744317.1 coordinate 66,198,379, forward strand.
ATAACTTTTACTGGCAAATACCTATAAGCAAAAAGTTATACTTCTTGGTATACAAAAAGATGGAAGCAGAATTATAGAGTTTTTTTTCAAAATCTCTGTTGTCCTTTGTAAATGAGAAAACTCCATATGAATGAATTGTCAGAGTTTGCGAAGTTCGCAATTTGTAGCGATCTCATATAAACGGACCTTAAGTATTCCACAAAATATTACTAATATTTCTAAGTATTTAGTAGCTATTAGAGATTTTATAATACCTCAATATTCGCCAATACGCTTCTAAATATTTCAGCAATACAATTTCTATGAAGTATCACACACGTTTTTCTCTTTCATTTGTATAGCTAAGAGGAATACGAGTATTATTGATATTTTTCTATATGAGAATATGAATATATTCGCATCAGCTAATATCACGAAATATTAGTTTAACCCATCCTTTAATGAAAATATACAAAAAAGACGTGAGTTAAACCATGAGTTAGCGTAATCTAAATGAGTTGAAGGAAAAAAATGCTGATGATTTTATTGCAGAGGACGCCAAAAGACCAATCATCTTACCAAAGGATCACACATAACTCGCTTACTTGTTCAACGTGTACATGAAGAATTCCTGCATTCCAACAACGAACGTGTGTTAAATCAAATACGTCAGCGCTATTGGATTCCAAAACTCAGGTGGGTTTTAAAGAAAATTCAAAGTTCAATTTTGTAAAGCCTGAAATGGCATCGCTTCCAACTGCAAGATTGGCTGCCTTTGTTGAACCTTTGGGGTGTTGATTACTTCGGGCCATTAACTGTAGCAATTGGGCGTAGAGTAGAGAAACGATGGGCCGTTATATTTACATGCCTTACCATTAGAGCAGTGCATGTTGAAATAGCATAAAAGCTAGACGCGGACTCCTTTATACTCTGCTTTAATGATTTCATAAGCCGTCGTGGATTTCCCAAAGTTATTTACAGCGATAGAGGCACAAATTTTATTGGCGCAGAGAGGATGTTACAAGAATCATTAAAATCAATAACGTGGACAAAGTAGCTCAACATTTCGTGAGTCCTACACTTCAGTGGAAATTTAATCCTCCAGCTTCACCACATATGGGTGGAGCATGGGAACGACTTGTCAAATCTTTAAAATTGGCTTTATACGACTCGTTACCAACTAGAACACCTTCGCATCCGCTATTAAGGACATGTTTAATTGCAGCAGAAAATATTGGCAACTCCAGGCCACTGACATACATGCCCCTTGAAAGTGATTTACACGAAGCATTGACACCGAATCATTTTTTAAGGCTAACATCCGGAGCAATAAAACAAATGGCAGCAATTGATGATAGTGTGAAGGTTCTAAAATATGCCTATCAAGCAAAAGAGAGGTTTGCTGACAATTGCTGGAAAAAGTTTGTGACTGAGTATGCACCTGAACTAACTCTTCGTTCAAAATGGCATAGGCAGATTTCAAAGTTAAAGGTGGGAAATATCGTATTAATTGTGGACAAAAACTTACCAAGGAATAGTTACCCCCCTGATATGATTTAAAGAGAGCAGATTTTATTTTTAAACGATCCGGGATTTTTTCATCTTCTTATTGTTCTTCTGAAAACAAACTACTTCTTCACAAAATTTCCTATTAAGGCATATACCATATTTGGAATTAACATAATTAGTTGATAGTTATTTTTTACCAATATGTGGATGCATTGGCCCCTTAACATATAAAAATATTGTTCACGAAGAACACTGCCCAATATTAAATTCTTTACGCAGTTTCCCCTACTTTTCGCGGTAAGAAGCAATTTGAATTCGGATTTGAATTCTTGAATTTGCATTCAGTTGTAATAATGTTAGCTATGATATTGTGGCTATCAGCTGTTCGAAGAGCTCACACGTATTCTCGTCCCCCGTGTCGGTGAAAACCTGGGGAAAATGTTATAAAAAACGCTGTCAAAATAATTTTAGGGGAAAGGAACGTAGAAGTTTGCTATCTCTCTAGTACTTTATTTCTGTACTTAATTGGTATCGTTAGGCCCATTTATATGAGGTCGCCGCGAATTGCGAACTTCGCAAGCATTGACGTTTCATTCATATGGAGGTTTTTCATTCGCAGAGAACTTCGGGTGCAAACTGACACTTCACTGCGAATTTTTTGTTCGTGAGTTTGTGGATCGCGTTTTCGTCTTTGGATTGCGTTTGTGTATCACGAATTCAGACTGACAGTTCGCGGAGGGAATGATTGATTCGCAGAGAAAAACTTTCAAATCATTAATTAGGATACTTAAACTAACTTTTATCGGGATTGTTGTTTATGAAAAAACTCGATAATTCAGTTACAATCTTCTTGCATACCAAGAAGTTTAACTTTTTGTTTATGTTTGCTGGAAAGGGGTTGTTTCTGAAAATTCGCGTTCGCAGTTCGCCGCTGATATGAATGGGCCTTTATTTCGTTCCTTATATTCGTTAATGTAACAATGTTCCTTTACAAAATATTTAACTGTTGTAAAGAAACATTTTATAGTAGTTTGCTCTTCTCTATTATACATTGATTGATTCGTAAGAATTTCTGACAAAATGTTATATTGATGAATGATACAACTTTTAATAATATTTAGCATTTGGTTAATTTATGATATTCATGAACAGAGTCCCCAAAATGATTTATGAATTTGACAGATATTCATGAATTGTTTTGCTAATGTGGGCAGTTCACGAATTTTGATTATACTGAGGGCAAAAATGCACGAATCAGCCGCTATTTTCGTGAGGTACTTGATTTCTCGAAACAAGTGTGAGAAAAAATGAGAATATGTGCGATGACTCGTAAACAACTGTCATTCATTTATGAATAACCGTCAAAAAGTAGGGAAAATCCGTCAAATTCGTCGATTGACTACAGGCCCATTCATATGAGGTCGCCACGAACTGCGAACTTCGCAAACTCTGACAGCTCATTCATATGGAGTTTTTTCATTCGCGGAGAACTACGGGTGCAAACTGACACTTCACTGCGAATCTTTTGGTAGTGGAGGTTGTGGATTGCTTTTGCACGTTTGTATATCACGAATTCAGTTTGACAGTTCGTGTAGAGAATGATTGATTCCTAGAGAAAAACTTTCAAATCATTAAATACGATTCTTAAACTAGGTCTGTTCCAGTTGATTTGTGCACAGAAATTCGTAGCTGAGCAAATTTACAGAAGTGGGGATAAAAATCTCTCTTTGAGAGAGAAACTGTGCACACACTTTTGGAACGACGTTTCGTAGAAATTCACAAAATTCAAGAAACGTCAAAAAATATATTCAATTCTTACTTATTCAATTCTGAATCAACTCTCGCTTGTTGCTTTTATTTTGAATTTGACAGTCTTCAATTTTCTGCCCACAGAATTTTCTGTGACAGAAATTCGCAGGGTGAGGAAATTGTTTACTCTCTCGTGAGCACGCTCTTCTGTCAAGAACTACGAAAAAATCAGCAAATGGAACGGCTTTTGACATTTTTCCTGTGAATTTCGGTGAATTTTACAGCAATTGGAACAGACCTACTAACTTCTATTGGGATTTATGTCTATGAAAAAACTCGATAATTCAGTTACAATATTTTTGCATACCAAGAAATATAACTTATTGCTCATATTTGCTGGAAAAGGGTTGTTTCTGAAAGGTCGCAGTTCGCCGCTCATATGAATGGGCCCTAAGGGACAATCAGCCGTGAAGTCGGCTATCTCTATAGTACTCCATTTCTGATGCATACACAAAATTCAGAGCAGTTACGAAAACCTTTTGACTCAGCCCAACCAGCCAGATATAAGAGAGCGAAGAGATATCCATCTTCCGCCATTTTTGCCCCTAATCAACAAAAGAGAAGAATGAAAGAGAAGTGGAAATCCCTTGTATGTCACTCATACTTTTAAAAATTAGCAATTCACCAAAATATTGCTGCCGATTCAACAATGTTTATGAGAAAATCGTGTGAATATGGCCACAACTATGTTCTATTCCAGAAATAAGAGAGCAATAGAACTGGTTGGGGAAGAGGATCAGCTGTTCTCAAGAGCTCACACGTATTCAAAGACACGGCGGGGAAAGCTTATAAAAAACCCTGTCAGGCGAAATCAAGGGGGCAAGAGAGTCATAAGATTTATATTTCTTTGCTCTTATTCCTGCAACCAGCCATACAAGTCAAAAAAAATTTTTTTTTGTCATTCAATTGGAGGAATGAACGATTTTCGACTATCGAATAAATAAATAGTTTGCAACTATCGAATAACTAGGTAGATTTTATTCGATAGTTCCGATCACTATTTCATTCTATTGAGAAAAACACTCGTAACAAGTCCCTTCGTCACGTATGTGCATTTTCTCACGACTAAGAAAAAACGTTGAATATCTCCAAAAGCTTAGGACCAGAATGCTCGAATTGTTTAAATAAAATGAAGGTACTTACCAATGCCGATTTATTAAATTGTCATCATAAGGTTTAGTAATCATTTTCTGTATGATGAATTCTTAATACTTATTTTTTATTAATGCAAGTGAAATAACGATTAATTTTTTGTATAGATTCCATTCTGCACTTTGACTCATTTTAAGATTGAAGAAAATAAGAAAATTTAATGTGTAAATTTATATAAAAAAATTAGAAATATGTACACACACATCCATAAGTACATGTATACATTTGTGTTAAAAACTATGTCGGCCCATTCACTATGTTGACCCTTGTATGTTTGTTAAAAATACATATTACTCTTGTTTCTTTCGAGCATCCAATTCTTTCAATCTTTGTAGACGTTGCAATAAAGTTGGGTGGGAATGATTCCAAGATGAATAAAGCCAATCGTATTCTGGAAAGCCTAGGTTATCCAAATGTAATTTCATTAGCGCCTTTGCCAATTGGTTTGATAGCCCTAGTTTCTGAGCAAACTCGTCAGCTTCGTACTCAAACTTTCTAGAGAGCATATTAGTTCCAAAATTGATTATTGTGTTTAAAGGCGACATTACGTATGTTAATACAACATTTAGACCCACAAGAATAGGTTTTTCTCCAATGTCAAAACCGACTGCTTCATAAAACGGTCCAAATTTAAATAGATACGCAAATGCCACAAACATTATGAATAAATATACTTGTGTGATTATAATGTTTTTGAAAACATGACCTAGTTTCCAATGTCCAAGCTCATGCCCAAGCACAGCAAGCACTTCTTCATTCGTGCACCCTTTTCCACGTTCCTTTTCTTCCAGTTCAGATTCGTCTTTTTTTCCTTTATTCAGTAAAAGTGTATCGAAAAGTACGATTCTTTTAGAAGTCCATAAACCATACAAATAGGCATTGCTATGTGCAGATCTCTTTGACCCTTCCACCACATATATTTTCGTCAACGGAAACTTTAATGAGGCTGCTAGTTCTTCTATTGAAGCTTTTAGTGGTCCATCCTCTAACGGTGTATACTTATCAAACAGTGGTGCAATAAATACGGGATAAATGTTTAACATCAGAAGGGTAATTACGAGCGTGAAAAACCATAGCCAAAAGAAAAAGTATTCACCTGCACATTGTACAATAAATACAACTGCTCCAACTATTGGAGTTGCAATTAGTTGAGAAACTAAAAATTCTTTAATCTGATCAATTACGAAAAATTTTCCGGTCTGCATGTTGAAACCATGTTTTTCTTCCAGTGTAAATGTATTATATGCTCGGAATGGCAACTTTTTGATCATGCTATAAAGGCTCATCAATGTGAAAAAGAAACAGCTAACTATTATTTCATTTGTGAAATCTAGCGTAGAATAAGCTGCCAACAATTTGGCTCTATACCACAAATATGCTGTTAATCCGAGGTATAACTCCAATGAAAGCACTATCATATCCAGAATTATTGTTTTAAAAACTGAAAATTGTTGTTTATCCAAGCCATATATTCGCGCTCTATGGAAAAGTTCCTCGGTCATATCATTCTCAAGTTCTTTGGGTACACGTTTCGAGTCTCTGTAAACCTTTACCTAAAACAATGTTTTACGAAATGTCAAACATTCTTATTTAACTACACACGTAGATGTCTTACCTGTCTGTATGATATGTAAAATTCAAGCATGTTCTCAAGGAAAATCCATAGGAGTATAATGTACAAAACTATATCACCAGTCATTTCCTCCATCTTTTTGTGTACGTCTTTTATATGTAACTATATTTTCGAATTTTATGCAAAGTTTTTGGACTCTAAGGTAGTTGCAGAAATAAATGAGTAAGTCTCATAAATTTTTATCTGGTTGATCATAAAATATAACTCTGACACTTCTATAAAACAAAATGTATTGTACATTGTTCGTTAAATTTTTTAGGGGTGCTTCTGTCCGTTCACGATAGTAATATTACTGAGAAATATATTTGACAGTATTTAAATAAGGAGTTTTGTAGTCATAAGGGCACATGGTTTGTCGCACATGCACAACATTTCATAATACTCGGTACAACAAATACTTGGTACAGTTCCAATAATATGGGTACACCTGATTTTGTTTTTACACGGTAGATTGGGACCAGAAAAAACCGTGTAAAAAAAGACATTAGGAATTCTCCTAAATTTGTGTTATTTATATTTGCTTTGACAAGTAAATTTGTTTGTACGTGCAAAAAGGAAATTCCCTTAAACTTGTGATATGAACATACTTCGCAAAAATAAAATTTGACAAGCAAAATTTAAGCGCAAACAAAATCGTGTAAAAAAGGACAGTGTAAACAGTGTAAACAGAATTAGGTGTATACTTAAATGTGTCGTAACGCGTTTTAATTATGGTAGTGTCTATAATGATTGACTCACCTCATATAATTTTTCAGTTACACACATGTATCCATAAAAACAGTTGCTAATGTGCAAGTCCATTAAATGCCGACATATACATATGTTGATAATATAATAAATTATATTAAAATCCTCTGTCTCTATAAATGTCATTGAACCAATAATTTCATTGATGTAGTTTGCTGTTTAAAATTTCCAAAGTAAACGAAACTCATTTAGATTTGTAATTTGAGAAGAAATAAGTTTCATCATTGTGACTTATTCTGAAAAAGTGCAGCAAGCAGCTGTTTGCTTGTAATATGTCAAGCATGTGAAGCATTTGTTTATTTGAAAACAGCATTATATCTTTCTTCCAAATAAATCTCTGAATATGTATTTCGGATAGAAAAATGAATTCTTCGCAAGACCTGCTAGATAAAAGTACAACAAAATGTAAAAAAAGGTAGGTGTTAAACCATTACAGAATAAATTGTGTCAACATAAACTATAAATAATTAAATATGGCTCTGAACTTTCAGAAAAAGATCGTCTTCGACGGATGATAATAGTGATGTTGAAAATGAGAGTTTGCAATCTATTGAGAAGAAGCTGCGAAGTGTTGCTAAAATGAATAATCTTTCCGCAGTAGAAATGAAGAAGTTAATTAGGGTACATTTTTTTCTGGATATATATTGTATATATTTCATCTGACTATACTCTAGAAATTGGTTGCAAATGATCACGTACTGGCGTTCATAACACTTAAAGCTGAAGATGAACTTGCTAGAGAGAGGGATGAGTCTGAAAAGATACAAACAGCAGCTGTTATTATTAACGAAGTCGATCCATCCTTGCCAAAATTAACCCGTGCTAAAGCACGTGAACTAAATAAAGCCCCTCTTATAGCTCTGCCATCACTGATAGAGCAGACAACTTCAGAAATTGCTTCACTTATACATGAAGAATTACACTCTGACGAAGAAGATGAAGAGTATATGTTTAAAGAAGACGACTTTGTTGTAAGTATAACAAACTGATAATTCTTAAGACCTTACCCAAAGTTTTTCTTATGCAGTCCGATGAAGATCCGAATCTTACGGCCTCAGACGTTGATTCCCAGCCAAGAACACCTCAGACACCATTTGCATTACAAGAATCACCACAAAAATTTTCAGCAGACGGGGTTTTTAAAATTCCCCGTGAAGTAGAAACAGGTACCGCACAAGATGAAATTATTGCTACTCGAACGAGGTCGAAATTTTGTTTAGAACAAACAACTATTGAAGATATTCAGTCGGAATTTGTTCCACCCGATGATAATCTTGATGTAACTGATACAGAGGTGTATGGCAATGACCAAGATTGGATGGAGTTTTTAAATACGTTTTCAAAACCATTAAGTATATGAGCTTTGTAAGTTATGAACATTTTTATTCATAAGAAACTTTACAGGTAATAATTTAGTTAATGATGATGATGATCCTGTTAACGACCCGGAATATGTAGCGGCGGAAAAAATTCCTTGTAAGTATTTCGTCTTTATATGTATTATGCATTTGCATATTATTTGCCTATTGAATTCCAGTTGATGCAGAAGAGTTACGCGATGTTAACATTTCAAAGAAAGAACTAACTGAATTAGTTGCTGAACTCTTTGAAGGTTTAATGAATGAAGGTGTATGTATGGAAAGTATCGAACTAGAAACTCCGAAAAAATTTGTTGACAATAACAAATTAGATTCCAATAAAACTGCAATTCAAGATATATTTTCAAATAGTATCATAGAAAATGAAAATGCCGACAACAAAATGGAAAAGGATAATTTTGGCAGCTCATTCTCCTCAACACAATTTAACAACGAATATTTTCAGCCAAATGTAATGTCGACACCTCAAGTTCAATCCCTTCAACCAAGTCAATTATTTGTTGACACAGAATCACCAAACCCATCAAAAAATCGTTTAACGGAAGGTCCCGTGTCTTCATTTAAAATATCATACAACGACTCGTCGAAATTAAATGAAATTTATTTAGAGCATACTCCGCCTGCATCAAATATTTCCTCTAATATTTCGAATTCTCATTGGGGTGCGGAACGTTATATTCCCGCACGAAAGCTACTAAAGTATGAATATGTAAATAAATTTGAAAAACTTAAAAATTCGACAATCGAAGTGGAGGAATTAAGTAAAGAACCTACAGGATATACTTTGAATCAGTATCAAATTCTTCAACAACAATTAAGAATTCATGTACAATTTTTAGCACAAAACTTTTTCCAAACTTATTCTCATCCGGACTTGTGGAAAATAGCACCGCAACAAAAGCAAATGATGAATGAGTTGGACTTCTTGTCAAAAGAAAATACTACATTTGATGTTTGTAATCTTAAACCTGCACTAAAACTAATAAATGAGTGGGAGCAGGATTTAGAAGCGGATACAGAGGAAAACGCAAAATTGATGCAGTGAGTATATGTGTATATATTAGAAGACATAAGATATACAAATCAAATTCAACAATTTCAAACAACTAAAATAACGGCTGGAAGTCAACAATTGCAAGCAACAATATCTTAACACAAAGTTCTCAATAACAACATTTTTTTTTTATCTTCAGTAAATGTCTTCATCTGTAGTTAATTTAGTTCACAGTGATAATTTGCGTTGTGTAGGTCTCTGCGCGCTGTCATAGGCGGCCTTGAAATAACATCACCATTAGATGATGGGTGTCATCCTACCAACCCATCTACAGTTGCCATAAGAAGTTTTACAGATAGTCCGTTTGCACCAGAAGCTGTTATTATTATTATTATTATTAATATTATTATTATTTTTATTTTATTATTATTATTATTATTATTATTATTATTATTATTATTATTATGATTATTATTATTATTATTACGTATATATTTAAACTAATAAGAAAGAAAATTAACCAGAAAATGTTCGCTTAAAACGACGTGTCGTTTATAACGAGAATATTTATAGGTCCCAGCAGATGAAAATGTATTGCATTGATATTGGTTATGGCGATTCATTGCTTATAACAACCAAAATCGTGTCCACTTGAAGATCGTTAAACCAATTTTGAGTGATAATATTTCATCATTGTTAATGTTTACTTTTTGTTTTAGATTCATCCACAAGGAAATTCGAAGAGTGTAAGCAGAACACATTTTTTATAAATATATTACACTAATAATTCATCCTATATAGATCAAGAACCCATAATCAGGTATCCAGATTTGCTCCCCGTATTATGAAGCAGATACTCAACAGCCCAGTTTTTATTTACCCTGAATTATTGCCAAGAATTCCCTTTTCGGGGAATCAAATTTCATTTCATATGTTTGCTCCATCGGAATCATTGTATGCAATCTTATTCACACACGTAACACACATTTTATGATTTACTTTTTCTTCAGCCTTATTGCTATGGGATTGGAAAAACACCTAAATGAAATATTAGCAAACGAAAAAAACTTCTCTTATATGAAGAGACGGACCCCATTGTCAGTCGCTTGTGAACGAATGACCAGTACAATAATTCATGGAAAGACACCAAGACGGCTTCGAGATCATATAAATGAGCTAAGGAAATCATCATCCTATAATCCTGTAAAGGTATAATATGTACATACACGCATAACAATATGTACGTTAATAACGCAAAGAAAACATTATATGTTACAGTTTTATTACGAGCATAAAAGAGCTCCTCCAGCTGAACATAAAATAATTCTGATTGATAATATGAATATTTTGGAACCTCGGAAGCGAATATTAGACCTACCATCAACATGGAAGGAATTTCTTCAAGTTGTGAGTACTTATGTATTAATCGTTATATTAAACTTTACGTATGTACAAATGCTTATTTCACTTAAGCTTAGGGCATACAATATGCTTTTCTTTTAAATGAAATTCTTCAAACCAAAATATGCATTCGACTCTCATTAAAGTTTGCAATAGGTAAGTACCGTTTTCAATAAACACACAAACAAATGTTTGTTACACAACAAAACCAAACTATTCTCAAAACAACATTGCCCCCTTTCAAACGTTCCTCCCATAGAATTAAACTCTGTTGTCATTCTAAAAACACTATTCCCCCCTTTCCAACTACGCTCCCATAGAATTAAACTCTGTTGTCGTACAATGTGTTACATGTGTAAAAAAATCTTGATATAATATGTAATAGTGAACTAACATGGACTTACCATATAGACAGTACAGTGTCGAAGGTGTGCTTCACTTAGAGGTTTGTCAATTAGTAAACTTATACTCCCTATCAGTGTCAAACTGAATTTTGCCAAAGCACTCATAGTGCCTCTGTTAACCTAGGGGTGCGAATTGTTCGCTTATTGTGATAATGTCTCAATGCAAAAAATGGTAAAAGCAATCAACGCGACTGCGATGTACGTTTTTAACCTGCGAAAATTTGATCATGCCTCGGAACATAGTCGGCTTCTCCTCTGATGTGAATTAGAAGCATTTTTGAAATACAGATCGTGCATACTAATCTTTAAAATCATTCATTATAAACTACCTGACTACCTTCATGAAAAAATAACTTTCTACCGTTCGAGTCATAATATAACGTTAAAACCTTCAGTTCATACATGTTTAACATCGGGCAGGGAGTTCTTCTTTCACGCTGTATACCTGTGGATTCATCTACTTCCACAGGTACGTTCAAAGACCGAGCCCAGACAATTTTACTCCCGCATCTTAAGTATAGATAATATAAATCTTAATTTGGTGGCTCAAATTCTAATATACTAAACTAAATAAATGAAATGAAAAAAATGAAATGTCGAGCTTGATAGGTTAATACGCGTCACTGTCCAGAATTTCGTAATAAAATATTCTCATGAAACATTCACAGCCGTATTGATTAAAAAAACGCTTTCAGCTACTTGCACCACGTATTAGTTAACATCGTTGTGTTGTAAACGTATTTTATCTCCATATTAGCTGTTCCACATATGACTCGTTCGGAACATTTTTGTTTCAACTTTCTTATGCAAAATTCTGACAGTTCGTTGAGGGATGGCAATTTACATTTACATCTCGAACAAAGAGAAAATAAAATACTTATTAATCAAAATAATGTTTAAATGTCGAGTATTAACGCTCAAGTTTTGTGTTAAGTGATTGTCACTACTTTAAAAAATGTGAAAAAGCAGAACACTGCTTTAAAAAATGTAAATAAACCCATGATACACAGAATACAAAGTAATATGTTTCCGCATCTTATGTTTTTTAAACAGGCATCTATTCACACAGAACACAAAAATGCCTCATCGGTCATTGTCCAGTTGCTTGTTTTATTTTTGTTTTCCTTATGTTTGAGTTAACAAAAAGTTCTAAGTGGTGTAACTTTTTCAGGACGTCAGTTGTTGACCCGAGATTAACATTTGTATAAATCACATTATATCTATGGTAGATTATATTCAAATTCCACTTTAAGCCAGGGAACAATAAAAACCTTTTGGTGATGTAAGATATATTCCAGAAATTGTAATTTTAAAAACAACATTTCCGAAAATTACTTAAAATATGCAGTTTGTAAAAGGTAAATTGTTTATAATTTTACAGTACGCTAATTCATTGAGACGTAAAGTATGTATACTAAGTTGTACCCGTAGTTATCAATATATACCCCAAAGAAGAGCATAAAATCAATTTTACTATTTTTATACAGAATTTAATTCAATATTCCCTCAATTCGTCTCCACTTTATCTCACAGAAAATGGTACTCTAGTAACGTTAGGGAGTTCACCTTGTATTCTGTGTATCATGAAATAAACCACAATTTTACACGTAATTGTTGTTAAAAAAATAAATTAATGGTAAAAAATATTATGGGTTAGATTTCGACGTTCTTAAATTCCTCAGCAAAAGTAAATGCAGTTTAAAATTTACACATTCATACATGTACAGTGGCGAACAAAACTGGTCGGATGTTTGTCAAACCTATGTTCATATTGCTGTTAAACATGTAAAAATTACATCATTCTTTGTTAATTACTCGCATCATTGAATAACATAAGATGTAATAAAACAAACATAAAAACAGAAATTTCTTTCAGTATTGCACGCAAGATTCACCATGCAATAAATCATTATTTTACGTTAGCTTTATGAAAGTCGTCAAGAGCTTATCCTTCTTCTTTGATTGGCGCTACAGTCCGAAGTGGACCTGAGCCTCAACCAACATGCCTCTCCAGTCAGCACGATCTTTTGCCAGCTGCCTCCATTTACGCACACCAAGTTGGTTGAGGTCCTTTTCCACTTGTGTTCGCCATCTAGTGCGAGGACGTCCTATGTTGCGCTGTCCCAATGGCTCGGTGTCGAAGACTCTTCGGGCCGGAGCTGTGGTGTCCATCCGCTTTACATGACCTAGCCATCTTAAGCGTTGGATCCGAAGACGCTTAACTAGGTGCACGCCACTGTACAGCTCGTGCAGTTCGTGGTTGAACCTTCTCCCCCAAACGCCATCAACGCAAACAGGACCAAAGATCGTACGCAGAACTTTTCTCTCAAAACAACCAAGAGCTTCTTCATCCGCTTTCAAGAGCGTTCATGTCTCTGCGCCATAGAGCAGGACTGGGATGATCAGAGTTTTATACAAAGTCAACTTGGTGTTTCGTGAGATGACTCTACTACTCAATTGCCTTTTGAGCTCAAAGAAGCAGCGAATGGCAAGAATAATTCTACGCTTGATCTCGGTACTGTTGTTGTTGTCCCTATTTACTCCAGAGCCTAGGTAGACGAAGTCCTTGACCTCCTCAAAGTTTCTGCTGCCAAATATGACGCTCTGTCCGAGACGTCGATGTTGTGCGTCCTTCCGTGATGACAGCATGTACTTTGTTTTGCGCTGGTTTATCGCTAGACCCATTTTAGCCTTCCGCTTCAATGCCAGCAAACGCCTCATTGAGGGCTCGCTGTGTTCGTCCAATCACGTCAATGTCGTCCGCGTAAGCAAGCAGTTGAACGGACTTTTGGAAGATCGTGCCTCGGGTGTTTACGTTTGAGTTTCGCACTCAAGTATGATGTTAAATAAGTCACATGACAGCGTGTCGCCTTGCCTAAATCCTTTTTTGACATTGAAGGTCTCGGTTAGTTCGTTACCGACCTTGTGAGAGCGAGAGTTCTCCATCGTCATTCTGCACAACCTGACGAGCTTGGCAGGAATGTCAAACTAGTCCCGGCGCTGTATAGGCCGTCTCTATCCACGCTGTCATATGCGGCCTTGAAATCGACAAATAGGTGGTGGGTGTCGATCTGCATCTCTTGAGTCTTTTCCAGGATCTGCCGAAGTGTAAATATTTGGTCTATTGTGGACTTTCCTGGCCTGAAACCGCACTGATGAGGACCTATCAGGTTGTTGACAAAGGGTTTCAGGCGTTCACACAAAACGGCAGAGAGTATCTTGTACGCGATTTTAAGGAGGCTGATCCCTCGATAGTTGGCGCAGTCAAAGGGGTCTCCTTTCTTGTGGACCGGACAAACGACGCTGAGATTCCACTCATCGGGCATGCTTTCCTCCGCCCATATCTTACAGATGAGCTGGTGCATGCGCCCAACCAGGTCATCTCCAGCTGCCTTAAACAGTTCCGCGGACAATCCGTCCGCTCCAGCAGCTTTGTTCGACTTCAGTCTAAATATCGCTATCTTGACTTCGTCTAAGTCGGGGGGACGGAATTTGTGTCGTTATCGCCGTTAAACAGTCTACAGAAATGATTTTTCCAAATTCTCAGCTACCAATCCTACTTCTTTCTGTCCTCTCCTACTTGTTTTACCTTTTGGTAAAACTTTCGAACCTCCTTCCTGTCGTAACACCTCTCCATCTCCACGACCGCGCGTTTCACATGCTCTTTCTTTTTCTTTCTGAGAAGCCGGTGCTCTTCCCTTCTCTTTTGTTCGCAGAGCTCACGAACAGCTCTCGTTGTTCGATGCATCGTTGCCTTGTAGGCCTTCTGCTTGGCTGCATGTACCTGCCTACATTCGACGTCAAACCATGGGTTCCTTCTGGGTGGTGTCGTGAAAACCAGCACATCAGTTGCAGCTTCTTTGATGGCTTTTTGACAACGTTTCCATTCTTCTTCTATTGAATGTGCAGGGAGCGTCGAACTTTTAGAGAGTTTCAGGGATACTCGGTCGGCAAAGTTCCTAGCGGTCGATTGCGATTGTAATTTTCCGACGTCAAACTGTAGTGTTCTTTCTCGACTCCGGACTTTTCTCGATATCCTCATCCTTACCTTGGCTACAACAAGAAAGTGGTCCGAGTCGATGTTGGCTTCTCGGAACGTTCGTTGATTGATCAGGAGACCGACAGGTCCCCTTATGGATGTTGAGGTGTGGGAACCGCATGCTCATCACAGAAAGGTTACGCCGCGAGGCGAAATCTACCAGCCTGAGTCCGTTTCCGGATGTGTTGTCGTGCAGGCTGTGTTTTCCGATGACTAGCAAAGATTTTTTCCTTGCCCAGCTACGTGTTGAAATCTCCTAAAACGATCTTGATGTCATAGCTGGGGCATCGATCGTGTGTTCTTTCTAGGAGATTATAGAAGTCATCTTTGCTACTATCATCTTTGTCCTCTGTCGGGGCATGGGCGCAAATCAGGCTGATGTTCCCGAATTTAGCCTTGATTGTTATGAGGCGCTCGCTGATATAATCAAAGTCTAAGACTTTTTGCCTAAGTCTGCCTCGAACAACGAATCCACATCCAAATAAGCGCTGCCTTCCCTCTTTATAGCAATCACCGTAGTAGATGTCGAAGTTTTTCATCTTCCTTTTGCCCGGCCCATCCCATCGCATCTCCTGGATGGCGGTAACATCTGCTTTGTAGCAGTCCAGGGCCTCCGCGAGTTCATCGGCTGCACGTGGTCTGTTCAGGGACCTCACATTCCACGTGCAAAACTGAAAATCATTGTCCTTTGAACGTTTACTGGGGCCAGCAACTGTGAATCCGTCCATACCCAAGCCTGTTGTCGGTTCGTAACAGTAGTTTTTTATGTGGTGAGGAAGCTAACCTCATACACAACAACGACTGGTAGAGATCGCGCTAGTTGGAGAGGCATGTTGGTTGAGGCCCAGGTCCACCGCGGACTGACTGTATTTCGAATTTTGATTCAGACCCGCCACCGAGCGGACCAATAAACTTTACAAGCAAGAGAAAATTTGTTTTGTTTTTCTCAATTGAGTTCGTTTGTTCGATATTCAATTTTGCAGTTTGTTCGGTTTTCTTCTTAATTGTTCGTTGTTTGAGTTGTTTTCTACCTTTTTTATCCATATTCGCAAACTCCCAGCCACAAATACAGCCCGCGTTTGATATTCATCTAATAATTATATTTTTTTGTAACGCTACTGTCATAACATAAAAAAGCGGTGGGATACCGAGTTATCCAAAAACAAAGGAAAAGTCAACAAGCAAAGTGACTGCGAACAAACATAAGTTCTCGGGAACCAAAGGAAGAAAATAAAAAATATCCTTATCATCAACTGTTACTGTGTAAACCAGAAATAAGAGATGTCCATATTTTTCCTTTCTTGTCCCTTGATTCCATCTGACAGCGTTTTTTATAACATTTCACAGCTGTTTTTATCCTGTGAATACATTATTAGTTTATGCGAACAGTCGATGAAGTGAATTATCCGACAATTCCGGCTTTGCCACTAATTTGAACGCCAAATATTCACCTAAAAAAAAAATGGAAACTCAGAGACAAGTGTATGTTCGCAAGATGCATTCAATTATGTCCTAATTATGAGGCTGGAATATTATATTAAAAAAGACGTTAAATTTGAAAACTAACAAATTCAGGATAAAAAAAATAGATCTGTTCCCGTAGTTTCTGCACCAAATTTTGAAGACTGTCATTTTTTAAGGAGTGGAGATAAAAATCTCTCAGAATGAGCGAAAATGTGTAACTTATGCTATTGTTAAGAGCTAGTTGGTTTCTGTATGATGTGAGAGACGATATATATCAAAAGCTACAGCAAAACATGGAAATTAAAAAAACATGGTCTTTTGGCATTTCATTCGGTTTCTATTTTTCTGAGCTACTTGTTCAAATAAACTTAAACTAATTCAAAGCTTTTGAATAGCCGCCAATACTATATTCGAGATTGACACATCAAATGATTTGACAAAAACAAAATAACCAAAACTACCCATAGACATTTCTTGGGTTAAAATGGACAGGGTATGGACATATTTTACTCTCTCCTGAGAGCGCTCTTTTGATATAAATTATTCAAATTTCGTGCATACATAACTTTTAGTCTTACCTTAATCCACAATACGTGCTACTACTACTACAAACATTAATATTATGAGTTCCATCAGTATATGAAAATAGACTGTAGTATTTTTGTAAATGTTTTCAGATTTTTTGGCATTTTTTGGCGACTTTTTATAATGAATAATTAATTAACAGCTGCAATTATTCTTTTCAAAAACTATGAGCTTAGCGAACAGTGTCCTGTAATACTTTCCAATCGGAGCCATTTCTGACATTATCATGGGCAATCTCGCAATTTGACACTATTGAGGGCAGCTATTAAAAGCAAGATGGCGGTGCTCTGTATATAAAGTAGTATTAGTGACTTGAGAGGGGAAACACTTAAAATCTGAGGTGGATTTGTGGTGAACTAGGGAGTTTCCCATGGAAAAAGATGAACATCTCTTTCATTCCATTATCGCTGATAGTGATATTGGAAAGCAGAGATAATGGAAGGAGGAGATATGCCACTTCTACGTTTCTTGCCCCTCAGATTCATCTGACAGCGTTTTTTATAACATTTCACAGCTGTTTTCCTCCTGCTTCACATCCGTTTCACAGACAGAGTCTGTGAATACGTGGAAAGCTCGCGACCAGCTGAATGTGAATGTGAATGTGTTTATGTAAATGCGTATTAGTTTATGAGAGCAGTTGATGAAGTGAATTCTCCGGAATTTCCGTCTTTGCCACTAATTTGAACGCCAAATATTCACCTAAAAACAAAAACGGAAACTAAGAGACAAGTGTATGTTCGCAAAATGCATTGAATTATGTTCTTATTATGAGGCTGGAATATTCCATTAAAAAAGACGTTAAATTTGAAAACTAACAAATTCAGGATAAACAAAATAGGGGTGTTCCCGTAGTTTCTGCACCAAATTTTGAAGACTGTCATTTTTTAAGGAGTGGAGATAAAAACCTCTCAGAATGAACGAAAATGTGTAATTTATGCTTGTTGGTTTCTGTATGATGTGAGAGACGATATATATCAAAATTTACAGCAAAACATGTACATAAAAAAACAGGGTTTTTTTGGCATTTAATTCGGTTTCTATTCTCCTGAACTACTTGTTCAAATAAACTCAAACTAATTCAAAATTGTTGAATAGCCGCCAATACTATATTCGAGATTGACACATCAAATGATTTGACAGAAAACCACCAAAAAAAACCAAAACTTCCCATAGACATTTCTTGGGTTGAAATGGACAGGGTAGGGACATTTTTTACTCTTTCCTGACAGCGCTCTTTTGATATAAATTGTTAAAATTTCGTACATACATAACTTTTAGTCTTACCTTAATCCACAATACGTACTACTACTACATACATTAACATTATGATAAGAGTTCCATCAGTATATGAAAATAAATTGTAGTATTTTTGTAAATGTTATCACATTTTTCCTGACCGTAATGTTCGTCAATATATTTATAACAATTAGTTTGTTAGAATGATTGGCATTTATTGACGATTTTTTATAATTAATAATTAATAAACAGCAAACAATAATTCCTTTTAAAAAGTATGAGCTTAGCGAACAGTGTCCTGGAATACTTTCCAATCGGGGCCATTTCTGACATTATCATGGGCAATCTCGCAAATTTTTGACACTATTGAGGGCAGATAATAAAAGCAAGATGGCGGTGCTCTGTATATAGAGTAGTATTAGTGACTTGAGAGCGGAAACGCTTAGAATCCGAGGTGTATTAGTGACTTGAGAGCGGAAACGCTTAAAATCTGAGGTGGATTTGTGGTGGACTAGGGGTTTTCCAATGGAAAGATGAACATCTCTTTCATTCCATTATCTCTGTTGGAAAGACGAATATCTATGCTCTCTTATCTCTGCTTCTGACATAGTCCATGACGACATTTTTGAAGTTTAGGGTGTTCAAAATAAAAATGTGTGCGAATTCTCTGGCATTTCACAGATTCATTTACACTTTTTTCGGTTTTCACGTATTCACAGATAGGTCATAAAATCAATGTCAGTTGTAATCAACGGTCAAGAGATTTTTATTTTACATCAGACACTTATTTCGTATGTAGTATAATTGCAATATAAC
Source organism: Eristalis arbustorum (assembly GCA_916610145.1). Lineage (NCBI taxonomy): Eukaryota > Metazoa > Arthropoda > Insecta > Diptera > Syrphidae > Eristalis > Eristalis arbustorum. The sequence continues at coordinate 66,217,526 of OU744317.1, forward strand.
AATAATGAATAATTACAGACGAACAATTCCAACTGTATCGAATAAAATAAGATTCATCCGTAGCTACATATATACAATTTTATAAGCATTTTATTGTTTATGTATGTATGTACATACATATTTTTTTTACTGAACAATTTTTGTATAACTTGGATAGTGAAACTTTTTACTTTCATAATTAACTAACATGCAGTATAATAAATTGAGTGCATTTACGGATATATAGAATGAAACAGTTTATCGAATATACTCCAATCCTATTGTGAAGCACTATTGATGAAGCTGGTATGTACGTACATATATACTATCTACTCCCAGGACTTCATAGTATATCTATGTTTAATTAGATATGTATGTATATATATATAATATTTATCTTTCATGTTTACTTTACAGCTAAATGCTGGTGGGATAATTAATGATTCCTATCCAGACAACTATTCTCGCTACATAAAATATATCACCGGTGAGGTAATCGGTTTTCCAAACTCTGAATCAGCGGCTTTAAGGAATAAGTTGTTCAAATCGAAAAACATACCAAGTGAAAACGAAAAATCCTCCGTTGTTATAAATATTAACTATTTATTTGGGAAAACTTCGGAAAAGGCAGATTTCGGAAACAGTTTTCAGAATTTGTTGGAAGTTACTACTAATGACATCCAAAGTGTAAATCCCCCTGAAGTGAATATATTTAACGATGTAACAAATATACCACCCAAAGAGAATGATAGGCAAAAAAAACTTACGGAATATTTTGGAGTTGTAAGACACAAGCTGTACGGTAGTCATAAGCCAAATGCAAATCTACATAAACCAATAAAGAGACCTCTGTTCAGGCCAGCGCTGTGTCTTAACAAGTATTCTGATACTTACTTAAGCAGGAAACTACAGTTGAGAGCAAGGAAATTTCGTTGTGCAAAAACTTTACAAAAGAACTATGAAAATTTACTGTCAGCTTACCGATTAAGTTTAGAGGAACAATTCGCAAGATATAAGCATCGTGGCCTAAAATTTATTTTTCGTCATTGCAAGGCACTCGAGCTGTACACGAATTTATTGAAGGATTTAAAAATGAACTGCAAGAAAAATAAACAAATTGAAGAAATTAGTGGTAAAAAAAAAGAAGAACAAGAAGGCCCAAAGAGTCGCAAGGCGAATAGGCAGGAGGAGAACTTACGGCACATGCTTTTACCTGATGCAGCGGATGACTCGAATAGAAAAGATGCAAGTAAGTTCAATTAAAAATATGGATTAGCCCAATTATGTAAAATGATCTTTTGGTTTTTTGTAGTATATGCTTTCAATTTTTATGAAAAAGTAGAAGAAGTGCTCAAACAATCGAAAAGACCTGATGACCGCAAAAAATTCAATCACATTCTTAGGTCATTTGACCCGAAACGAGATAAAGTAGCAGATTTATATTATGTGAGTGCCGAAAAATGGACAAGCTTTAAAACAATATTTTAAATATAATGTGTTGGTTTGACTTTTAGAAATTGGAAAAACTGTTTCTCCCCGATCATCCTGAATTAGCTCATGTATTTCTCACGTTTTTATTGCCCCCCGAGGCAGCAGAAATTGGAAAGTTTTTTGAGCACTTTATGTACACAAATGCTGGAACATTTTTTAACAAACTAAATGTTTTCTTTAATAAACAACCAGCGCAAATCCGAAAAATATACAATTGTATCAACGAACTTTCTGAAGAACCAAATGTTTCTGTCGAAAAAATTAAGTTAAAAATATTCCCTTTGCTCAAAGGAAATACTTTTCTAATCGACTGGTTTTCGCAACTGTTCTTATCTGAAACTCCCTCAGAAAGGTAATCATTTTATATTTGTCTTTTATGAATAGCCATTAATGTGAACAAACATATTTAGGTTGTTTGGATCAGTGGAAAACACAAATATGAAAGAGGTCCTTAATAACCAATCAGTGGAATATTTTGAAACCCTACATCCAAATGATCTCTTAGATTCTCCAACAGAGTCCCAAACCTGTCAATTGAAATTCATCAACGGGAGAATATTTTATGGCACAAAAATTCCATTACCTGCCAAACTATCATTCATGGCTTGTAGTTTAAAGCCAGACGAATTAAATGACGTCACCCAAGATGAGAAAAGTCATTTCAGTAATTCTGGATGCGTCCATGGCATACGAGAGTATGGGGAAAAGAGACTGGCATCTAGTAATGATTGTAGCAGTGATGACAACGAAAAATCCGAAGAAGAGGAGCCGAAAGGTAATGTATACTACAAAAAATTATATACTATTCAAATATTAATAAAATAATATTGAACTAGCCTCCATTGTACATTCCGCTTTGGATGAAGACCATTTTGAAACTTGTGACGAAGCAACATTGCGATCACATGCTATTCGCCTCAACCCATCTTATTACTCGAATAGTTGCTACAGTACATCATTGGTAAACACATCCCATAACTGTCATAGACCGCTAAAACTACCACTATCAGGAGCAGAAGATGGCAAAGGTTCGCCCCGAAAAGCGATGTCTAAATCAAGTACAATTTCAAACATCTCAGTTGGAATTACGTCGTTGAAAGAACGTCGAAAATCTCCAAAAAAGAACTTAGTAAAATCACCCCTCTTGACTTGTAAACGTTTTACAGTAGATAATCATTCAAAATCAAATGCCATAGCTGCAGCAAAGAAATTAAAAAGTTTAATAGACGATGAGTCCAATTACGAATGTGAACAATACAAAAAGAAATTATGTAAAAAACGGAAAGATGTTGAAACTAAGTTAAGTGGAGAATCCGAAGGCAGTGACGGAGAACCGGTATTCGCTCCTGGAAAAGAAATTAAAAAAGAACCACTTCAGCCATGGACACGAGAGGAAGATAAGATAATACTTGAAGAGATCAAGTCAGGATGCAAGGATCAGTATTTGTACGAGAGAATTAACTCCAAAATGCGCAGTCGAACACTTCAGGAGATCGAAAGAAGGCACAAATTTCTCATAGATTTTCTGTTCAAGTTGCAATGCAGTAAATAAATTTCAAAAAAGTAGTACATGTTTTTTACTCACGAAGCAAGTGTTATTTATTATATTTATCGAATAAACTACATTAGTAATGGGCGATTATATTTTTTATTAATAATTTATTATAATTATATTTGTAGGTTTTTCACACCATGAGAAATTTCAGAAATATCTATTTATTTAGGCAACATTTTCCATATTGTGATTCATACAATTTGTTCACGTTTAGGACCCGCACTGTTTAAGCATACTTATGAAACCAATGCTAATACTGTCAAACAATGCTCGAGTTAGTCTCGTGATATGTTGATACAGTCATTATTTCATTTTCATCTGCACCTGCGTTATTTTGTACTCTATTTCGTACATTTTCACGTTGAGAATTCTGATCCTGACTATGGTGCTGTTGCAAACCTAATGTAAGATTCACTTTTGAAAGTTGTGTAACTAAATCTCGTGCAGCTGGCGAACTGGTGTCAGTTGTTAATAGTGGTGGTCGTAAACGGGATGGGTCGAGAAGAGCATGCATTTTGGTTTGCTTCTTTGGAGTTCGCGAAGGGGATGTTTTCCGACTGTTTGTATAAGACTTTAGTTGTTTCGCACTGAAAAAAAAAATTATTTATATGATTTTCATACTTTCAAATTTTACTAACGCTTCTAAAAGTTTGAGCAGAAGGCGACGGTAGGCTTCATATTCTTCTCCTCCAAAATCGTTGGGATCGTGTCTTGCATGTTCATACATGTCACAAAATTGATGAATGAGTCTTTGGCCTGAACCATTTAATGATGTTGACGCAAGCGATGTAAGGAGAAATGCTCTCAAACTTTCATACGGATGTCGAATACTACCATCACTTTTAGCAATTTCAGTTTCTAAGAAGTACATATGCGTATTCAAATAAAGAATTTAATATTGAATGTGTTTATGAAACCCATATATACCAAGTATTTTAACATCATCAACGGCACGCATTCTATAATAGTAGGGTGGTAATGGCTGATCTGGTTTGAGTATATATTTATCATCCTCCCAAAGAAGCTTTGGTTCATGGGCTATTTTTTGAATGCAATCAAGGCGCCGTTCAATTTCTCGACGAATTCCCTAAATTGAAATAAGTCAAAGTAATAACAATTTATACATATGTCATACAAGTACATGTTATGAAGTCCATACTTTCTTTGCGTCATTTCCCACTGGAACATGCGGTCCTCGTCTGGATCTAAGAGTAAAACGCATTATTTGCCTCTTCGCGAAGATAAAAAGCATTACAAAAGTTAAAACTCCACCACCGATAATTATTATTATCATAACCCCTGATAATTGCTCCATTTTATTTTGATGTGAATTTACTCTAATTACATCCATAGAAAATTGTAGTATTTGCAGAATTCGTTTTTAAATATTTTTTTAGTATTTTTTTTAAACAAAGATCACAAATACAACTCGAAAGACAATTTATTTGATTGGAGCACTTTTGACAGTCAGTAAAACGTATGAACTCGACAAACTGGCCCATTCACAATCACAATGACTAGAAAAAGTAATGCTATTTTTTTGTTTAAGTTTGAAATAGATGCCATTCTTTTTTTTACCAATTGCATTTGTTATATATATCATGGTTGTTATTTATTATTATTATATGTAAGTCTAAGCAAGATTTCGATTTTTGTTGGGTGCTTTCGTTCAATATTTATAATTTATCATCTGCATCAAATATCCCAATTTTGTTAATAGGCTGACATATTGCGTTTACACAAGATACATTCGCGTTTTGCACTATATTTTGCTTACGATTGAGTTTGATCCGGATAGTTTTGGAAACCTTATCAATAGCGGTTATGCCCATCAAAAGAAAACAAATATTATACATTTCTTCTAGGAAAATAAAGAATTCTGACATGAATAATGGATTGACTACGGCATATATTATAATGTTTAAACTTAGTTGCAGAGAGTTGAGAGTAAGAAAAATTACTTCGAATTCTTCTACCGTCTGGAAACGTATCTTTGTTGCATCGCCACCAAATAGTAAATTCAGAGCATTTTTCTTGGAAGTAATATGCGCCGGAAGTTCTCCAATTATGTATAGAAAAACAACGATGATTACAGTTATAGTAAGTTTGTTTTGATACTAAAAAGAGAAAAAATTTGTTATTAAAAACTGTACTTTTACAGTATGAGCATAGTGAAGCATATATGTACATAAAGAAGCAAGCTCAAACATACAAATCAGTATTCATGAGTAATCATTTTAAGGGTCAATAGTATATTTTCGGTTCAACATTGTTATGGTTAATACAAAACCATGTGTACGTACACCTAATACTGTTTGTACACGGTCTTTTTTTGCACGGTTTTGGTATAACACGGTTTGAAAATAACATATTATCAATTTTTTGTACACGATTTTATTCCATTTAGCACGAATTAAATTTTGTAGTGCTTAGATTTTTTTGTCAAATTTTATTTTTGCGAAGTAGTCTTTTGTCAAGGGAGGTAAATCTTTTCCTGTGTCTCAACTCTCTTGACAACAGATGGTTAAGATTGCTGTTCGATTTAACTCGTGTAAAAGTAATTCAACCCTCCGGCATTATGCACAGGAACCCATTTACTCCATAGGCTTTAGTGGTAATGGTTTGTGTGTAGCGTTATTATAGCGACGGATTATAGCTACTACTCCGAATGGCGTTAGAATGTTTCCGGCAGATGGCGCTTTAGATTGATTTGTGTCCACGTCACAGTATAAAGAGTGTAGGCACTGTAGGATATTCATGCCAATTATGACGTCCGGCGGTTCGATTGCGGAGGGACAGCTCGCATCATCAAAAGATCGGTGAATCGACCTCGATAGTCAGCACATCCTGGTGTTAATTTTTATTAGCTAAGTTCTTAGGCAAAATTGTGACAGCTTCTTCGCTGGAACAAACATCTACTGTAAACTCAAATTTGGTTTAAAATTCAATTGGTGAAATTGTGTATCAAATTATCAGTTCCGGTTATAATATGTTGGTGGAATACCCAGAAGAAGTATGCCAGTTTTGTAGTAAGTGGTTGTCGAGCTCTCAGAAGTTTCTTTTTACATTAAATCGCTCAATGAAAAAATGTGTGTGGGATATGACACATAATCTAGTATGTTTGATATTGATTTAGAAGACTAACATTAATGGCAACATTAATACTTTTTAATTAAAATAATGTTTACATATAGGGTATAAGCGCACAAGATTTGTACTAAGCGATTGCCAAGGGTTTGATTGGACAGTTTTTGCAGAACTTACTTACTTATCAGGCAGACGAACCATGAAGGTTCTGAACCTGAGCTATTGCTGCCTTCCATCGGTGACGGTCTTGGGCAGGCTGCTTCCAGTCATCAAGGCCAAGCTGTTTTACATTCACAGGTAGACAAACTCCTTTACTACCTCGAAATTGTATCTGTCTGTCGTGACGCACTACCTAGGCCGTGCGCGGCAGAACACTACTTTGAAAAATGTAAGCAAACCCACATTTTACACGCAATTGTTGTTGTTCAACAAATATATGAAGTTAATGGTAAACAATATTACTCGTGTTTTTTTGACTAATCAGTACTAAGCTCAGTAATGTTTTTCAATATAACGCTTTTTTGCTGAGTTTAATTTTTCTTCTGAAAGTTGGTACGTGTGCTTACGTTCATTACATAAGATGTCAAAATACTCTAATGTCATATATAAGTGAAATTAAATTGTCAATAGCAAAAGCAAAAGATTATTACATCGTCTATAGAGACGCATAACTTCTACTGCGAGCGCTTAGAGGTGAACCAAAGTATGCAGGGGCTCAAGCAAGATCCGGTCCTCCATTTTCTTCAGGTTAATTTCCCCATCGTGTTAAATATACTCTAGTTCTGATACGGCAACAAGCCTCGGATACGGATAACCCTACTGCACGTGGAAGGTGAGGTCCTTAACAGACCACGTGGAGCCGATGAACTTGCGGAGGCCCAAGAAGCCTATAAGGCTGACATCACCTCCATCCAGGAGGTGCGATGGGATGGGTCGGGCAAAGAGAGGATGAAAAACTGCTATATATATTATAGCGATTGTTACAAAGAACGAAGGCTGCGCTTGTTTGGATGCGGTTTTGTTGTTCGAGGCAGACCTTCGTAACAAGTCATCATCTTTAATTACATAAGCGAGCATCTCACAAGAATCCGCATCAAGGCTAAATTCGGGAACATCAGCCTGATTTGCGCACACGCCCCGACGGAGGAGAAGGATGACGATAGCAAGGATGACTTCTATGATCTCCTAGAAAGAACATACGATCGATGCCCCAGCTATGACACCAAGATCGTTCGAGGAGATTTCAACGCACAGCTGGGCAAGGAAGAAATCGTTGCTAGAGTCATCGGAAAACACAGCGTGCACGACAACACATCCGGAAACGGACTCAGGCTGGTAGATTTCGCCTCGGGGCGTAACCTCTCTGTGGCTTGCATGCGGTTCCCACACCTCAACATCCATAAGAGGACCTGGCGGTGTCCTGATCAATCAACCTTCTTCTTTCTTCTTCGTGTGGCGCTACAGTCCGGAGTGAACCTGGGCCTCGGTCAACAATCCTCTCCAGCTGGTGCGATCCTTAGCCAGCTGCCTCCAATTTCGCACTCCAAGTTGGTTGAGGTCCTTCTCCACTTGAGTGCGCCATCGGGTTCGTGGTCGTCCTCTATTGCGTTGTCCCACTAATTCGGAGTTCAAGACTCTTCGCGCTGGAGCAGTGTTGTCCATGCGTTCAACATGGCCTAGCCATCTTAGGCGTTGAATCCGTAGAAGCCTGACTAGACTCATATCGCTGTACAGCCCGTACAATTCGTGGTTGAATCTTCTTCTCCAGGAACCTTCAACGCAAACAGGACCAAAGATTGAACGCAGAACTTTTCTCTCGAAGAGACCAAGTGCGTCTTCATCCGCTCTTGAGATGATCCAAGCTTCCGCGCCATACAGCAGGACAGGGATGATCAAGGTCTTATATAACGTGAGCTTTGTCTTTCGAGAGAGGGCTCTACTACTCAATTGCCTCTTGAGCCCAAAGAAACAGAGGTTGGCAAGAGCTATTGTGCGTTTAATCTCGGTACTGATGTTGTTCGTACTATTAACTTGGAAGCCAATTTAGATGAAGTCCTTTACTACCTCGAAGTTGTAGCTGCCTATGGTGACGTTCTGATCGAGTCGTCGATGTTGTGTGTCCTTTTTTGATGACAGCATATACTTTGTTTTGCCCTCATTCACCGCTAAACCCATTTTTGCCGCCTCCGTTTGAATACAAGCAAACGCTTCATTGACGGCTCGCTGAGTTCGGCCAATCACGTCAATGTCGTCCACGTATGCTAGCAGTTGAACGGACTTTTGGAAGATCGTGCCTCTAGTATTGGCGTGTGAGTTTTGCACGACCTTCTCAAGTACAATGTTGAAAAAGTCACATGACAGCGCGTCGCCTTGCCTAAAACCTTTTTTGACATTGAAGGTCTCGATGAGTTCGTTACTGACCTTGATGGAGCAGCGAGATTTCTCCATCGTCATCCTGCACATTCTGACGAGTTTGGCAGGAATGTCAAAACTAGACATGGCGTTGTATAGCTCGTCTCTATGCACATTGTCATATGCGGCCTTAAAGTCGACAAATAGGTGGTGGGTGTCAATCTGCATTTCTTGGGTTTTTTCGAAGATCTGTCGTTATGTGAAATTTGATCGATAGTGGACTTCCCAGGCCTGAAACCGCACTGATAGGGACCTATCAGGTTGTTGACAAATGGTTTCAGGCGCTCACAGAGAACGGCAGAGAAGATTTTGTAGGCGATGTTAAGGACACTTATCCCCCGATAGTTGGCGCAGTCAAAGGGGTCTCCTTTCTTGGGGATCGGGCAAACGATACTAAGATTCCACTCGTCGGGCATGCTTTCTTCCGACCTATCCTACAGATGAGCTGGTGCATGCGCCCAACCAGATCATCTCCAGCTGCTTTAAACAGTTCCGCGGCCAATCCGTCCGCTCCAGCAGCTTTGTTCGACTTCAGTCTCGATATCGCTACCTTGACTTCGTCTAGATCGGGTGGACGGAATTCTCTTCTATCGTCGTCCATTGCGTGGTGTGGAACATTCTGCCTGACAGCGGTATTGGTGTCCTCTTCGCCATTTAACAGTCTGCAGAAGCGATCCTTCCAGATTCTCAGTATCGACTGCGACTCTACTACGAGTTGTCCCTCTTCGTTCCGACAGGCTTCTGTCCGATGTTTGTACCCTTTAGATAGTTGTTTCACCCGCTGGTAAAACTTTCGGACATTATTTCTGCCGTACCACCTCTCCATTTCCTCGATCGCGCGCTTCTCATGCTCCTTTTCTTTTTGAGAAGCCGGTGCTCTTCCCTTCTTTTAAGTTCGTAGAGCTCACGAACCACTCTCGCCCTTCTATCCAGCGTCGCCTTATATGCTGCTAGCTTCGCTGAATCCGCCTGCCGACACTCATTGTCAAACCATGGGTTTTTTCTAGGTGGCATTTTAAAACCCAACACATCAGAGGCAGCTTCTCTGATGGCGACAACAGTTCCACTGTTCGTCGATTGTTTCGCCTGGCAGGGTTGGACTCTCTGAGAGCTTAAGGGAGACTCGATCGGAAAAGTTCCCAGCGGTCCATAGCTTTCCAACGTAAAACTGTTTTAGTCTTGCTCCACTCCGTTGTACAATCGATATCCGAGTTCTGACCTTGGCTACAACAAGGTAACGATCCGAATCGATGTTTGCACCTCGGAACGTTCGGACATCGAGGACACTGGAGGAGTGTCTGACGTCGATCGCTATGTGATGAATCTGGTTGATTGATCAGGGGACCGCTAGGTCCCTTTGTGAATGTTGAGGTGAGGGCTGGTTCTGGCTACAGTGTGAGATTTTCTACAGTGAGATTTCGCCCCGTCACGAAATCCAACAGCCTGAGTCCACTGTCGGACGTGTTGTCGTGTAGGCTGTGTTTTCCGACGACTCTAGCAACGATTTCTTCCTTGTACAGCTTTGCATTAGAATCTCCTAGAGCGATTTTGGTGTCGTAGCTGGGGCATTTATCGTATGTTCTTTCTAGGAGATCATAGAAGTCATCCTTGCTATCATCGTCTTTGTCCTCCGTTGGGGCGTGGGCGCAAATTAGGCTGATGTTGCCGAATGTTGCCCTGATGCGAATTGTTGTGAGGCGTTCGCTTATGTATCTAAAGCTTAAGACTTCTTGCCTAAGTCTGCCTCGAACAACAAAACCACATCCAAACAAGCGCTGCCTTCGGTCTTTGTAGCAATCGCCGTATATATCGCAGTTTTTCATCCTCTTTTTGCCCGGCCCATCCCATCGCACCTCCTAGATGGCGGTGATGTCAGCACATTTCACGTGCAGAACCGAAAATCGTTTTCCTTGTTTCGTTGTCCATGGTCGTCAGCAGTAGGGTCATCCGTATCCGAGGCTTGTTGCCGTCTCTGAACTAATGAGTGTTTTACACGGTGGGGAAGTTAACCCCACGCGAAACCCCCGAGCCTGGAGGACCGGGTCCTGGTTTAAACCCCCGGACAAGGGGTCGCTGCATACATTGGTTCACCTCTAAGCGGCTGCAGTAGAGGTTATCCAGAAGGCACCGCGAGGAGGCTGTATGTCAACTTGACCTGTGCATTTACAGGGATCGTTGCTGGCATCTCGCCAGGTTGAGAGCAATCAACAACTTTGCCCTATATGCACAGGCCCATGCCCTCCTCAATCAACCGTCAACCAGATTAGTCGCATTGCGATCGACGTCAGGCACTCCTCCAGTGTCCTCGATGTCCGAACGTTCCGATGTGCTAAAATCGATTCGAATCATAACCTTTTTGTAGGTCAGAACTCGAATATCGACAGTACAACGGAGTACAGCAAGACCAAAAGAATTTGACATCGGAGAGGGAGGAAAAAGGAACATTTCCGATCGAGTCTCCCTGAAGCTCTTATAGAATAAAACCCTGCCAGGCGGAACTATCGACGAACAGTAGAACCGTTGTTTAAACGCCATCCAGCTCTGATGTTTTGGGTTTTAAGACGCCAACCAAAATAAAAAACACCTGGATTGATAACGAGTGCCGGTTAGGTGCTTTTAGCGGAGTTATCAGCATATATGGCTACGCTGGATAGAAGGACGAGAGCGGTTCGTGAGCTCTACGAACTTGAAAGAAGGGAAGAGCACTGGCTCTTTCTCAAAAGGGAAAAGAAGGAGCACGAGAAGCGCGCGGTCGAGGAGATGGAGAGGTGTTACGGCAGGAATGACATCTGAAAGATTTATCAAAGGGTAAAACTCGAACAGAAGCCCGTCGGGATGGAAATGGACAACTTGTGGTAGAGTCGCAGTCGATACTGAGAATCTGGAAAAATCACTTCTGCAGACTGAACGGCGAAGAGGACACCAATACCGCTGTCAGGCAGAATGTTCCACTCCACGCAATGGACGACGACAGAAGAGAATTCCGTCCCCCCGATCTAGACGAAGTCAAGATAGCGATTCGTTCGACTGAAGTCGAATAAAGCCGCTGGAGCGGACGGACTGTCCGCCCCACTGCAGCTGAAGATGATCTGGCTATGCAGATGCACCAGCTCATCTGTAGAATATGGTATCCACAAGAAAGGAGGCACTATCGGGGGATAAGTTGCCTTTACATCACCTACAAAATCCTCTCTGCCGTTTTGTGTGAGCACCTGAAACCATTCGTCAACAACCTGATAGGTCCTTATCAGTGCGGTTTCAGGCCAGGAAAGTCCACAATAGTCCAAATAAATACACTTCGTCAGATCCTGGAAAAGACTCAAGAGATGCAGATCGACACCCACCACCTATTTGTCGATTTCAAGGCCGCATATGACAGCGTGTATAGAGACGAGCTATGCAGCGCCATCTCTAGTTTAGACATTATAGCTGTCGATTGTAATGTTTTGGCATAGATGTTGTTCAGCGTATCGTTTTTTGCTTGACAGCATATATTTTGTTTTGTCCTAGTTGACCTTAAGGATGACTTTATCGTCACGAAAACCGAACGCAATGCCTATATCTTTCAAAATTGAGACAGGTGCCAGGTCTTCTCCGGCTTTCTTTCCTACGAGGGCAACATACGGGGTATATTATCATTGACTTATTTTTTCAAGTAAATCTGATATAATGATACCAACTCGTTTCCTTTTTGTAAACCAGATACGATGTAGTTTCTTCTACACCGGCTGATTGGATGTACGTTTATTTTGCATTGTTGTTATGTTACGTATTCCTATGTCGTGGATTGTTGATGATGCGGCAATCGTTCAGACAAAGAATGACCGTTCCCAATAGCAGAGGCGTATTTAACATCTTATCTTCAACTATATTCAAAAATTTTACAAAAATCCGTGCAATTATTAACATACGCGGACGACATTAACGTGATTAGTCGAACTCAGCTAGCCGTCAATGTAGCGTTTGCTAGTATTGAAACGGAGGCTGCTAGAATGGGCTTAGCGGTGAATGAGGGCAAATCGAAGTATATGCTGTCATCAAGAAAGGACACAAAACATGAACGACTCCATCAGAACCTCACCATAGGCAGCTACAACTTCGAGGTTCATCTATCTTGACTCCGACCGTTGATAGTACGAACAACATCAGTACCGAAATTAAACGTAGAATAGCTCTTGCCAACCTCTGTTTCCTTGGGCCTAAGAGGCAATTGAGTAGTACAGTCCTTTCTCGAAGCTAGTACTCCTTTAACAACTGGACTCGAAGGACCAAATTCATGCTCTACAAAACTATTATCTTGCCAAACCTGCTTTATGGACCAAATTCATGCTCTACAAAACTCTTATCTTGCCAAACCTGCTTTATTTAGCCGAAAACTGGGCGCAAACAAAACTGCAGAGATGGTTCTGGGTACCTTCGAAAGAAAAATCCTAAGTCGGATATATGGCCTCGTCTGCGAGAAAGTCAAATGGAGGAGTAAACATAATTGTGAACTCTACGAGCTGTACAAGGATGTGGATGTAGTCCGGAAGGCAAAAATCCGTTAAATACACTGGCTCGGCCACATCGAGCGCGTAGACAACAACGAACAACCAAAGAAGGTCTTCGAATCCTAGACTGCTGCCTTGAGAAGGAAAGCAAGACCGAACCTCCATTGTTTCAGTTTGGTGTTGGGGTTTTTCTCAGCTATCTCGAAAGTAAAGGGTTGATCATATGTATATATGTGAATATCAGCGAATCCGTTAAAACAAATTTTAAATTTGCATGCGACGACCTATCTGTGTTTAGATCTAGAGGCCTACGCAGATCTGGGTAGAAAATTATTACGTCATCCGAAGCTAATATATAATTTGTACACTTTTTGACTTATTTGTTCTTATGTGACCATTGTCTCTTCTCAGGTACTTTGTAAGAGGCTTTGTTACCTGAGCGTAATAGCTTTAATTTTCAACCAAACGCGGGCAATACCCGGAAAACCTAAAAATGATCTTAGAACACTAAGTGATTTGGCACTTCAAAACCAATTATGTCTCTTATCGTACTAGGGTTAGACTTGATACCGTCTGCAGACACGAGGAATCATGAAAATGCCAACTCTTGTTTAAAAAACTGACATTTTTTTTCAGGTATTCTCATGTTGGCATTTATAAGACAGATATGACGTAAGAGAGAGAGAGAGAGGTGTTGAAATTATTTGCAAATTGCGTTAGCCCTCATTGGGTGGTGTGAATAAAAACTGAGAAAAAACTCCGAGTAAAAACACTTGAGTCGAGTATGTTCGTTAAAGGAAATGTTCAATTTAGTGTGTTGTTTGAAGTTTGAAAACTCGGCTGGAGAGCTGTCAAATTTCAAATTCAAAATTTAAAATTTGTCAACATTTTTCAAATTCAATTAACAAACGCAAGCACATGCGAATTGTTCATTTTCAATCATGTTTTTATATTTAGAAACGCGAAAAGCAAAACAATATAATTCACGGAGTTTCGGGGACACAGGGGATCATTTCAAGAACCTGTACAGATTCGAGTTTCGCAACATGGAATGGTTAACCAATCAGTTCCTCTCCGATATTCCTGGAGAAACCCGTGGTGGTGCAATACAAAGCATTGAGAAGATGAAAATATTCCTTCGATACATTGGTGGCCCGGGTTTCCAAGTTGGAGTTGGAGAGGACATTGGGATTCATAGAACCACTAATCAAACAAAAAATTTGCAAGTGTTTTGTGCTATATGTGCAAAGGTGGATCTGTGGATGGAATTTCCTTCTTCGATCGAAGAATTGCGAGAAGCGAAAAAAAAATGGCAAGCCAAGTATACTTTTCCCAGTGCAATTGGCGCTCTAGATTGTACTCATATTGCAATACTAAAGCCTCATTTACATGGCGATGAGTACCTTCATTTTTTTTTCTTTTATTTCGCATAATATTGATGACATAAGTATTGTTACCGCACATTTTACAGATTAGAGATATGATATTATAATATCTTTCTAATTTAATATTTTACAAATAATTATACAAAATTGTGTTTTTCAAAATAATATGATCTTACTTTGGAGGACGAGTACCTTCATGTTATTCACCTTTTTCTTTATTTTCGAGATGTTCACATTAAAACCACGGTTTTTTTTATATCTTCTTCCATAGCTTTCAACACAGATTGATTTTTATGTTTCATGAAATAGTCGTCGTCCATCATCGCCTATTAATCCGTTGAAGAATTCCTCCTCCGACGCAGTAATTTCCATTATTTGAATTTTTTTTTCTTTTTTCTCTCTTAAGTCACCTCTTAAGCACACTCAACTTCAACGAATGATATCTGAATACATTCCATCTTTATTCACACCAAAACGGAGATAATACTCAACTGTCAAAATATGTCTGCGGAGAGGACCTTACGAAATACATTTTTATTCATACCAGATGGAGCATTTCCTAAAAAATTCTGAGGAAATGCTCATACTCAGTTTTTATTCACACCACCCATTGCCTGGAAATTGTATGACACTAATCTCGCTTTACGACACCAAAAACATATCGGATTTTCATAAGGCGTAGTCTTGTGTACATCATTCTTGATCGTATAGTACCGTAAATGTCACACTCGAGTTATGAAAAACGACAAGTAGCTGCTGAAATGATTAACAAACAAAAGGCCAAGTAGAAAGAAGCTTTTCACAGAAGACGTACGACGCCACCAATTTATACCGAATCGACAGGCATGCGCGTAATCTCGAATCTAAATATAAGGGGCCTTATATGTTGCAAGAACGTTTCGCAACAATCGTTATGTAATCGCGGCTGTACCTGTAGTGAAGAGAAATCAGCGAACTTTCAATTCGTTGTTTCTTGCGAATCGGATGAAGTTGCTATGCTCTCTAGCACCAGATTTGGATGAAAATGGAGAGGGAGACTGCGATGGAGAATGTATAGAAAACGACATTGAGGACAATGATGAACTTAGCAAAACGCCATCTATTTGTGACAACGGCAAAGATAACGATACTGCTTGGATAGATCAGGATGATGGATAAAGAACGGCTTTGTTTTTTTGGAAAGGGAAGTCTGTTTTGAAGAAAAGTCGAGTTTTGACAATAGACATTTAAAGTTAAATTATTA
The DNA here is from genome assembly GCA_916610145.1 of Eristalis arbustorum. Classification (NCBI taxonomy): domain Eukaryota; kingdom Metazoa; phylum Arthropoda; class Insecta; order Diptera; family Syrphidae; genus Eristalis; species Eristalis arbustorum. The sequence continues at coordinate 66,233,168 of OU744317.1, forward strand.
AAATCAATACGATACAACTATGCAGGTAAGAATAATTTGTGCCGACGACATTTCTCTTGCCTGTCGCCTAGTTCAAACACAACAGAATACCCTCCCACAAAGTGTCCCCCCCGACACTATGTACATAAACTCATTTACTGCATGTGCTGAGGTTGTAGTCATTTTTGTGTTTCTTTCTTATAGCGGCGGTTCTGGCCCGGCGTTGTGGGTATGTGCGTCGACCCCAACCAATTTTTCACGGCACTACCTCTTTCGAGTCACTGACAATGTTCAAAGAGTATTTCCTGTCCAGAAAAAACATCTCAAACAAAGCCGTTCGGATTCGGCATAAAACTGCAGGTCCCTTCCACTAGTGAGAGAACAATAGCAAGCACAACACGAGTGTTTGCTGAGAAGCTAGGCCCTGGTCCTCTACGGGCTGTAGCGGCACCTATATTATTATTATATTTATTATAGCGTCGAATTGTGGCGACTAATCTGAATGGCGTTCAATTACTTCCCATAGATGGCGCTCGTTTATAAGAGACCGCGGATGGAAAAGGTCTTCCCTGGTCCGAGTGCAACATAAAGGGAACACCGAAATGACTTTTGCATCCATTGCAACTCTTTCAAATGGTCCTTCAACGTTGTATTGGTGAAACTTCCCACGGCTTCTTGATTGCAGTCCCTTCGCCTTCGTGTAAATATCACATGCCTGGATACATTCTGCTATTGACTGCTGGCATCCAACCCGAACCTTTACTAAAGTTTCTCAACCGTCTTTGTGATGCCCTTGACCGGTTGTGATATTCCTCCAAAATTTCGTTTATTCTCCTCCTCGGAACCACAAACAATTTTCGTGTTGTTTTGCCCTCTTCTGTTTCCCAAACCAACGCAAGCAACTATTCTGCATCTGTTAACTTCGCCACTGTCCTTCTCAGCCCTGTCCTCTGATGACTGATTCTGATTCCACTGCGAATCTGTTCCAATGACCACTGTTCCTCGTTGGTTTTAATGCGCGTTCTTCCGATGACTACGTTCTTAGCTGGTGTTTTGTTCTATCTTTATCTACCCACAACGTGTTTTTTCCACAATAACGATACAATCACGCTCATCCAACGATTCGCACACGCAATTGAGTGAGGAAGAGGACTTATTAGATCGCTCAAGATCTTTTGACGTTGAAAATACCTGTAACGTTGCCATTCTTGACGACTAACCGCCTACTGGTAAACATGTTATACAGTAGGTACAGCAGCGGTTTACTAATGCCTAGCCGATGAATAGTGTCATGCCCTGCTCTGAAACCGAATTTTTTATCGGGAATTATATTGTTACGTTTTTGATAAAAACTGTGTCTACCTATTCAAGGTTAATTTGTCCAATAGGATTCGATCACTGGATTGTGGAGAAATGAAACTCCCTAGCTTTATTTACTTCTACTGCACAATTACTTAAACTTTGCAACACTTTTGTCACCACAATTACTTCTTTACATTTTTCTTTACAGTCGTTCACAGACCGCTGAAACGACCGCACGTATTTCGACTTTATTAAATCAATCCAGAAAATATAAGTGAAGTGAAGTAGTGAAACCGATATCGGGATCCGCAACAAGCGCATAGTCTGGGTGAAACATTTTTTGTTCTCCGTTTTTCCTTCTAACCAGCAAAACATTGAGTGCAAAAAATGGAGGAGAACGAGCTGTCTGCTCGCTTAGAAGAGGACAGTAAGAACCAAAAACCGGTGGATGAAATATCACGCCATCCGTCAACGAAACCTAAAGAAGGCACAGAGAATAGGAGGAGGACGCAACACTATAGTGTCGACCGATAAACTAGGTGAGGAAGGGAAGGGTATGCCATCGATCGACACGTCACACGAGACCGATGCAGAAGATGACGAATATTCGTATGCATCAGACGGGAGGGAGGGTCGATTCACAGTAAGGAGTAAAAACTTTGAATCGGTGCCCTCTGATAACGAGTAGGAGGTGGAACCGATTATTCGTGCAAAAAAAATCGAGCCTCTGATCGATAAAGGAGGAGACAAAAAACTGCTCCAATTAAAAAGCTGAGAGCAAGTAATCTCGCAAGGAGAAGTAAAGAGAAAGAGTAAAGCATTCTACAAATCAGTCCGAAAATAATATACAGCAACAACAACGGCAAGCTGTAAAAAACAAAGCCAAAGCGGAACCAAATAATAGTCCAACAACAACAGCCACCACAGCATCAACAGAAGACAGCACAACAACAGCAACAGCCTAAGAAACATCAGAAAAAACAGAAGCAGCCAGCACTTTAGCAGCAACAACAACCAGAGAAAGAGGAAAAAGTAGCACCCATTAACTTGCACAAGGATGTAATCCAAACAGCTCAGGTATGTAGAGCGGCCATAGGCACTGCAATTTCAGAATAATAAAAAATAAAGGGTATGAAAAATGCAAGAGAGTAGATCAATACTAAGTGGTCCAAGCATGTGTAAAGCGGTCGGAGACGGAGTTCTTTTCCTTCACATCAAAAAAAGAAAAAACCCAGTCAATTTTGCTAAAAATCGCAGCATTGCTCGAAGCAGATGAGATCTTCCAACTATTAATAGAGCAAGTGTGCGATGGTCTCGAGTTTGTCCGGATCACGCCCTTCACCACGGCCAAGGCCATAAGAGAGGGACGGAAATTACCGTTCTTTATTGTTCTGGAGCTCCTGCAGAACCCAAAACGTCACCAGTCCTGATGGCTGCGCAGACGGAGAGTACTTTTAAGATTCTTGCAGTTAATGCAAATTCACTTATACTATATAATAATATAATAAGGGTGGCGCTACAGCCCGCAGGGAGCCAGGGCCTAGCTTCTCAGCAACCACTCGTGTTGTGCGTGCTATTGTTCTCTCACGAGTGGAAGGGACCTACAGTTTAATGCCGAATCTGAACGGTGTTTGAGAAGCCTTTTCTAGACAGGAAATACTCTTTGAGTGAAAATTGTTTTCGTCGCACACAGCAGGAATCGAACCTACGACGTTGAGGTTGGGGTCGACGCACATACCCACAACGCCACGGGCCACCACAAATTCACTTATACTGGTCCTACGAAAAAAGGAGCGATTCGCGTCCCCGTCGATCCCAAGAGCGGATCGATTTTGGATATCCTGCTGTTTGACGCAAGACTGCAGCTGATAGACACAAGCTCACAAACGGTAAACTGTTTGAACACATTGTATATCTCAGTGACCATTGCGGACTTGTGGCGTACGCAAAATCCCCATCGACATTGCGGAATTAGCAGAGTCTGTTCAAACGCATACCTACAATTAAAGTAGGGCGCGTTGGCCACGCTTCTCCAAACAAATTACTGTATTAATAATTGGAAGTTAATAAGAATTGCTTAATTTTATGTTTCCTATTTTTCGGATATTTTTTAGCTCTTGAGGGAGTGTGTTTAATATCTCTGGCACTCCATATTTCAGCTGTTTTTTACCATAGTTGTTGTGGAATCGTGAAACTTCTTACATAGCTTGCGCACGTCTTCTTGTGTTTCTCTCGTGATTGATTGGTCATCTTGAAGGCATTTTCAGTATATTCAGCCTTTCTCCTTTAGTAACATTGCGCCGATTGTCTGCATATATTTGCTTCAACGCTGTATTTTGAATTTTCGGAAGTTTTTGTAAATGTGTCTTCGATGCGTTATCCCATGCCAGTATACCGTATATTAACTTCGACTCAAACAGAGCGAAGTATAATTGTTTAAGAACTGACATTGGTGCATGATATTTAATTAACATACACAGCTATTTTAAGGCTCATGCACAACTGGTTAATACGTTTGTCCCATAAAAGATTGATGTCGATGATTACTCCAAGATACTTGTGACTGTCTACTATGTCGATTACACAACTGGTTGAACTGCTGCAGCTATCATTCCTATACACAAATATTTTGTTGGGTGGCTTTAAACTGAGGACTTCTGATCTGCATCATCTTTGTTTTGGATGCGTTGATCTTATTGATGTTGACTTTTTGTATAAATCCTCCATTTTATTTAGAAACTTTTGGTAAAGTGAAGTGGCATCACTTTATTTAAAACTTCCTTCCAATTTGCTGGAATGAGTTCAGTTACGTATGTGTTACGTATGCATGACGAACTAACCCATTAGTCTTCTAATGTTGATCTATTTACACTTGCGAAGTAAAATCAGAAACAAGAGAGTAAAGAGATATCCATCTTTTGCCTCTCTTGCTCCTTGATTCCATATGACAGCGTTTTTTATAAGCTCCTGTTTATGTTTTTATAAGCTCCTGTAACATATAAATGTATGTTTTTTGCTCAAATATGAGTTACTAGTATATATGTAAAATGCATTGCCCGAGACTTGTGTACAGGTGTATATATATATTTATATATATGTATATAACTTTGATACATTGGCATATTGAAAGATATTGGAACTAAAACTATTTTTCTCAATAGTTTTAGTTCCAATATCTGGGAATTTTTCTTAATATTATTAATAATTTCTCTAATAAGAAATTAAAGTTAACTTTTTTCGAAATTATGAATGAATTCTATGAAAGTGATTTAATTTCTCTCATATGACATAGAAATAGGACATAATGAAATAGACATTAATGTAATAGATATTAATGTATTAAATTCATGCTAAATATATAGTTAAGCCAACATCTCTGGGTATTCCATTACACCGTATGAACTCAGATCTTTCACATTAATATTTAAGTCACCCATTATGACAATCTCGTCGTTTTTATCCAGTTGTCCTACATTGTTTTTGAATTCTTCAACAAACGCCTTCTTACTATAACCAGGTGGTCTATATCCTCCCATAATGTACTTATTTATGCTGTCTTCCTCGACTCGAATTTTTATATTTTCGTACGAGACGCTTTCAGAATTTATTCGTTCATATTTTATGTCATTTCGAATAAGCATCAGGACACCACAGCCTCTACGTTTGTCTATTAAAAAATTCCGTTTTAAAACCAATAATAGTAAACAAACCTTGCTCCTCGTCTTCTATATTTGTCTCCACTAGAATTATTATTTTAAAAACATTCTCGGACTGCGTTATATTTAAGCAGATATCATTCTAATTTTTTTTAGGAATCTTATATTAAAACATAAGTAGCAACATTTGCTGTTCACAAATTCTCTTTTATCGATGCAGCTAAAACCGTTTATTACCCTACAATTTACGATTTATATTCTCACATGTGTGTATCATTTATGCATTTATGTGTATCATTTTACTCTCATGGTCGTGTGAGATTGTATGTATGTATACATATTTCGGACGCAACTTACGTATTTCATTTGGCACCTCTTTGCAGTCCGGCAAATACGATTTTTGTGGATGTCAACTACAACGCACGCACCGGATTCTATGAGCTTGGGTCTTAAGCTGTTGTTTTCGTTTGAGTTCTCCATATGACATATAACAATTTCCTGCTTCTAGTTGACAGTTTAGTTAGATTATTGCGAGCGTGTAATATTGTTTACATCATTTAGTGTTTTTATAAATATCGGCGGCATATTTTGTCTGATCAAAATTCTTCCGGCATTCTCCCATACATATCGCCAGTTTTCTTGCTTTGCCTTTTCTTTTGCCATAGACATCAAGTGTTTATTATGTGACGTCAATTGATTATTAATATGCACCGTCACATCTTGCAGTGCTGCGCTCGTGTTGTTGTTATTGTTAGTGTTTTGCATTACTGCCTTCAATCTGACGGAGCGAGTTGAACGACTTTGTTTGATTCAATCAATCAATCAAAGAAGGATCTAGAAAGGATTGTGTAGCTTAAAACATGGAACACATATGTTTCATGTAAAAAAAATAAGGTAATGTTTAAAAAATTGCAACGAATGCTACCCTGCCAAACTTTACAAGGCTCTTTAAATTTGGAAGGTTTTAAAAACTTACAACACAGAATAAGAAAGGTCATGTTTAGAGTTAAATAGTTAAATTATACATATATACTGTTGAGTCTTACAATTCAATTCTTACAATTCGATGACCCCTTAATATAACTTTCTAAGCCTTGCGCCAGAAGAGTTAGCTTCCGAGAACTGGCGAAGTTGAATACTATATATACTTGAACACAGCGATAATTTGTCTTGGATCGGGCCTGGATATATCTCTCTTCAAAAACTATGATTATGTTTGTTCGCATATTGTGATCTTTTATATGACTATATAGCTTTTGTTCAACTTTAGCACTTGTTGAGTTTTGAGTGTTAGAATTGGACATCCATATCACGAAGAATGAATTGAATGAAATACTAAGTTTGTTCCCGTACTTTCTGCACTAAATTGTGAAAACTGTATTTTTTGTGAAGGTAAAATCCTCTCAGGGAGAAGCAAGAAAGAGAGTACGGGTACCAGATGTGTAACTTACGTCATATTTTAAGAGCTTGTTACGTTCTCTATGACGTCGGAGGTGCCATATTCGATTTTATTCTTACGAACTACTAATTCAAAAAATAACGAACAAAGACCTAAACTAATTCAAAACTTTCGAATAACCGCCAAAACTATATTCGAGTTTTTGACACTAATTGATTTGACAGACCTTTCTTTTCTCCGCTACTCGTGGGACCAATATGAACACAAATACACAAAAAACAAAAACCAACAAAAAAGAGACCGGTGCTCCCTCGCCGGCTGGAAGTTCTTCCAGACCATCCTTGAATCCTGAAGTGCCGACGGATAAGGCGGCTCAAACCGCCTTAAAGACTGTCAAAGGCCGCGTGGAGTCTCTTAAACCAAATACCTGCACGGTAACTCCCACTAAGAGTTCCTGCACGGATAAAACAATCTCCGCCCGCGGAGTTGCCTTCTCCTCGAAGGTCCCAGGACCTTCACTCAAAAGATACAGGGAGAGGCGTTCTGCTGCCCGGATTTTGGAGCGCCTTAAAGGCATTCCACCGGAGAAGCTAAACGACAGTAGCAAGAGGTCGTTAGCTTGGGCTACTAATGTAGTGAAAAGCCAACCACAGGCGGACACTACCAGGGGCACTACGCCCAAACGCGCCAGGTCATTGGAGGCGTCACCCTCGGAACCTAAAAGGCTGAAACCGAGTGGTGAAACAATAAATATTGCCAGTAGGCTCAACAGGCCGTATAGTGAAGTGCTGAAAGGCGAAATCACTTACGCCGTATTAGATAGAGGGCACGCTGACTGCGCCATCTCTCCACTGAATTGGAAGAAGGTGGAGTCAGCGATTAATGACATCTATCTGAGCCTGGTGCTGGAAAACGGAGGCCTTGCACCTGTAGGGCGTGACGGAGGATGGCACCAGGGTCATATTAAGCTCGTGACTTTCACGTGCCAGAGATCGGCTGATCTCTTTAAAAAAGCCATCAGCAGACTGGGTGAGGTGTGGAAGGGGGCGCGGCTCGAGGTCGTAACGAGGGATCAAATCCCCAGTAGACCAAGAACCCGCACTTACCTTCCGCGAAGCCCCTCAGACCCTGCTACAATCCTAAAGTTCATCGAACTTTGCAACCCAAACCTTCCTACCCACAATTGGAAGGTTGTCAAGCTGGATGAACTAAAGGGAGAAACGAGGTCCGCAGTGATCGTAATAAACAAAGAATCACTGGACCCACTTGCCAAGTCGGAAGGTGTCATCCACTACGGCTTTGGGACGATCACCCTGAAGGTGTATAAAAAGGATGGGGAGACAAGCGCGAAAGCGGAACAGCCTCCCTCCACCTCTGCTGCTTCAAGTGTGGGTAATATACTGACGGCGGTAGCAGAGGAGGAGTAAGACCGTCCTGCTTCAAGCGAGCCTCAACCCTCTACTTCAGGCTCCATCGTGAGGGCAACCCCTGTAGCCAATATGGTACCGATGGAGGTGGTGGAGGAGGGCTCTGGCACGAAGACGCTGACCCATATACTAGGTAGCCATGGTCAGGAAGCTGATGATATTGGCCTCTCCGACCTGGAATTAGCCAGCACCCCGCCCAATAGTCAAGAAGACTCTCTTCTGGAGTCTGACACCGATGATGAGGCTAACTTAACAGTGGTGGAGATTGTGTCCGTGTCCGACACGTTACCCGACAGCTATGCTCCGGGTGACACAGATTAATCTCTACCACTCCATCGCGGCCTCGGCCACTCTTCTTCTCCGCGCTAACACCTGCGGAGACGGCATCGTCCTGGCCCAGGAACCCTGGGTAGTCAACGACATAGTTCGTGGACTAAGGACTCAGCAATTCAAACTCTACTATGTAAGGAATGAAGGTAAGCCAAGAGCCTGCATACTTACAAAGAGTTCTTTGAATACTCACATTCTCTCCCATCTTAGCGATCGAGACTCAGTCACTGTTTGCCTGGAGGCAGGCAAAACCAAACTATGGCTAGTCTCCTTCTACATGGCCCATGACCATGGGGAATGTCCGTCAGAGACACTGAAAAGGACGATTGCTGAGGCGGAAAGAACAAAAACCGCGCTAATCCTAGGCTGTGATGCAAACGCCCATCACACAATATGGGGAAGTACGGACATCAACGAAGAGGTAACCAAGGTAATACACCTACCTTCGTAACTAGGAATAGACAGGAAGTCCTAGACCTTACACTCGTGTCTGACCATATAGCGGATAGAATCAGCAATTGGAGGGTATCATCCGATCACTCCTTCTCTGATCACCGCTATCTAATGTTCAGTATAGCGAGTGCCCACCCATCCCCAAGGGTCTTTAGAAATCCTAAGAGAACCAACTGGGACAGATATAGAGAGATTGTTGCGGCAACAATGTCGAGCACCAACATCTCCATCCCGAGCAACCCCACTGATCTCGAACATTCGGTGGACAACCTCACAAAGACTCTCAACAATGCAATGGCAATGTCATGTCCAATCAGCAGGCAAAGAGGCAAGTCTATGCCTCCCTGGTGGAACCATGAAATTGACCTTTTGCGCAAGAGTTGTAGGAAGCTCTTTAACAAGGCGAAGGGCTCTCGTGATGCTAAGGACTGGGATTCCTATAAGGAACACCTCAGTACCTTTAAAACTGAATTGAGAAAGGCCCAACGAACCTCTTGGAGACTTTTTTGTGGTAAAATCGAAGAAGTCTCCGAGGCTTCCAGGCCAGGAAAGATTCTGGCATCATCCCCTAAATCGCCTAGCTTCCTACAAAAACCTGACGGAACCTGGACCACATCCAGCGAGGAAACCCTCAGTCTCCTTGTTGATACGCACTTTCCGGGCAAATTCCCGATTAGAGCCAATAAGGAAGTGGTATCTCCCCCTAATACTTCATGTAACCTTATAAATGTCAGCCACACCACTATCATGTGGGCACTGACAAGCTTCAAACCCTTCAAGTCAGCGTGACCTGACGGCATCATCCCGGCGGAGCTCCAAAGAACAGCTGACCTCATCATGCCTTGGATTCTTAGCATATTCAAAGGCTGTATGAGTCTCAGTCATGTCCCCAGCTCCTGGAAAAAGGTCAAAGTAGTGTTTATCCCCAAAGCGGGTAAATACTCCCATGCCAAACCAAAGGACCTCAGGCCAATAAGTCTCTCCTCGTTTCTCCTGAAAACCTTGGAGAAACTTATAGACCAATATATCAGGCATGCTAACCCAGCATGCAGACTCTCATCTGCACAAAATGCCTACAACAAGGGCAAATCTGTAGAAACAGCCCTCCACTCTCTGATAGGCACCATCGAAAAATCTCTCGAGTTCAAAGAATACACACTTGAGACTTTTCTCGACATCGAGGGTGTCTTTAACAATATCAACCCGGAAGCAATTTCACTTGCGCTTAGCAACCTCGGGATCGGAAAGCCCCTAGTGGCCTTCATTCATCAGCTACTCACCACCAGAGTCATACACTCTCAGATGGGAGACGCTAAGATCCATAGAGGAGTTAATAGTGGCAACCCACAAGGAGGTGTTCTCTCACCCCTTCTTTGGAACGTAGCGGTAAATGAAGAAATAGTGTGCAAAGTTATTGCGTATGCGGATGATATTGAGATGATATTGATAAGAGGCATAATGCAGAATGCCTTTGACAAGCTAGAGCCATGGACACAAACATGCGGACTTGGCGTCAACCCACAGAAAACGGATATTGTACTCTTCACCAAAAGATACAAAATCCCCCAATTCGACCCCCCACTGCTGTGCGGCATCACATTACAGCTAACCACCAGTGCGAAATTTCTGGGTCTCACTCTCGACAGCAAGCTAAACTGGAAGCTCAATATCCAGGAAAGGCTAAAAAAAGCCTCTTCTGAACTTTTTTGCTGCAAAAAGGCCATTGGATGCAAATGGGGCCTACAACCTCGCATCGCTCACTGTATTTACACCTCTATTGTCAGACCGACACTTTTGTATGGTGTCTCAGTTTGGTGGACAGCACTAAACAAGGCTATAAACTGCAATGCACTCAACCGAGTACAAAGACTGGCCTGCCTGTGTATCAGCGGGGCACTGAGAAGTACTCCGTCAGACGCACTGAATATTCTCCTCCACCTCCCACCTCTGGAAATATTCGGGAAACAAGCAGCAGCAAGTACAGCCATGAGACTCAAAACACTTCGATTGTGGTCCGAACTCAACACTGGCCACTCAACCATTCTCAAGGAATATAACTTTCTACCTAGCGACACCGACCGCCTACTACCCCAGGCCATCTTTGAAAAGAAATTCTCAATCAGTATTCCCTCCAGATCGGACTGGATGACTGATACGCAAACACTGAAAGATCCTTTGCGCATCTTCACGGATGGTTCAAAGACAAAAGAAGGGGTGGGTGCGGGTGTCTATTCACAAGACCTCAACATTGCTATCTCCGTGAAGCTCCCTGATCACTGTAGCGTCCTGGCTTAAAAACAATGTGATATCAAAAAGGGATATCACCATTTGTTCCGATAGTCAGGCCGCCATAAAATCCCTGGACAATGTCATGTTCTACTCTAAAACATCCCTTAATTGCAGGCTGTCGCTTAACGAGATGGCCGAGCATTTTAACATTCACCTCATGTGGGTGCCGGGACATTGTGACATACCAGGAAACTGCAAAGCCGACGAACTCGCTAGGTGTGGTACAACCTCATCCCTATCGATAGAAGGGGTACCACCTTCCATGCCGATCGCTACAGCCTATCATCTTTTAAAGATTCATACAATCAAAACCACCAATGACAAATGGCTAGAAGGCACCACCTGCCTTAAAACAAAAGAAATCTGGCCATCACTTAACCTAAAACGGTCACTCAGTCTACTTGGACTCAGCAAGCCCTCAGTAAGGACCCTTATAGGAGTCATAACCGGGCACTGTGTAATTGGCACTCATGCTCGCAGGATGGGTGCACCATATAATGATTTTTGCAGAAGCTGCATGGATGAAGAGGAGGAAGAGAACACTCATCACCTTCTCTGCTCCTGCAGTGCTCTTGCCAGTCGTAGGTTCCTGCATCTAGGAGCCTACTACTTCAGCGATCGTAACGAGCTAAAAAGTGCCAGCATTGGCCAACTAAATCGGTTCATCAGCAGCACCAACTGGTTCCAGCGTTAGGAGAAGTCAATCCGCGTAGTATCACAATGGGCCTATTCTGGCCTAAGTGTGACTGCTCTGCAGCAGTCAGCCACTACAACCTAACCTAACCTAACCTAACAAACTGACCAAAACTACCCACAGACATTTCTTGGGCTAAAATGGGCAGGCTGGGAAAATTGTTTACTCTCTCGAGAGCGCTCATTTGATATAAAACTCATATTTTTGCCGTACTGGAACAGACTTTCTTAGATTTGTGTTGTTTCGTACTGATTAATTTGGGTAAGGGAAAAGATCTAATAATATATAGACGAATAGTAGGTGTTTCAGACAATTATAGTGTATATTTCGTTGAAATTTGTTGTTGTCTTATCAACAGGTAAATGCAACATTAATTTAATTCGTTTAGTTTAAATCTTACATATGTTTAACCTAATCATAAAGTCTGCATGTGTATGTATTAATATATACAAGAATAGAAGTATAGAAGTTTAGTATAGTTTATTGCACATTTATTTCTTCATCATTATATATAATTCTTTTTGTGGTGGCCCGTGGCGTTGTGGGTATGTGCGTCGACCCCAACCTCGACGTCGTAGGTTGGATTCCAGCTCTGAGCGACACAAATAATTTTCACGACCCCACCTCTTTCCAGTCACTGACAATGCTCAAGGAGCATTTCCTGTATAGAAAAAGCTTCTCAAACTTGGCCGTTCGGAGTCGGCATAAAACTGTAGGACCTCTTCACTCGTGTGAGAACAGTAGCACGCACAACACGAGTGGTTGCTGAGAAGCTAGGCCCCGGCCCTCTACAGGCTGTAGCGCCACCCATATTATTATTATTATAATTCTTTTTAACACAAAATACATGTAGGTGAAACACCACTTTGTATTAAGGAACGTACCTTAAGCCGTTTTTGAAGTTTCATGCTTTCCCCACATCCTTCGTCATTCAGCGATTTGAGTTTCTTAACCCATTTGCGAAAAATTACTATTACTGTTGTATTTCCGATCAAAAGAAACAATCCAGGCACTATGCACAGCATAGTAAACGAAAACCAATTCTGGATTTTATAGAATCTGGGCATAAAAAGAAAATAATAAATTATTGGTTTGTAGGAAATATAGTAATGAAGTTCTGCATAGATTCTTATATATGTTTGTACAGTTTTAACCTTTCTTAATTACTTTTCGAAAATATCCAATAAGTGTGTTTTTTTTTTATTTTTGTAATTTTTATAATTGTAAGTGTATTTTGACTGTTGACAAAATTACGTTAATCTGATTTGTGGTTTTTACACAACTGTGTAAATACGCATTACGCACATGAATGTTATATGGCCTGTTCCCGTACTTTCTACACTAAATTGTAAAGACTGTCATTTTTAAGGAGTGGGGTAAAAACGTCTCAGTGGCAAAATATCAAGAAAGTAGGAACGCAATTATCGTTTATGACACATCAATTGATTTGACAGAAAACCAACAAACTACCCAAAACTACCCACAGAAATTTCTTGGGCTAAAAGGGACAGAGTGGGACAATTTTTTAGTCTCTCCAGAAAGCGCACATTTGACACAAAACCCATATTTTTGTGGTACTGGAATAGACTTGCACAGATTTGTGTTGTGTTTTACTGTTCTGCACTTATTATTTTGGGTACGGGAACAGAGCTATAGTCTTCTGAATAAATGTTACTATGGGGAAAGGATATCTTTACGAACAACCAATTGACTCTGATGCCACTTTCAATGCATAGACAAAGCAAGATATGTATGTAGGTCGAAGCTACATTTTCTACATTTTGTATATTGTCTGTTATCGTGCAAGTACTAAGAAGTGTCATGGTCAAACAAATGTCTGAATTTGCCATAGAGTATCATTCGAGGAAGAAACTCTACATATTTCAATGTAGAATGTAATTATAATAAATCCAGAAGTTACAATGAGAGTATTGTTTGTTAATTTATATTTTCATAGTGACTGGCATACATACATATACGTTATCAAATGCTAATGCTATTAGGTGCTTTAAATACAAAAGACAAAAAAATATGTTTCCATGCAAAATGTTACTTACTTTGAGTAGTAAAACTTTGTTGTATAAAATGTTCCATCTTCTTGTACAACGAAAATAAAAAAGTATGGTAGGTTGATTATGGCAGATATTGTCATTATTCCAAATATGTTAAAATGCGCTTGCCGTCGTGTACAAAATGTCGGCGGTCTGTTTGGTAGTCCATGCCGCATATATATTAATCTATCAAGTGTTGTAGCAGCTAGTACCCAATTTGCACTCCCCGTTAATATACCGAATAAAGGCATTTGCCATTGAAAATCGTATCGCATCCATCCGATTGAACTAATAAATATACTTCTTGATAGTGATGTTAGTAAGATGGTAAAACAAGATAAACAATCAACCCAGGACAGAGCAGCCAAATAAGAAAACACTGACGCAGTCATCTTTGGGCGCATAAATACAAGTGCATTTAAAAAATTTGCCACAAAGCCGAACATCGTTAATACAGGCAAAATTACCGTGTACATAAAATACACTACTGTGTTGGGTTCAGATCGTTCCCATGCACATTGATGTTCAAGACCTTTTGTAAGAGCTACACATTGCATTTTCTATGCTAAATATATCGTCAATGAAAGACCGATCAATTTTTCACTATTTTTTCAATAAGCTAACTATTTATAAAAGGATATTTGAACCCGTTGGTAAAGATACGTATTATCTGTGCTTGTCGACTAAGTGGTTTCTCGATTTCTAATGGCTAATATGCTAATAAGTAAAGTTTATTTATCTATTAATATCAACGACGGTGGTCTTTATATGTTTACTATGAGATTATTTTGTGTTGTGTTAGTATGCTAGCCTGTAGCGATATAATAGGCTTAAATGTATTGTAGATAATATCTACTGTTGCTGTGACCCCTGTCATTTATACGGATATGGACATGCATATCTATTATATACATATACGTTTAGTATAAAAATATGTATAAATATTATTGACGCAATATGCAAACCTAGCTATTTCTTTTCACTCCTAATAGTTTTAGACTTGTTTTACTAGAATTGTGCTATATAGTTCCAAAGGTGTAACGAACATGGAATGGTTCCTTTTTCGACCGGAATAAGTTGCTCGGATACGCAAGTCGAAATGTCTCATGTGAATTCTAATTGGAGTGTTAATTCCAGTTCCACTTTCAATCCTTCTTAGCAAGAGGACTATAGTATACGTGTAAAAAATACACGATCGTATGCAAAAATAGGTGATTGGTTCCTAATCTCTAAAACCTATCAAAATTAGTGAAAAACAATGAGTTTTTAAGAACATGTATTCATAAATTGAATGTAACGTTAGAAAAACAAATTTGCCAATAAAATATTGTTTTACCAAACAAACGTCTGATGGCATTGATTTTTCATTCACAAAATATTAACACATTTCAATTGCTCTGACCAGTAAATTTGTTTGTATGCACAAAAAGGGAATTCCCCTAAATTTGTGCGATTTAAATTTGCTTTACTTGTACGCGCTAAAAGGGAATTTCCTTAAATTTGTGATATCAACATACTGCACAAAAATTAAATTTGACAAAAAAATGTAAGCACAAACAATTTTAAAGCTCGCTGAATGAAATAAAATCGTGTACAAAAATTAAAAATATTTTATTTTCAAACCGTATTATATCAAAACTGTGTAAAATCAGAAGCTGTACTACAAAAATGCATGTAGAAACGATTACGAAGATCTATATACATACATAGATACTTGTATGGTAGACTCTGATTCGTAATATAGATTTATTTCTCTACCACCACACATGTTCGAACATGTTCGGATATTATTTTCCATCTAACATGTCTATACGTTCATACGTTCCATGTTCCTTTTCATTCACACACATATCGCGAAATTGGAACTATTTATTTATATCAACAGAACATGTTTATTTGGAGTATACCAGACAAAAGGTTAATGAGTTAGCACTTAAACATGTGTTAGCACGTAATTTTTATTAATAAACATGTATTAGCTTAACTCACATTTAATAAGAAGCGGATAACTTAGCCCAACGAATTCCAACAACATATGATGAGCGGATAACTATTTATTACGGAGTTGGTTGTCAAAATCTAAAGCAAATCTACAAGCAACATTGCGCTGCACTAGACGTAGAACTGTTCGTGAAAATAAGGTAGAATGTGTGAATTTAAAGCAAATTCAATGATTGGCCAGTGACAGAGTTGATTATATCCTTCATACATTATTTCTGGTCAGCCGGTGGAAAATGACAGATTTACTAGCATGTTAAGTGCAATTCGATGAAGGGTTGCCGTGCAGTTAGTTAGTTAGTTAAAGTTACTTAAATATGTACTATATGTAGATACATGCTCTGCATTCGTAATTGGCTCATTGTAAGGTCATAATCTACAACAGTGGTGGCCCGTGGCGTTGTCAGTATGTGCGTCGACTCCAACGGACTTGAACCAAATCTTCGTAGGTTCGATACCTGGTCTCAGCGACACAAAAAAAGTTATTTCTATAGTCCCACCTCTTTCGAATCACCAACAATGCTCAAAGAGTATTTCCCGTTTAGGAAAAGTTTCTCAAACTTGACCGTTCGGGTTCGTCCTAAAACTGTATGTCCCTTCCACTCGTGAAAGAACAATAGTACGCACAACACTAGAGGCTGTTAAGAAGTTAGGCTCTGACCCGATCTGGTCTGCTGATCGAGAATTTATTCGCAATGATAGCCTGGGGTATTAGGCGGTCAGTGTCGCTAGTAAGGGAGTTGAATTCCTTAAGAATGCTTGAGTGGCCGATGTTGAGTTCGGACCACAGTCGGAGTGTTTTGACTCTAAAGGCTGTGTATGCTTGTTGTTTGTTTTCGGAATATTTCCAGTGGTGTAAGATGGAGGAGAATATTCTGTGCGTCTGATGGAGTACTTCTCGGCGCTCCGCTGATGCACAGGCTGGCCTTTGTACTCGATTGAGTAACTTGCAGTTGATAGCCTTATTAAGTGCTGTCCACCAAACTGAGGCTCCATACAAAAGTGTCGGTCTGACAGCTCAGTGAGCGATGCTTGGTTGCAAGCCCCATTTGCATCCATTGGCTTTTTTGCAGCTAAAAAGGGCAGACGAGGCCTTCCAGAACTTTTCCTGGATGTTAAGTTTCCAGTTTAGCTTACTATCGATCGTGAGACCCAGAAATTTCGCACTGGTAGTTAGCTATAGTGAAGCGCCACACAGCTGTAGTTCAAACTGGGGATTTTATATATTTGATGAAGAGTACAACATCATTTTTTTGTAGGTTAACGCCGAGTCCGCATATTTGTGCCCATGCTTGTCGAAAGCATTCTGCATTATGTGTCTTAGAGTAGAGACGAATTTGCCAGATGCCGCTATGGCTTATGGCATAGGCAATAGCTTTGAATCCTCCCTCTTCCAGTATTAAGAGCATTTCATTTACCGCTACTTTCCAAAGAAACCAACCCTTCCCTATTAACTCCTCTATGGATCTTAGCGTCTCCCATCTGAGAGTGTATTACCCTGGTGGTAAGTAGCTAATAAATGAAAAACAGTAAGGGCTTCCCGATCCCGAGGTTGTTAAGCGCAAGTGAAATTGCTTTTGTTGAGTGCACCTTCGATGTCCAGAAATGTCACAAGTGTGTATTCTTTAACTTCGAGCGATTTCTTGATGGTGTCTATCAGTGAGGGCTGGCTCTACAGACTTGCATAGGCATTTTGTGCAGATGAATGTCTGTGTGCTGAAATAGCAAGAGGAAGGTTTTCAGGAGAAATGCGGAGAGACTGATAGTTCTGAGGTCCTTCGGTTTGCCATGGGAGTAGTTTTCCGCTTTGGGAATAAACACTACTTTGACCTTTTTTCAGGCGCTTTAAACATGACCTAGGCTTATACAACTTTGAAGATGTTGAGAATCCAAGACATGATGAGGTCCGCTATTCTTTGAAGCTGCGCAGGAATGATAACGTCATGTCCTGCTGACTTGAAGGGTTTAAAGATTGTCTGTGCCCACATGACAGTACCGTGACTGACATTTATAAGATTGCATGGGGTTTTTGGAGGAGATACGTCTTCTTTATAGGCTTTAGTTGAGAAGTTGCCCGGAAAGTTCGTATCGAAAAGTAGACTGAGAGGTTCTTCACTGGATAAGGTCCAAGTCCCATAATTTTGTTTAGGTGATTTTGGGGATGATGCTAAAACTGTCCCCATCCTGGAAGCTTCGGAGACTTCTTCGATCTTACCACAAAAAAGTCTTCAAGAGATCCGTAGGGCCTTTCTCAGTTCATTTTTAAAAGCACTGAGGTGGTCCTTATAGGAGTCCTAGTCTTAAGCATCAGTGTATCGCTTTGCCTTGTTAAAGAGCTTCCTGCATCCTTTGCGCAAATGACCTATTTCATTGTTCCACCTATTTCATGGTCCTCTGAGTGGTCGCGGTCAGTGGGTTTGCTCGAGAGGGAGATGTTGGTACTCGACATTGCTGCCGCAACAATCTCTCTATATCCGTCCCAGTTGGTTCTTTTAGGATTCGTAAATATTCCGCTGCAAATTGGAATCGCTTTGCTGCATATATTAACAACAGCCACATTCTAAACAATGCTATTTCCAATCCAGTAAATTGCACAGATCACATGGATACGTTAGTATAATTTCAATTCCTTGTTAAGCAGGACTGTAGATGTTGTTATACCCAAATATCCTCTTAATAATAATCACTCCGTTCCACTGCCTAGTAATATATTACTATTAATACGGCTGAGGAACTCCGAAAGAAGGAAATGGATTCGCTATCGTTATGATTGGTTTCGGCTTAGTACGAAATTCCTTAATAATGCCATTGCGGAAGTAATCAATAATTTTAATAATAATCGCTGGAACAATCTCCTTTCCTCATTTGACAAAGCAAGTAAACAATTTTGGAGGCTTTCAAAAATCATTAAAAAGAGAGGTTCAAGTATTCCACCTCTGAAAGATCAAAACAAACTCTACATTGCTCCTGTAGAAAAGGCCAAACTAATCAATCAACTGGGTTAGTACTTTTAGATATTGAAAAAGCTTTTGATACGACTTGACATAAAGCCTTAATGTACAAATTAATCAAACTCAGCTTTCCAAAAGAAACTATTAAAACTATTGAGAGCTTTTTTAAAAAAAGAACATTTGTTAAAGTACAAAATTGTAAATCACCTGTACATAATATTGATTACGGATTGCCACAAGGTACAATAATAAGCCTTACTCTATTTAACATATTTGTTGCTGATTTGCCAGATCTAGGTAGCGATGTTAATATTGCTATGTTTGCTGACGATACAGCCGTATTTGCTTCAGGAACCTACTATGCGGATGTGCACAGCATTTTACAAACTGCCCTAACGAAATTATACAAATACTTATATAAATGGAAGATTAAGGTGAATCCTATGAAAACAAAAGCAATTTGGCTTACTCGTAGACGCAAAAATTGTTTCCTTCCCAATAATGTTCATCTTCAAATGGGCTCCTTTAATATAGACTGGTCCAAACACTGCAGATATCTAGGAATTATGATAGATAAACAATTTACCTTTCAAAAACACATTTCTTCTACTGTCGATAAGGTGAACACATATATCAACATTCTTTATCCCTTAATAAACAGGAAATTAAAGCTAAGTACAGACAATAAAATGTTGCTGTTTAAATCAGTTTTTCAATCTATCCTATTGTACGGAGCTCCTGTCTGGTACGATTGTGCTTTGACGCATAAGCTAAAACTTCAAACTTGCTAAAATAAAATTATAAAAATTATGCTCAACCTACCACGTTATTATTCAACTCGCAGATTGCACGAACAAACCAATATCAACTTTTTAGTAACTCTTATTGATAAATGAACACATAGATTTTATAATAATTGCTATAACTCTGATAATGACCTTATTAAAAGTTTGTCGCAATAAATAAAATAATTTAATAACATGTAAACATGAAATGTATTACCAGGGAATGTTGCAATATTAGTTTTTAAGAGTCGAATGAGGGTTTTACTTGTAACTTTCCCTTGTATTGTTATCCATATCTCATTTGTATATTATGTTCATCATAAGTCATTTCCAGTCATAGCTGTAAGGAACAATAGTCCTGAATCTCTAACCAGAGAAAAACTTTCTTACTACTTGTACACAATATTGTCTACGCTACTAATAAATACTAATAAATACGACAGAGTCTCCCAGAAACTCGTCGCCTACACAAACCATCGAAGAAGAATGGTGTCGTTGTCAAGAAGCCTGCCTTGTGAGCTCTACGAACAGGAGAGAAGGGAAGAGAACCGGCTTCCCAGAAGAAAAAAGAAAGAGCATAAGAAGCGCGCGGTCGAGGAGATGTAGAGGTGTTATGGCAGGAATGACGTCCGAAAGTTTTACCAAAGGGTAAAACAATTATCCAATGAATATGAAACTCGGACTCGGAAACTCGGAAGCCTGTCGGGATGGAAATGGACATCTGGTAGTAGAGTCGCAGTCAATACTGAGAATCTGAAAAAATCATTTATGTAGACTGTTAAACGGCGATGAGGACCAAAATACTGCTGTCAGGCAGAATGTTTTTTTTCGCCCCCAAGACCTGGTTGGGCGCATGCACCAGCTCATCTGTAAGATATGATCGGAGGAAAGCATGGCCGATAAGTGGAATCTCAGCGTCGTTTGTCCGGTCCACAAGAAAGGAGATCCCTTTGACTGCGCCAACTATCGAGGGATCAACCTCCTTAACATCGCTTACAAGATACTCTCTGCCGTTCCGTGTGAACGCCTGAAACCGTTTGTCAACAACCTGATAGGTCCTTATCAGTGCGGTTTCAGACCAGGAAAGTCCACTATCGATCAAATTTTCACATTACGGCAGATCCTGGAAAAGACTCAAGAGATGCAGATCGACACCCACCACCTATTTGTCGATTTCAAGGCCGCATCTGACAGCGTGCATAGAGACGAGCTATACAGCGCCATGTCTAGTTTTGACATTCCTGCCAAACTTGTCAGGTTGTGCAGGATGACGATGGAGAACTCTCGCTGCTCCATCAAGGTCGGTAACGAACTCACCGAGACCTTCAATGTCAAAAAAGGTTTTAGGCAAGGCGACACGCTGTCATGTAACTTCTTTAACATCATACTTGAGAAGATCGTGCGAAACTCAAACATAAACACCCGAGGCACGATCTTCCAAAAGTCCGTTCAACTGCTTGCTTACGCGGACGACATTGACGTGAACACAGCGAGCCGTCAATGAGGCGACAGCCTAGCGATGGGCGATTACGAATGAAATTCACAATCGAATAAATTGGCAATTGTTAAATTTTGAATTCGATTGTCGATTTATTCGCTCTCATCAGAAAACAATCGAATAACAATCGAATCGAATCGATTATTCTCAGTACCTACTACAACCAAGAGAATGCCGGGTACTAATTCCTCGATTTATTCATATGTTGGTGTCAGTGTAATCATCATCAGCGTAAGGCTGTGTCTCCAATAAGAAGCTATACCTACCAAAATAGGAACATTGGGAATGGAAATACAGCCAAACCTCTGTAATTGGAACATCCTTAAATCGAAATTTCTATAATGCAAACCAAATTTCTGAAAAATATTGGTTCCCGTGGGTATTTGAATATTGGTGGTTCGACTGTATTCTTTACCCTTCTCCACAAATTAGTGAGAGTATTGTACTCTCACTCTCATAAATGTACAGTTTAAATTTTAGTAGTGAAACGAAATGAAAAAGAGATGGGCAATTGCGAAAATCGACGAATACACACAATCTAACAATCTCCCTGAGAATTGAAGAATCGAGGTATACACACAATTTAGTAATCTCTCTCTGCTTGAAGAATCGAGGAATACACACACAATTCAGCAATCTCTCTCTGAGTTGAAGAATACACACATTCGTTGGCGATTGGAATCGGACCTACAAGAATCGAAATTCAACAATCGGCTGCGCTCAATTCGAATTCGAATAATTGCGATTGCTACAACAATCGAATTATTCGATTGTTTTTATTCGCAATTGCCCATCGCTAATACAGCCGGTAAGGCGCACTCTCTCATGCTACATAACGTTGGGGTAGTAAGCCCCAAACTTTAGACTGTTGGACGAAGTCATAGCTCGTGCAATATGCCTTCTGATCAGCTTAATAATAAAATTATCTATCCTGTTGAGGTTTGCCTCGTTGTACAGGACCTCATTGGAATAGTACTTCTTGTACTCTGACTCGAGTGTGCGATAAAACCGGAGACAAGTCCGCAGACACTGTCTCTCGAACAACCTCCTCTTTTCCATCTGGGAAGGACTCACGTTGAACCACAATGGACAACCGTATGCCATAATTAGCCGGATGAGGGCCATGTAGATTACCTTCACCCTGGTATCAAGTTGGCTGCTGTAAAACAATCTCCTTGTCACAGCAAAGGGCTTTTTAGCTTTGTCCAGAGCAATATCTATATGTTTGTCAAAATACAGATATTGGTCCAACCAATTGCCAAGATACCTAAATTTCACTTTCACATCTAAAGGGCGTCCCTGTGGGTCAACAATGCCGAACTTACGCCAGTTTGTGCGCGTATCCCATGATGCCATGTACAACGGGGTTCTGAAAAGGAAAGTTTCACACTTCCGGAAGTTGATAATCAACTTCCAGTCGTCGCAAAATCGCTGAATTTGATAGAAGTCACCTTGCAGTAAGATATTTATTTCTTCGACCATCGGCTATAATTGATACGGATTAATTGTTGGAGATACTTGATCTCCGACTTCAACGCTCTGACTTCCCCGTTTTGTGGATCTGTAAACCGTCTATACAAGAGTTTGAGTCTAGACAGCAGCCTACTCTTGTGCACGTGAAGTGCGTCGATGGTAGCATTGCGATAAACATCGCTGTCATCGACTTGTACTACCTTTGAGATAGTTTTGTCCATAGTACGTTTTATTACGTTGTCTATCTGTCTGAGGTATCTATCAACCTCCTCGTTTGTCGTGTTTCTGTTTGTAGGTGGATTGATCCCACTCGAACGTAGTTTCGTGCATAAAGCTCTGGAGAAGCGAGGCCATCGGGCCTTATTATAATTATAAGGGTGCCTACCAACCAGGTATACAGTGGGGTTCCCCTGTCATTACACTCTATTACCCCGTTCTCTGTGCTTGGAGTTTAAGTCCCCAGCAATAATGTAATAGTTTTCCTCTGAGCTAAGTCGAAGGCTAGTAAAAAGAGTATCGAGCTCTGAAATAAAGTTGCGATTGCGGTTTGGATTGTCAGCTGCATAGATCGCGATCATATATAACCGCTTGCCACCCTGGTGCGGAATGCGTGCAATACACGTTTCTATTACTTGCAATCTTCGCACTTCACTGCTGTACATGACCTTGTGACGAAGGCCTTTCTTTATTAAAAGAGCGACCCCTCCCTCTTGCAGAGATTGAGGCCGGTCTCTTCGAATTACGTGGTAATTCTTGTACCACATTTTGCACGTCTGGTTCAGTTTAGTTTCGCTGGCCATAAGCACGTCTGGATTGTGTGATTGCAAAAGGTTACCGATCCATTAAGATTGTGTGAGGCTAGGCACGGCAAACAACCTCGAGTAGATGAGGTCTACCCTCGCTGCTTGCTCCTGGAACTGCTTTTGGAGCTGAATGATCTGCCCCTGGATGGAGAGCAGGAACGCCTTCAGATCCAGCTCAGCTTCGGGTTGCCTGGCCACTAGGACCGGGGCCACCTTCGGCACTGTCTGTTGTACCGGCTGCCTTCCTGATGCCATTTGGGCGAAGGAGACTTCCGGTGTAACAGTGGTAGCTGGAACACGGGGCACTGGCCTCGCTTCTACCATTTTTGTTTTCCTCTTGGCCTCTATAAATTTCCTGAGTTCTTGGACTTTTGGACATCCCCTATAATTTGCAGGGTGCCTATTGGTCTTGCAGATTACGCATGAAAGCCTGCTCCTGTCCTCAACCTTTTCAGTCCCTAAGGGACACTCCCCTTGATGGTGGGTCTTTGCGCATTTGACGCAGCGAGACTCCATGTTGCAGTTCGCCGCGGCATGTCCAAACCGCTGATATCGAGCACATTAAAGTATGTGCTTTGTCTTTTTTAATGTATCCCATTTGACAGTTACAGAACCTAAGCGATTGATTCGTTTTAGGCTTTCTATTTTGCTGTCAGGGGTGACCTGAACAAGGAAGAACGGACGGTTCCTGTTCTCCCTTTTCGTCACCGCAGTGGTGAAGGGCTTGACTCCTATGATCGAGACGTCGTCGCTCTGCGCCTGGCGCAGTTCAGGGGGGATCTCCTCGGGATCTGTATCGGGATCTATGCCCTTAAGGAGCATAGTCTGCAGCTTTTCACCTTTTGGGATATAAGAAAAAAACTCGGCCCCCGTCGTAGCCAGCTCTTCTTTTATAGAGTGATAGTCCGCTGTTGAAAAGCAGTGTACTGAGAGCCTTAAGGGCCCTTTGTATTTTAAATAAAATGAATTTGACTTAATGGCCAACTTACATAGGACATCCAGACCCTTGGTCGCCATTCCAAGGACGTTGATTGGTGGGCATTTCTCCCTCTTAGGTACTGCCTGCTGCTGCTTCTGCTGCTGTTGTTGTTGGTGTTCCTGTTGCTGCTTTTGCTTCTGTTGTTGTTTCTAGTGCTGTTGTTGTTGTTTCTGTTTATTGGGAGCGTTCACTATCGGCGAATTCACACTGGCGAACGTTGTTCCTTAGGCGGCTGTGTCTGTAGATGTTGTTGTAGCTTTTGCTGTGCTGCTGCTTTTTTGGCAGCCTTTCGTGCCTTCAGTTTTATTTGGAGATACTTTATGTGCGCATCAAGCTCCTCTCTCTCACTCTGCTTCGTCAGCAGCTCTTCGCGTTCATCTTCTTCTTTGTCATCGGATTCTGATGACGTGAGATCACGATATCGGTTACGGCTGCCTCCGTAGGAAAATCTCCCCTCACCTTCTGCCGATTCATATTGAACATTATCCAGTTGTAGTAAATGATTTCTTGCTGAGGTCAAAGCTATGTCTGCTGCTGGTGTCGCTCTTGTTGTTGCAGCTATTGCGGTTGATGTTGCTGCTACTGTTGTTGTAGCTGCTGAAGTTGTTGTAGCTGCCGTAGTTGTTGTAGCTTCTGCAGTTGTTGCAGCTGCTGCGCTTGTTGTTGCTGGTATTTCCTCTCTAACTTTAATGTCACCTGAGGTGAAGGTGGAAGGGCGCTTCACAACATTAGGTTGTGGGGGAAGTTTCTTCCTCCTTTTTTCCCCTCCCCGGAGTGCGATGACTGGTGGCCTGATGTACCAGCCTGGTAATTTTGATTTAAAAAAAAAATAAAAAACAAGCGATTGCTTTTTGTGGTATTCGAACCCACGACCCGGAGTTTACTGTCACCGCGGTGTAGCACCACTTTCTCACAGTCACAGTCACACTATTGGCAAATTATACGTACTTATATTAATTTTCGAATTCGCACTAAGCCGAAACACGTCTGATTCGTTTGGGGGTCTGTTAACGACTGACAAAAGGATCATTCAAGTATTGATTCCAACAAATATTCGTTAATTTCAATCATATTTCATTCAAAGATAGGATTGTATTCGTTGAATACTACCGAAAACAATCGCAAAACTTTGGAAACAATCGATCGTTCTTTGAACGACATATATGGACTCATTGTATTTCATTGCATTGGTGCACGAACCGGAAACAGAATATGTTTTCGGTAACACAAATAATGTTCAATACTAAATTAAGAAGTAGTCAGGATAATATGCATGAGTATGTGGGTTCGAACAAAGTGTTTTGATGTTGATGTTAGAGAGAAGAGAGAATCATCACGATTCATTCGCTCATAAGAATATGAACGAACGCAAGAATACAAAAGAAAGATACGATCATATGTTCAGTTCCGAACGAAGTAATAGTGAACTTACTACGCTAAATCGAAAGGTTCAAAGTTTAAAGTTTGGATGTCATGGTGACCATGACGTTGGTTACTTAAGTTTCAAGCGGAGTTTGTTATTTCTTCGTAGATGTTAACAATCCCTAGGTCGCTTTGTATATCACTACTCCTGAGATACCTGGGGCCTGTATAAGTCCTTTGTTACTCTTTCTGCTGCTTTAGTGCATAATACAGGCTTCAACACTTGCTTGTATAAAAGCAGTTTGTTAAACGTGCTTAACTTGGAGTACTTTTAAAGCAGCTAGTACATTTTCTCTGGGGGCGTGGGATTATGTAGACAGGTCAGAGTACCTGGTTGCACCCGACCTAGTAGGATGCCAGCGCGATCCTGCTTCTGCATAAGTCAAGTTATCATACAGCCTCCTCGTGGGGAAACAATATTCGGACTTCATTCGCGAACATATTACTTTTGCACAAATGGAGAAAATTAGCAAGGACTACACTGGTCACACTTCCTTCCACATCATACTGTGATAACAGTTCACAGCATTACAACGAAACTGTGGTTTTCGACGCTTCAGCTAAAACGACATCTGGAGAATCCCTAAGCAATATACTGATGACAGAACCTACGGTTCGAAGTCATCTGTAGAGATAATATCCTATCGTATTCACAACTGAGATCGATAAGACGATCAATATCTATAACGCATCCTGTGGAAAGTAAGTTTCAAGTCGAGTATTTCAGAATTGTACAATGTGGCTCTCTAAGGTTAAGCTAATCGAATCCTAAACAAAGGTTGAGCCAGTAATGCAAGCTTCACTGTCAAAATGTATTATATTCAAAGTGTATTACATGGTCACATCGAACGAACTGTGTGTTTTATTTACAACAACATTTTAAAGTGCAATGGAGATACACACCTGGAAGAGACAATCCTGCAGATTTTCTATTAAGAGAATCATTCGGAGACTCCTTACTTGAAAATACGACCTGGTGGTACGGTCCAGATTGCTTGAAGAAGGATGAATAACATTGGCCAATAGACAAATAATTTATGGAATTCCAAAATATGCCGGATATACGAAAAACACATGCTTGTTTTGCAGTTCAAATGACCAATACGTCATCCAAGGACGAATTGTTTTATCAATATTCTTCGTTATATTGCTTACGATTTAAACCAAATTGCAAGAAAAGCATAAGGCCTGAGCCACAAATTCACAGAACATTAGAAGTAAAGGAGATTCTGGATACTGAAAAAACAAACAACACTGTTGAACAATGCTTCTTCGATGATCTACAAAACCTAAAGGCGAAAAATGTGCAAAAAGGACATTTTAGGTACATTTTCCATCATCCAGCAGCTTAGCGTCATTAAATGCATTCATCGATGCTAATGGAATACTGCAAGAGGGAGCTCGGTTGAAGCATGCACACTTGTCAATCAAAGGCACCCTATAATACGAAGGGGTTCATCCCCCGTTCATTTCGAAGGCAGATCTTCAAGCGGTCTTCGCATCAATAAAGAAGAAAAAGTCGGTTGGAATCGACGGGATCTTTAACATTGTGCTTAGACATCTTCCTCTGGAAGTGGTTACTATGTACACAATCCTCTTTAACAATGCTCTGAATAATGCACATTATCCGGAGCATTGGAAAACCGCGATTGTACAACCCATATCCAAGCGAGGAAAAGATTCTTCGAATCCGTGCAACCTCCGGTTAATTAGTCTCCTTCCGAACATCAGCAAGGTATTCGAGAAGGTGGTAAATAGAGCTCTGATCAACTGGACAGAGGACAAACATATAATTCCGGATAACCAATTCGGTTTCAGAGCGGGGCATGACACTATTCATGCCGCGTCGAAACTGGTGTCGGATATCCAATGGAATAAGAGCAAGAAACAATGCACGGGCGCCTGCTTGATTGACCTGGAGAAGGCCTTCGACACCGTATGGTTAGAAGGTCTTTACTATAAGCTCAATCGGCTAGGCATTAGTAAACCACTGCTGTACCTACTGTATAACATGCTTACCGGTAGGCGGTTCGTAGTCAAGAATGGCAGCGTGACCTCTACAGGTATTTTTGAAGTTAAAAATGATCTCCAACAGGGTGCCTTTAGTTCGCCGATCCTGTTCAACATGTTCTTGAGCGATCTGATAAGTTCTCTTCCGCACGCAATTGCGTATGCCGACGACTTAATCGTGTACAGATCAGGCAAAAAGATCGAGGACATCACTACGCTCGCGCAGGGTGACTTCGACTCATTCATGAGAGATTGCGATGACTGGAAGTTGAATATCAACTTTCAGAAGTCGGAAACTATTCTGTTCAGGACGCCGTTATATAAGGCTTTCGCGGATATAAAAAAGAATTGGCGAAAGTTCTCTATTGTAGGACGGCACGGGCAACCACTGACGCAAAAGATTGTAGTCAGATACCTGGGGATCTGGCTAGATCAGTATCTATATTTTAACAAACATGTAGATGCTGCTCTAGCCAGAGCCCGAGGCGCTTTCGCCCTTACAAAGAGACTGTTTTACAACAGCCAACTCGATGCAAGGGTAAAGGTAATCTGCTACATGGCCCTCATATGGCCAATGCTCACATATGGCTGTCCCGTGTGGTTCAACGTGAGTGCAAGCTTGATGGAAAAGATTCGGGGGTTTGAGAGGGCTTGTCTTAGGGCTTGCCTTCGCCTTTACAGAACACCAGAGTCCCAGTACATAAAATTCTACTCCAATGAGGTGTTATACAACAGGGCCAACCTGATACGAGTGGACAATTTCCTGGTGAAGTTGATTCGAGGTCACACTGCGAGAGCGATGAACTCGAACAATAACCTGATCTCCGGGGCTTACTACCCCAACCCACAATACCACGAAAGGGTACGTCACAGTGGCTTCGTCCCTCCAGAAGCATTTCTCTATTTTGACAAGCACGGCCTGATACAAGATAAGAATGCGGTACCGCTCCTGTTTCACATAGCCAGGTCAACTGTGGATGGGCGACTCAACCACGACCGTTCCGTTGCACAACGAGCTGAGGAGGGCCTCCTCCGGCTCAGTATAGCGGTCTCGAGTCGGGATGTGCGAGATGTTGCATTACAACATCGTAAGTTCTGGTGGCTGGAGAGCGAAGGAACTCCAGCGTCGAACTCTTTAGACCCGGGTTAGAACGGGTAGTGCGTACCCCCTTATGGGGCGCAGTCGGTCTCTGTCTTGCGGTGGATTAGATGGAAATCTAGAAACCGCAACCTATGGCCGACTTACATGTCGTAGGGTAGTTTTAAGGTAGTTTGTAAGTTGTATATATGTTTATATTAGAAAAAAAAACAAAAAAAAAAATCACAAAACCAACAAAAAACAAAAAAAAAAAATTAAGTATACACATTCGTACACTGAGTGTATGTATGTGTATATATATGTAAATAGGTTAAGTGCACACATGTATATATGTGCGTATATCATTATATACACGCATGTATACATGTGTGTATGTTTAGTTTACTTAGTTTTAAGTTAGTTTAAGGTAGTGTGTAAGTTAGTTGATAAGTTTTAAAGAAAAAAAAATCATTTCTGTATTTAAGTTTTTTAAATTTTTTCTTAATACTAATTATTTCAGTTAACGTCTTTATTTTTAAACATATGTATAGTTAGGTTATGTCGAAAGACATAGTATAAGATTAAGTTTAGCTTAGAGTGCCGAGGGCCAGTAAGTTAGAAATAGAATTGTACGTCCAACTAGTTTTAAGCATTTTTGTCTAGTATGTAAGATCTTTATGAATTAAAACAATAAAAATGAATTAAAATGAAAATATGAAATGAAGGCACCCTATAATTTGGCCACCCTCACATCCGTTGACAAAGTTAATCCTTATCCTTTCGGCCTTACGGCATATGATAAGTCGAAGAGGATCATTACTTCATCTTTATAGCAACAATGAAACCAATTTGGTTAGAGCAAGGAATATACTATAATTTAAATTAAGATAAAATTATTTCCACCAGGAGCTCTACATTTTGGTGAAACACTCTATCTAGCTCGTTCTTGTGAGCTGTGAGCTTCTCACGTTCAACTTATAAAGGTTCTATTCTAGCTGCGTGCGCCACCGTAGACGTGGTTTTTCTTTACCGCGTTGTCCCTCGGGGTTTGATTAGAAGAATTGCCGAACTCGTTTAACCAGGTCGATGTCGCTGTACAGCCCGTACAATTCGTCGTTCGTTGGCCTTCCGAGTGCAAAAATGCAGCGATTGCCCAGTGTGATTCTCCGTCTTATCTCCGCGGTGGTGTTATTACTTGTATTAACTTCGAAGCCTAGGTAGCTCACAACCTCAAAGTTATAGCTGTCTATAGAGACGTTTTGCCCAAGATTTCGGTTTTGGTGGAACTTTTTCGTAGACAGCATACACTTTGTCTTACCCTCGTTAACCGCAAGCCCCATCTTGACCACTTCCTTCTCGATGCTCACAAACGCCCCCCTATATGCTGTCTTCAAAAAAGGACCACCAACACCGACGTCTTGGACAAAACGTCACTATAGGTAGCAATAACTTCAATGTAGTGAAAGAGTTTTTTCTACCTAGGCTCCGAAGTTAATATAAAAACAACGACATTACTGCGGTGATAAAACGGAGGATCAGGTTGACCAGCCGCTGTATTTTCGTACCTTGAAATTTCCAATCCTGCTGTATGGCGCAGAAGCATGGACACTAACTAAGCGGGCGAGGGTATTCTTGATCGCTTCGAGAGAAAAGTCCTTCGAATTATCTTCGGTCCCGTACGTACGGATGGTGTTTGGAGGAGGAGTCTGAACGACGAGCTATACGTGCTGTACAGCGACATCGACCTGGTCAAACGAGTGCGAATATCTCGTCTCAGATAGCTATGTCACGTCGAGCCAATGGACACCAGTGCTCCGGCCAGGAAAGTCTTCGGTTCCAACTCCAAGGGACACCGCGGTAAAGGAAGACCACGCCTACAAGACTAGATGAAGTAGAAGATGAAGCCAACAAACTAGGTGAAAAGGCATGTTGGCTGAGGCCCAGGTTCACAAGGACTGAAGCGCCAGCTAAAGGAGAAAAAGATTAGTTTCGCCAAGGTTTTTAGGAGAAATGGGGAGAGACTGATAGGTCTGAGGTATTTCGGTTTGGCATGGGAGTATTTTTCGGCTTTGGAAATAAATACTACTTTGATCTTGGGAACATGGCATTTACTCATACAGCCTTTGAAGATGTTGACAATCCAAAGCATGATGAGGTCCGATGTTTTTGAAGCTCCGTAGGGATGATGCCATCAGGTCCTGCTGACTTGAAGGGTTTAAAGCTTGACAGTGCCCACATGACAGTTATGTGCCTGACATTTATGAGGTTGAGGAGGACACCAATACCGCTGTCAAGAGATGCTGATCGACATCCACCACCTATTAGCCGATATTAAGGCCGCGTATGACAGCATACATAGAGACGATCTATACAGCGCCATGTCTTCTTTTGACATTCCTGCCAAACTGGTCAGGTTGTGCAGGATCCATCAAGGTCGGTGACGAACTCACCGAGGTTTTAGGCATGTCATAAAAGGTTATAGGCAAAGCGACACACAGTCGTGTGATTTCTTCAATATAATACCTGAGAAGATCGTGTGAAACTCAAACGTCAACAACAGCAACACGATCTTACAAAAGTCCGTTGAACTGCTTACATACGCCCGAAGAGCCTTCGGTTCCAAGCCATTGGGACAGCGCAACACAGGACGCCCTCGAACGGGATGGCGCACATAACTGGAGAGGGACTTCAAACTACTTGGTTTGGATAGCTGGACGGAGCTGGCTGGAAAGGCTTGTTGGCCCATAATGAAGAAGTTAAAGTACATTTCTCTATACCGGTTTTGGGGCTTATCATGTAACTTTTTCACATGGGCCTTTACTTCGATTTCGCCTCAAGTGTCATACCGTGAAATTCAGCTTCATTAGCGTACGTTAATACAGACATAACTGGGAGCACAGACAAGAAATTAACAGACGCATCACGGCCATATACAAAAATGAAGCATATTTTTGGCAGATAATAATTAATGATAGAGTATAATTCATAATCCAGTTCGCAACCATATTCATGTTTCCCTTCCAATCCATACCAATCATAATCCAATCCGTAACTGAATACCTTCATTTCCGAGCCATTGCAAATACGACCTTCACATCCAATCCGTATCATACCCAATGAACAATTCGTAAATGAACACCTATTTCCCTCCCAAGCAACCCCAATTACAAGTTTCATCTAAAATCCATAAACAAACTGTCAGCTCATTCAACGAACCGTTTCCTCTAATCTTGGCTTCTCCAGCACTTTTGGTAAATAGCACGTAAGTGGTAAGTAAGAAAAAGTATGAATAAAGAATCAGTCATGGACTGAGCAGTATACAACTTACTATTGTAACACTCCAAGATTAGTAATATAAAGAAAATAGAGATACTTTTCAATCACAGGAAACAGACAAAAAAGTCCATAAAACCGAAACCAATGTACTTAACCAAGAATGATGCTGATAACAATTATTGTGTAAGAGAGCTAAAATAAAACGGAAGTTGTTTCGAAATTGTAAAAAAATTGTTTGCGTTAAAAAAATAATATGTCAGAACTAGCTAGTACAATAGTGGCAGCCGTATACGCATTTGTAAAAACAGCATGCCATATTTTTAAAAGAGTCTCTGAAATATGCAGTGACAATGTGATAAACTTTAATGTAGCAAGTGCAGCAATTACAGAACTAGACCAAAAATTAGAGAATGTGCACATATCTTCTGAAGTAGTTACATATCCCATTGGCGTACATTCTAGTGTAAATGTGGAGGTTCATTAGATATTGTTAAATACGTTCCCAAGTTATGGGGTGAACGAGTAAGATATACTTCATGGCGACAAGCAGCCAAAACGGAAATTAAATTATTGGAACCGTATGAAGGTTCAAAAAATGTTTCCAGGCTGTTGCCATAATACGAAACAATTTTTGAGTAAGCTAATTTAATCTTAGCATCCCAAAATACAGTTCTTAATTGTAATGCAATAAATTCACTCTTGATAATACCTACTCTGACCAATGTCCATTACATGCATTGTCAAGGCAATTTGAGCATTGCAAAATTCTACAATAAGGTTGAACAGCATCGCATTGCTATTACAAATAAAATGCCAGTCGTTCACAGAACTCCGTTGAGTACAGACGTGTTTCGCCTTCTCTAAAAATGTGGGGAAAATCTGTCAAGTGTGCAAAGTGCCGACATTAATCATAAGAATCAGTGGTCCAGCGGTAGAGTAATCGACCGTGGACTCGCGGTGCTCCGTTCAACAAATTTTGTAAAACTTTTTTCATGATAAAAACATATTAAAATAAGAGTAAGTTAGAGAAGTGCAGTGATGGACGAAATTGAACTGTCCGCGCTCTCTAAAGAAAACAACAAGAGCATGGGGCCCCCCCCAACAGAAGGGGAGGAAAAAGCTATAACAACAACCAACTGTAGTCAAGCATCAGGTTCGACGGCATCAGGCGATCGTACAGCTGGGCAAGAACTGGCAGAAACAACAACAACAGCAGCATTTGCAACAACAACAACAGGAGCAACAGCATACGTAAGTCTGAATAGACAACAAGAACAACAGGCTGTGCAAAAATGCAAAGCCCTCGACGACGTTCTATATGAGTCGGCAGCATCCAACCCAGAGAGATGCCCTCCAATTAATGTCTTCGGAATGGAGACGAAGGATGTGGACGCCATATGTAAGTTGGTCAAAAGCTAGCGGCGGCGGAGGCAAGTTTTTCTCATATACCACAAAAGGGGAAAGATTGCAGACCATGCTCCTTAAGGGCGTGGATTCCGCTACTGATCGCTCTGCGCCTGGCGAGGATGTCACGTTCATTGGAGTCAAGTCCTTCAAAACTGCGGTAACGAGAAAGGAGAACAGAAATCTACCGTTCTTCCTGGTCCTGGTCACCGCAGACAGCAAAAAAGACAATCTTAAGAGTATTAATAGCATAGGTTCCATGTCTGTCAAATGGGAAACATTAATAAAGACGACGCACATACTCCAATGTGCTCGTTGCCAACGGGTTGGGCATGTGGGGGCGAACTACAACATGCAGTCGCGCTGTGTCAAATGCGCAACAACCCACATGCAAGCCAGCTTATGTACGTAAACTTCAAGACCAATGGACACCCCGCAAACTTTCGGGGATGTCCAAAAGTCCAAGAAATCAGGAAGATCAAAGAAGCCAAAAAGCACACAAAAAAGATAGAAGCGCCTCGTTTCACCAGGTTCTTGATTTCTCAAGAAGATCTCCAGGATATTTTATCCTCGCCGAAGAAGAAAAAGTCTGTGGGAATCGATGGTATACCGGATATTGTGCTAGGCCATCTCCACCCGAAGCGGTGCAGATCTACACAACATTGTTTAACAATGCGCTGAGTAATGCTTATTACCCGAAACATTGGAAAACAGCTGTGGAGCAACCAATCACTAAACGGGACAAAGACAGATGAATTCCGACAAATCTTCGGTCGATCAGTCTTCTTCCTTGCATAAGCAAGGTTTTTGAAAAGATAGTTAATCGAGTTCTGAAACAATGGGTTGAGGAAAATAATATCATACCGCACAACCAGCTCGGATTCAGGGCGGGCATGAAACCATACATGCCGCGTCTTAACTGGTGTCCGACATTCAATGGAATAGAGTTGGATAAAGCGTTCGGCACCTTTTGGTTGCAGGGCCTCTTCCTCAAACTGGTCAGGCTTGGCATAAGTAAACTATTTCCATACATGAAATCATAACCGATAGAAAGTTCGTCGTGAAAAGTGGCGATGTAACTTCTTCCAAGGACTTTGACATCCAAAACGGTCTGCAACAGGGAGCGGTTGGTTCACCGATCTTGTTTTCAATATTCACTGCAGATCTTATGTGTTCCATGCCGTATTTAATAGCGTACGCCGACGATTTAGTGGAGTACAGATCAGGTCCGAAGGTCGAAGTATTTATTATCTTGTTGCAATGTGACTTCAAACGAATTCAACGATTTTGCGACGACTTAAAGTTGATTATCAATTTCCTGAAGTGTGAAACTATCATTTTGGATCAATATCTGTATTTTGACAAACATATATATAGATATTGCTCTGACCACAGATAAAAAGGCCTTCGCTGAGGCAAGGAAGTTGTTTTACAGCAGCCAACTTGATATTTCTTGGCTTTTTTCCTCCAGAGGCGTTCCTCTATCTCGACACAATTGGCCTAATACAGGATCCACACGTATGTCCTGTAATCTTCCACGTCGTACGCCGAACAGTGGATAGACGACTTCAATATGAACGGGATGTCGCTCGCAGTCACCAGGACCTCCTCCGGTTCAGTAGAGCGATCTCTGCTCGAGACAGGAGAGAGTCTGCCAAAGAACGGCAATTTTAATGGTGGTTACACCAAAACCACTCTCCCGCCGCCGATAGCTTTTTTTCAATGGACGTAGTAGTTGACCATAGTGGCCAACTTACATAGGTTTTAAGTTAGTTGTAAGAAGAAAAAGAAAAACAAAAACAAATAAAAAAGAAAAAGTCCCCCAAGAAAAGGTGCACCGCGTCGTATAAATTATATATGTTAGGCATATACGTAACATATACGCCCTGGTGCACGCGTTCGTTCATCGCGGACATATGTAAGACTTTTACGTTAGGCTAAGTTAGCCTAAGATAAAAAAATAAAAAAGTCCAGTTTCTTAACAGTTTTCTTGGCCAAAGAAACCTACAAATCCGAGTCTCCAAAAGACTGAAAAAAAATAGCTTCAGCCGTCAGGCTCTTAAATTTAGTACGTATTTGCTTAGAGTAGCCGTATAGGGTCAGTAGAGTAGATGTAAGAACGTTTGTCAAGTTAGTTAAGCTAGTTTTAAGCATTGTTTTCTTGCATGTAAGTAAGAGAATTGAAAAATAAAATAAAAATGAAAAACAAACCAAATGAATTGCCAATGAACTATTCAGGGAATAGCCAACTGATTGGTTCTCTAGGAGGTAAATTCCGAGCAAACGTGCTACGCGTATTAAATTTCAGGCCTTGCCTTCAGTATTGGCAAAGGCTGAAAAGCTTAAAGCCAATCAGTTTAGGTATAACTTCGCTGGAGCTTGTGACAATAAAGTGGATACAAGAACAAGTTCTAACACAAGTGCTGTAAGCAATCATTCGAAACAAATTTCTTCCCCAAAGCAGTCTTATATAAAGTAAGTATACGAGAAGTGAAAATTATAACATGGAGTTTGGTAATACAATTACAGAATACGTTTGTTCTTCCTCAACTAAAAACTTTCGATGCAATAATAGTATACAACTATTTCGTAAAAATAAAACACAGATTGATATCGAAAGCTCTCAATAGTTTGCAAAGAATGATTAATTATATTTGATTTGATTTGGTTGTTCACAATTTGTTTAATTTATTTTTTGTACACGTTCAATTCGATTCTTGAAATACTCCTGCCTCTTCCGCACTCTATCGTAAAGTTTCTCGACATTTCATTTCATTCAAAAGCAGCTAGGCCGTCGATACTACCGCCATCTCTACTTGGATTGACAAACTAAATATATAATATTTTACAGTAAAAGTACAAGAGCAACAAGATATTACATTCGACCAATCTGACAAAATGATCAACCACGATCATCGGCACTTTGAGAACTTAAACTTATTCACATGCATTGTTTTTCTTTAAAGAAGTGCTGATTCGCATCTCGAACCGATTGTTTTCAGTGGGATGTGCGTATCTAGCTAGATAGGCGAGGATAATATCCCTAATGCGGTTCTGAATTCCTACACATAACGAACCATCACCTATATTACGGTCCTCAACGTTGTCGTTGCCTTTCAAAATTCCTCATGGCAAATTTCAGGCATGGTGTCGAATAATCATTCACGGTTATCGAATGCCTCACCTCCACTAACACTAACGGAAGGTTCAGCAGATAATTCAGAAGATATCGGCTTTCTTTCTGTCACACTATTTTGGAAGTCACCACTAACGGGAGGTTCAGCACATAATTCGGAAGATATCGGCTTTCTTTCTGTCATACTATTTCGGAAGTCACCACTAACGGAAGGTTCAACAGATAATTCAGAAGATATCGGCTTTCTTTCTGTCATACTATTTCGGAAGTCACCACTAACGGAAGGTTCAGGAGATAATTCAGAAGATTTCGGCTTTCTTTGTGTCCCACTATTTCGGATATCACCACTCACGGAAGGTTCAGCAAATTCCTGTTCCTGTTCCTGTGTAGCAGTAAAATTTGTTTCCTTTTCCTGCCTGTTTGTTTTATTTTTAATTAATTTACTTACATGCCAGACAAAAATGCTTAAAACTAGCTTACATAAATAACTAAAATCGTCGGCGCACGCAATTAAGTTCGGCATTGAACTTATCAGATCTGCAGTGAATATTCAAAAGAGGATCGGCGAACCAACCGCTCCTTGTTCCAGACAGTTTTTAATGTCGAAGACCGTTAAAAACGTTACATCTCCACTTTTCACGACAAACTTTTTATCTGTTATCTTGTCATAGATCTTGTCTAGCAATGGTTTACTTATGCCGAGCATGACCAACTTGAGGAAGAGGCCTTCCAACCAAACGGTGTCGAATGCTTTCTCCAAGTCAATCAGGCAAGCACCCGTGCATTGCTTCTTGTCTCTATTCCATTGAATGTCGGACACCAGTTTGGACGCGGCATGTATGGTTTCATGCCCGCCCTGAATCCGAGCTGGTTGTCCGGTATGAAGAGTATGTAGGAATCGATCTATCTTTGTTCTGTCTAAGGAGTGGTTGCACCCCAGCTGTTTCCAATCCTCTGGGTACTATGAATTATTCAACACATAGACTTTTTCTTTTTTAGCGAGTTAAGGATGCCCTGGGGATCTTCTTTGAAAATCAAAATCTTATTTCCATCATCGGCGACGGCACTATTTGCCATGTAATCGTCATTGAACCTGGTGATCCGTGGGTTCTCAGATCTTCTCATCACGAAGACTACTGCGGTTTAGCAGGGCTTGTTTCTACATTTCGTGATTCGGCCTAAAAACCACGTTGACCGTATAAACTCTCTAGAACACAGCACTGATTTCTTTCACCTTCTCCTAAGGATCTTCAACCACGAAGAAGTCATTGTCTAGCACTGCCCCATCTGGATCGAGGCCAATTGAAGTGAGTAAGTGTTCGTTATCTGTTGTCTTAGAAAGTCTAACTAAAAAAACTAAAACTAAAAACTTATTGCCCGAGTTCAAGCTTATTGTCAGGCTATTATTTAATCTGATTATATCGGTGTCATTGATCTCTACTACCTTCGGGATAGTTTTGCCCATTGTACGTTTAATTGCGTTGTCCATTTGTTTGAGATACCTATCAACCTCTTCGTTTGTCACGTTTCTGTTTGTCGGAATATTGCCCCACTCGAACGTAGTTCCGTAAATAAAGTTCCGGACAAGCGAGGCCATCGGGCGTTATTATAATTATAAGGATGCCTCTGGACATATTCCCCCAGTTCTTCCACCTCGTTCGGGAGCTGAGTAGCAGCAAAGAGTAAGCAGTTTTGTATTGGATCGTAGATAAGTAGTTTCTTATATGTCTTTCCACGTCTAGTATCGTCGGTCGCTTGTCGATTAGCAATAGATCCAGATAGGACCCACTTCTGGGATACGAAGTTCTGTCGGTAGCACGTAAATCTAGCTTGAACTCAATATTGTGCTTTTCCAGCCAGTTATATAGTGGGGACCCCTGTCATTATGCACTCAATTCCACCATTCTCTGTGCTTGAAGTTTAAGTCCCCACCAATAATGCAATAGTTTTCATCCGGGCTGAGTTAAAGGCTAGTGAAAAGTGTGTCGAGCTCTGAAAATTGAAATCACACATAACCGCGTGGGGTGGAATGCGTGCAATACACGTTTCTATTACTTGCAATGTTCACACTTCACTACTCTACATGACCTTGTGACAAAGGCCTTTCTTTTTCTTTATTAAAAGAGCAACCCCGCCCACTTGCAGGAATAGGGGCCGGTCTCTCAAATTACGTGGCAATTCTTGTACCATATCAGCGAAATCACATTCCCTACTAGGATCATAAGGTTACTAGCTGTGTGCGCAGCCATTAGGATGTTGTGGCGTTATGCACGGCAAACAACGTCAAGTAAATGACGTCTACCCGTGCTGCTTGCTCCTGGAATTGTTTTTGGAGTTGAGCGATCTGCCCCTGTATAGAGGGTAGAACCGTCTTCATATCCAATTCAGCTTCGGGTTGCTTGGCCACTGGGACATGGGCCACCTTCGGCACTGTCTGTGGTGCCATCTGTCTTCCGGACGCAATTTGGGCTAAGGAGACTTCTGGTGTAACAGTGGTAGCTGCAGCTCGAGGCGTTTCTACCATTTTTGTTTTCCTTTTGGCCTCTATAATTTTCCTGAGTTCTTGGACTTTTGGACATCCCCGATAGTTTGCAGGGTGTCCATTGGTCTTGAAGATTACGCATGAAAGCCTGCTGCTTTCCTCGACCTTTTCAGTACCTAAGGGACATTCCCCCTGGTTGTGGGTTTTTGCGCATTTGACGCAGCGCGACTATATGTTGCAGTTCGCCGCGACATGCCCAAACCGAAAATGAGCACATTGGAGTATGTGCTTCGTCTTTATTAAAGTTTCCTTTTTGACAGACATGGAGCCTATACGATTAATGCGCTTTAGACTGTCTTGTTTGCTGTCTGGGACTTGCCTCCTATGATCGAGACATCGTCGCAATGCGCCTGGCGCAGTTCAGCGAGGATCTCCCCGGGTTCTGTATCGGGATCCATGCCCGTGAGGATAAACTATCCACTTGCAAATTAATATTGTTACGTTTTAGACAAAAACTGTGTCTACGTATGGAACTCAAAAGTTTAAAGACTCAATTCACTGATTTATGTACTTATAATACACAATCACTACTTTAACTAAATCACACAAATTAGTTTATTACACTTTTCTTTATTGCCATTCAGGCTCACACTTTTTACACTTTGATCACTTGTATACCAAATCCAAAACTAAACTGTCACTGCTTCGGCCGTCATTCCC
This sequence comes from Eristalis arbustorum, assembly GCA_916610145.1. Lineage (NCBI taxonomy): Eukaryota > Metazoa > Arthropoda > Insecta > Diptera > Syrphidae > Eristalis > Eristalis arbustorum. The sequence continues at coordinate 66,272,763 of OU744317.1, forward strand.
ATATTTACTGATGATAGCTGCTACTCTGAATGGTGTTCGAATGTTTCCCCGGATGGCGCTTGAGAGTGATTCGCCGTCGCAGTATGTTTTTTCGTCTATCCGGTATTGTCTGCCACTCGCTTGTGGTTGGTCTGCAATAACTTTAGCAGAGTATAATAAGTTGCGCAGCTGCGACACGTTGTCGCTTGTAGCGTATGCCACCATTTTTGACTGATGGCACGTGGTTTTAGCAACCCCACATCTGATGTTGTAAAATCACAGGAAAATGATACAAAATCAATAGTATGCAATAAATGGTTAATTATAATCACTTTCCCTCTGACTGTGAACAGTGTCGCAAGTGTTTTTCGTCAAGTGAAAAGTTAAGAAATCCGATCATTTCTCAAAAACGCAGTAGAAGTGTTACGGGGTATGATGATTTCATCCACCCACATCATAAAAAATTAAACTCCAGAATAAATACTAGAGCATCTTTGAAAATGGCTAGTGAACCAAATTTCTTCAACTATTTCAAACCATTACAAGCTCGTAATGATGTAGTGAAAATATGGATACTGAAAATGTCCAAAATAAAATTAAAAAAGACCCAATTCCACCCATTATTGTCTTAAAAGCAAAAAGTGAATCTCTGAGAGACTTATTAAGCGCTCTTCATGGTGAAGACTATTTAATAAAGAACATTTCTCTAGGCCATAAAATCATGTGTCAGTGTTTCGATTCATATGAAAAGGTGATTAGTGCATTAAACAACAATCATATGAGTCTTACACTCATGCTAGAAAGGTTAATTGTCCCTTCAAGGTAGTTTTGTCTGGCTTACATTCTTGTAACCATATAGCTCTTAAAAACGAACTAATCTCATTAGGATTAAGGTGCTTAGACGTGAAACCAATTACACTTAAAAATGACGCTAACACTAACTATCCAATCTACATTGTGTACATCGAACGTGGAACAATTAAAATATCCCGACTACGATCCAAATATAAAAGTATATTTAAAACAATAGTAAGATGGGAATTCAAAAAGCATCAACCGAACAAAATTACGCAATGTCACAATTGCCAGATGTATGTCCACGGAGCCATGCACTGTCAAATAAAAAGTTTCTGCTCCACGTGCTCCGGAAACCACAACACAAGCGCATGTACGGAGTCAAACATCTTAAAATGTGCTAACTGCAGTGGATAGCATAAGTCAACTGACCCCTCGTGTCCTAGCAGATCTCAATTCTTTCAAATACGACAAAAACTCTCTTCGAGAAATAGTAAAATCTCTCCAGCACCAACACACCAGAAGAGAAACATGAATGTTAATTTGACCTCTCAAGACTTTCCACCATTGCGCCATCCTACCCGCGCCACCCAACGTCATTTTGCGACTAATGTGGCCAATTGCGCTGAGAGTCTTATCAAAAACACGAGTATCACTCAACACAACAGCAGCGCTAGCAGCAACTCACTATTCTCTCCGGATGAGATCTCTTCTCTACTTAATGATGTTCTCTCTAAACTCAGTTTATGTCGCTCAAAACTAGAGCAATTTAATGTCATTACTCTTGCAAATACTCGTGCAGTTAAATATGTCTATGCAGAACATGATAAGTAATAATCTCTCTTCCAACATTAATCGTCATAAAATTATAACTTGGAACGCGAGAAGCATTCAAAATAAAGCTGTTGAGCTTTTTGATTTCATATAACGTGAGAAAATTGACATTGCGCTTGTAACAGAGACTTGGTTGAAAAGTGATAAGAAATTATATCATCCGAATTATGCATGCTATAGGTTTGATAGGCAGAATGCAAATAGAGGAGGAGTTGCTGTTTTAGTAAACAAAACAAAACAAAACAACAGGCATTGAGGTGATCCTACACGATTCCACCAAACTTAATGTTTTTTCGGTCTATTTCCCCGGCGGGAATAGGAACTTTGAAAAAATGATTAAGTTTAAAAGGGACTTTTTAAAACTGGTCCGTATGAGTGGCAGTTTTCTTTTAGGAAGTGATTTCAATTGTAGGCACCAATCTTGGGGGTGTTCAAGGGCAAACTGCTGGGGAAATACCCTTCATAATATCGTTGCTGCGTCCAGGCATCTTGCATTAATTTTTCCACACAACCCTACATATATTCCTGGCAAACCCACACACAACCCCTCAACGCTTGATTTTTTCATCACATACTGCGACCACCTCTTTTCTCAGCCCATAACCTTAAACGCTCTAAGCTCCGATCACTTACCAGTCTGCACAGAAATAAATAACGGAGTTGCCAGACACAATTCCCACTCCAACTACAATTTTGCAGCTGCTAATTGGAATAGATATCAACGCCACATATCAACCAACTTGAATTTAAATCAGCTTGATTTGTCTTTAGTAAATTCGTTGCTGCAGATTGATTCATTTATAGAATCTTTTGAAGAAACTATAAAGAATGCTGCAGATATTTCAATTCCTAAAATCAACCTCATAAGATCGCACTCGCGCCCTCTCCCTGACCATATCTTGCAATTAATAAGATTGCGTAACTGTGAGAGAAGAAAGTGGATTCGATATAGGCTTGATCATTTCAAGGAAAATATCAAGTTCTTGAACACCGCTATCCAAAATGAAATCCATATTTTTCGTAATCGAAATTGGAAAATTCCTTATTAAGTTGTTTTGAGAAAGGTTCCAAGCCTTTCTGAAAAATTAGTAAAATAATACAAAATAAATGTTCCAACATTCCAACACTTCTGTCAAGATAGAATGTATGTTACTCAACAAGAGAAACAAGACAACCTTATTAGCAGACAACTTCTACCAGCATCATTTATTCTCAGATCACAGTGACGCCAATACAGAAAACTTAGTCAGTAATACTTTGAATGATTGTAATAACACCAACCATGTCACTAACGTTAACTGTCTTATTCGTCCCAAGAAAGTTGTTGACTTAATAAAATTGTAAAGGACCAATAAATCCGCGGGTATCGATGGCATAGGAAACACATTTATCAAAGTGTTACCTCGTAAAGGCATAATTTACTTAACGTTCGTTTTCAATTCTTGTTTAAGAATTGGCTACTTTCCTTACAAGTGGAAAACAGCTAAGGTAATTTCTATTGCTAAGCCTGGCAAACCAAGAAACGATCCTAAAAGCTAAGGACCTATTAGTTTATTAAGTTGCTTAAATAAGTTGTTCGAGAAAATAATAAAGGAATATCTCATTTCACATATAGAGCCGGTCACTCTACATGTCACCAAATCATGAGAATTAAGCAGCACATTATAAAAAGTCTAGATTTAAAATTGTCAACAGGATTAGTTCTACTGGATATTGAAAAAGCTTTCGATACTGTATGGCATGAAGGACTAATATTTAAGCTTATCCAGCATTCCTTTCCAGAATTGCTCATCAAAATCGTGCAAAGTTTTTTGCAACAAAGAAAATGTATAGTCTTCGTAGGTCTTGCTCAGTCATCATTATATACCACCCACTCTGGAGTTCCTCAAGGTTCGGTTTTGGCCCCCATTTTTTTTAATATTTTCATGTCCGACATACTAGTACCTAATGGTAACACTTTCCTAGCTTCGTTTGCTGATGACACAGCCCTATTTTCATCCAATATATTAGCACAAGACACGCTAAATTCTCTTCAAAATGCACTTGATGCGTTTCAATTATTCTGCTTCAGATGGAAAATCAAACCGAATGCAGATAAATCTCAGGCTATGTGGTTTACTCGACGCAGAAAACAGCAATTCCTACCTCAAACAAACCTACAATTGAACTCTACCAGCATAGATTGGTCTGAAAGCTGCAAGTATTTAGGAGTTACTTTCGATAAAAAAACTCACATTTGAAAAACATATATCGAGCACGGTTCAGAAAGCAAACTTAATCATTAAAATCCTTTATCCCTTTATCAATCGTAAATCAAAACTTTCTATTGATAACAAATTACTAATTTTCAAAACGATTTTTCAACCAGTCTTAACGTACGGTGCACCTGTGGCCCATACTGTGCCAAATTTCACATTAAGAAACTACAAATATGTCAAAACAAGGTGCTAAAGTTAATGTTAAACTGCCCTGGCATGAACTGCCCCCTACTATGAGGCTTCATGAAAAAGCAAATGTAAATACCATGTCATCATTGATAAATTACACCAACATTTTTTAAGCAAATGCTCTCATTCTGATAGCGAGCTTATTCGTAACGTTTTAAATTAAGGAAAAATGAATCATATTTTAAAGCTATGATATTATACATAGTTATATTGTTCTTCCATGTTGCATAGTTGGGCCTAGGTGCAATTTAGCTATAAGAGTCATTAGTTGTAATCATCATAATAGGGGTTTTTGATTGTAGTGTTTTTCCCTTAACGTTTCCTATTAATGTATTAAAATTTTCTTATTATATATACTTTGAACTATCTTAGTTGTAAAGAACTTTTGTTCTGTATCTTTAAAATAATACATGTTAGATATATTTTAAACTGTACAAATCAAACTACAAATAAATTGAACTTGAACTTGGGTTAATTATATTTGATTTGAGTTGCTTGTCCACAATTTGTTTAATGTATTTTTGTTTACACTTTCAATTAGATTATTAATATACTCCTTTCTCTTTCGCTCTATCAAAAAGTGCCATGACAATTACTACTACTGCCATCTCTACTTGGATTCACAAACTAAATATAGAATTTATTACAGTAAAAGTACAAAGGCAACAAGATATTCCATTTCAACAATTAATTGAAGACTTTTCAGAAGTTTTCGCTCACCCCAATGAGAAACTACCCTTCAGTACTGATATTCAATTTATTATCTTTACCATATTTTCAAAGAGCAATCGACAAAGTACTGAGAGGTGACATAGGAAAATGCTGCCACGTATATATCTTCTTTTATGGCGCTACAGTCCGGAGTAAACCTGGGCTCAGGCAGCGATACTCTCCAACTGGAATGATCCGAAGCCAGCAGCCCCAAATTTTGACCTCCAAGTTGGTTGAATTCCTTCTCCACTTAAGTACGCCATCGGCTGAGTGGTCGTCCTCTATTACGTTGTACCACTCGGTTCGAAGACTCTTCGGGCTGAAGCAGTGTTGTCCATGCGCTCAATATGGTCTAGCCATCTTAGGCGTTGAATCCGTAGATGCCTGGCTAGACTCATGTTGCTGTACAACCCGTACAGTTCGTTGTTGAATCTTCTTCTCCAGAAACCTTTAACACAAGCAGGACCAAAGATTGAACGCAGAACTTTTCTCTCGAAGAGACCAAGTGCGTCTTCATCCGCTATTGAGATACTCTAGGCTTCCGCGCCATAGAGCAGTATCTTATGCAAATGGAGGAGAAAACACAATTGCGAACTCTACGAGATGTACAACGATGTGAATGTATTTCGTAAAAATAAAAGCACAAATTGATACCAAAAGCTGCCTATTACTATATGAAAATGGTGAGAATAGATACTAGAACAGTTCCAAAATCCAAAAATCAGGAATGAGTTTCGACAATTACTTGAAGACTTTTCAGAAATGTTGGCACATGCCTATGAGAAAGTACCCTGCAGTACTGATATTAGAGCAACTATAAGAACATTGGACTCAACCAATTTATTCAAAACCAATACCATATAATATGGCAGATATCTCGTTCGTTAGTAATGAAATCAAAGGGCTTCTAGATAATTTAATTATGCTCCCATCACATACAGCAAGCTTGATTATAAAAAAGAAGTATGAATTTTGTAGACTAGAGTTTGAATTGAATAATGGTTCTAGCATTTTTCAAAGACCAATCGTCAACGTACTGAGGGATGACTTAGGATAATGCTGCCACGTCTATATAGACGGCGTAATAAATTTTTCAATTTTAGAAATTGAATATTTAGAGGACATGAAAATAATAATTTCTAAAGTTGTACCTGAATACCTGAAGAAAAATGTCAGTTTTCAAACAAGAGTTTTCAGGATTTCTCGTGTCTGTATCAAGTCTAACCCTGGAACGATAAGAGACATAATTAATTTTGAAGTGCGAAATCACTTCGTATTCTAAGATCATTTTTAGGCTTTCCGGGTATTGCCGTCGTTTGGTTAAATATTACTCTATTACGCTCAGGTTACAAAGCCTCTTATAAAGTACCTGAGAAGGGACAATGGTCATATAGGAACAAATAAGTCAAAAAGTGTAATGTATGCGTAGGCCTCTAGGCCAGCAACACCGACGTCTTGAACAAAACATCGCTTTAGACAACTATAACTTTGAAGTTGTGAAAGACTGTCTACCAAAGCTCTGAAGTTAATACAAGCAATGACACCACCGCGGAGTTAAAGCGGAATATCACACTGCCCAATCGTTGCATTTGCATTTGCAAGAGAAATGTCCTTCGAATCCCGTATGTACGGGTAGTGTTTGGAAGAGGAGACTGAACGACGAGTAGTACGGGCTATACATCGACATCGACCTGGTCAAACGAGTTCCGAAAGTCTTCGACTCCAACCCCGAAGGACAACGCAGTAAAGGAAGACCACGCCTACGGTGGCGCACGTAGATAGAAGGGGGCCTGCATAGGATGACATATGTGACTGGAAGTAACTAACACAAGGTCGGGCTAGATAGAGAGGCATGTCGGGTGAGGCCCATTCTTAGCTTCTTAGCTGTGTCTCAATGAATCTGGTCCACACATTCTTTGAGGGGTGACAACTCTTTTTCCTTTTTGATACGCAAAACCTCAGGTCTACTGGAAGCCTTCAGTGCGATCCGAAAATTGCCTTTGATGGTGATGTTGATGTCGTGTCGTGGATAGCAGATCGGTATGCCATAATGAAGACTGGTATTTGTTCGCCCCAGTTACGTTGATTCCTGTCGACCACTTTCCTTAGATACTCCTCACGTGTCCGTTTGAACCTCTCCACCCTACCGTCCGACTGTGGATGCAGCGGTGTTGTCCTTGTCTTATGTATGCCTAAGGTCTGACACACTTCCTTTAAGACCGCGGACTTAAAAATGCTTCCCTGGTCCGGGTGTAGCTCCAAGGGAACACCGAAACGACATATCCAATTGCGAAACAATGCATCTGCACAAGTTTTTGCTTCCTGATTCGGTACTTATTACCATATTCGCTTCTTGGATCGCCTTGCTACGTCCATGGCGATCCTTTCGAATGGTGCTCCTACGGTGTATTGGTGCATTTTCCCACGCCTTCTTGATTGAGGCCCCTTCGCCTTCGTGCGAATATCAGACGCGGATCCATTCCGTTACTGACGGCTGTCATCCAACGCAATGGAACATCTGCTTGATCTTCTCAATCGTCTTTGTGATGCCCAGATGTCCTCCACTTGATCCGTTGTGATATTCCTCCAAATTTCGTATATTTTCCTCTTCGGAAGCACAATAAATGTCCGTGTTGTTTGGCCGTCCTCACTCTCCCAAAAGCGATGCAGGCATCCATTCTGCAACTGTACACTTCGCCATTGAGTCCAATATGCCATGGCGGGAGGACTTTTTCCGGCCATTTCCTTCCATGCTTGTCTGATTCATCATTCGCTTGGTCATTGCGGATCTGCTCCAGCGACCACTGCTCCTCGTTGGCTTTAATGAGCGTTGTTCCGATGACTACGTTGTTAGCTGGTGTTTTCTTTCTGGCTTCAACTACCCACAACTAGTTGTTCCCACAACCTCTATCCATCTTTTCCTAAAGCCCCTGAGTTCAGCGGAATCTTGACGTCCATCGCCGCAACAACTTGTTTTACCCTCGAAGACTTGTTCTCACCGACATTTTATGAATGAATTCTTGCACTTCAGAATTCTCCGCCCAAGGTGCAAAGTAATGCCGATCCCGTACTGCCTATGGTGATACTTTCGGTTAACTTCCCAAGTATCGGTGCATCCTCGCATTATCCACCGTAGCTGTACGTAGCCGCATCCCGTACAAGAGCTCTACATCCTCCACTAGATCACTCCCTATGATCGAATGTGATGCTCCTATCCAATGTTACCGTTAACATCCTACTTCCAACATTGCCATCGACAGTGAAGTTCTTCGCCTTTCTTCGGAGTTGGGAAATAAAGATTGTGTGTCAATCCGTTGTGGGAGCGGACTGCTGCCGCCGTCTTCAGTTGCATTATACTTTCGTCTCTTGATGTTATGTGCCGGTACCTTGGACTTTGAACGTGTCCGACGCTAACTTCAGTCGCGTGCCATGTGTCCCATTCTAACGCGGCTGAAACAACGGCCCTTAAAAGTTTCCCAAATTGGGGCCGGCTCCACATTCACTCTGCGAGCTCTAAGATGCAGCACACATGCCAATCCCGCTGCTTCATAGGACAATGCAGCATCTACCGTCTCCTGGAAGGTCCTCCTTGATGACGACAGAGTCGTTGGCTTGGTCTCCAAATCCCTAATAGATACGCATCCGTCTTGGCGTTTTCAATGAGCTCCATGGTTGAGCTGGCGTACGCCAGATGTGCCAATCGCTTAACATATGCAGCAATTTTATTCACTGGTTTATTTTCTTTACTACACTTTTATCACCACAATTACATTTCAATTTTGTTTTATTTTATAATTTATTTACTTAAACACTAGGCAAAAATTCTTAAAACTAGCTTAACTAACAAATGTTCTTACATCTAACCTACTGACCCTATACGGGTACTCTAAGATATTCTAATAATAATGTGTTCTGTGCCTTTCGGCTTATGCTAAGTGTTTTTTTTTTTTTTGTGTTAAACGCACTGTTCCTAATTCGTTTGGCCAAGAAATATGGTAAAAAAACTATGTATATATATATTTAACCTAACTTAAATTTGCTTAACCTACCATTAAAACTTAAGACGATCTTAACTATGTTCGTAACAGTGCGAACGCTTGCACCAGGACGTATATGTTATGTATATGTCTAACATATATACTCTATACGCTCTGGTGCTCCTTATTTTGTTATTGTTTTTTATTTTTTTTTTTTCATTTTTCTAGAGCAGAGATCGCTCTACTGAACCGGAGGAGATCCTCGTGACTGCGAGCGACATGCTGTTCATATTGAAGTCGCCTGTCCACTGTTCGGCGTACGACGTGGAAGATTATAGGACATCCGTGTGGATCCTGTATTAGGCCAATTGTGTCGAGACGAACAGCCTAGCGATGGGCGATTACGAATGAAATTCACAATCGAATAAATTGGCAATTGTTAAAATTTGAATTCGATTGTCGATTTATTCGCTCTCATCAGAAAACAATCGAATAACAATCGAATCGAATCGATTATTCTCAGTACCTACTACAACCAAGAGAATGCCGGGTACTAATTCCTCGATTTATTCATATGTTGGTGTCAGTGTAATCATCATCAGCGTAAGGCTGTGTCTCCAATAAGAAACTATACCTACCAAAATAGGAACATTGGGAATGGAAATAAAGCCAAAACTCTGTAATTGGAACATCCTTAAATCGAAATTTCTATAATGCAAACCAAATTTCTGAAAAATATTGGTTCCCGTGGGTATTTGAATATTGGTGGTTCGACTGTATTCTTTACCCTTCTCCACAAATTAGTGAGAGTATTGTACTCTCACTCTCATAAATGTACAGTTTAAATTTTAGTAGTGAAACGAAATGAAAAAGAGATGGGCAATTGCGAAAATCGACGAATACACACAATCTAACAATCTCCCTGAGAATTGAAGAATCGAGGTATACACACAATTTAGTAATCTCTCTCTGCTTGAAGAATCGAGGAATACACACACAATTCAGCAATCTCTCTCTGAGTTGAAGAATACACACATTCGTTGGCGATTGGAATCGGACCTACAAGAATCGAAATTCAACAATCGGCTGCGCTCAATTCGAATTCGAATAATTGCGATTGTTACAACAATCGAATTATTCGATTGTTTTTATTCGCAATTGCCCATCGCTAATACAGCCGGTAAGGCGCACTCTCTCATGCTACATAACGTTGGGGTAGTAAGCCCCAAACATCAGACTGTTGGACGAAGTCATAGCTCGTGCAATATGCCTTCTGATCAGCTTAATAATAAAATTATCTATCCTGTTGAGGTTTGCCTCGTTGTACAAGACCTTATTGGGATAGTACTTCTTGTACTCTGACTCGGGTGTGCGATACAACCAGACCCCATCTTTTCCATCTGGGAAGCTCTTACGTTGAACCACAAGGGACAACCTTACGCCATAATTGGCGGGATGAGGGCCATGTAGCAGATTACCTTAACCCTGGTATCAAGTTGGCTCCTGTAAAACAACCTGCTTGCCACAGCAAAGACCTTTTTAGCTGTGGCCAGAGCAATATCTATATTTTTGTCAAAGTACAGATATTGGTCCAACCAAATGCCAAGATACCTAACTACACTTTTCACATCTAAAGGGCGTCCCTGTTGGGCAACAATGCCGAACTACTTATAATTGTTCCGTGGCACCGGTGTGCCGCTGTCTCGTTCGCTTTCAACACAACACCAACCCTCCGGCACTATGTACAGGAACGCTTTTACTCCATAGGCTTTGGTGGTGGTGCTTTGTGTGTAGCATTATTATAGCGACGGATTATAGCTACTACTCCGAATGGTGTTCGAATGTTACCCGCAGATGGCGCTTTAGATTGATTTGGATTTGTATCCACGAATCAGAATATGTCGGCAAAATGGTCAGATATATCGGTTTTTATTAAAGCGGATTTAATATCTTCCTTTGAGATGGTTACAAATATATGGTATATTCAAGTAGACGATCCTGTACTGCTATCAATGCGTGTGGATCGTAGAACTACACTTGTTAGACCATTAGATGGAATAACTTCAACATACTTCTGAACGTGAGGATCTGATTAATTGCTCAAATTTTTGCAATATATATTTGCTCAATATTTCATACTTTATATTTCTTAATTTTATATTTCTTAATTTTATAGAATTCAGCATTTAATCCATCGATTTTATATAGAGCATTTTAATTTTATTCTGAATTTCAGCAAGAAAAATATTCCAATTTTTCCTCATATGTTGAAACATGTACAACAAAAACTAAACATTTTCAAAAAATTTTGTTCGATGCCAGTAAAACCATGCATTACCCTAAGATCACCATCAGCTTCTTCGTATTGGTCTTGCATCATCAAAATGTTTACTTTGTTTTGACCTTCTAGTTGAATTTTTAACTCTTCTGCAGTAATTTTATTTTCATCATTTACTGTTACTTTATGTATGGTTTCAACGTTTTCGGCTTTTGTTTGCGAGTATTTTCCAATATGGCTCCCACACAAGCCTCCAGTTGCATTCTCTAGCTTTATCTCTGGCGAGCCAAAGTATGCATTTGTTTACGGGTTTCCAAATGATGTTCCGTGATATTGCTCTTTATTCTGTTCGCTTTGCATGCATTCTCTTATCTTGTCTAGTTCAACTCTACTGAGCGATTTTGCATTTGACTTGAGAAGAACGGAACTATGGTTGAGTTATTGAGATTTTTTGTTTTGGTTCTGTAAATGTCAGCGATATCAAAATCTTTTATTTCACAATTTACTGTTTTGCCGAGGGTTTTTACCACTTCATTTTAGCACTCACTGCATCCATCCATAGTTTAACATAAGTTTAACTGGTCTAAAAATATGTAGTTGTGTAAGTTTAATATATTTATGTGTAAGTTAAAAGTCAGGGAAAAGTAATCCAACTGTTCAAATTTGAACTCAATATTAGAACAATACAAAGTTATTTTTAGAAAAAAAATATGTACAGAAATCAATAAAAGAGCACATTGTAGATAGATAGACAGACACTCTTTTAATTTGTATCTTATCACAATTTATTATAATTTGATAATGATGGTGACCGAGCGTGTTTCTCTAAAAGTATCAAATTTAAAAATAAAATATTTGCTACTTCTAATGTAAAATGTGTATATATATATTATCGATGAATGAGACTTGTGAATATTGTGATAATTTTGGCTCTTGGAAGGCGAAAGCGAGCTGTCTCATTTTACGGTAATCAATGACAATTCTCTACTTCTTTATCCCAGAATTATCCGATTTTTTGAGTACTATCCAGATGGGAGTTATATGACGAATTGCTCTTTCATTTTCTTAATCTCTTGCTCATGAATTTTAGGGTACCTGTACATTTTAGAATAAATAGGATTGCTACCTTTTTATACGATTTCGTGTCTTATCTCATGAGCATGGGAAAGTTTTTGAACTTCTTGGAAAACTCACTATTATCTTTTAAAATACATTAAAATTTTTCTCTTTCTTCGATATTCATGCCTGTCTGCTTTCGAATATTCTAGTAAATGGATTTCATTTTCCATATAATGACATGAATTATAAAACTTTATTTTACTTCCATTGACTTCCAAAATCTTTTCATCTTAGTTAACTATTTCTTGGAGTGGTTTAAGCAAAACTAGTCCGATGACTTCATCGAATTCTTTGTTCTTCAAAGTTGTTAGCTTCCAACTCATCCGTTTCTTTTCATTCAATACTAAAGGCAGCTCTGTTATCATTTCTGAATCAACTATTGTTTTCCTTTAAGAGTATTAAAATTAATTATTTTATCTAGTTTTAATCTTTTGTATTGTGTCAGTTTTTTTTTTGTCTAATTACGTTGTCATCGAACCAGTGTCGATAAGGCATTTGAGTTTAGCGTTTCCTATTGTTCATCATACTATCGGTAAGTATGTCCTGGAGGCGATAGCTGAACATTTACCTCTACCTGTTCTTGTCTTTGTAAATGACCTACGTCCATCGGCTCTACTCTATTTCGATTACTAAACTGATGAATACCTACAATTGTGATCTCTATACTGTCTTAAATTTCCATTAAAATTCTGATTATTAATATTTCTAAGCTGCTCCGAGTTTCTATTTAAGTTTTGATTATAGTTGTCTAAGCAGTTTGTCTAAGCTGGTCGGAGATTCTATCAAGATTTTAAATTTGATTATAAGATGTACATTTTGAGTGAAATGATTTATATTTCTATTAGATCTATTTAACCAAATCATTCCGTTTCCTATTCGGAGATTACTAATATTAAATATAATTAAAATTATACTGGCTAAACTTGAATCTAGACCATTAATAAATGTTTTTAAAACGATTTATTCATTCACTGGAGGGGAGACTATTACTGGCTTTTGTTTATCAATTTCGTACTTGGAATTAAGCTTATCTAATATATCTTTAGGCTTACTAAAATATTCATTATAACTATTAATGCAACTAACGGCTTGATGATGTGGTAAGTTTCTCTTACTCCAAAGTGTCTGGTAAACTCTGTTTTTATTTGCTCCCACGTTGGATTAGTCCCAAGAGTACGGATGGATTGTGCAGCATTTAGTTATTACACTTCTTTGCAGTATAAAATTGTAGAGGCCTTGATCTCCTTGGAATAATGGTAAGAACAGTTCCTCTTCCCATATGAACGATGTAAGTTCGTAGCCATCCTTTCTGTTAAACACCCCTATTCTAGCTGCTTCTTTTATCAGCTCTGGAGCAGGTATTTGGTATTGTGGTACTGGATCTGGTTCTGGCGCTGGATCTGGTTGTGTTGGTACTGGTGGAGGATTCATCTCTTTTTTTTTCGGTAGTTCTTGATAGGGTTTAAATGTCTTTTTTATTTTTACTGCTATTGGCATTAAATTAAGATTTCAGTTAAATAGGTTCACACTTCTATTTTTTATCCTAAGAGTCTTTACAAGAAGCACCCTGCAAAAGAGGAGAGCCAAAGATTGATTTTCACTTCGCAGTACTGCAGTTCTTAAAAACAGAATTTTTTTTGTTTGTCCACTTCACTTATTTCGAGTTCGGAATTCTAATCTTTGGACTTTAGAATCCTACCGCCTGCGCCAGAAAAGGAAAACACTGAATTAAAACAACAATTATTTTTCATAATCTATGTTTATTTGTCTGTTTTCCTCAATACACTGACTATGTTTCTTTCTATGTTACGTACCAGACAACGTAACAATGAATATAAAAAAAAATCCGGATTATTTATTGCCGCTTCCAGTCGATAGCGATTTTCGCCGGAGACGCTGATTCAAGCATTCTTGCTGAAGTTAAATCAGGTCGTTGGACATCCGGTAAACTGCTGACTGGTGTTAATGCGGTTGTTGGCATTTGCATAACTCGCGCGAGTTACGTACCACCTACCAAAAAGAATTGTAAAATTGCAAGACGGCACTTTTGCATTAACAGAATGCAATGGAAAACAAAATACATAAAAGTGCTAAGTCAGCAAAATCACCTACCTCTGAATTGGAATATGAGAAGTGCTTCGCTAATCAATTTTATGGTATAAGACCGATCGAATGTCTCCAAATCGGGGATTATTTGTCGGATTGAAAGAGTGTGCGGCCAAGCCATAGACAGCGGCACTCATAATAAAATAAAATAAATACTTGTGGTGCGGTACAAAATAATCGTGTTTCATTTCTTTTCGACAAATAATTTAAGTGGCGCAGTCGGTAGTTTTCTTTCCAAACGGGAAAGAAAAAACGAACATAAAGTATAAAAGTGAGTGAATAGTAAAGTGAACTTTTGAAAATCCATCCACGAACCCCACCACCACCCGAGTATAGGTGCGGAATTGTATTTAAAAAAAATAAAAACTAAGCGTTTGAGTTACCCTCCACGAACCCCTCCTCCACCCGAATAGTGTAAAAGTGATCGTAGACATATATTCAAAATTGCGTCGAGTCGAGATAAACGCATAACTTTATTTAACGCGAACCGGAACATTGGTGACACAGGAAAAATGGAACAACTAATGCAGAACATGGTTGATGCACTCAACAATATAGCCGCTATTCAGAGGCAGCAGCAGCAGGTGCAAGAACAAATAGTGCCAGTTCGACTAGAACCGAAAATTGAAGAGACGATTTGTTATATACAGCCATTTTCTGGAGAAAAACAGGAGCTGACACAATTTATATCCTGTGTGGACAACCATTTAGCAGCCGTTCCCGAGGAGAAGCGAACAGAAGTCTTCAGATGCATTTTCAACATCAAGATCGTGGGGAAAGCCAAAAATATTTTGTACATGATGTCTCTTGCATCGTGGGAAGCAGCCAGGGACCAGCTGATTCAACATTTCCGGCCCATCAAAAAAATCAACGAAACTCTTTCCAACATACAACACATCAAGGTAAATAATATTTTAGAACTGTGTAATAAAATAGATTATATAATTAAAGAAGTTCACGAATATGCGCTTTACGAAGCCACAAATAAAGAAATAGTAAATTCGAGTGAGCAGTTGATAATTGCAAAGATAAAAGAACTTTCAATTGGCCAACTTGCTAGGGAAATAAGAAATTTGTACAATTTAGACAAAATTATGAATATATTAAGATCATATATTCCAGATAGTGACTGGAATTTAAAAAAAAATAATTATAAACCTAACACTACAACCGTACCGTTTAGAAATGCAAATTTGCGATCGCCTAATTCAGGGACAGAAAGCCAAATAAATAGCAGAACAGTTCAGGGCAACAATAATTACAGACTCCCCGAACAATCCAGCTCACGGTCAGATAGGCAACAGAGGAATTTTGACCAAAGTAGGCAAAGTAACAGGTCAGTTCAGCAAGAAATTAATAGTATAGAACCGACGGTTTTTCACAATTAAGCCTCGGAAATAAACTTTATTGTCATCTTACGATTAACAAATACAAATACAGAACTCTAATAGATACGGGATCGACTATTAGTATTATTAATTCAAGCACGGTAAATTGTGAGAAGTTTAAGGTTCTTGAAGAGAAAGACATATCCCTAAGTACTATAAATAACATTACACGAGAGCGAGTCCAAATTGTCATAACTGACGCTCCGAAAGAGTTCCGCATGGATAATGTAAACAAAATCAAATGGTACAAGATGCCATTGAACAATAAAACATATGATTTACTGATAGGAATGGACTTTATTAGTAAGTCCGTAACTGAATTAAACATTAATAAACGATTCATGCAACTGAACAACACCGTCAAAGTGAACCTATTTTCGGAAGACTACGAAACAATTCAGTGTTTCGAGTTGAATGAGGAAAAACACAAAAGTATAGACATGACACATTTAAATACGGATGAAAGGCAAAAACTGGACAAGCTAATCAAGCAATATACACATTTGTTGTATAAAGATGGGGATCAATTGACCAATACGGAAACCGTGATGCATGAAATAAAAACTACAACGGATCAACAGATAAATGCCCGTTTATACAGATTACCACCAAAGCATGAAGAGGAGGTGAGGAAACAGATAGAGGACATGGAACGACAAGGAATTGTGAGGAAATCAAATAGTCGGTATGCATCACCAATAGTGGTCGTTAAAAAGAAAATGGACAGTTCTGGCGAAGAGAAGCTCAGACTTTGTGTTGACTATCGGAAACTGAACGAAATCACTGTAGACGATAAATATCCACTCCCTAATATAGAAGCTGTATTAGACAAGTTGGGTCGCGCTCAATATTTCACAACACTGGATTTGGCAAAAGGGTATTACCAGATTAAAATGCATCCCAGAGATATACAAAAAAATGCATTTGTTTCACCAAACGGTTTATTTGAATTCACTCGGATGCCTTTTGGTCTTAAAAATGCCCCAGCTACGTTCCAAAGGTTTATGAATGATATATTGAGAGAACACATAAATAAGATTTGTGTAGTCTACATTGATGACATTCTCATATTTTCTACAAGTCTGGCAGAACATCTTAGCGCTATTAAAACTATTTTCGATGTGTTAAATGATCACAATCTGAAGGTCCAGCTTAATAAGTGTTCATTTTTAAAGAAAGACACCGAATTTTAGGGACACGTTTTAACTAAAGATGGGATGAAGCCCAATCCCAATAAAATAAAGTGCATACTGGACTATAAATTACCACAGACAGAGAAACAGCTGAAAGGTTTCTTGGGGACGACGGGTTATTATAGAAAATTCGTAAAGGATTATTCTAAAATAGCGTATCCTATGATCAAATACTTGAAAAAGAATACAAAAATCAATTC
The DNA here is from genome assembly GCA_916610145.1 of Eristalis arbustorum. Taxonomy (NCBI): domain Eukaryota; kingdom Metazoa; phylum Arthropoda; class Insecta; order Diptera; family Syrphidae; genus Eristalis; species Eristalis arbustorum. Next base: position 66,289,790 of record OU744317.1, read on the forward strand.
GAGAGATCCAGAGTACATACAAGCCTTCGAAACACTTAAGCTTTGTATCGTCAACCATCCCATACTCAAGTTTCCAAGGTTTGATAAACCTTTCACATTATTTACTGACGCTTCCAATTATGCAATAGGTGCAGTGCTAACTCAAGATGGACAGCCTGTATGCTATGCGTCAAGAACTCTGAACGACCATGAAAAGCAATACTCAGCAACAGATAAAGAATTTTTGGCCATAGTTTGGTCAGTGTCTTATTTCCGACCTTATCTTTGGGGAAATAAATTTAAGATAATTACCGATCACCAACCAATTAAATACCTCAACAAAAAATATAATGGGAAAGAATTCTCACAGAGAAATCAAAGGTGGCTGTTGAAATTGGCTGAATTCAATTATGACATAGAGTATCTCAAGGGAAAAGAAAATAAAGTAGCTGACTTCCTGAGTAGAATAGAACATGTAGACCACTTAGAAGACGAAGTAATGTCAGATGTAGCTACGATTCATTCTGCTCCAGAGCAATTACTCGACCATTTCCCAATAAAAGAAGAAATTGTCAATAAGTACAAAACGCAGCTAATTTTAACGAACACAATTACCGAAGAGGTCGAGGTATTACATGGAAGAACGATAATTCAAGTTGATATGACTAAAAATCAGTCATATTGGAAGGACTTGTTTATGAGAACCATGAAGCCTGGAAAAATTGGTATATACACGGAACTATCATATCGGGAATATAACAAAATACAGCAAATTTTAATAAGTCTCTTTAGTCATAATAGACACATAACATTTATAAAATGCACACTAAGAGCAAAAGAAGTAAGAAGTCAGGAAGAATTACACCATCAAATTTCCAAGTATCACATTACAGAGAGTATACATAGTGGCATAGTGGAAACATATAATACACTGAAAAAGAAGATCTATTATCCCAATTTAATAAAAGAAATTCAAATAATTATAAACAATTGTAGAACTTGTTTGGAAACTAAATATGAAAGAAACCCCATAAAGCCAAAATTCTGTCTAACAGAAACTCCCGAGTTTCCAAACGACACTCTACATATGGACGTATTTACATTCCAAGGACAATCGTTCGTAACATTAATTGATAAATTAACAAAAAAAGCATATGCTTATCATTTGCCAAACAAAAATTGGGTAAAAAGAATAGAAATATTAGAAGAACATTTTTCCAAATTTAATAAGCCAAAGAAAATAATAACTGATAATGAGTTTAAGGCACATCAGCTAATAGAATATTTAAATAATCAAGGAATAGAACTTCATTTAACCAAACCCAACAACCACACTGGAAATGCTGATATTGAAAGACTGCATTCAACAATTCAAGAGAAATTGGTCAGTTTAAGAGACACATCACTCACATTAATTGCTAAATTACATAAAGTAATAAGTAATTACAATAATAGATATCATAGCAGCATTAAAATGACCCCAGAACAAGCTATGAATGCAGATCACCGAAAACTGAGGGAAACAATTATTTTGAATAAACAAAAATATATTAGTAAGGCAAATAAAAATAGGGAAAATTACACAGAAGATCGAATCCAATCGAGCACCAATTAAAAATTATAAGCGACTTAGACATAAATATGAACCAAGATTTAGAATAAAACAAATATCTAATGAACATAATACAAATATTAAAAGAAAACGTAAATTTATAGATGTTAATACTCCTAACATTCCTACTGGTCATACCCATCCCGACAGTCCAAGCGAAACTAATCATAACGAAAGTGGAAACGAATAAGGGATACATCAAATTGAATATGGGTTCAATAGAGATGATTAATGAGATCAATCAGACAATACACAAAAACAGATAATATACCAACAAATAAAATTAGATCAACTTTTTAAATTAAAATTATTAGAAGATAAAATAGACCAAATATTAGACAACGTTGCCTCAACTAAACATAATATCTTACATCCAGGGATACTAACCCCAGAAGAAATAAATAGATTCAACATTGATTACTATAAGATAAAACATTCTAAACTAGGTATAATGAGCTATAGAAAAAATGTCCTGATCATGGCAATTAAGATACCTATGGCGGTTGTAGATATAAAATTAAAATTTCTAACAAGCTACCAAACAAGGAAGGCCTTGAAATAATTCAAAATGATCAAAAAATTGTAGAGTATAAAAATGTAGATTACGAATTTAATGATGAAGTATATGTAAACGATTTAAAATTAGTTAGTAATTGTGTTACTCTGAGTAATTGTAAGCTTAAAGAAAATTATAAGAAACAAATAAAAATAATTGATGAAGAAACAATAATATGTATAAATATGAATAAGGATGAAATTTTAAACAATTGTGACGATAGGAAGTTAAATTTAAGTGGACATATATTAATCAATTTTTACAATTGTTCAGTTAAAGTATTTAATAAAACCTTTTCGAATCAGAACTTTGAAATTAAAGCCAAATACAATTATTTTGAGGATGTAAATTACAATTTTACAAAATCAATTTCTTTCGATAGTATAATATTAAAACATTTTGAAAATATAAGAGAAATTAAGGAATTAAAATACCATAAAACCACGAATTATATAATAAGTTCAACTATTGTAATAGCTTTAGTAATTATATCAACTATTATACTTATAATGTTAAGAACTAAGAACAAAAAACTAAAAATTGTAGTAAAAAATATTCAAGAAAATGTAAAACCTAGCACTTCTCAAGAAATTCAGGAGAATTTCCAATCTAAGCGGGGTGAAGTTACGTACCACCTACCAAAAAGAATTGTAAAATTGCAAGACGGCACTTTTGCATTAACAGAATGCAATGGAAAACAAAATACATAAAAGTGCTAAGTCAGCAAAACCACCTACCTCTGAATTGGAATATGAGAAGTGCTTCGCTAATCAATTTTATGGTATAAGACCGATCGAATGTCTCCAAATCGGGGATTATTTGTCGGATTGAAAGAGTGTGCGGCCAAGCCATAGACAGCGGCACTCATAATAAAATAAAATAAATACTTGTGGTGCGGTACAAAATAATCGTGTTTCATTTCTTTTCGACAAATAATTTAAGTCGCGCTTTCTGAATCTGCTTCGAGTTTTAATTCTCCTTTTGTTCTTTGTCAAAGCCAGCCGCTGCCGCCTACCAAGGGTCAACAACAAGGAAGTATTAAATATTGTTCAAATTGTTTTTGTTAAATGAAGTTTCCTTTAAGATATTAAATCCTAAAATAAAATATATATATTTATATGTATACTATTATACTATGATTTCCTGTAATCATAATCAAAATAGTAATTTTAATATTAGTGCGGAAATATAAAAAAAATAAATTTCAAACACTTAGCGAAAGTAATCGCCGACTCATAAAGTTCAGGAGAATTATGATCTTAAGGAGGGAGAGGTTATATATCAGACACAATCTTCAACTCGCCAATTTACCTTTTTTTCATAATGTACGGTTACAATCACTCTTGTGAGTTTCGCATTTTGTTTTATTTTTTATATTCGTTTCATTCTCTGAAGCAGGGCCTACCATTCACCGGACTTCTTGAATTACACTTACACACACCCGAAAAAGTAAGAAGCTCCCGCTGGCCAACGGTGACCGGGTAAGCTGAGAATGCAAAAAAGGTGGTATATTAGGGAGTGTTCACATTATTTAATACAAATAAAACATACATATTTAAATCATTCCAATATTTCAAAAATACACAAATTCAAGACTACCATTGATAATTGACGATCGGGATTCATATATATGTACATGTTTGTTTGAGCAGTTTTCATAATTGGCAGAGCCTTTAATCAATTGACCGTGTTGGTCAAATTTGCAATATTTTAACACCGGCTTATCTAGCACAGGAAATATTTTTGATACAGAATTTGTTCCAAGAATAAAAACAAGACATACATAAATCGCCATGGATGTAGCAAGGCGAACCAACAAGCGAATATTGTAAGTACGTCCTGATGGTAATCGGCAAAGCCAATTTTCGGAGCGCACTTAAGGTTTCCAGCAGACCTGATGTTTGGCTTATCGACAGAGGAAGAAGAGTTGAGTGAGCTGTAGCTGTGTTCAGACGTGTTTTCTTTCTTTTCTTACAAAAATATACGCTGGAATAACCCTCTTTCCTTTGGTAAGTTGGGTAAGTCGAGTAAGCCATTTTGGATAGTCTCCAAAATCCTTTGCAAAAGGGGAAGCAATATCCCCCCGCTCAGAGATACTAATCTCTAAGTTTCCCCAAAAGAGAAGGCCTATATCCTAGCTTCCACTTTTAGCAAAAACCACTCAGTATCAGAGCACTTAAGTGAAGCAAATATTACATCTGAAGTACCTTCCACCAAAACTACTTTAACCAATTCGCCTGCGTTCTGGAAGGAATCTTATCACGTATCAGCTACCACAGTTAAAGATTTGATCAAAACTTCGAAGCCCAAAAAATTAGCTGGTTTAGATAAAGTAAACAATAGATTGCTAAAGATTATCCCATCCAAAGCAATCAATTATTTAACTTTTATTTTCAACTGTTGTCTTAGATTGTGTTGCTTTCCTGTACAGTGGAAAACAGCCCTGGTCGTGCCTATTGCAAAACCTAGTAAGCACAAAGAAAACACCGATAGCTATAGACCAATTAGTTTGCTCAGCTGCATAAGCAAGATTGATATAATTTTGACTGACAAAAACATAATCACCAACTTTCAATTCGGTTTCAGAAAGGGACATAACACGACCCATCAAGTAGTCCGAATCAAAAATCTGGTGTGCGAAAAACTTAATTCGAAAGAGTCTACTGATATCGTTTTGCTCGACATTGAAAAAGTATTTGATACAGTTTGGTATGTCGCTTTCATTCACAAACTCTTCAAATATAATTTTCCAATCGCGAACATTAAATTGATTCAAAGTTTTTTAAGCGGTAGAATGTTTGTTGTCAAAGTATAAAATCATACTGCGGTACCAAAACGTATTTAGCATGGCGTTCCTCAAGGATCCGTTCTTGCCCCAACCCTCTTCAATGTCTTCGAATCGGACATACTTTGCCTTAGCAACAATGTTAAGTTAGCAATGTTTGCAGATGATGCTGCCATATTTGCAGCAGGGAATATTTATCGATGTACCATATATAACATACTTCAACCAGCCCCTTACAAATTCGAGACATATTGTCATAAGTGGACTTAGCTTAACGCTAAAGAAACCCAGGCCATTTGGCTCACCAAACGGAGGAAATTATGTTATCAACCAAACAACGTTAAGTTAAGACTAAGTTCCTCGGACATAAATTGGGCAGAGAAGCAAATACCTGGCGATAATACTAGATAAGAAGCTCAATTGAGAATCGTGTATCCACTACCATATATAAAGCGAATAAGCTAATAAGTGGTCTCTATCCGCTTATTTGCAGGAACTCAAAACTTAGAGTCGATTACAAACTTTTGATCCATAAGACAATCTTTCAGGCCATCCAGTTGTATGGAGCTATTGTCTAGGGCGATGGTGCGAAAGCTCACAGGTTAAAATTACAAAAAAGCCAAAAAAAAATGCTGCAAATGATGTTATATTTTCCTTGGTACTTCTCGACAAGAAAACTTCATGATAGAGCTAATGTCAACATGATAGATTAGCTTATCGATGAGTCTAAAACATCTTTTAAGAAAATTGTACCTTTTCTGATAATAAGCTTATAATAATATAATAATATGGGTGGCGCTACAGTTTATAACCCAGCTTAATATAAACATAATGTTACTGATCAGTCGACGAGTAATTGGAATAATAGCTTTAAGTAACAGTCACGTGAGGGTTTTTGTAGTTTTCCCTTTAATATAATAAAATACATCTCTAAATCTCTAAAATACAAATTATTTGAAACTTCAAATGTAAAACTTTAGCTAATTTATAAAAAAAAAACTTGAATGAAATGAGTTGTTACCCCTCGAGGAATGACTGGACCTGATTCATCGAGATATAAGAGTGTGTACACAGTTCAAAAGCTACAAAATGAAGGCAAAGTATGACATCAGTTGAACGCCAGCAGCAGAGCAAAAATGAAAGTCGTCCATCTGGACCGACTGGCACCGTACAAGAGGATATTTCGAATTTTGTTCGGGACGAACAAGCTTAGGAGGTGGGTAATTCGACGTGGACACAAATTTAAATCAATCTAAAGCGCCATCTGCGGGTAACATTCGAACACCATTCGGAGTAGTAGCTATAATCAGTCGCTATAATAACGCTACACACATGACAACCACCACCACCGCCACCACCAGTCTATGGAGTAAATGGGTTTCTACTTATATGCCGTAGGGGTGGTTGTTGTGTTGCAAGCGAACGTGACAGCGCCGCGCCGGCACCACCGTGCAGTTATACATAAACAACCCCGAGCGTACTGTGAATGAGACAGAGTCGCGCCGGCGCCACCAAGCAGTTATACATAATCGACCCCCAATATAATTCCACAGAGTGATGGCTAGTTCTTTTCTAGAAAGAATGCTGGCTGATATAGATATCGGAACGGCGGCCGAAGCGGACAGTTTTAGTTTTGGATTTGCTATACAAGTGATCAAAGCGTAATAAGTGAGAGCCTGAAAGGCAGTGTTATGAAGTAATTGTGGTGATATAAGTGTAGTAAGGCTTAAGTCGTAATTTGCAGTAGGAGTAAATAATCCAGTGAATAGATGTTTTGAACTAGTGAGTTTCATTTCATCACAATCCAGTTGTTTTTGTTGAGAAACATATGATTTATTACGAATGAAAAATTATTAGATACAAAGAATTATATAAGGAAAAATAACGCGTTGTCAATGTAGACGATGACTAAAAGATTCTAGATTGTTTCAATGTGTGAAAAGTGCCGCAATATTCCGCCCACTTTGGAACGAATTACAAAATTTGTTCAAAAAATGATTATTATAAATTACGAAATTATAAAACTTGTTAAAAAAAAGTCTATGTTGGTTGTTCAAAACTTTCATCATCGATAGACATCAGCGGTGATATTTTGACAATTGGTTCGGCTGTTTTCAGAGTGACCACTCGTACTTTACCATCAGCTCCAGGATGAATACAACTTATCCTTCCTAATTTCCATTTAGCTGGGGGTAACATGTCGTCTCGAATTAAGACTAAGTCACCCATTCGAAAATTTGGGCTAGGTCGAGTCCATTTTGCACTTTGTTGAAGTTGTATTACGTACTCCGTGCTCCATCTTCTCCAGAAATGCTGCTTTAAATTTCTTATTAGTTGCCGTCTGTTTACTAAACTTCCCTTGAAATGTTACGTGTCTCGCCAATCAAGAAATGACCAGGAGTAAGCGTAGCGAGATCGTTTACATTAGTTGACATTGAGCAGAGGGGTCTGGAGTTAACGCAAGCCTCAATTTCCGCCAAGGGTGTAGTAAACTCCTCGTATGTTAATAGGACGTCTCCTAGCGTACGGCGTAAATGAAACTTAACACGTTTCACTGCTGCTTCCCAGTACCCACCCATGTGTTTGGCAGCTGGAGGATTAAAGTGCCAGACCGTACCGTCGGTAGATAGATGCTTTGCCAATTGCCCGTCTTTAACTGCCACTTCCAGCATTCCCCTCAGGTCTTTTTCAGCCCCCACAAAGTTAGTGCCGTTATCACTATACAGCTCTCCACATTGACCACGACGAGAAACAAAACGCTTGAAGGTGGCGATGAACGATGCTGTTGACAAATCGCTTGAAAGCTCCAAATGCAGTGCTCCAGTAGACATGCAGATAAACACAGCTATGTAACCCTTAACAGCTTTCGTACCGCGTCCCTTTGATAAACGGAATCTTAATGGTCCAGCGAAATCTACTCCGCTCCGATAAAAAGCTCTTGATGCTGCCACCCGTGGTTTTGGCAGATTACCCATAATTTGCTGTTGAACTGTCCGTGAGTACAGAAGACATTTAACGCACGATCTCGAAATTTGCCTAAGCAGCTGGCGAGCTCCGATAACCCAAAAACGACTGCAACACAGCCTGCATTGTTTGTGGACCTGCATGTAGTGTTAATTTGTGAATATCTTCACAGATGAGCTTCGTCAGCTTTGCTTTTCCCGGAAGCAGTATTGGATACTTTTTGTCCGAACGAACTTGTGCGTTGCTCAACCGGCCTCCCACTCTGAGAAGTCCTTTTTCGTCCAAGAATGGGTGTAACCGAAGGACTTTGCTTTGGCGACTCACCTGCTTATGAGATTGGATGCGCTGAATATCTTCAGAGAAGAAATGTTGTTGAGTAAGTCGTATCCAAAGAGTAGTAGCTTCATCCAGTTCCTGGACGGACAAATGGATGTCGTTTCAACGAGTTATTTCACGACGGTTCCTCTTCATTTCGATGGTTGCTCGAACGTTGTGCAGGAATCGCTGTACATATGCTGTAACACGTCGCAAATGACTGAATGATGAATATTTGTCGATGATTTCCCATATAGGCGAAGGCTGAAGCTCACTTGTTAAAATATTTGTTCTGATTTTTGATCGAGGTTTGTTGTGAAAAGTTGCTATGGCGGCCACGAAGTCTCGGGCTGTTTCAGCCATGGTGGACCATCCCACCAGATTGAATGGTTGATTAAATGCTGTGGAAACACCTCTTGTGGCGCAGTCTGCTGGGTTATCTGGAGATTGTACATGGAACCAGTTCGCGGAAGGTATTACTTCTTGAATCTGTGATACGCGATTCGCAACAAAAGTACACCACTTTCCAGGAGGTTGGCGAATCCATGCTAGAGCAATGCTTGAATCGGACCATCCATAAATGTTTCGGACGTGTGGCTGTAAGCATGGTTGTATGTGTGCAATAAGTTGAGCTAGTAAGACAGCAGCATATAATTCCAGGCGAGGTAGAGATATCGTGGCGAATTTCAGTGGAGCTACCCTGGTTTTCGCTGTTAGTAGGTGAACTTTGATTTTACCATCAGGAGAAACTGTGCGTGCGTATACGACTGCTGCATATGCGGATTATGAAGCATCAGCAAAGCCATATAGATCGGTGTCGTAGTTTGGTATACACATACCAACCCACCTCGGCACTTTGATTGCTGCGAGGTTAGTGATATGTTCCCTGTATTGATACCACTGTTGTTTGACATCTAACGGAACAGTCTCATCCCAGTCCACCTTTGGTCTCCATAAACGTTGGAAGAACATTTTTGGTATGATTGTGCTAGGCGATAATATTCCAAGCGGATCGAAAAGTCTTGACGCATATGCAAGAAGTAGTCTCTTAGTTAAATTACTGAAATCAATTTCATGAACCTGAACGGTGAATGAAAGCTTGTCCGAGTAAGGTTCCCATTAAAGACCAAAAGTATGAACGCTGTCTTCTCCAGAGAGATCATTCGGTTGTTTTGCTTCAACTAGATCTTCTGGTATGAAGTTGATTACGAGAGCAGAGTTTGTTGACCATTTTCTTAGGCGGAATCCGCCACGGCTTAAGATGGTGGATATCTCTACCTGTAAGTGATGTAAATCGGTTTGTTCATGACAGCCAGTAAGTAAATCGTCCATATAGAAATCACGAAATGTGATTTGGGTAGCTGATGGATGATTTTGCCCTTCGTCGATAGCGGTTTGCTGAAAAGCTTTAACAGCAAGGTGAGAAACCGATGCAATTCCAGTCACAGTCAGCAAACGATAATCCTTAATCTCTTCATTTAGCGAATCACGCCATACGATTCGTTGGTAATCAAAATCTTCTGCGTCGACTCTAACTTGGCGATACATTTTTTCCACATCCGCGCACATAGCAAAACGATGAGTGCGTAGACGTAGCAGTGTAGAAAACAAATCGGATTGAAGTTGAGGACCGATCATTTGAGAGTCATTTAGCGAAAATCCAGTGGTTGTGCGACATGACGCGTTGAAAACAACTCTCAGCTTCGTCGTTGTGCTCGTTTCCTTCAAGACGGCCCTATGAGGCATAAAATATTGTTTTGTAGGTTCCGAAATCGGGTATGTTTCCTCCATATGCCCAAGGTCGATGAACTCATGGATGAAATCTTTGTATTGAATTCGAAGGTTTTCATCCTTGGTGAAAAGCTTTTCCATGCGAAGTAGAGAGCGAACAGCTGATCGATGTGAGTCACCTAGAGGACAGTCAGGTTTGAACGGAAGTCTTACGACGTACCTGCCATCCTGTTGTCGATAATGCGTTTGTTCGAAATGTTTCTCGCAGAGCTCTTCTTCGACGGTCAGATGTTTTACCTCAGGGATGGATTCTACCTGCCAGAATTTAGAAACAGCCTTTGTCAAAGTGGTGTCAGTATGCAGACATAGTGTAGTGTTTTGATGAACTGAGTCCACAGCTTTTCCGAAAAGAACCCAACCAAGAGTTGACAGCTGTGCGCAAGGAGTAGCCTCAGGTCCTTTGATCAACCCTGCGCGAAGGAATTGACCAAACTCGTCAGCTCCTATTAGGATGTCAACTGCTGCTGGTGTGTGGAAATGCGAATCTGCCAATTGAAGTTTCTTAATATGAGGCCAATGAACTTCGTTCAGTGGAGCGGATGGTATATTGTTGCTTATTTTGGTGAGTATTTAAGCACGAACAGACGTCGTAAAGCTTTCATCGGTAGATGATATGTTGAGTCTTGTTTCACCTTTAGATTTCCCTGATGTTGTACCACCTATTCCTTCGATCATCGTTGAGCTGGAGCTTCTCTTCAGTTTTAACCGTTGTACACAGCTTGTAGATACGAATGTTAGATGCGAACCATTATCGAACAGCAACCTGGCTATTTGAAATGATCCACTTTGGTCCATGACTTTTACGATGGCTGTACCGAGGAGAATGTGGTGATTGGTTGAGGTGCGGTCAAATGGTACTGACCGATTGATTGCAGCTGCTGTGGTCGATATTTGTACCTCTCGATGCAGTAAGGTGTGATGCCGTGCTTGGCGAACACGACAGTAGTTTTCACTGCGGCAATTTAGGTAATCGTGGCCAGCTGTAAGACAATTTATACACAAGTTCTTCTTCTGGACAAAAGAGAGTCGACCCTCAACGTCAAGTTTTCGAAAATTGTCGCAGTTGTGAAGTCGGTGCGAGCCTGAGCAATTAGTGCAAACATGCTTTTGAAATCTGGAAGATTTGCTTGAATCTGATTGATTCAGTGTTGCGCTGTGAAACACTCCCATACCGGGTTTGTCTTTACCCTTGGGTTGGCTGGAGTGAACTTTGACGGTTGTTTTTTGTTGATGCGTAGTAATAGCGTCCAAAGAACGGCATCTCTTATCTAAGAAAGATACCAGTGTAGCAAAATCAGCAACCTTGTCGTTTAGCTGTGAGAGCTCCCATTGTGACTGGTAATGCTCTTGAGTGCTGTCGAGGAGGGCTTTCAATTCAGCCGATGATACGTTGTTGACTTTTTTGATTGGAAAAATAGCACGAAAATGTGAGTCGACGATAATACGCTCGACGTCATAACGTTTTCGTAATAATTCCCATGCTACACTGTAGTTGTCGTCAGATATAGGAAACGCTTTTACTACGTTAAGAGCCTCGCTTTGCAGACTGCTTCGTAGGTAATGTAGTTTGAGTGCACCAGAAATATTTGCCTCGTTGTGGATGAATGACGTGAACGCGTCTCGGAATGGTCTCCAATCTTTCGGATCGCCAGAAAAGTGTTGCAAGTCCATTGGAGGGAGCTTGATATCTGCACGAGTAGAATGTTTGGTGTTACCTGTTTTCGATGCATTGCTATTCGCCTTGCATGCATTTACAGCACGTTTGAAATTTGCAAATATCTCTCTATACCATGCTTCGCCCTGTTGTCTTTCAACTTCTTGAACCTCTATGGTGTCGCTGCCGGAAGAAAGTTCGACAGCATCTTGCGCCGTGCAAAAAGCGTTCCATTGCTGTTCCAAGAGTACGAAGAATGATTCCAGAGTTGCCTCGTCATGTTGCTCCGATTTCTTGCTTGAAATAAAACTGCGTTTAAGATCGTTTCGCGCACTATCGCGTTTAATAATCGCCGACATGGTTATGTTAAAATTTAATAGCTTTTATTAATATGAATAGTTGTGACCGAACGATTATTTGAAAAGAACGCACTAATTCTTTTATTTTAATGTGGCTACGAAGGACCAATGTTTTTGTTGAGATACAAATGATTTATTACGAATGAAAAATTATTAGAATACAAAGAATTATATAAGGAAAAATAACGCGTTGTCAACGGAGACCATGACTAAAAGATTCTAGATTGTTTCAATGTGTGCAAAGTGCCGCAACACCAGTGATCGAACCCTATTGGACAATTAAATCTTGAATACGTAGACACAGTTTCGTGAACAATGTAACAATATATACTTCAAGAAACACCAAGAAATGTATATTAAGCACTGAGATAATTCCTAAAAATAGACAGTCCAAAGTTAACTATCTAATCCAGCAAACAAATTGGCAAGAGCTATACTATTAAAAAATGTTGTCCAGCGTCTTTATAATAAGTGCTTACAAAAAATGGAGAGCATATACGCGCAATAAAAACTGATAAGAAACAGAAAAAGTCGTCCAAAAATAGCCCTGTGTGAGGGTTGAAGTTATTTCACTTTTGCAAAACCACATTACATTATATAGAAAGTGGAAAAACAACCCTAAAAGCAAATGCTACAAGTAAGAATACAAGCAATTCCGAAATCTGTTGGATAGAAAAATCGAATTCGTGAGATGTCAATTTAATAATAATAATAGTTTAACTCTGAAAAAATTATCCTAAAAAGACATGAAAGATATTGAACGAGGTACTTAGGTTAGGTTAGGTTGTAGTGGCTGACTGCTGCAGAGCAGTCACACTTAGGCCAGAATAGGCCCATTGTGATACCACGCGGATTGACTTCTCCTAACGCTGGAACCAGTTGGTGCTGCTGATGAACCGATTTAGTTGGCCAATGCTGGCACTTTTTAGCTCGTTACGATCGCTGAAGTAGTAGGCTCCTAGATGCAGGAACCTACGACTGGCAAGAGCACTGCAGGAGCAGAGAAGGTGATGAGTGTTCTCTTCCTCCTCTTCATCCATGCAGCTTCTGCAAAAATCGTTATATGGTGCACTCATCCTGCGAGCATGAGTGCCAATTACACAGTGCCCGGTTATGACTCCTATAAGGGTCCTTACTGAGGGCTTGCTGAGTCCAAGTAGACTGAGTGACCGTTTTAGGTTAAGTGATGGCCAGATTTCTTTTGTTTTAAGGCAGGTGGTGCCTTCTAGCCATTTGTCATTGGTGGTTTTGATTGTATGAATCTTTAAGAGATGATAGGCTGTAGCGATCGGCATGGAAGGTGGTACCCCTTCTATCGATAGGGATGAGGTTGTACCACACCTAGCGAGTTCGTCGGCTTTGCAGTTTCCTGGTATGTCACAATGTCCCGGCACCCACATGAGGTGAATGTTAAAATGCTCGGCCATCTCGTTAAGAGACAGCCTGCAATTAAGGGATGTTTTAGAGTAGAACATGACATTGTCCAGGGATTTTATGGCGGCCTGACTATCGGAACAAATGGTGATATCCCTTCTTGATATCACATTGTTTTTAAGCCAGGACAGCGCCTCTTTAATCGCTATGGTTTCTGCCTGAAAAACGCTACAGTGATCAGGGAGCTTCACGGAGATAGCAATATTGAGGTCTTGTGAATAGACACCCGCACCCACCCCTTCTTTTGTCTTTGAACCATCCGTGAAGATGCGCAAAGGATCTTTCAGTGTTTGCATATCCGTCATCCAGTCCGATCTGGAGGGAATACTGATTGAGAATTTCTTTTCAAAGATGGCCTGGGGTAGTAGGCGGTCGGTGTCGCTAGGTAGGAAGTTAAATTCCTTGAGAATGGTTGAGTGGCCAGTGTTGAGTTCGGACCACAATCGAAGTGTTTTGAGTCTCATGGCTGTACTTGCTGCTACTTGTTTCCCGAATATTTCCAGAGGTTGGAGGTGGAGGAGAATATTCAGTGCGTCTGACGGAGTACTTCTCAGTGCCCCGCTGATACACAGGCAGGCCAGTCTTTGTACTCGGTTGAGTGTATTGCAGTTTATAGCCTTGTTTAGTGCTGTCCACCAAACTGAGACACCATACAAAAGTGTCGGTCTGACGATAGAGGTGTAAATCCAGTGAGCGATGCGAGGTTGTAGGCCCCATTTGCATCCAATGGCCTTTTTGCAGCAAAAAAGTGCAGAAGAGGCTTTTTTTACCCTTTCCTGGATATTGAGCTTCCAGTTTAGCTTGCTGTCGAGAGTGAGACCCAGAAATTTCGCACTGGTGGTTAGCTGTAATGTGGTGCCGCACAGCAGTGGAGGGTCAGTCGTTAACAGACCTCCAAACGAATCAGACGTGTTTCGGCTTAGTGCGAATTTGAGAATTAATATAAGTACATAAAGAGATATTAATTTGCAAGCCAATAGTGTGGCTTAGTGGAAGTAGTGCTACACCGCGGTGACAGTAATCTCCGGGTCGTGGGTTCGAATACCACAAAAAGCAATCGCTTGTTTTTTTTCTTTTTTTCTCTTAAAAAAAATCAAAATTAATTGGTGACTAAGTCCCGATGTCTTCGAGAGAACGGTCCGCTCTCCAAAAAGCGGGCAAAAGTGATGAAGCGGTGCCTGACGCATCAGACCACCAGGCTGGTACATCAGGCCACCAGTCATCGCACTCCGGGGAGGGGAAAAAAAGGAGGAAGAAACTTCCCCCACAACCTAATGTTGTGAAGCGCCGTTCCACCGTCACCTCAGGTGACATTAAAGTTAGAGAGGGAATACCAGCAACAATAAGCGCAGCAGCAACAACTGCAGAAGCTACAACAACTACAGCAGCTACAACAACAGTAGCAGCAACAACAACAGTAGCAGCAACACCAACCGCAATAGCAGCAACAACAAGAGCGACAGCAGCAGCAGACATAGCTTCGACCTCAGCAAAAAATCATTTACCACAACTGGATAATGTTCAATATGAATCGGCAGAAGGTGAGGGGAGATTTTCTTACGGAGGCAGCCGTAACCGATATCGTGATCTCACGTCATCAGAATCCGATGACGAAGAAGAAGATGAACGCGAAGAGCTGCTGACGAAGCAGAGTGAGAGAGAGGAGCTTGATGCCCACATAAAGTATCTCCAAATAAAACTGAAGGCACGAAAAGCTGCCAAAGAAGCAGCAGCACAGCAAAAACTACAACAACAACTGCAGACACAGCAACAGTCACAGCCGCCTAAGGAACAACGTTCGCCAGCTGTCAATAAGCAGAAACAACAACAACAGCACCAGAAACAACAACAGAAGCAAAAGCAGCAACAGGAACACCAACAACAACAGCAGCAGAAGCAGCAGCAGGCAGTACCTAAGAGGGAGAAATGCCCACCAATCAACGTCTTTGGAATGGCGACCAAGGATCTGGATGTTCTATGTAAGTTGGCCATTAAGTCAAATTCATTTTATTTAAAATACAAAGGGCCCTTAAGGCTCTCAGTACACTGCTTTTCAGCAGCGGACTATCACTCTATAAAAGAAGAGCTAGCTACGGCGGGGGCCGAGTTTTTTTCTTATACCCCAAAAGGGGAAAAGCTGCAGACTATGCTCCTCAAGGGCATAGATCCCGATACAGATCCCGAGGAGATCCTCGCTGAACTGCGCCAGGCGCAGAGCGACGACGTCTCGATCATAGGAGTCAAGCCCTTCACCACTGCGGTGACGAAAAGGGAGAACAGGAAACTTCCGTTCTTCCTTGTTCAGGTCACCCCTGACAGCAAAATAGAAAGCCTAAAACGAATCAATCGCTTAGGTTCTGTAACTGTCAAATGGGATACATTAAAAAAGACAAAGCACATACTTCAATGTGCTCGATGTCAGCGGTTTGGACATGCCGCGGCGAACTGCAACATGGAGTCTCGCTGCGTCAAATGCGCAAAGACCCACAATCAAGGGGAATGTCCATTAGGGACTGAAAAGGTCGAGGACAGGAGCAGGCTTTCATGCGTAATCTGCAAGACCAATGGGCACCCTGCAAATTATAGGGGATGTCCAAAAGTCCAACAACTCAGGAATATTATAGAGGCCAAGAGGAAAACCAAAATGGTAGAAGCGAGGCCAGTGCCCCGTGTTCCAGCTACCACTGTTACACCGGAAGTCTCCTTCGCCCAAATGGCATCAGGAAGGCAGCCGGTACAACAGACAGTGCCGAAGGTGGCCCCGGTCCCAGTGGCCAGGCAAACCGAAGCTGAGCTGGATCTGAAGGCGGTCCTGCTCTCCATCCAGGGGCAGATCACTCAGCTCCAAAAGCAGTTCCAGGAGCAAGCAGCGCGGGTAGACCTCATCTACTCGACGTTGTTTGCCGTGCCTAACGTCACACAATCTTAATGGCTGCGCACGCAGCCAGTAACCTCAAGATCCTAGCAGTGAATGTGAATTCACTGATTAGGACTGAACGAAAATTAACGCTCGGTAACCTTTTGCAATCACACAATCCAGACGTGCTTATGGCCAGCGAAACTAAGCTGAACCAGACGCGCAAACTCTGGTACAAGAATTACCACGTAATTCGAAGAGACCGGCCCCAATCTCTGCAAGGGGGAGGGGTCGCTCTTTTAATAAAGAAAGGCCTTTGTCACAAGGTCATGTTCAGCAGTGAAGTGCGAAGATTGCAAGTAATAGAAACGTGTATTGCACGCATTCCGCTCCAGGGTGGCAAGCGGTTATATGTGATCGCGATCTATGCAGCTGACAATCCAAGCCTCAATCGCAACTTCATCCTAGAGCTCGACACTCTTTTTACTAGCCTTCGACTTAGCTCGGAGGAAAACTATTACATTATTGCTGGGGATTTAAACTCCAAGCACAGAGAATGGGGTAATAGAGTGCATAACGACAGGGGAACCCCACTGTATAACTGGTTGGTAGAGCACAATATTGAGTTCAAGCTAGATTTGCTTGCAACCGACAGGCCATCGTTTCCCAGAAGCGGATCCTACCTGGATCTATTGCTAATCGACAAACGACTGACGATACTTGACGTGGAAAGACACACGCGGAACTGCTTAACTACGATTGAGTACGAGAGTGATCACTGCGGACTCTTCGCGGCTATTCAGCTCCCGAACGAGGTGGAAGAACTGGGGGAATATGTCCAGAGGCACCCTTATAATTATAATAAGGCCCGATGGCCTCGCTTCTCCAGAGCTTTATCCACGGAACTACGTTCGAGTGGGATCAATCCTCCTACAAACAGAAACCTGACAAACGAGGAGGTTGATAGGTACCTCAGACAGATAGACAATGTAATCAAACGTACTATGGACAAAACTATCCCAAAGGTAGTACAAGTCGATGACAGCGATGTTTATCGAAATGCTACCATCGACGCACTTCACGTGCACAAAAGTAGGATGCTGTCTAGACTCAAACTCTTGTATAGACGGTTTACAGATCCTCAAAACGCGGAAGTCAGAGCGTTGAAGTCGGAGATCAAGAATCTCCAACAATTAATCCGTATCAATTATAGCATAGCTATAAGCTTGCACTGGGGCAATAAAATTCGGGCTGTACGTTCCAACAACCCGGGTATGTTCCCGCAAGTAAATAAAATATTTCGGAGAAAAGATCAAAACGACATTCAGAGTGTTAGACTTCCAAGGACGACAGAGAACGAACACTTACTCACAACAATTGGCATCGATCCAGATGGGGCAGTGTTGGACAATGACTTCTTCGTGGTTGAAGATCCCCAGGAGAAGGTAAAAGCAATTGGTGCTGTATTCCAGCGAGTGTATACGGTAAACGAGGTTCGTAGGCCGAATCACGAACTGGAGAACGAAGCCCTGCTGAACCACAGTAATCTTCGTAACGATATAAGTCAATGGCGATCTGAGAATCGAGGTTTCACCAGGTTCAATGACGTTAATATGGCAAATAGTGCCATCGCCAATGACAGAAATCACACCTTGATTTCTCAAGAAGATCTCCAGGGTATCTTTAACTCGCTGAAAAAGAAAAAGTCAGTGGGAATCGATGGTATTCCGAATATTGTGCTTCGCCATCTTCCCCCCGAAGCAGTGCAAATTTACACAACACTGTTTAACAATGCGCTAAGTAATGCATATTACCCAAAACATTGGAAGACAGCTGTGGTGCAACCAATCCCTAAACGGGACAAAGATAGATCTATCCCGACAAATCTTCGGTCGATCAGTCTTCTTCCTTGCATAAGCAAGGTTTTTGAAAAGATAGTTATTCGAGTTCTGAAACAATGGGTTGAGGAAAATAATATCATACCGGACAACCAGTTCGGATTCAGGGCGGGGCATGAAACCATACATGCCGCGTCTAAACTGGTGTCCGACATACAATGGAATAAAGACAAGAAACAATGCACGGGTGCTTGCCTGATTGACTTGGAGAAAGCGTTCGACACCGTTTGGTTGGAGGGCCTCTTCCTCAAGCTGGTCAGGCTCGGCATAAGTAAACCATTGCTATACATGATCTATGACATGATAACAGGTAGAAAGTTCGTCGTGAAAAGTGGCGATGTAACTTCTTCCACGGTCTTTGACATCAAAAACGGTTTGCAACAGGGAGCGGTTGGTTCGCCGATCCTGTTTTCAATATTCACTGCAGATCTGGTAGGTTCAATGCCGCACTTAATTGCGTACGCCGACGATTTAGTGACGTACAGATCAGGTCCGAAGGTCGAAGAAATAAATATCTTGCTGCAAGGTGACTTCGATCAAATTCAGCGATTTTGCGACGACTGGAAGTTGATTATCAACTTCCGGAAGTGTGAAACTATCCTTTTCAGAACCCCGCTGTACATGGCATCATGGGATACGCGCACAAACTGGCGTAAGTTCGGCATTGTTGACCCACAGGGACGCCCATTAGATGTGAAAAGTGTAGTTAGGTATCTTGGCATTTGGTTGGATCAATATCTGTATTTTGACAAACATATAGATATTGCTCTGGCCAAAGCTAAAAAGGCCTTTGCTGTGGCAAGGAGGCTGTTTTACAGCAGCCAACTTGATACCAGGGTGAAGGTAATCTGCTACATGGCTCTCATCCGGCCAATTATGGCATACGGTTGTCCACTGTGGTTCAACGTGAGTCCTTCCCAGATGGAAAAGATGAGGTTGTTCGAGAGACAATGTCTTCGGACTTGTCTCCGTTTGTATCGTACACCCGAGTCTGAGTACAAGAAGTACTATCCCAATGAGGTCCTGTACAACGAGGCAAACCTCAACAGAATAGATAATTTTATTATCAAGCTGACCAGAAGGCATATTGCACGAGCTATGACTTCGTCCAACAGTCTGATCTTTGGGGCTTACTACCCCAACGTTATGTACCATGAGAGAGTGCGCTTTACCGGCTTTATTCCTCCCGAGGCGTTCCTCTATCTTGACACAGTTGGCCTAATACAGGATCCACACGGCTGTCCTGTAATCTTCCACGTCGTACGCCGAACAGTGGACAGGCGACTTCAATATGAACGGGACGTCGCTCGCAGTCACGAGGATCTCCTCCGGTTCAGTAGAGCGATCTCAGCTCGAGACAGGAGAGAGTCTGCCAAAGAACGGCAATTTTATTGGTGGTTACACCAAAACCAGTCTCCGCAGTCGTTAGCTTCTCTAAATGGATCGATAGTTGATCATAATGGCCAACTTACATAGGTTTAAGGTAGTTGTAAGGTAAAATATAGAAAAATGAAAAAAAAAAAAAAAAAAAAAAAACAAAAACAGGCGCACCAGGGTGTATAAAGTATATATGTTAGGCATATACATAACATATACGTCCTGGTGCACGCGTTCGTACTGTTACGAACATAGTTAAGATAGTTTTAAGTTTTAATGGTAGGTTAAGCTAATTTAAGTTAGGTTAAATAGATATATATACATAGCCAAGTTTTTTTTTTTACCATTTTTCTTGGCCAAAACAAATATGGAACAGTGCGTTTAACACTAAACAAAAAAAAAAAAAAAAAAATTTGCATAAGCCGAAAGGCACACACCACACTATTATGAGAATAGCTTAGAGTACCCGTATAGGGTCAGTAGGTTAGACGTAAGAATATTTGTTAGTTAAGCTAGTTTTAAGAATTTTTGTCTAGCATGTAAGTAAATGAATTATAAAATAAAACAAAAATTTATGAAAAAAAAAAAAAAAAAAAAAAAAAAAGCAGTGGAGGGTCGAATTGGGGGATTTTGTATCTTTTGGTGAAGAGTACGATATCCGTTTTTTGTGGGTTGACGCCAAGTCCGCATGTTTGTGTCCATGGCTCTAGCTTGTCAAAGGCATTCTGCATTATGCCTCTTATCAATATCATCTCAATATCATCCGCATACGCAATAACTTTGCACACTACTTCTTCATTTACCGCTACGTTCCAAAGAAGGGGTGAGAGAACACCTCCTTGTGGGGTGCCCCTATTAACTCCTCTATGGATCTTAGCGTCTCCCATCTGAGAGTGTATTACTCTGGTGGTGAGTAGCTGATGAATGAAGGCCACTAGGGGCTTTCCGATCCCGAGGTTGCTAAGCGCAAGTGAAATTGCTTCCGGGTTGATATTGTTACAGGCATCTTCGATGTCGAGAAAAGTCACAAGTGTGTATTCTTTGAACTCGAGAGATTTTTCGATGGTGCCTATCAGAGAGTGGAGGGCTGTTTCTACAGATTTGCCCTTGTTGTAGGCATTTTGTGCAGATGAGAGTCTGCATGCTGGGATAGCATGCCTGATATATTGGTCTATAAGTTTCTCCAAGGTTTTCAGGAGAAACGAGGAGAGACTTATTGGCCTGAGGTCCTTTGGTTTGGCATGGGAGTATTTACCCGCTTTGGGGATAAACACTACTTTGACCCTTTTCCAGGGGCTGGGGACATGACTGAGACTCATACAGCCTATGAATATGCTAAGAATCCAAGGCATGATGAGGTCAGCTGTTCTTTGGAGCTCCGCCGGGATGATTCCGTCAGGTCCCGCTGACTTGAAGGGTTTGAAGCTTGTCAGTGCCCACATGATAGTGGTGTGGCTGACATTTATAAGGTTACATGAAGTTTTTGGGGGAGATACCACTTCCTTATTGGCTCTAATCGGGAAGTTGCCCGGAAAGTGTGTATCAACAAGGAGACTGAGGGTTTCCTCGCTGGATGTGGTCCAGGTTCCGTCAGGTTTTTGTAGGAAGCTAGGCGATTTAGGGGATGATGCCAGAATCTTTCTTAGCCTGGAAGCCTCGGAGACTTCTTCGATTTTACCACAAAAAAGTCTCCAAGAGGTTCGTTGGGCCTTTCTCAATTCAGTTTTAAAGGTACTGAGGTGTTCCTTATAGGAATCCCAGTCCTTAGCATCACGAGAGCCTTTCGCCTTGTTAAAGAGCTTTCTACAACTCTTGCGCAAAAGGTCAATTTCATGGTTCCACCAGGGAGGTTTAGACTTGCCTCTTTGCCTGCTGATTGGACATGACATTGCCATTGCATTGTTGAGAGTTTTTGTGAGGTTGTCCACCGAATGTTCGAGATCAGTGGGGTTGCTCGGGATGGAGATGTTGGTGCTCGACATTGCCGCAACAATCTCTCTATATCTGTCCCAGTTGGTTCTCTTAGGATTTCTAAAGACCCTTGGGGATGGGGGGGCACTCGCTATACTGAACATTAGATAGCGGTGATCAGAGAAGGAGTGATCGGATGATACCCTCCAATTGCTGATTCTATCCGCTATATGGTCAGACACGAGTGTAAGGTCTAGGACTTCCTGTCTATTCCTAGTTACGAAGGTAGGTGTATTACCTTGGTTACACAAGTCTAATCTACTACTTACAAGGTAGTTGAAAAGGTACTCACCTCTTTCGTTGATGTCCGTGCTTCCCCATATTGTGTGATGGGCGTTTGCATCACAGCCTAGGATTAGCGCGGTTTTTGTTCTTTCCGCCTCAGCAATCGTCCTTTTCAGTGTCTTTGACGGACATTCCCCATGGTCATGGGCCATGTAGGAGGAGACTAGCCATAGTTTGGTTTTGCCTGCCTCCAGGCAAACAGTGACTGAGTCTCGATCGCTAAGATGGGAGAGAATGTGAGTATTCAAAGAACTCTTTGTAAGTATGCAGGCTCTTGGCTTACCTTCATTCCTTACATAGTAGAGGTTGAATTGCTGAGTCCTTAGTCCACGAACTATGTCGTTGACTACCCAGGGTTCCTGGGCCAGGACTATGTCGTCTCCACAGGTGTTAGCGCGGAGAAGAAGAGCGGCCGAGGCCGCGATGGAGTGGTGGAGATTAATCTGTGTCACCCGGAGCATAGCTGTCGGGTAGCGTGTCCGTCTTGGTTCCGGACACAATCTCCACCACTGTTGAGTTAGCCTCATCGTCGGTGTCAGACTCCAGAAGAGAGTCTTCCTGACTATTGGGCGGGGTGCTGGCTAATTCCAGGTCGGAGAGGCCAATATCATCAGCTTCCTGACCATGGCTACCCAGGATATGGGTCAGCGCCTGCGTGCCAGAGCCCTCCTCCTCCACCTCCATCGGTACCATATTGGCTACAGGGGTTGCCCTCACGATGGAGCCTGAAGTAGAGGGTTGAGGCTCGCTTGAAGCAGGACGGTCTTACTCCTCCTCTGCTACCGCCGTCAGTATATTACCGACAGTTGAAGCAGCAGAGGTGGAGGGAGGCTGTTCCGCTTTCGCGCTTGTCTCCCCATCCTTTTTATACACCTTCAGGGTGATCGTCCCAAAGCCGTAGTGGATGACACCTTCCGACTTGGCAAAGGGGTCCAGTGATTCTTTGTTTATTACGATCACTGCGGACCTCGTTTCTCCCTTTAGTTCATCCAGCTTGACAACCTTCCAATTGTGGGTAGGAAGGTTTGGGTTGCAAAGTTGGATGAACTTTAGGATTGTAGCAGGGTCTGAGGGGCTTCGCGGAAGGTAAGTGCGGGTTCTTGGTCTACTGGGGATTTGATCCCTCGTTACGACCTCGAGCCGCGCCCCCTTCCACACCTCACCCAGTCTGCTGATGGCTTTTTTAAAGAGATCAGCCGATCTCTGGCACGTGAAAGTCACGAGCTTAATATGACCCTGGTGCCATCCTCCGTCACGCCCTACAGGTGCAAGGCCTCCGTTTTCCAGCACCAGGCTCAGATAGATGTCATTAATCGCTGACTCCACCTTCTTCCAATTCAGTGGAGAGATGGCGCAGTCAGCGTGCCCTCTATCTAATACGGCGTAAGTGATTTCGCCTTTCAGCACTTCACTATACGGCCTGTTGAGCCTACTGGCAATATTTATTGTTTCACCACTCGGTTTCAGCCTTTTAGGCTCCGAGGGTGACGCCTCCAATGACCTGGCGCGTTTGGGGGTAGTGCCCCTGGTAGTGTCCGCCTGTGGTTGGCTTTTCACTACATTAGTAGCCCAAGCTAACGACCTCTTGCTACTGTCGTTTAGCTTCTCCGGTGGAATGCCTTTAAGGCGCTCCAAAATCCGGGCAGCAGAACGCCTCTCCCTGTATCTTTTGAGTGAAGGTCCTGGGACCTTCGAGGAGGAGGCAACTCCGCGGGCGGAGATTGTTTTATCCGTGCAGGAACTCTTAGTGGGAGTTACCGTGCAGGTATTTGGTTTAGGAGACTCCACGCGGCCTTTGACAGTCTTTAAGGCGGTTTGAGCCGCCTTATCCGTCGGCACTTCAGGAGTCAAGGATGGTCTGGAAGAACTTCCAGCCGGCGAGGGAGCACCGGTCTCTTTTTTGTTGGTTTTTGTTTTTTGTGTATTTGTGTTCATATTGGTCCCACGAGTAGCGGAGAAAAGGAAGGTCCGGCTGTGCAGAGATCCGCATTACACAGCTAGGGCAGGATTAATCTGGGAGTGTGCCAGTGCACCCAGATACTCCGTTAGCGACTGAGCTATTATTTTAGGTGGGCCCCCAGCCAGGCTGATCCTCGGCACGGGTCGTATGACACCTTGATCCAGCCCACCGGAGATGGAAGGGAGAGATAGGATGGAGGGAGGGAAGGTATGGTTACATCTTAGCTTCGGGTCTCCTCATAGAGAATAAATTCCCTTGAGTCATTGACCTTTACTAAGCCTTCGCACCGCGTCAAGGTGTGTAACCACGCGAAGGAATTTTTGAGTTATGTTCTGGACGTTTTGCAAATATAATTTTTTAAGACTATGCGCGTGTAATTCGTATAAAAGGACTGCTACATTACATTAGTATGAAGAAACTACAGAGGTCGTATAATTAGAATAAATGGACTATTACAACTCGGCCAACCTGACAATTGATTCACTTCGATCTGATTAATATATTTGAGCAGAACAAAACAAATCCTAAATATAGTTTCACTGAACTCTCTTGTGCTTCAGTTTGAAGTATCGTACAGTTACAATGATCCAAATATTCTTAGTTTCTATAGGTGTTGACCACTTCCGAATTTTAATTGCTTTAACAACACCATCATAATGTAACTGACTCGACTGACAATTCCGAATGTCTCTTATTACAAAACGATCATTTGTTAGCGCCTTATGGATGACATAAGGACCACACAATTTTCTTTTTATTGTATCGACTGTAGTATCGCTATGCCTAACAACAACGAAATCAGCAATGGAATATGTTCTCGCCGGTCGACTGTGCCTTTTTGATGGCGTTTGAAGCCTTAAGCCGAGCTTTAGACAAGAACTCTACATTAACTGCATGTCTCCACACTTCGGCCAACCAACTGTTGCGTTCTAAAATGTCAAATTTAAATTTGACAGTTGACGGGTGCGTTTGTTTGACAACTTTTAATTCATCCATCGCTGTCAGCAACATTTTCCCCTCCCGGTGATTCAGCCGCTTGCTTCGCTGTTTTATTAATCAGAACTGCTGACATCTAGTACTGCTAGTCTTGAAACAGGTCGCTCGTAGAAACCGGACGCCGTCCTCATTGTAGCTCTTCTCATCTGTCCATCAGATGTACCATCTTTAAGTACTCTTGCAACTGTACGAGTGCGGAAGTGAATTTGTCCCATGGTAAAATCAACGCTCTCGAGTACAGGTGGGGACAAGTTACAATCTGGCAGAGTTGAGCTGGCTGCAAAATGCGCCGCAAGCAGATTGGCTTTGTCCAAAGAGCTGACAGCTGGGATGTCATTGTAAATGAGCGTGGGAATTGATGACGAGGCGGAATTCTCTATGTTTTTCACAAATGACCAAAAGTTTTTGCTACCCTTGGGACATTGTAGCACTTTTTGCCTCAACTTTTGTTCATGGGAGAATTTCACACGTCGGATTATTGCATTGCAGTCATTTCTGGCCCGTTTAAACTTATTCCGGTTTTCCTCAGTAGGGTTGGCTTTGTATAACCGGAAATTCAACTCTCTTATTCTGATAGCCTCTTTGCAGCTCGAGTCATACCATGCATTTGGTCTGGGTTTGATACACTTCACTCTATGCGGAATGAAGGATCTCATACCCAGCTGAAGAATGTTTGTGATCATATCAGCAGCGGCATCCACGTCACTATCGAGGAAGCATAGTGACCAGTTAAAATTCCTAAAGAAGTTGTTGAGTCCGCTCCAATTGGCTTTCTCGTATAGCCATACTGTTCTTTTCGGAATTTGTTCTCTAACTGTTTGTGGCGAAAACGAAAAATTAGCTGATACGACACAGTGGTCTGACGAGCTTAGAGGCGACGATATGTCAACAGAATATTTATCAGGATGAGAGGTGAGAAACAGGTCCAGTGTGTTGGCGGAATGATCTGCAATGTCAGGTATTCGTGTGGGCTCATTTACAAGCTGGGTCAGATTGTTTACCTCAGCAAAGATTTCAACGTACCTTCCTTCGGGTGTTGTCTGGCCTGAATGTCGAAGCCAATTAGAATAGTGTGCATTGAAATCGCCCGCAATGGCAATTTCAGTGTGAGGATACAGGGAAACAATTCTTGAGATGGAATCGGATAGCGCATCAAATTCGTTAAAAGTTGAATTGCTATCCAAGTTTGGACTTCTATAAATAAAGCAGTAGTGGATTAAATGCTTACGGACATGGAATTTTAACCACAGAAAATTGAATTCCGGATTGGAACAAAGGCCGTATTGTGGTTGAAGTTGGTAAGCTACATCACTACGCACGTAGATGGCGAGACCGCGGTGTAAAAAGAAAAGCGGCACTAAGCTATATCCAGGCAGGTTCAAATCCGATAATTCGGTATTTTCGCCTACCTGTGTTTCACTTAGCGCCAAGACGGCTGGTTTGTAACGGGATAGGTGGACGTACACAGCAAAGAGATTCGCTCTGAGACCGCGAACATTGCTCACATCAACTCTAAAATTTCCCATAGATTACAAAGGGGAGATACCAAAAACCAAACTCCGACTGATTTAGGCAAAGCTAAGATCAGAAGTGTAAATTTAAATTTAGCTTCCAACAACAACCAATGTAGGTGTTATGCCCATACATTGGTAAGAGTTGGTCCACCAACAAATTCACACTTCTAAATCCGCTACGTCAGATGCTATGCACTCTCAGTCGCATCAACCCGCCTGATAAAATCAAACGGGAGTTGCGACCGAGAATGCGCAGTAGTGGCTTGTGAAGGAAAGGGGCGAGAGGGAGCGGACCGGACGCACTCGACACCGAGACACTTCACTGCACTGCACACTTGTTTTTGTTTTTCTTATGATTTTTTTTTTATTGTTACGGGGCACTCGCGATGTAGCTGTGGATCGGATGGACCGCGACACTTTGTTTATTTTATTTTTTTTTAGCGCACACGCGAAATGCACCGTCAAAACAAGTGCACTGGTCGGAGGCTGGCACAGAATACGAATTATACCTGCCACTTCTATCAGCATCGATCGTAGAGATTCATCCGTCAACCTTTGGTTTCGTGTTAGACCTCTTAATACATTTTTCACGGAGCCAACTATCTTTCCCACACACCTCCCATAGCATCTGGTGGAATTAAAAACCATTTGGTTTCTGATGTGGTGAACCTTATTTTCAAACGTATCACGATCCATTTGCTCCTGGGAGGTTGCTGCCATAATCGGAGTAAAACTCTTTTGGGTATTACCATGAAATTTCTGACACATAGAATGCCAAAAAGGCTCGTAGATACGCCACAACCGCCATCGCATCCTCACTAGCATCTGTGAATCCTTGATCCTTTGAAGAAACTCTCTGTAAAGTAGCATATTAGGATTTGCACCTATTCCACCTTTACCAAAAGCTTGCGCCAGCTTTCCCGTTTTTCACGAAGCTCAAGAGGCAACTCGTCCTCCCATTCGATTGCAGATCTCACTACTTCCTGCTGCAACACCTTTAGCTTGACCAAACAAAAATTTAGAAATCCTAATGGATCGAAGATGGACATTTAAACGCGCAAAAGTTCTCTCTTCGTTGGAATTCTGGAATCCTTCATAATGTCCTCATGCATTTTTACAAATTGAATAAAAAATCCAACATAATCTTCGTTGGTGTTCCACCAGAGTCCTAAGACCTTTGATAAAATTATTGTTTCTACTAAATTCTCCAACAACTTTTTTGTATCAGATTCAAGTTCTTCCAGGGCTGTCAAGACATCCTTTGAGTCGCACAACCAATTGCAAATGTTGAACCCAATCTTGAATGGACATACCTTACTTCCTTTAGCAACTTTTTTTGAGTTTTCAACTGTATCGACACTGTTTAACCAATCGTCCACGTAGTGATGTTCTGTTATAGCCTCTTCTGCTCTTGGGAAGACATCCGGATCCCTGCTGAAAGAGAAATTAGAAAAAGGAGACATAAAATATTCTATAGGGTTTACATTCGTGCAAAGTTGTAAAATGTTCTTATATTATTACTAACTAATAATAAATTATGAAATAAAGAATTGAATTTGGAAAATAAAACGGGTGTTTGCTTTTTGGTGAGTCCTTGTGCGATTCCATCGTGGTTTGGACTCGTTTATCAGAGGCATGGATTGTAGAATCAAACTAAAATGTTAATGTCTTGGCCAGAGATCAACTCCAAGCGTTTTAAAGAGCTACTGTAATTCTAGACAGATCCAGTCCAAACATGAGAATGTAGTACATATGTAGTAGATGTACTTCATTAATTTATTATCAAGCATTTGCTACGTAGCAACTTGTTTCTACTTCATTTATTATAATTCTATTTAGGATGCATTATACTTACATGTATATAGATAGCATACATCCTTGAAAAAATCTGTCGAAATCGACAACGGACATAAGATGATCGCTGGACGATAGCGGCATTATTAGATCAAGCTATTAATTTAGAGTTTCATCAGGAAATCGGTGAATAAGACAAGATACCTGACGTGGTACGATGTCTAAAAGATTGTACTGGTGAACCAGGGGAATTTAATTAAGGAACAAAATTATCGGCCAAGTCGACGTAGTGTTGGAATTCCACAACACTCCGCGAGATTGGAAATGCATATCTCGTTGTCTCACAATGCACTCTGCTGACAAGTGTGACCTGTCAACATTGGAGTACTAAATGATATGTTTGGTACAAGGGAACCGTTCTATACAAGAGTTCACCCACGCTGTATATACTCACTTAACCCATATCTTAAACAAAATAGGCTGCATGGAGAAAAAAGTAATGAATCCTTACCATTCTGATTCACACATATCGTGACAAAGCATTGAACACGTTTGTCAGTGGCTAACGAGGTGACCTATCAAGACTTCTTGGTATTAGAGAACCGAATGACCTGCCGCTGGCATTCCAGCTATGTCTGATCTTCTTCTTCTTTGTGTGGCGCTACAGTCCGGGGTGGAACTGGGCCTCAACCAACATGCCTCTCCAAATAGCGCGATCTCTGGCTAGCTGTCTCCAGTTTCGCAAACCAAGTTGGTTGAGGTCCTTCTCCACTTGCGTGCGCCACCTTAAACGCGGGCGTCCTCTGTTGCGTTGCCTGACAGGTTCGGATTCGAAGATTCTTCGGGCCGGAGCTGTGGTGTCCATCCACTCTACATGACCTAGTCACCGTAGGCGTTGGATCCGTAGACGCCTTACTAGGCTCATGTCGCTGTACAGAACGTACAGTTCTCCTGCCCGAAGAATCTTCGACACCAAGCCATTGGGACAGCGCAACAGAGGACGTCCTCGCACTAAATGGCGCACACAAGTGGAAAAGGACCTCAACCAACTTGGTGTGCGTAACTGGAGGCAGCTGGCGAAAGATCGTGCTGGCTGGAGAGGCATGTTGGTTGAGGCCCAGGTCCACCCCGGACTGTAGCGCCAATCAAAGAATAAGAAGAATCTATCTATCTTTCTCTTAACAATTAAGAAATTTTAATTTTTAATACTTTAACTTTGAATGAATATTGTGCAAGAGAGATAGGCTATATTTTACAATAAAGGCTTAAATTGATGCAAGATATTCCCGTAAATAATACGTGGTATTGCATTTTCATTCCCATAATCCAACCATTAAAATTATGAACCAACTGTACACTCGTCGAACATGGTTGTGGCCAGCTTCACACGATTTTCCCACAAAATCCATGAATCTGGTGCTATTATCCCACAAAATGCACGAATCGGCTGCCATATAGTGTTGGATCCATGGTTTTTGTTAAAGGATTTGTGATATACAGGGATTTCCACTACTCTTATATTTATTCATTTATTCATTTTCATTTTATTCATTCCAACTTAACATTAATTTTATACATGTTATTACAAAATTCAAGTCCATTAAGATGGAAGTAAAACATTCTGTAACTATGAAAGTTAGTGTTGAATGATATATATAATTATACAATACAATTGTGGGGTAAGTACTACATAATAGGGCGTGAATGGTATACAAAATCTAATAACAAAAATTTCAAATACAACTATTTAGACTGCATAATGTTGACAACAAAAGAGTAGTTAAGATATAATGCACACATCGAAAGATAGCATCTATATTCATATAGTCAATATTTAAAAGCCAATGTTTAACTTTTTTTTAGCAATGAATGAGAATTATTACTTTGTCTTAATGCAATAGGCAGTTTATTAAAACATCTAGGAGCGGTGACAGTAAAAAAGTTAGTGAATTTGGTTTTGTGTGCGACGGGAACATTTACCATGGCTTGATTATTAACACGTAAACTATAGTAATTAGACGTCCTATTCAGTATATTACCACTGCGCTTGAAAAATTCTCTGAGAAGTTTGAAAATGTAAAGATGTCTTAAGGGAAGAATGTTTAAGTCCTTAAAAAGCGGCCAACAATGAGCTAAGCGATTTTTACCGCAGATTATTCTAATTAGACATTTTTGACTTTTAAATAGTTGATCAAAAGTGTTTTCATAAGCCCCTCCCCAACTTGTTATACCATATTGCAGTTTTGAGTTAGCCAGTGCATAATATAGCATTGTTAGTATTTCCTTAGAACAGTATGGTTTTAAGAGATACAATTTTCGTATTACCTTCATCATATTCGATTTCGTAGCTTGTATATGTGCTTTCCAATTTAAATTTGTATCAATTAAAACGCCCAAATACCTGTATTCGCCAACGGGTTCAACTACAAAGCACTTATCTGAACATGGGAATGTATCGTCATAGTTTGCCAGACCACAACTATGAACTGGCAAAACAGATCTTTTACAGTCATATGAGTGAAATATTATGTTATAATCAATATTATTATTCCCTATCATTTTAAAAGTCATTAGTTTGGTTTTGGTACTGACCACCAGCTTGTGTAAAGCAAACCACTCCCTTAACTTCTGGATATCTTCATTCATACTTGCAATACAATTGAATGAATTCACTTCTTGGTATGTAAAAGCTATATCATCTGTAAAAGCGGTTGGGTAGCCATTGAAGGATTGTTGAAAAAGTGAATTAATAAAAACTAAAAACAACAATGGACCAAGGACAGAGCCCTGAGGAACACCATTCTTAATAGTAAGGGAGTTACTAAAAACAGAATTTATTTTCACTTTTTGTTTTCTATTTTTAAGATAGGAATGGAACCATTCCAAAACAATTCCTCTAAAACCAGCTGTATACAATTTATCTAACAGCAAATTATGATCTACTAAATCGAAAGCTTTAGACATATCGACGAACAGCGCCATAGTAGGCTTGGAACAGTTAAAACCCTCATACAATTTAGAACACAACATTAGAATCGCATCTTCAGTGGATTTCTTCGATCTAAAACCAAACTGATTGTTAGAAAAAAAATTTTGTTGTTCTAAAAAAGAAATCATGCGAAATTTAACGAGTTTCTCAAACAGTTTGGAAAAGGTCGGAAGGAGAGAAATGGGACGATAGTTATTTATATCTCTATGATTTCCTTTTTTGAATAGAGGTATAACTTCTGCACACTTAAGCGATTGTGGAAAACATCCTTTATCTATACTCTGATTAAATAGGTAGCATAGAATGTCAGCTATATTAAATACTATTTTCTTTAAGAGTGTGTTGGTAATGCCATCACTTGTGCATGAGCTTTTATTTTTTTGTGACATTATAAGCTTGAAGACTTCTTCTGAAGTAAAAGGAATGAAAACGAAGCTATTTGGTTTTACCATATCCGCCATCACTGCATGCAAATTACAATTACAAGTATTATTCCACTCTATGGTAGGTTTAAGGCTATCAGAGATTTCAATGAAGTACTTATTGAAAGCATTGGCTATAGTACCAGTCTCAGATATAGTAGCTCCATTGACTTCCAATACATCTATTGATTTCAACTCTCTATTTTTACCTAAAATTTCATCAACAATTCTCC
This sequence comes from Eristalis arbustorum, assembly GCA_916610145.1. Lineage (NCBI taxonomy): Eukaryota > Metazoa > Arthropoda > Insecta > Diptera > Syrphidae > Eristalis > Eristalis arbustorum. The sequence goes on from OU744317.1 coordinate 66,321,535, forward strand.
ATTCTTCTTTGCTATCACCTTTTGCATTGAACATCCTTTGTGTATAATAATTATTCCGCGAATGAAAAACTTCTTTATCAACGTCTTTACATAACTTGTGGAAGTAGTTCTTTTGCCTTAAGTTATTTTGATATTTTTTACATTTAATTGAAAACTTCCTGTTTTTTTTAATTTTGTGTAACAGATTAGAAGTCATCCACGGTTTTATATGCATATACTTCCTATTTCCTGCACTATGTGAAGACACAGAAGTGCAGCTATCTATATGTTTTCTAAGGACCAAAATAAACACTTCATACGCAACTGAAACGTCTATTTCTGAATAGACAGGTTCCCAGAATTCATATATAAGACGTTCATTTAACAAGGTGTAATTTGTTCGTAGTATTTGACGTTTTTGGCTCAGAGTATTCATGGAGTTAGTGACCTGATTTGTGCTTAAAACTAGCATATGATGATCAGTAATTCTGCAGTCATCAACACTACAATGAAACGAACTGTTGTTATTCTTGTGCAGTCTCATAAATATATGATCAATACAAGTCTTCGTTGAATTAAATATACGAGTTGGCTCATTAATAAAGCTCTTGAGACCAAAAGAAGACACTAAGAGCAAATAGTTTTCAGAATCATTATCTGAGTTATCTAAAATGTCTATATTTAAATCGCCTACTACGATGAGATTCTTAGTTTTAATTTTGGTTAAGATTCGACTTAATTCTTGAATAAAGACATCTTTACTGAATTCATGCAATCTGTATACGCACAAAATCAAATACTTTTCATTTCCATAAGTAAGAGATAGCTTTACTATATCCGCACTAGGAACATCCAATACTGAACAATCACACACAAAACCACTTCTGACATACACTGCAACACCACCTGCGGCGTAAGAATCATTACATTTGGCAAAAAGTGAATAACCTGGTATGTTATAAAATCTAGTTCATTGCTATAGATCCAAATCTCACTTAAAACAACAATTATAGGCGTATTAGCTAAAGACTCGATGTGTGCTATCAGAGAATGAAAGTTTTTCCTTAAGCTACGAATATTTTGATGTAAACAAAAAACAATAGAGTCATTGACATGCGAGGAAGAGGTGCTGGTTATGCGATGAGAAGGGGAAATATAACTATTTACGTTAAGAGAATTCATAATTTATTCAAATCAGCAATGTTATTTATCTTAATTGAATTATCTCCTTCTTTCATTCGCATATAAACCGACCCATTCCTCGTCCATAAGTATTTGTAACCTTTCTTTTTCTTCTTCTTCTTGTGGCGCTACAGTCCGGGGTGAACCTGGGCCTCGGTCAACAATCCTCTCCAGCTGGCACGTTCTTTAGCCAGCTGCCTCCAATTTCGCACTCCAAGTTGGTTGAGGTCTTTTTCCACTTGAGTGCGCCATCGGGTTCGTGGTCGTCCTCTATTGCGTTGTCCCACTGGCTCGGAGTCGAAGACTCTTCGGGCTGGAGCAGTGTTGTCCATGCGCTCTACATGGCCTAGCCATCTTAGGCGTTGAATCCGTAGACGCCTGATTAGACTCATGTCGCTGTACAGCCCGTACAGTTCGTGGTTGAATCTCCTTCTCCACGAACCTTCAACGCAAACAGGACCGAAGATTGAACGCAGAACTTTTCTCTCGAAGAGACCAAGTGCGTCTTCATCCGCTCTTGAGATAGTCCAAGCTTCCGCGTCATACAGCAGGACAGGGATGATCAAGATCTTATATAAGGTGAGCTTGGTCTTTCGAGAGAGGGCTCGACTACTCAATTGCCTCTTGAGCCCAAAGAAACAGCGGTTGGCAAGAGTTATTCTGCGTTTAATCTCAGTACTGATGTTGTTCGCACTATTTACTTGGGAGCCGAGGTAGACGAAGTCCTTCACTACCTCGAAGTTGTAGCTGCCTATGGTGACGTTCTGACCGAGTCGTCGATGTTGTGTGTCCTTTCTTGATGACAGCATATACTTTGTTTTGCCCTCATTCACCGCTAAACCCATTTTTGCCTCCTCCGTCTCAATACAAGCAAACGCTTCATTGACGGCTCGCTGAGTTCGGCCAATCACGTCAATATCGTCCGCGTATGCTAGCAGTTGAACGGACTTCTGGAAGATCGTGCCTCTAGTGTTCGCGTGTGAGTTTCGCACGATCTTCTCCAACACGATGTTGAAGAAGTCACATGACAGCGCGTCGCCTTGTCTAAAACCTTTTTTGACATTGAAGGTCTCGGTGAGTTCGTTACCGACCTTGATGGAGCAGCGAGAGTTCTCCATCGTCATCCTGCACAATCTGACGAGTTTGGCAGGGATGTCAAAACTAGACATGGCGTTGTATAGCTCGTCTCTATGCACACTGTCATATGCGGCCTTAAAGTCGCCAAATAGGTGGTGGGTGTCGATCTGCATCTCTTGGGTTTTTTCGAGGATCTGCCGTAATGTGAAAATTAGATCGATAGTGGACTTCCCAGGCCTGAAACCGCACTGATAAGGACCTATCAGGTTGTTGACGAATGGTTTCAGGCGCTCACACAGAACGGCAGAGAAGATTTTGTATGCGATGTTAAGGAGACTTATCCCCCGATAGTTGGCGCAGTCAAAGGGGTCTCCTTTCTTGTGGATCGGGCAAACGATACTAAGATTCCACTCGTCGGGCATGCTTTCCTCCGACCATATCCTACAGATGAGCTGGTGCATGCGACCAACCAGATCATCTCCAGCCGCTTTAAACAGTTCCGCGGACAATCCGTCCGCTCCAGCAGCTTTGTTCGACTTCAGTCTCGATATCGCTATCTTGACTTCGTCTAGATCGGGGGGACGGAATTCTCTTCTGTCGTCGTCCATTGCGTGGAGTGGAACATTCTGCCTGACAGCGGTATTGGTGTCCTCTTCGCCGTTTAACAGTCTGCAGAAGTGATCCTTCCAGATTCTCAGTATCGACTGCGACTCTACTACGAGTTGCCCCTCTTCGTGCCGTAAGGCTTCTGTCCGATGTTTGTACCCTTTGGATAGTTGTTTCACCCGCTGGTAAAACTTTCGGACATTATTTCTGCCGTACCACCTCTCCATTTCCTCGATCGCGCGCTTCTCATGCTCCTTCTTTTTCTTTTTGAGAAGCCGGTGCTCTTCCCTTCTTTTAAGTTCGTAGAGTTCACGAACCGCTCTCGTCCTTCTATCCAGCGTCGCATTATATGCTGCTAGCTTCGCTGAATGCGCCTGCCGACACTCGTTGTCAAACCATGGGTTTTTTCTAGGTGGCATTTTAAAACCCAGCACATCAGAGGCAGCTTCTCTAATGGCGTTTTGACAACGGTTCCACTGTTCGTCGATTGTTTCGCCTGGCAGGGTTGGACTCTCTGAGAGCTTCAGGGAGACTCGATCGGAGAAGTTCCCAGCGGTCGATTGCGATTGTAGCTTTCTAACGTCAAACTGTTTTGGTCTTGCTCTACTCCGTTGTACAATCGATATCCGAGTTCTGACCTTGGCTACAACAAGGTAATGATCCGAGTCGATGTTGGCACCTCGGAACGTTCGGACATCGAGGACACAGGAGGAGTGTCTGACGTCGATCGCAATGTGATCAATCTGGTTGACGGTTGATTGATCAGGGGACCGCCAGGTCCCTTTGTGAATGTTGAGGTGAGGGAACCGCGTGCTGGCTACAGTGAGGTTTCGCCCCGTCACGAAGTCCAACAGCCTGAGTCCATTGTCGGACGTGTTGTCGTGTAGGCTGTGTTTACCGACGACTCTAGCAAAGATTTCTTCCTTGCCCAGCTTCGCATTAAAATCTCCTAGAACGATCTTGGTGTCGTAGCTGGGGCATTGATCGTATGTTCTTTCTAGGAGATCATAGAAGTCATCCTTGCTATCATCGTCTTTGTCCTCCGTTGGGGCGTGGGCGCAAATTAGGCTGATGTTGCCGAATGTTGCCTTGATGCGGATTGTTGTGAGGCGTTCGCTTATGTATCTTAAGCTTAAGACTTCTTGCCTAAGTCTGCCTCGAACAACAAAACCGCATCCAAACAAGCGCTGCCTTCGCTCTTTGTAGCAATCGCCGTAATATATGTCGCAGTTTTTCATCCTCTTTTTGCCCGGCCCATCCCATCGCACCTCCTGGATGGCGGTGATGTCAGCCTTATAGGCTTCTAGGGCCTCCGCAAGTTCATCGGCTGCACGTGGTCTGTTAAGTGACCTCACATTCCACGTGCAGAACCGAAAATCGTTGTCCTTGTTTCGTTGTCCATGGTCGTCAGCAGTAGGGTCATCCGTATCCGAGGCTTGTTGCCGTCTCTGAACTATTGCGAGTTTTACACGGTAGGGAAGTTAACCCCACGCGAAACCCCCGAACCTGGAGAACCGGGTCCTGGTTTAAACCCCCGGACAAGGGGTCGCTGCATACATTGGTTCACCTCTAAGCGGCTGCAGTAGAGGTTATCCAGAGGGCGCCGCGGGGAGGCTGTATGTCAACTTGACCTGTGCATTTACAGGGATCGTTGCTGGCATCTCGCCAGGTTGAGAGCAATCAACAACTTTGCCCTGGATGCACAGGCCCATGCCCTCCTTGTACTTTGTAACCTTTGGAAATTTTAATTTCAGTGGCAGCCTTCATAAGTTGACGTGTGTAATAAGATCTGCTTTCATTTATATACATCCTCTGCGACACAGCTTTCTTGTTGATAATTGTTGTCATCAGTTCTGTTTTGTTCTCCCTTTTCGCCTTCAATATGCATGCGCTCTTTGCAAGAGCGAGAGACAAATTTAACTCTGAGAATATTGATTTTCTTCGTTAAGCCGCTCACTGGTTTTGTTGTTATTTTTTTCATGCGACAGAAGTCAATGTCTCTTTCGCTAACATCAGCATGCAGACCTTCACGCAGAATTTTAAGAGCAATATCGTTATCAGAGACGTTGGGTGTGAGAGGAACGTTGAAAATGTCAATAGCGTTAGCTAGTAGTTGTTGTTCTAGCCGATTTACCGTGTTCTCCAGCGATGCAATTCTCTCTTCATATACTTTATTTTTTATGAGAAGATCGTCTATTTGACGTTTCTGCAGTTCCTTCATTTCCAATTATCTCCAAGTTCTGTACCGTTGTGACATCAGTGTCATGTGAAACGTTCTCCGTGGGTGATGTAAGAGAATTTTCCGGCAACTTCGAATTATTTTTTAATGCTACACCGGAACAAGATGGAATTGAGGTGCCCGAAAGAGATCCACGGCGGTGCACTGTACAGCTGGTGCAGCGAAAAAGTTTGTTATTTTCTTTCATGTACCCCAGGTCACTAGGCTCTAATTTAACACATGAAGCGTGAAAGAAAGATTGACAATCGGAGCATTTAACTTTAATTTCCGATCTATCAACTTTTTTTTTGCAAACTTTGCACGACATTTCGAAAATTATTAAAACAAGTTAGAGCAAGATCTAAATACGTGTATACCCCATTACTACACACAATATATTCCTCTCCCATTGAAATAGGGTCATGGCCTAAGACGGATTTCTCCTTGCACTTTTATTTCTACACACAGGTTGCCATTCTTGCGTTAGTACCGCTCCTATGATCATAAATCAAGTAATATAAAATATAAAATATTAGTTCATTTATGTCCTATGATTTATGTACTATCGCGTAGTTGCTAGTGTCAGTAACTCCTGTGAATTTTTAACTAAAATCTGGAAATTTCAATATGTGGTATTTGGCAATATTATGTTTCAAGGTCTCGGAGGCGTCGATATATTCCATGTCATTGACGTCAATCTTTTTCCCACTCTTCAGATATTTTATCATGAGGTTAGCAATTTTAACGTAATTCCACATTTTCTATAAAAAAAATATTACCCCTACACATCTTAAAAAGATAAACAGATAAAACAGGGCTTCCTCTGTTTTATCTGTTTATCTTTTTAAGATGTGTTCGGTTTCAGGCATTCAGTATTTTCTTAAGGAAGGAGCATTTGCTGAATTTAATTTTTGAGTTATGTTCTGGACGTTTTGCAAATATAATTTTTTAAGACTATGTGCGTGTAATTCGTATAAAAGGACTGTTACATTACATTAGTATGAAAAAACTACAGAGGTCGTATAATTAGAATAAATGGACTATTACAACTCGGCCAACCTGACAATTGATTCACTTCGATCTGATTAATATATTTGAGCAGAACAAAACAAATCCTAAATATAGTTCCACTGAATTCTCTTGTGCTTCAGTTTGAAGTATCGTACATTTACAATGATCCAAATATTCTTAGTTTATATAGGTGTTGACCACTTTCGAATTTTAATTGCTTTAACAACACCATCATAATGTAACTGACTCGACTGACAATTCCGAATGTCTCTTATTACAAAACGATCATTTGTTAGCGCCTTATGGATGACATAAGGACCACACAATTTTCTTTTTATTGTATCGACTGTAGTATCGCTATGCCTAACAACAACGAAATCAGCAATGGAATATGTTCTCGCCGGTCGACTGTGCCTTTTTGATGGCGTTTGAAGCCTTAAGCCGAGCTTTAGACAAGAACTCTACATTAACTGCATGTCTCCACACTTCGGCCAACCAACTGTTGCGTTCTAAAATGTCAAATTTAAATTTGACAGTTGACGAGTGCGTTTGTTTGACAACTCTTAATTCATCCATCGCTGTCAGCAACATTTTCCCCTCCCGGTGATTCAGCCGCTCGCTTCGCTGTTTTATTAATCAGAACTGCTGACATCTAGTACTGCTAGTCTTGAAACAGGTCGCTCGTAGAAACCGGACGCCGTCCTCATTGTAGCTCTTCTCATCTGTCCATCATGGGCCATGTTTGCTGCAATTGCCTTTAGGCCAGGACCAGGACTTATTAACGATTATGACCAGATCTCCAACTTCGATGCCCTTTACCTTCTCGAACAATTTCGTTTTTCTGGTAAGGGTTGGTAAATATGAGTGTATATATCTCTTCCAGAACACATTCGTCAGCTGATGACATATCCTCCATTTCTAGCGTCAGATCTTTTTCATTAAATACTCCTGGAAATTTACTTCCGTCAGAGGATCATACCAGAAAATGATTTGGGGTCATTGCTTCACAGTCATCGTAATCCACTGATAAATGTGTAAGTGGTCTGGAGTTAATTATACCTGCCACTTCTATCAGCATCGATCGTAGAGATTCATCCGTCAACCTTTGGTTTCGTGTTAGACCTCTTAATACATTTTTCACGGAGCCAACTATCTTTCCCACACACCTCCCATAGCATCTGGTGGAATTAAAAACCATTTGGTTTCTGAAGTGGTGAACCTTATTTTCAAACGTATCACGATCCATTTGCTCCTGGAAGGTTGCTGCCATAATCGGAGAAAAACTCTTTTGGGTATTACGATGAAATTTCTGACACATAGAATGCCAAAAAGGCTCGTAGATACGCCACAACCGCCATCGCATCCTCACTAGCATCTGTGAATCCTTGATCCTTTGAAGAAACCCTCTGTAAAGTAGCATATTAGGATTTGCACCTATTCCACCTTTACCAAAAGCTTGCGCCAGCTTTCCCGTTTTTCACGCAGCTCAAGAGGCAACTCGTCCTCCCATTCGATTGCAGATCTCACTACTTCCTGCTGCAACACCTTTAGCTTGACCAAACAAAAATTTAGAAATCCTAATGGATCGAAGATGGACATTTAAACGCGCAAAAGTTCTCTCTTCGTTGGAATTCTGGAATCCTTCATAACGTCCTCATGCATTTTTACAAATTGAATAGAAAATCCAACATAATCTTCGTTGGTGTTCCACCAGAGTCCTAAGACCTTTGATAAAATTGTTGTTTCTACTAAATTCTCCAACAACTTTTTTGTATCAGATTCAAGTTCTTCCAGGGCTGTCAAGACATCCTTTGAGTCGCACAACCAATTGCAAATGTTGAACCCAACCTTGAATGGACATACCTTACTTCCTTTAGCAACTTTTTTTGAGTTTTCAACTGTATCGACACTGTTTAACCAATCGTCCACGTAGTGATGTTCTGTTATAGCCTCTTCTGCTCATAGGAGACATAAAATATTCTATAGGGTTTACATTCGTGCAAAGTTGTAAAATGTTCTTATATTATTACTAACTAATAATAAATTATGAAATAAAGAATTGAATTTGGAAAATAAAACGGGTGTTTGCTTTTTAATGAGTCCTTGTGCGATTCCATCGTGGTTTGGACTCGTTTATCAGAGGCATGGATTGTAGAATCAAACTAAAATGTTAAAGTCTTGGCCAGAGATCAACTCGAAGCGTTTTAAAGAGCTACTGTAATTCTAGACAGATCCAGTCCAAACATGAGAATGTAGTACATATGTAGTAGATGTACTTTATTAATTTATTATCAAGCATTTGCTACGTAGCAACTTGTTTCTACTTCATTTATTATAATTCTATTTAGGATGCATTATACTTACATGTATATAGATAGCATACATCCTTGAAAAAATCTGTCGAAATCGACAACGGACGAAAGATGATCGCTGGACGATAGCGGCATTATTAGATCAAGCTATTAATTTAGAGTTTCATCAGGAAATCGGTGAATAAGACAAGATACCTGACGTGGTACGATGTCTAAAAGATTGTACTGGTGAACCAGGGGAATTTAATTAAGGAACAAAATTATCGGCCAAGTCGACGTAGTGTTGGAATTCCACAACACTCCGCGAGATTGGAAATTCATATCTCGTTGTCTCACAATGCACTCTGCTGACAAGTGTGACCTGTCAACATTGGAGTACTAAATGATACGTTTGGTACAAGGGAACCGTTCTATACAAGAGTTCTACCACGCTGTATATACTCACTTAACCCATATCTTAAACAAAATAGGCTGCATGGAGAAAAAAGTAATGAATCCTTACCATTCTGACTCACACATATCGTGACAAAGCATTGGACACGTTTGTCAGTGGCTAACGAGGTGACCTATCAAGACTTCTTGGTATTAGAGAACCGAATGACCTGCCGCTGGCATTCCAGCTATGTCTGATCTTCTTCTTCTTTGTGTGGCGCTACAGTCCGGGGTGGAACTGGGCCTCAACCAACATGCCTCTCCAAATAGCGCGATCTCTGTCTAGCTGTCTCCAGTTTCGCAAACCAAGTTGGTTGAGGTAATTCTCCACTTGCGTGCGCCACCTTAAACGCGGGCGTCCCCTGTTGCTTTGCCTGACAGGTTTGGATTCGAAGATTCTTCGGGCCGGAGCTGTGGTGTCCATCCACTCTACATGACCTAGTCACCGTAGGCGTTGGATCCGTAGACGCCTAACTAGGCTCATGTCACTGGGCTGTAGCCCGTACAGTTCTCCTCCAGAACCCGTCAATACAAACAGGACCAAAGATCGCACTCGCTTTCGATATTGTCCATGCCTTCGCGCCGTATAGCAGGACTGGGATAATCAGTGTCTTGTATAGAGTCAACTTGGTTCCTTGAGAGAGAGCTCTATTACTCAATTGCCTCTGGAGCCCGAAGAAATAGCGGTTGGCAAGAGTTATCCTACGCTTGATCTCGGTACTGATGTTATTTGTACAGTTTAATCCGGAGCCGAGGTAAGTGAGGTCCTTGACTACCTCGAAGTTATAGCTGCCCATTCTGACGCTCTGTCCAAGACGTCGATGTTGTATGTCCTTTTTTGAGGACAGCATATACTTCGTTTTGCCCTCATTCACCGCCAGACCCATTTTAGCCGCTTCCGTCTCAATGTAAGCAAAAGCCTCACTGACGGCTCGCTGAGTTCTGCCAACCACGTTAATGTCATCGGAGTATGCTTACAATTGCACGGACTTCTGGAAGCATCTCATCAAGAGCGCGTCGTCTTGCCTAAAACCTTTCTTGACTTTGAAGGTCGCGGTGATTTCGTTACCGAACTTGATGGAGCAGCGAGAGTGCAGATGAGCTGGTGCATGCGCCCTACCAGAACATCTCCAGCTGCCTTAAATATTTCAGCGGACAATTCGTCCGTTCCAGCAGCTTTGTTAGACTTCAGTCTTGATGTTGCTATTTCGACTTCGTCTAAGTCTGGGGGACGGAATTCGCGTCTGTCATTGTGCAGTTTGGTTGAAATATTTTCTCTCGTTCAACAGTCTACAGAAATGATTTATCCAGATTCTCAGTATCGACTGCGACTCAACTACCAGATGTCCATTTCCATCCCGACAGGCTTCTGTCCGGATTTTATATCCATTGGATAATTGTTTTACCCGGATTTCGAAGCGTTGACAAGCGACTTATGCAGGCACAGGCGTCTGCACTTAGCCTCTGTCAATGAACTCCTACTCTCACCTCCCCGTGGTGAAATCCGGGAGCCGAGCACCTTCGACTGAAGATGGGGTACCCAACCCCCGTGGGACGTCATTGGCGGCTGCAAACGAGAGAGGGGGAGAGTGGATGAGTCTGTATCAGGGCTCATCTTCTCTACGGATGGCGGCGGAGGAGCTTATCATCAGATTAGCCAACGGCGACATCCAGAGCTACCTGGTACACCTCCTTTTAGAGCTACTCTGACATATTCGGAGCTCAGATCTAAAAGGTTGCCTTCAAGGTCATATCGGGATTTTGGAGTAGAGTTGGCGGCGGAGGAACCCTATCGTGTAGGGTCAACGGCGGCACTCACAACCTCAGCGAGGCTACCGATACCGGAGTCATCCGGACCCTTCGCCCAAGGGTAAAATAAATGGGCCTGGCCTTCCAGCTGGGGGTTGTGCGTGGGGTTAACACCCTCACCACGTAAAAAAAATTTTGTTCAGAGACGACTACTTGCCTCGGATACTGACCGATCTACTGTTGACGACCCCAGCAAACGAACAACTGACCATGCTTTTCGGTTCTGCACGTGGAATGTGAGGTCTCTTAACAGGCCACGTGCAGCCGAAGAACTCGCGGAGGCCCTTGACTGCTATAAAGCAGATATCACCGCCATCCAGGAAGTGCGATGGAATGGGCCGGGCAAGAAGAGGATGAAAAACTGCGACATCTACTACGGTGATTGCAGCAGAGAGAGGCGCTTATTTGGATGTGGATTTGTTGTTCGAGGCAGACTTAGGCAAAAAGTCTTAAGCTTTGACTGTAAAAGCGAACGCCTCATAACAATCCGCATCAAGGCTACATTCGGCAACATCAGCCTGATATGCGCCCACGCCCCGACAGAGGACAAAGATGATAGTAGCAAAGATGACTTCTATGATCTCCTAGAAAGAACATACGATCAATGCCCCAGCTTTGACACCAAGATCGTTCTAGGAGATTTCAATGCTAAGCTGGGTAAAGAAGAAATCTTTGCTAAAGTCATAGGGAAACACAGCCTACACGACACCACGTCCAGTAACGGACTAAGGCTGGTGGACTTTGTCATGGGACGTAACCTCTCTGTTGCTAGCACGCGGTTCCCACACCTCAACATCCATAAAGGGACATGGCGGTCCCCAGATCAATCAACCGTCAACCAGATTGATCACGTTGCGATCGACGTCAGACACTCCTCCAGCATTCTCGACGTCCGAACTTTCCGAGGAGCCAATGTTGACTCAGACCATTTCCTTGTTGTAGCCAAGGTAAGAATCAGGATATCACGAGAACAACGGAGTCGAGAACGAACACCACGGTTTGACGTCGCAAAGCTACAATCGCAGCGGACTGCCAGGATCTTTGCCGACCGAGTCTCCCAGAAACTCTCTGTTAGTTCGACGCCGCCTGCACAAACCATCGAAGAAGAATGGAGTCGTTGTCAAGAAGCCATCAAAGAAGCTGCCACTGATGTGCTGGGTTTTACGACACCACCTAGAAGGAACCCATGGTTTGACGACGAGTGCAGGCAGGCACATGCAGCCAAACAGGAGGCCTACAAGGCAACGCTGCATCGAACAACGAGGGCTGTTCGTGAGCTCTACGAACAGAAGAGAAGGGAAGAGCACCGGCTTCTCAGAAGAAAAAAGAAAGAGCATGAGAAGCGCGCGGTCGAGGAGATGGAGAGGTGTTATGGCAGGAATGACGTCCGAAAGTTTTATCAAAGGGTAAAACAATTATCCAATGGATATAAAACTCGGACAGAAGCCTGTCGGGATGGAAATGGACATCTGGTAGTAGAGTCGCAGTCGATACTGAGAATCTGGAAAGATCATTTCTGCAGACTGTTAAACGGCGATGAGGACCAAAATACCGCTGTCAGGCAGAATGTTCCACTCAATCTGGACGATGACAGACGTGAATACCGTCCCCCAGACTTAGACGAGGTCAAGGTAGCAATATCAAGACTGAAGTCTAACAAAGCTGCTGGAGCGGACGGTCTGCCCGCTGAAATATTTAAGGCAGCTGGAGATGATCTGGTAGGGCGCATGCACCAGCTCATCTGCAAGATATGGTCTGAGGAAAGCATGCCCGACGAGTGGAATCTCAGTATCGTTTGCCCGATCCACAAGAAAGGAGACCCCTTCAACTGCGCCAACTATCGAGGGATCAGTCTTCTTTCCATCGCATATAAGATCTTCTCTGCCGTTTTGTGTACCCGCCTGAAGCCATTCATTAATAATCTGATAGGTCCATATCAGTGTGGCTTCAGGCCAGGAAAGTCCACAACAGACCAAATTTTCACACTACGGCAGATCCTGGAAAAGACCCAAGAAATGCAAATCGACACTCACCATCTGTTCGTCGATTTCAAGGCCGCATATGACAGCGTGCATAGAGACGAGCTATACAACGCCATGTCTAGTTTTGACATTCCTGCCAAACTCGTCAGGCTGTGCAGGATGACGATGGAGAACTCTCGCTGCTCCATCAAGGTCGGTAACGAACTCACCGAGACCTTCAATGTCAAAAAAGGTTTTAGACAAGGCGACGCGCTGTCATGTGATTTCTTTAACATCGTCCTGGAGAAGATCGTGCGAAACTCACACGCCAACACTAGAGGCACGATCTTCCAGAAGTCCGTGCAATTGTTAGCATACGCCGATGACATTGACGTGATTGGCAGAACTCAGCGAGCCGTCAGTGAGGCTTTTGCTAACATTGAGACGGAAGCGGCTAAAATGGGTCTGGCGGTGAATGAGGGCAAAACGAAGTATATGCTGTCCTCAAAAAAGGACATACAACATCGACGTCTTGGACAGAGCGTCACAATGGGCAGCTATAACTTCGAGGTAGTCAAGGACTTCACTTACCTCGGCTCCGGAGTAAACTGTACTAATAACATCAGTACCGAGATCAAGCGTAGGATAACTCTTGCCAACCGCTGTTTCTTCGGGCTCAAGAGGCAATTGAGTAATAGAGCCCTCTCTCGAAGAACCAAGTTGACTCTATATAAGACTCTGATCATCCCAGTCCTGCTATACGGCGCGGAGGCATGGACAATCTCGAAAGCGGATGAAGAAGTCCTTGGTCTCTTTGAGAGAAAAGTTTTACGCACGATCTTTGGTCCTGTTTGTGTTGACGGGTTCTGGAGGAGAAGATTCAATCACGAACTGTACGGGCTGTACAGCGACATGAGCCTAGTTAGGCGTCTACGGATCCAACGCCTACGGTGGCTAGGTCATGTAGAGCGTATGGACACCACAGCTCCGGCCCGAAGAATCTTCGAATCCGAACCTGTCGGGCAACGCAACAGAGGACGCCCGCGTTTAAGGTGGCGCACCCAAGTGGAGAAGGACCTCAACCAACTTGGTGTGCGAAACTGGAGACAGCTAGCCAGGGATCGCGCTAGTTGGAGAGGCATGTTGGTTGAGGCCCAGGTCCACCCCGGACTGTAGCGCCACACAAAGAAGAAGAAGAATTGTTTTACCCTTTGATAAAACTTTCGGACGTCATTCCTGCCATAAAACCTCTCCATCTCCTCTACCGCGTGCTTCTCATGCTCTTTGTTTTTTCTTCTGAGAAGCCGGTCCTCTTCCCTTCTCTTCTGTTGGTAGAGCCCCCGAACAGTCCTCGTTGTTCGAATAAATTGCGAATAAAAATAATCGAATAATTCGATTGTTCGAGCAGTCGCAATTATTCGAATTCGAATTGAGCGGAGTCGATTGTTGAATTTCGATTCTTGTAGGTCCGATTTCAACCGCCAACGAATGTATGCATTCATCGATTCCTTAATTCAGAAAGCGATTGCTAAATTGTGGGTATTCGTCGATTCTTCAACTCAGAAAGAGATTGCTAAATTGTGTGTTTATTCGTCGATTCTTCAATTCTGAGGGAGATTGATAGATTGTAAGTATTCATCGATTCTTCAAGTCAGAGAGCGATTGCTAAAATGTGTGTATTCGTCGATTCTTCAAGTCAGAGAGAGATCACTAAATTCTCGCAATTGCCCATCTATTTTAAATTACGTTTTACTAATAAAATTTAAACTGTACATTTATGAGAGTGAGAATACAATCCCCTCACTCATTGGGTGAGAAAGACGAAGAATACAGTCGAACCTACAAAATTCAAATCCAGTCGTCACGGAGCTTTTGCCTGTGTATGTCACCCGCATCTGATTTTCATTCTAGTGAATATACTAAATCTACCAAAATTTCGAAACGCGGAAGATCTCCGGAAATCAAGGACAATTCCTTGCCCTTGAATAAAAAAACTAGAGCCATGAGGAACAGTGCTCGAAAAAAAGAATTTAGTCCCAACAGAATAAATTACTATGGTCCTCTTCAAACTCGCGATAATGATCATATGGAAGATGAAATCGTATCTGAACCAATGAAAAAAGTGTATGTGCCGCCTATAAAATTGCTTCAAAAATCGTGTGATTTTGTGCATTCACTTATGAACACTCTGAAAATTAGCGATTACTCCGTGAAAAAAATGTCAATCGGGATAAAAATTATATGTGAATCTCTTGAAGCATAAAATTCGGTGATCAGCTGTTTAAAAGCACAAGACTGTCAATTTTTCTCGCACGATTTAAAAAGTGCTAAAGCTTTTAAGGTTGTTCTGCATGGTATGGATGAAATAAATACAGAATATTTAAAAACAGAACTTATTAAACTTGGAATAGAGTGTATTGAAGTAAAAAAAGTTGTCAAGAAATTCGAACAATACAGTGACACAATTTACATCATTTCTCTTGAAAATGGATCTGTTAAGTTAAGCGATCCATACCCAAGTCAAATGGAATTATCAACGAAAACTCAAAGGTAAGCTCACGCAATGCCACAACTGCCAGATGTTTGGCCATGGAGAGAGGAACTGTCACGTTAAGACCTATTGTTCGATCTGCTCTGGCACACATAAAACTGCTGAATGTAATAACACTCTTGCTCACAAATGTGCAAATTGTGGAAAACCTCACAGATCCACTGATCCCTCATGTGAGAGTAGAGCAGAATATATGCTGTTGATGGGAAAAAAGACAGTAAAGAGCAAATCGGCCGCTCATCAGGCATCGCATGTTTCTGGTCATACTCTCCCAAATCCGATATCGATCGCTTCTCTCTCCGAGTTTCCCATCCTACAACAACCACATCGACGACGACAGCAGACCGTCAGTGATGCACAGAGTGCTATTATTTCTACACCACCAACAAAAAGTGCATGGCTGAATAACACTCCACAAAACCCTCTTGTGCAATTCAGCGGTAAACCTAGCAACATCACAAGCAACATCGCAAGCAACATCGCTAACGATACTCCCGGAAACACAACTGGATGCAACACCGGCTCTTTGTTTTCGCCGGAGGAATTAAACTCTCTGGCCATGGAGTGCATGGCTGAATAACACTCCACAAAACCCTCTTGTGCAATTCAGCGGTAAACCTAGCAACATCACAAGCAACATCGCTAACGATACTCCCGGAAACACAACTGGATGCAACACCGGCTCTTTGTTTTCGCCGGAGGAATTAAACTCTCTGGCCATGGAAATGGTCACTAAACTTTCTGTTTGTAAAACTAAAATTGAACAATTCAACGTTATCGCACAGTTAGCTACAAAATTTCTGTATTCAAATGTTAATTAATATGATAGATAGAAACACAAACATTGTAAATTGGAATGCGAGGGGTATTCGTAACAAAACCACAGAGTTCTTTAACTTCTTAAATAATAACGAGATTCATGTTGCTCTAGTCACCGAAACTCTACTTAAAATTGATATAAATTTCTCTACATTTGATTTTAAATGCTATAGAAATGACAGAATCGGAAGAGGAGGTGGAGGTGTCGCCATCCTTGTAAAAAGATCAATTCAACATTCGCTTTTACCTGTTCTAAAAACTGAGTTGGTAGAAAACGTAGGTATTGAGATTAAACTGAGAAATCAAAATTCTATAAGAATTTTTTGTGTTTATTTCCCCGGAGGAAATGCAGGAGCAGTAACAAAAATGGCTCTTAAAAATGACTTTATTAAATTGTTTAATCAGGGCAATAACCTATTTTTTGGTGGCGACCTAAATTGTAGGCATAGGGCTGGGGGCTGTCAAAGAGCAAATGCTGAGCAAATGCTTCTACATGATCTCTCTATTACTCAACCCTTTTCTGTTTTGTATCCGTCCACCCCAACTTATGTACCTTCAAATTCTCGTTATAGTCCGTCGACAATTGATATTTTCGTCACCAATGTTTCCAGCAGTTATATAACCTAACCTGTTTCAGTAAACGACCTCAGTTCCGACCACAATCCTGTCCTTTGCCAACTTCTATGGTCTGGAGAGAGGAAAACGGAGTATTTTCAAGACCTTAAAAAACTCACCAATGAATTTGGAAAGTATTTCCAATATAAGTGATGTGGATGCTGCACTAAATAAATTATGTTCAGACATTTTAGAAGCGGTTGAAAACTCTGTTGCGAAAGTTCCAAAACAAAATTTTTTTCCAAAACTTCCTCATCATATTTTGGCGCTCATCAGACTAAGGAATAAGTGCAGAAGAGATTGGACGAGATACCGTCAGCCATTTTTGAAATGTCAGCTACAGTATCTTAACAATTTAATTAGCAAGCAAATTTTTGAATTTCGCAACAAGAATTGGAACTCCAGACTTAAAATGCTCGAAAAAAAATGATAAGCCGTTTTGGAACATAGTCAAAGTTATAAGGAATAGGAACAAGTTTTTGCCAGTTCTCAAATCATCTTCTAACGTGTTCTTTACGGATTCTGAAAAAGCAAATGTTCTTGCACAATCATTTTCAAATAACCACGTCGTGGCTAGTGGTCTAAGTGACCAAGGTACACGCGACACAGTGCAGAGCACTATTCAGAATTATTTCGAGAACAGCTCTCATCAAATCCCTTCTGATGTTTATTTATCAGAAGACGACATTGCGTTTTTCGTCAACAACTTAAATGTTCGCAAAACAGGAGGGCTTGATCTGACTAGAAACATCTATATCAAGCAGCTGCCCAAAAGTGGAATAAAGTTCTTAACTTTTCTTATAAATGCGTGCCTCAAAATGGAATATTTTCCTGACTCCTGGAAATTAGCCAAAGTTATTCCAATACCAAAATCTGGCAAGCCTCCTGAAAATCCTGAAAGCTATAGGCCAATAAGTTTGCTTAGTAACCTTAGCAAAGTTTTTGAGAAAGTTCTTAAAGAAGTGATTTTAAAACATATATCTGAAAACAACATATTCCCCAATGAACAATTTGGATTTAGGGCACACCACAGCTCCACCCATCAAGTATTAAGAATCTGCAATCACATTAAGTCAAACCGTGCTATTGGCAAATCAACTGGAATGGTTCTACTTGACATAGAGAAAGCATTTGATACTGTCTGGCATGACGGACTTTTGTATAAATTGATACACTTCCGGATTCCTCCTTATATATGTAAAATTGTCCAAAGTTTCTTAACTCGTCGTCGTTTCGTAGTCCAAGTGAACAGTGGTGTTTCTGACCTTATGTTTTTCAATTCTGGGGCTGAGCGCAGACGCCTGTGCCTGCGTAAGTCGCTTGTCAACGCTTCGAAATGCATGCTATGTCTGATCAGGTCACAATAAACATAATGCTCAGAGAAACAATACACTTACATTCTACCCTCAACTAGCGCATATACCGCAGCCACAACCACATTCAAATCGATTTGTCTACCAATTTGCCCACAGACAACAGCAAATCAATCGAAACTACCAAATGAATCAAATGCAACGGAATCCATCCTTTCCTACAAGACCAGTAGCACCTAAACCCCGTATGAACAAGCCTGATGTTAATAGCCCCGCACCAAAGAGGCCAGCACCTCCCACTCAACAAGTACAAGTACCAAATAAGTATCCTCTGGTACTTCCACATTGAACCACAAGAACAGGATACGCCAATCTATCAACAGATCATGGACAGTACCGAAGACAATGAAAATGGAGAATCACTAACAGAATGTATGGAATCATATGGAGAACCAAGAGATACGCAGGAAGAACCCGTAGATTTCGCGGATATACATTTTTTAAATTGAACTGCGCTTTTCCAACATTTTTCGAAAGTAGAACGAAGAAGGGCGAAATGCTAAAAATGCTCATAGACACCCAATCCAAAACTAAACGCACAATCCTTCTTCGCAAGTTCTATAGGTGGCAATATCAAAAATTTAGTAAGCATCGTCTTGGTCGACACAAATGTTTAATTCTTTCTCTAACCTTCACTTAAATCGTTCGATGCTATTCTTGGAAACGACAGCCTCAAAGGATTCTCTGCCATAATTCATACCAGGGGTGACTACATGATTATAAAAAAAAAAAGTTCAAATCAAAATCACAACGCGCATGCACGGCAGTAATTAAAATAGAGATTAATACGGAACACATGAATAGCAAACAAAGGGCTAAATTGAATTACCTAATTCAACAATTTATTAAATTAGAACAACATCAGAAGCGGGATTATATTCGAAATTGTATCCCAACCCATGACACTACGATATAAAAATATATATTGACCTATTACACAAGGGTGGGATTATAAGACCATCAAGATACCCATATAATTCATCAATTTGGGTGGCCCTAAAAAGCTTGATTCATCTGGGGAAAAAAGGATTGTCTTGTTATCGACTTTAAGAAACTGAACACAATCACAATTTCGGATAAATATCCAATACCCCATATCAATGACCTACTATCATAGTTAGGTCAAAGCAAACCGTTTTCGGTAATCGACCTCAAGAATGGGTTTCATCAGATTGCACTCAAGAAATCCGATATCGAAAAGACAGCCTCTTCTGTGAACAAGGGAAAGTACGAGTTGAGAAGGCTGCCTTTCGGGCTAATAAATGCGCCGCCATCTTTTAACGAGCTCTCGACGACATCTTGCGTGAGCATATTGGGAAAAGATGTTTCGTCTACATTGACGAACGATGAGACGAAGATCGAGGAATCGCATTTTAAAAACCTTGAAATAGTTTTCCGAACGCTCAGCACGATAAGTGCTCATTCTTCAAGAATGCGGTCGAGTTTCTGGGATTAATCATTTCTTCATCGTCGATACAATCCTCCATCAATGGCAATGGAAACCTGTCGCGAATTGTTTTTTATTTAATCCCGGGTAATCAATACACATTCGTCATTCACCATTCTTTTGTTTTACTAGAATTGCGGAGTCATAAGGAAATTCACTCGGTAGGATAATTTGCCGAGATAATGGACCATTGGTGATTCTCTGAACCTCCATTCGATCCTGAATGGAAAAGCTAGGTGGTGCGCAATAGAAGTGAATAGCATGGGTTAGACGGATTTTTATTTCGTAATCGACGATTTTTTTTCCGATTTTACGCACATTTGAACGATTAACCTTCCGTCCTCCAACCTATTTTTTCTAACACGTTCCTCTTACTGGGGTGTGACATACCCCGATTCATAATTATAAAAAAAAAAACTGTTTTTGTTAAATGTTTTCTTATTAATTTTTTTATGTTGTAACTACATACAATATTTCACTAACAAAAAACAAAAACCTTTAAGGAAAATAAGTGATTTATAAATTAGAATAAGAAAAAAAATATAAATAAATATGTATTAAATAGAAGTCCATTTTCTCAGAAGTTATTAAAAAAAATATGCATATGCGTACAATTTTAGCAATCTTTTGTTGCAAACTATTGTTAGCGGAGTGCTTAAATAAATGCAATACATGTAACGGAATGCAATTTTTATTTGTCGCATTCCACTCAGCGAGCGATGATCTTCGCACATATGCTGGTGACACGTCGCACACACTTTTTTTTTATTTTTTTTTTCTGTCTTTTTTCCTGTCACAAAAGTTACAATGGACATATTTTTCCGAAATTGTTGGTTGTGGAACGTTGGAAAACGGAAAGGAACGGAATATGTTTTGATTGGGCAAGTCTGTGTAGTACCATAGCATTTATGCCACAGTGATCCAACATTCCACAGAAAACCCGCATAGGCCAACGACGCGTAGCTCTAGAAGTTGAATGACACAACTGGTCGAAAGTGCCAGTTCCTCCTTTTCTACTGTTGTAATCCAGGATCATTTGCGGCTTAGCTGACTCTTCATCAACGTCATCTAAATAGTGGTTTGTAGGCAGGAGCAAGACTACTTTACCCATTTTGGGAGGAAACGAAAACAAAGTGTTGTTTTCATCGAATGCGAATTTGGAACAACCTACTCCTCCTGGAGCCTAAAACTTTGCTGGAATCTCTCGTTTATTTTTTCGAAGAGTGCTTAACATTGTCAAATTATATTGTGTCAGCATCATCTGGAAAAGTGGCACTGAAGAGAACCAATTATCTGTGATGTTCCTTCCAGTTCCATGGATACTCTCCGACAGTTTTAGAACATAAAAGGAAGGAACTGACTCGTTCGCACCAACTTTGACTTTGTCGACGTAAGGAATTGCGTTCACCATGTACCATGAACGTGAGTCATTCATCATTAAAAATTTTAATCCGTAATTGTCTGGCTTCGATGCCATATAAATCCGGAATGGACAATTACCCCTATAGTCCATCAACTGTTCGTCGATTTTACACTACTCGAATGGAGTATAGAGTGAATTACAATTTGTAATAAAGAGCTCCCATATTTCTCTAATTGGTGCAAATTTGTCATTCACTTTGCGTTCATCTCTGGTCGTTTTATCATCAAAACGCAAACACGCAGCGATAAATTCGAACCGATGCTGCGACATCGTTGCTCTAAAAAGAATATTACAGACCACAATTCGCTGAGATGTAATTTGGCAGCTTTCTTTACACCACTGAGATAAAGCAAGCCAAAAAAAGCTTTTATTTCAGTGATATCTGTCGGTCCTCGGTACGGTATCTATGTTTCATGACATACTGAACAGCGTTCTATTTGCTCGTTCGTATGAACCACCACTTTATATAGAATTTCATCCGCAAAAAGTAAACTCCAAGCCTCAAGGTGGGTTGAAATGTTTTTAGCTGCATCCTTTGGGCCCGGTAAATGGGTCATCAAATTTCGCATCGGGTGCCTACCGCGTCTCTCGGGTGCAACCGAGCTCCATTTGTAGCCAGATTTACCTCTAAGTACCGCCAACCTCTGTTTTTTCGGTGATGTAGGATGCTTTTCTTCATGTTCATCCTCTACCGCACTCTGGGCACTCTCGGAATCAGACTGCTCTTCTATGTAGTCAGGATATTTTTCCGGATCATCACCGGCAAATAAATCCGGTTCTTCATTTTCTAATAATATATCAGCCTCTAACTAAAAGAAACAGTAACTTCCCAGAAAAACAAAACATTTTTTTATGACTAAACAAACCTCGCACTTGCTAAATCAATTTATTCGTATTCCACGTAAAAAATTGTATTCAAATGCTGGGATCAATGACTAGAATACAAAATTATAACATTAAAAACGTTTGTTCACAAACTATAAAAAGTACTAACACGAACAATGGGGTGTATAATACTCAGTACAAAATGTCAAAGCCAAGCTTGAATGGCCTCTTACTACTGCAGAAAATATGAAACTGAATTTACATAGACATGGCATATCGGAAAAAAAATTGTAACGGTAATAGCACGGTGCATAATTTTTTGTCTGGTATCCTACACCTCAGTGGGCGTAAGGAAGGTCAAATTGACCGAAAAAATCACGAAGTACACGATATGCATTTTGATTTGAACGCAAATTTTCATAATAAGCCTGAATAACTTTAACGCGTTGCTCGTATCTTTGCATGGTTCAAATTGAGTTTGTCTGAAATTGAGAAATGTCAAATGAAATGCAGAAAAAATCTTTACGTTTTGGTGTGGTTCACATTTAACATAGGAAATAGTTTTTACTTCATCACGAAAATTCACTTTGCATAAAATTGTACCATAATATATATATCTTGAGCTTGCCCAAACCACGAAATCTAGTTGGCAGTGGCATATATGACGATCCGGTGCAATCTCGGGCCGTTTGAGATTGCACCGGATCGTAATCAAAATCATAAAAAAGCCACTTTTACCTTTTTGCTTAAATTGTTCGTTGTTAGAAGAACCTTCGTTAGCACAATGAGAGACATCGGTTGGGTTCAATGATAGCGAGGCAACTGAGTGTCCTTACCCTTGACAGCGGACAATCCCTATGGGGGTGGCCCACTTGGTGGCAAGTAAAACAGGAATCCGGTGAAGGTAGTGGTTTCGGACAGGCACTCTGATAACACCCAAACAGCAGCAAATTAATAGCGCTCACAAATAAATGTTTTTGTCCATGCTTGTTGGTTTTTTTATTGAATAATATTATAATAAATAATATTATAATAAAAAAAAAATAAATTATTTGAGCATATGAGCACAAATTTCGACATAAAATAGCACATAAACACACGCAATTTTCAGCTTTCTTGGTCTTTTGGTATAACCAAAAATTGCAAGACTTCATGTTCAAAAACACTTGTTTTTCTTTTGGGAAGTCATCTTAAACTTGCTAAGAGTGGATCAGAGGTCAAAAGTAATCTTCTTAGAAGGTCAGTGTTCGTATCTTCTGTCTTCTATCAACTGTCCATCCGTCGTTCCCATTGCTCGGATTTGCTCCTGTATTTGTACACGCGTGTAAGCGCTTCCAGCGGAGTTGCCGGCAGCAACTGAAGCATTCATTGTGGCATTTGCGGTAACAGCAGACACTTTGGCGGCAGTGACAGCGGTAGGAGCAGGTATATCATCATTGTAGACTTTAACGGCAGTGGCAGCGGCTGTGTCAACTCCTGGGCTTCGGTGGCAGTGGCAGCGGGTTTGCCAATTGCATGGACTTGACAATGGCAGCGGGTGTATCATGGCCCTGGAGGGTTGCGGATATATCGCTTCCCTGGACCTCGCCAGCAGTGGCAGCGGATGCATTGGACTTGCGTGGACTTCGACGGATTCTTCGACATCACTTTCAATTTGGTCTGTTAACTCTTCATAAAGGGGACGAAGATGCATAACGGCAGCGTTGATCAGAAAACTTACGTCGGCTTCGGTGAGCGCTTTGATTAGTGCTTGTCGAGTTAATCGCGTCGTACTTGCTGGTTTTTATTATTATTTTTTTGTAATAAGTATTATGTGCAATATTCTTACTCAATTTTCGGGATAACCCTTCACAGGATATAGTAAAGTATTTTATTTTATCTCCTTAATACGTGTGCGCATGTGCTATCTCATTTTTGCTTATATTACTACGGAGAGAATACAGATTGCGTATATTTAGAATAAATGGTCACAAAGTATGTAAATACAGTATATACATAAATATAACATATACGTTTAATAAATTATATATAAATTTTAAGCATATACATATTGAACATATATTATTTAGGAACTAGGGCATATCCTTGTCGGGCGTAATATACATATCCGACGAGTATATTGATGAGTATATTATCAGATATTTAACATCTCAATAGCTACTTTTCTCTAAGTTAAATTATTCTATCTTGAATACGTTGAATGATAGCCTTATCGTGAAACTCCCTCGTCGAAAAATGCCATGGGAGTTTAAGGATAAATTTCAATAGTTTATTTTATGCTAATTGGAATATTTCGAGATTTTGGATGTGAGTTGTGGTGCAAGTACCCCAAACAGGACTGCCATATAAGTTAAAAGACTGGCAAATTAGTAAATATATTAAGTTTGTTTTTGTTACTTAGTAAAGACTTTATATTTATCAAAGGGTACATAACACGAATTGTTTCATTAACTTTGTTTACGGTATTGGAGCTATGCTTATTAAATAAGACGTTTTCTGTCCAACGTTATACCGAGATAATTAACGCTTTCAGCCCAATCGATTTCAAAACCGTTTATTGAGAAAAGATAGCTTCAGTCTTAGAAACATTTGCTCAGATAAGGTATGATAGTCAGTTCCAATTGAATTTTGGTTTCGACATCGATACTGAAATTTCTACAAGCGTTCTTGTAGATTTTTTAAACAATTTTTTACTTTTTTAAAATCAAAGTTGCGACGATTCGGTTCGAAATAGGAAACGCGTGCGTATCATGTGACGATTCGTTAACAAGTGGAAGTTTTTATTTTTCCAGTTAATTTAGTGTTTCGATAAATGATACAATATTTCGTTAAACTATAAATATGGCCGCTTAGGCGCAAAATTCAAATATTATACCATTTAATTATAATTTAATGTTTAATTCACAATAGTTGTACTTTAATTTAAGAATTCATTTTTATTTTATTATTTATTATATATATATATATATATATAGATGCGAATGTTCTGGCGAAACACCGGCCGCGTTGAAGGGCTATAGGCTTCAAACTTCCTCAGGCAGAACCGCTAACTTTACGATGGGGCGTCTTATTACGCCGTTTCGCGTCCTTACTTCCGCCACTCTGACCTTTCCGTCCGCTCCTTCGACGACTGCGACGACTCGGCCGATTGTCCAATGTTGCGGTGGACTGTTGTCTTCGTGGACGACGACGACCTTTCCGACCACGAGGTTTGGTTGCTCCTTGGCCCATTTGCTGCGACCTTGCAGCCTCGTCAGGTAGTCCCTTGACCACTTCTGCCAGAACTGCTGCTTGAGACAGCATACAAGCTGCCATCTTTTTAAGCAGCCCATTCGACCTTCCGGCAATTGCTCTGGTGGTAGCGCTCGAAGGGGGCTTCCTATAAGGAGGTGTGCAGGGGTAAGCGCCTCGCCGTCGTTGGGGTCTGCGCTGAGGGGTGCGATGGGCCTTGAATTTAGCACTGCCTCGACCTCGGCGAGAATCGTGAGCAGTTCCTCGCTCGTTAGAAGGGCGTTCCCCACGGTCCGGTGCAGCAGTCCCTTGGCTGATTTCACTGCCGCTTCCCACAGACCGCAGAAATGAGGAGCCCTTGGCGGTATGAAGGCGAAGTTGAAGCCTTCCTCTGCTGCGAATTGGTGAACGGCTTCCCTTCCTCGTTCGAACTGCGTCCGAGCTTCCTGCAGCTTCCTCTGAGCTCCCACGAAGTTGGTCCCGTTGTCGCAGTGTATGGTTTTCGGAAGTCCTCGACGAGCGATTTTAGAGCAAAGATAAAACAATCGGAAGACAAGTCCGTGGTAAGTTCAAAATGTACAGCCTTGGAAGAGAAACACACAAAGACGGCAATGTACGTTTTTACAGGTGGTCGACCACGAATTTTCAAGGTTGTGTACACGGGGCCACAAAAGTCAACGCCACATATAAGAAAGGGTCGTTGTGCTTTAAGTCGGTCGGCTGGCAAATTACCCATGATTTGGGTCAGCAAATTTGGCCTGTACTTAAAGCAGTGTACACAACTTTGCACAGTTTTATGGCATGCTTCTTGGGCATTTACCAGCCACAATCTTTCTCGAAGCAGAGCCACCAATGCTTTGGGACCAGCATGGCAATTTTTTCTGTGCAAATACCGCAAATACGCCTTGATAAAGTTCGTATTTTTTGAAAGCAACAGCGGAAATTTTGCATCATACTCAATCGGTGCATGGAGCAGGCGTCCGCCCACTCGAAGAAGCGAGAATGTAAATTCCCCATCTTTGAACTCATGCAAGAATGGATTGAGTTTCTGAATGTTTGGTGCAAGTGCGAGATTTCGTTTTAGTTTTCGGATGTCCTCGGAGAATTCGTGATGTTGAACAGTTTCTATTAGCTTTAGAAATGCCAACTTCAACTCTTGAGCCGATGGTGTGGCTTCGAACGTTTCGATTCTATTCTTCATTTTTCTGATGAAGCGCACGATGTACACAAAAATTCTTGCTATCTTTGTATTCGACGAACATTTGTTGATAACATCCATCAGATAATTTTGAGGGTGTTCGATCGCTAGTAATGCTAGCTTCGTCTTTCTCGTTTCTAGGGACTCTTCTTCCGGCGAGAGCTCAAATCGCGTATTGCTGGGCCATGAAGCTGGACTTTCTAGAAGGAACAATGGACCGTGAAACCAAATTGACTCCTTTAGTTCATCCACGTTACAATCTCTAGATACAATGTCCGCTGGATTTTGTTTGGATGGGACATGTCTCCATGATATTTTTTGTGTCCACTCTTGAATTTCTGACACACGATTAGCCACAAATGTTGTCAGATTTGAAGGATGAGTTCTTATCCAGTGCAAAGTTATTTCGGAATACTGTTTGCTCTACCTGGAGATTCAACATTGCCGATACTCTCATCCACAATTTTGATAGAGTATGCGCTGCGCAAAGTTCCAATCGAGGAAGCGACTTGATTTTTAAGGGCGCCACCTTTGACTTTGCAGTTAATAGCGTCGACTTGATACCTGATTTGGTTTGGCTGCGTATGTAAATGCAGCAACCATATACTCTCATTGAGGCATCGGCGAACCCATGAACTTCAATCTTCGCGTTGGAGTGTGTACCATAGTACCATACGTGACTGTGTTTAACTGAAAATGTTGAAGAGGTTCGGATGGTTGTTTTCTCCACACTATGAGCTGGTAAATCGAATGGTCTTTGGGTATCATAACTTGCCGGTACATTTTTGAAATATCTGCCGTTAAGGCATATTTATGTTTTCGAAAATGCAGCAAAGTCGAAAACAGCTCCTCTTGAATGGTTGGGCCATCAAATACAACCCGCAATTTTGTGCTTGTACTTTGTGGCCTTAAGACACATTGATGCGAACTATCTTGCTTTAGTTTAGCAACTGGTTTAATTTTCCAAATCACTTCAAAATTTGTTTAATAATAACCGCGATTTATTTCTTTAATTATTATTAGTACTATTTTTTTTCTCATGCAAAAAAAAATTGCAACAAGTAATTTGCGCACTGAATACACTCTATGAGAAGTAATGGAATGTAAACAAACCAAACACCAAATGTCAACACTTCGCACTGTCAACAATTGAAATGTAAACAAACACGAAATTGCACCTGTTGCAATTGAACTTTATTTAATTTCTGGTAATTTTGATTTATTGACACTGTCTTGATCACAAGAGATGTGTGCACGAATTTGTAATTTAATCCGGAGACCAAATAATGGTGTTAGCGGTGGCAACCAAAAACGAGCAACAATCGTTTGCCGAAGTTATAACTTTGCTCAGAACTGGGTTTATTATTTTTTAGTTTAAAATAATTAAACTTAAATGTAAACCGTGCTTATTAGATTTAAGACACAATAAATAGAAATAGATCAAACGAATCGCACGCACTTTTATTAATTTTTTTTTGTTGTTTGTTTTAGCACTTTATATATGAATATGTATGAGACACAAAGATCATTCAGTAAATGCAATGACAAAAATTGAAAGTGTATTTGAGCTACTGTACTTTTGCCAGAGTTAAGCAAATTGCTTCTTATCTCGCACTTTCAATGTTTGTTGAATACCTCTTTTTCGGCGACTTCCCTTTTGCACTGCTGACAATTGCTATTGGTATGCATTCATTGACGTCAGCAGAACACCAACACCAGCAACAATAACGTTAATGCACAAGCCACCCAGTGCACCTACATCGGAGACACGTGTGGGCATCGACCTTTCAATATGTTAGGAACAAATGTAATTGCAAAGGTGTTTTCATGAATTTGACGCATCAGCGTCTATCGAATTTCCGATATGCGAATTCATGAAATCGCCTCGGCAAAAGATAGGTTTCTTTATTTTTCTGATTGTTTGTAAGAACTTAGTCTGTAAGAAGAGTTCAAAGAATAAAGTTGATAGCCTGATCTGGCTGATAGGCTGATATTGAAGTCATAACCCAATAATCGGCTGAGAAGGAATGCTCATTCAGCCTTGACTTCAAGACAGCATGAACTTTTTTGTTCAGTTTTGAGTTAATCTTACCAATACCAAGCACATTCAATGATTTGTCTTCTTTCTGAAGATTCAACCTCTGTGCAAGTTCTTTCGTGATGAAGTTAATCTGCGAGCCTGAATCAAGTAAGGCTCTAGCTAGCATATATTCACCATTCTTGCATTTTATTTGGACTACAGCGGTTGCAAGAATAACTTGATCTGTTGAAACAGAAGCGTGCAGGGCTTGGGAGGTCGAAGGTTGAACTCCGTTGACAGTTGTCACGTACTGGTGCAATAATGTGTGATGCGCTCGATTGCACATACTGCATCGGCTCAATTTTCATTTGAAAACTGTGTGTCCTTTACGAAGGCAGTTAATGCAAATTGGGACATTTTTCGCAAACTCAAATCTTTGCGCCACGGATAAAGCTGTAAACGACTGACATGCTGTTAGATAGTGGTCATTAGATTGGCAGAATAGACACTTTATTCTGCTTTGTTGTTGTTGTGTGTTAGAACACGAAAGCGATGACCTTTGGTTTTTTAGGCGATTCAGATCTCTTCTGTTCGCAGGTTGCCTGTCATTGAGTTTAACTCGAGACGATGACGACTCTTCGGCAGCTATGTGCTGATATCTCTTATTGAGTGCTGATTCACAGTCACTCCAGAGAGGAAGTGTGCTATAATCTAGCTGTTCTTCCCACTTCGACCTCGTGATCGCGTCCACTTTCGACATCACCAAATGAATGATGATTGCGTTGGTAATGTTTTTCTCATCACCCAATGACAAAAGCGAATCGTTTATCGCAAAAACCGTGTCTATCATATTGCGTAAAGCAGATGCAGATGGTTTTGTAATTTTTGGCAACTCAAATAGTGTCGATACATTATCGAAAAATATCAGACAGTTGTTGTCATACACTTTTTTCAAGCTCGCTAGCGCTTTCGGATAGTTTTGCTCTGTGATTTGGAACGCTTTAACCGTTCCCAAAGCCTCACCAGACAAACACGAAATGAGGTGATTCAACTTTTCTATGTCTGGTATATTTGGATCGTTGTCCACTAAATTTTCAAATAGGCTGATAAAGTTTTTGTATTCAGCGTATTTGCCGTTAAATTTGGGGAGGGACATTTTTGGTAGTCGCGAGTGATGAGGCCCAGAAAAGGAGTATTCTGCCATACTAGATCTGCGCCCCTTATTTAATACACTCATTAATAACGACTTTGTAACCACGCAAATGTCTTCCAATTCCCCGCGGAAAGTGTCACTATGATCAGTCAGCTCTATGTCTGATTGACAGATCATGGCTTGATCAATATATGAATTAAGTAAATCCAATCTACATTCTAATTCGATTGGATTCTGTGGCATCTTCTTTTCTATTAACGCTGATTTCACACGAGAAATATTTGACACGATTACTGACCTCTGATGCTTGAGTTGCTCAAGAGTGTCATGTTTGCTCGGAGAATTTTGTCTCTTTGGTGCCATTGTTGTGATTTGTGGAAAATATTCAATTAAGCGCTTTGATAATTTAAATGATTAATTTTAATACACTCATTAATAACGACTTTGTAACCACGCAAATGTCTTCCAATTCCCCGCGGAAAGTGTCACTATGATCAGTCAGCTCTATGTCTGATTGACAGATCATGGCTTGATCAATATACGAATTAAGTAAATCCAATCTACATTGGATTTTTTTCTACATTGTCCCCAAAAAAGGGATGCTAGCGGCAAACAAAAATGGCGTTTAGTAATAGACTACCGAAAAATAAACGAAAAAACTATACCAGATCGTTACCCATTACCAAATATAACAGAGATTCTGGACAAATTAGGGAAATGCATGTATTTCTCAACTATAGACCTTGCCAGCGGATTCCATCAAATAGAAATGGACGCAAGGGATATAGCAAAAACAGCATTTTCTGTTGATGGCGGGCACTACGAGTTCTTACGTATGCCATTCGGACTGATGAACGCACCATCAACTTTCCAAAGAGTCATGAACAAAGTCCTCGGAGATCTAAATGGCAAAATCTGTTTATGCTACATGGATGATCTAATAGTCTTTTCCACATCCCTTCAGGAACATCTGGAATACCTTAAAAAAATCTTCTCAAGATTGGCGGAATCAAACCTCAAAATTCAATTAGACAAGTCAGAATTCCTAAAAAAAGAAATTGCATTTTTGGGTCACATCGCTACGACCGATGGAGTAAAACCGCACCCAGACAAAATCCATGCCATCAAACAGTTTCCCCTCCCAAAAACACAGAAGGATATACGAGCCTTTTTAGGATTACTTGGCTATTACAGAAAATTCATCCAAGATTTCGCTAAACTTGTAAAACCACTTACGGAATATTTAAAAAAAGATCGACACATTGAAATTAATGAAAAGTACGTAAAAACATTTGAAATATGTAAAAATATCCTCACGAACGATCCCATCCTCCAATACCCAGATTTTTCAAAAACCTTCAAACTAACAACGGATGCAAGCAATTTTGCAATAGGCGCTATATTGTCACAAGGGCCCATTGGAAGCGACAAGCCTATATGCTTCGCAAGCAGAACGTTAACAACATCTGAAATAAACTATTCCACCATAGAGAAAGAATTACTGGCAATCGTTTGGGCAACCAAATATTTCAGGCCATATCTCTATGGAAGAAAGTTTAAAATTATTACTGACCACAAACCCCTTACATGGATAATGAACTTAAAAGATACAAACTCAAAGCTACTTCGTTGGCGATTAAAATTGGAAGAATACGATTACGAGATCGTATACAAAAAAGGAAAAGCCAATACGAACGCCGATGCTTTAAGTAGAATTAAAATAAATCCAATACAAAACATAGATGTTAACATCAGTGATAATTTATTAATTCAAGGTACTAGTGGTTCAACCATCCACTCAGCAATAGAAAACCTTAATGACGGAATACCTATTTCAGAAAGACCTTTAAATGAATTTAACTTACAACTAATATTCCAGAAATCTAATAAAGGCAGTCCTATGACTCTTGAAACAGTTTTTAAAAACAAACAGTGCAGAACACTACGAGACACAAACTTCGATGAAAACGTAATCATGGACATCTTTAAAAAAATACATCGCACCAAATAGACTGAACGCAATATATGCTGACGAGGAGACGTTTCGTGTTATCCAATCCATATACTCCAAATACTTCTGTAACAATAAATCCCTTCGATTAATACGCTGTAAAGAGCTACTCACAGATATTAGGCTACCAGATGAGCAGGAGCAGCTCATAAAAGACTATCACTTAAACTGCAATCACCGCGGAATTGAAGAAACCCTTCTCCATCTGAAAAGAACCCACTATTTTCCTCATATGAAAACTAAAATAACAACAACAATTAACAATTGCGACAAATGCCAAACTTCAAAATACGATCGAAAACCTCACAAAACAATTCACGAAAAACCAGAAACTCCACTTAAGCCCCTAGATATATTACATATAGACATTTATACCATTAACAATAAACTAATTCTAACAATAATTGACAAATTCTCGAAATTTGACGCAGGGTACACTATACCTTCTAGAAATAGCACCATTATCTTAAAATCATTTAAACACTTCATAAGCCTACACGGCATACCACGCAAAATAATCTCCGATCAAGGTACAGAGTTTACCTCAAACTTATTTAAAGACTTTTGTAAAAAAACAGAATTGAATTACATGTAAAGTCATTCCAACAAACCATCAGCAATTCAACCGTAGAAAGGCTTCATTCGACGCTTACGGAAATATATAGAATTGTCCTTGCCACAACCAAAGAAAACAAAATAGAAATAGAACATGAAGAAATATTCTGTGAAACATTATTCACCTATAATAACTCCATACACTCTTCCACCCATTTCACACCTTACGAACTATTTTATGGGAGAACATACAAATTTAATAGAGATACAGATTTTAGAAGCGAACACGAGTATTTGGAAAAATTAACTAAATTTCAAGAAGAACTCTTCCCAAAAATTAACAATAAGCTCGAACAATCAACTAGTAGAAGAATTGAAAAGCTAAATAAGAATAGAGAGGTACCGCCCTACTACACTTCAGCAACTGTAAACTGAGCATCAATGGATTCATCTACGAGAATAACCAAATCCAACATTTAGACCAGATCCACATATTTCCAGCATCATACGCAGAAATGAAAAAAAGAAAGAAAGAAAAAAAAATACTTCAGACACCGTCGAAACAATCAACTTGGAGAAACTTAAGGATTACCAGTTTACAAACATACAAATTATCGATTCTCTAAATTCTGAAAATAAGAAACGAGACCTTTACATAATCATTGTTCTCATAACTCTTGCATGTACATCAACAATAATAGTCTTCACTTGCAGAAAAAACTCAACATTAAGCTTAATACTGCAGACATCAACGCTTAGACCCCAGCACCCACTCAAGTCACTTGGGCCATCGCTTCAAGCTAAGGGGGGAGGAGTTATCATGCCAGCATGCATGGTGACGTCAGCAGAACACCAACACCAGCAACAATGACGTTAATGCACAAGTCACCCAGTGCACCTACATCGGAGACACGTGACTTAAATTATTTGTCGCAAAGAAATGAAGCACGATTATTTTTACCGCACCACAAGTATTTATTTTATTTTATTATGAGTGCCGCTTTCTATGGCTTGGCCGCACACTCTTTCAATCCGACAAATAATCCCCGATTTGGAGACATTCGATCGGTCTTATACCATAAAATTGATTAGCGAAGCACTTCTCATATTCCAATTCAGAGGTAGGTGATTTTGCTGACTTAGCACTTTTATGTATTTTGTTTTCCATCGCATTCTGTTAATGCAAAAGTGCCGTCTTGCAATTTTACAATTCTTTTTGGTAGGTGGTACGTAACTCGTGTGGGCATCGACCCCTCAATATGTTAGGAACAAATGTAATTGCAAAGGTGTTTTCATGAATTTGATGCATAAGCGTCTACCGAATTTCCGATATGCGAATTCATGAAATCGCCTCGGCAAAAGATAGGTTTCTATTATATATATCTATTATATATATATTTTTTTGCTCCCGTTTAAAATCAAACTCATAATTCGCGCGATTTCCCGACCCCGAACCGTAACTTGTAACAAAGTACTTTTTTTTTTGGAATTTTATTGCACTACTTGTAATGATGTTTGTGTGTATGTATTGCCCTTGTGCACTTTGTGATTTCTCTTGTTTTATATATATTTATATATATATATATGTTATATTTCTATACACATATATGTATATATATATTACGATATACGTGTATCACTTTGCAATCACTTTTGAACACTTTTTTGTTTTTTTTTGTCCCTGCTCGGGCGCCATGAAATTTCTACAATCGTTTTTGTAGATTTTTTAAACACTTTTTTACTTTTTTAAAATCAAAGTTGCGACGATTCGGTTCGAAATAAAAAACGCGTGCGTATCGTGTGACGATTCGTTAACAAGTGGAAGTTTTTATTTTTCCAGTTAATTTAGTGTTTCGATAAATGATACAATATTTCGTTAAACTATAAATATGGCCGCTTAGGAGCATTTAATTATATTTAATTATAATTCAATGTTTAATTCACAATAGTTGTACTTTAATTTAAGAATTCATTTTTATTTTATTATTTATTATATATATATATATATAGATGCGTATGTTCTGGCGAAACAGATACCAAGAACGTCGGTGGAATATATCCCTGTGTCATCCGCAAACATAGCGAATTCACGATTGGGCAGTTGAGGAAAAACAGATATATAAGTGTTAAATAAGGCAGGACCTAATACGGCATTGGGGAACACCTGCTAGAATGTTGTGTTGGATAATTATTTGTTTACAGAAACGACAAAAGTACGCTTAGAAAGGAAACTTTGATTTAGTTTAATAAGTTATTCCAGGAAACCGAATATTAACAATATGTTTACAAACCCTGTATGGCATTCGGAATCAACGCAATCAATTCAATATTTCTTGATATGCTAAGAGAATTATCGAGTTTTTTCATCGGCAACAAAAGTTAGTTTAAGTATCCTACTTGATGATTTAAAAGTTTTTCTCTGCGAATTAATCATTAATCATTTAAAAACTGTCAAGTTGAGATCGTAATACACAAACGGGCAAACGCCACAACTAACACGACCAAAAATTCGCAGTGAAGTGTGAGTTTGCACCGCTAGTTTTCTGCGAACGAGGAAACTCTAAATGAATGAGTTGTCAACGTTTCGGAAGTTCTCAATTCGTGGCGACCTCATATGAATGGGCCTTATTCAATTTGATGTATTGTACTGTGATGATTTCTGTAGCCAAATTGCTGCATGGGGAGAATAGTCCTCTAGTCAAAGTGGCTCTGGATTCTTTTCTAAAGGAGATTTTAAAAAATTTCTTCTATACAACTCAATAAACGGATTGGTTTTTAACTCAAAAAACTATTAGGTTGTTTTCTAGGCATGACCTTCCTTTTTTGCAGGCTGTTGGAAAACGTTGCAGTTTAATACAAGAATTGAAGGTAGATATGGAAATTGAACTAGACACTATGTGATTTTTGTAGAGCGAAACAGCTAGAATATCTTTTTAATATATTTTTCTCGATTAGCGTGCTCATTAAGGTTAGCAATGGTAGGAAATGTAATATATTTCTTCCTCATTACTTTCGTAACGTTCCAGAATAGTTTGCTACATTTTTCAAGTTTTTATAGTTTTCTATTCAACTTATCATTGCCGAATTTTTTCATTTTCCTTTTCGATTATATTTATAAAGATTTTAACATAATCTAAGAACATATTAGCACGCAGTACTAATCGGCGCTCTGAACTATCACGGCGCTTCATTTTTCTGTGCGGTACTATTTCAAAAATATAAAAACATTTCCAAAAGAAGTCGGTCCAATAGTTTTGAAGACAATCACTTGTCTTCAAATACTAAAAAAGCCAACATGAATCCTGGAGGTGATAATACTAGTGCTAACCGTTTTGCACCTCTCGAAAATTAAAACACTTCGCGGAATCTGCGCTGAAAATCACCACACAAATGAGTGCAAGTCAGCTAACATTAAATGTGCGAACTGTAGCAGAAGACACAAGGCAAACGATCCAACATGTGAAAGCCGCAAATCATTTATAGACATAACTCGACTGTCTAACAAAAACAACACACAATTGCCTAGAGTCGGTTCACAAAAAAGCTATCAGCAACACCAAACGTTCACCTCAAACATCAATGATTTTCCCGCTCTACCAACTCGGCGCAAGAGTGCAACCCCACCACTTACTCAAGCAGCAAAGCCATCCTGCTCTCGTTCTAATGCATGGACCAGCAAAAACAATTTCACAGCCGTAGGATCGAAAGCTTCAAGTGAGCTTTTCACCATTGATGAAATCAACGCTCTGACCACTGAGATAATAACTTCACTTGCAAATTGTACTTCGAAAGCTGAGCAATTTAACACTATTGCACAATTAGCTATTAAGTATTTGTATCAACAAGGTAAATAAGAATGAATATTGGCCTTAACATTATTTGTTGGAATGCTAGAAGCATTCGCAATAAAGTAGCAGAATTTTTTGCTTTTTTAAGCTTCCATAATATTGATGTAGGTCTTGTTACTGAAACATGTCTTGATCCAAATATTAAAAAATTGTCAAATAGTGAATATAAGGTGTATCGTCTAGATCGTGAAGGAAAGGTGGTGTAGCTGTTGTAGTAAAAAGAACAATAATCCATAAAGTCCTTCCAATTGTTAAGACAAAATTAATTGAGAACATATTAGTAGAAATACCATTTAGAAATGGTCGTACATTAAAAATATTCTGTGTTTACTTCCCTGGGGGGCGTACGACGCCACAAAAACGCCAAGACTTTAGTCATGATTTGCGTGAACTGTTAAAACTAAACGATATTTTTCTAATTGGTGGCGATCTAAATTGCAGACATAAGCACTGGGGTTACATAAGAGCAAATTCGTGGGGCAATGTTCTTGACAACCTACATTCAAGTCACCCATTCCACATCTTATATCCCCCTCACCCAACATATATCCCTGCAAACCAAAGAGCTAACCCATCAACTCTGGACTTTTTTCTCACCAATCTGGAAGAACTCTTCACACAACCTACAGTAATAAATGATCTCAGCTCAGATCACTTGCCAGTCAAATGCAGTACTGTTCTGCTGCCCAGAAAATCCCAGAACGTAGTGTTAAATTACAAAAATACAAGCTGGAACTTATTTCAGAATACTATTAAACGCAAAATAAATAATTGGCAGGAGATGTTTCCGAGTGAATTAGAACCAGTCCATATTGATAAAGCAGCGGACTATTTCACTAACTCATTGCTGGAGTGTATTGACAAATCGGTCCCTAAAAAAGTTATCCAGTGCAACAACAACAACGTGCTTCCACGCCACATCATAGAACTAGTCAAAATCAGGAATTTTGCCAGGCGCAGATGGGCAAGAACTAGAGACAGTACTTTTATGAACTTAGCAAAAACGTTATCTAGACGAATAAAAGAACATATTCTGACTATTAGGAACCAAAGTTGGAACAGGAAACTGCAAGAATTAGATAATCGTAGCAAACCCTTTTGGAATTTAGTTAAAACCAAATTATACCCATTCTAAAACCAGGAAAAGACCCATGCGAAACCAGGAGTTACCGTCCCATAAGCTTACTAAGTGCAATAAGCAAATGTTTTGAAAAAATTATCAAACAAAAATTACTAATCCATCTCGACGTACGCAACATAATTCCCCCTCAACAATTTGGTTTCAGGACACACCATTCCGCAGTGCATCAAATTAACCGCGTTACTAAGACCATAAAAGCTAATTTTGAGGTTGGTAAAAGTACGGGTATGGTTCTTCTGGATGTTGAAAAGGCCTTTGATACGGTATGGTACGATGGTTTGCTGTACAAACTTCTAAACCTAAATTTTCCAATCTACTTGGTCAAAATACTCCAGTCCTTTATAACGGACCGTAATTTCATGGTTTCCGTAAACAACTGTTTATCGCAAGCTTTTCCAATCAAGGCAGGCGTACCCTAAGGTTCAGTACTTGCACCCATACTGTACAACATTTTCACTCACGATTTTCCGCTATCAAATGTTTATGAGGTCGCTATGTTTGCAGACGACACATGCATCTTTGCGTCCGATTCGTTGGGTTGTAACGTAGTAACCAAATTGCAATCAGGTGCAAATGATGTAGAAAAATACTTTAGTAAATGGAAAATTAAATTAAATGCTTCAAAGATCCAGACTGCCTTTTTTACCAGGAAAAGGAAAGCCTGCTTCTTACCAAGCAACAAAATCACTATAAATAACATTGAAACAGATTGGAAATCAAATGCTAAGTACCTTGGGGTGCATCTCGATAAGACACTAACCTTCAATATTCATATTCAGAGTACAATTAAAAAAGTCAACTTAGCAATAAGAATGCTATATTCTTTCATAAATCGTAAATCCAAATTAAGCAATACTAATAAGCTTGCCATCTTCAAAACAGTTTTCCAACCAATCATTTTTTACGGTTCTCCAGTATGGGGCCAATGTGCTAAAACCCATATATGCAAACTACAAGTTGCACAGAATAAGTTACTCAAAATGATGCTTAACTTGCCATGGATTTTTTCTCCAGATGAGTTACATAAAATGTCAAATATTGAAAAAGTTCATACTAGACTAAGTAAGTTATATGAACGATATAAATGGTCTTGTAACCAATCCGACAACCACTTGATTTCAAGTTTACTAAGCGAAAAATAATGTATGTTGTATTTGTTTAGTTAAGTCCAAATTATTTAATTTATCTATCTACATATTCATCTATTTATTTACAATTTATTTATTAATATATTTATTTATTTATTTACTATTTATTTATTTGTATATTTATTTATTTATTTATTTATTTGTTTGTTTATATATATTTATTTATTTATCATTTATATTTTATTTATATATCTATTTATTTATTTTTCTACATTTATATATATTTTATATTTATTTATATACTAATTTATTTATTCAATCACAGTGTACCTAATACTTCTTTTTGTTTACGTTTTTGTACATAAAACTTGAAATCAGTGTACCTAATACTTCTTTTTGTTTACGTTTTTGTACATAAAACTTGAAATCGGGAAATAACGCCACCCCCTCCCCCCTTCTTTTATTTTGTAGCTCCACATATTTTTGTAATTGTATTATTATTTACCTATTTTGTAAGTAAGTTGAATAGAGGTTTTTATCAACAGCATTTCCTCTCCTACAAATTAAAAAGTGTCATATATAATTCGGAAATAAGTTTATAGATTGTCAGTAGTAAGGTTATTCTAACCAAATCTCTGTAAATTGTGCAATAGTATACTTCATGTAAGACTTATTTATAACGTTGAGCTGCTTAAAAAAAAAAAAAAATATTAGCACGCGTTCTTTGCTAGTTTCTACTAACGCGGATTCTTATTTTTATAGGATTGTTAATAATAGATTAATAGAAGTTTTTTTGGAATTAGAAACATTAACGGAGTTTCCTACAGTTCCTTAAATAACTGCATTGGACGCTTGAACCTAAGATGTATCCGTAACTCCTTGAAAATTCGTATCATGTTAAGTAATTCTCCACTAACTTCTCGTTTATATCTACTCCAATCAGCATTGTTGATATCAAGATAGTAGTAATTGTTCAATTCAGGTATTTTGAAAGCTGCAGGAATGTGGTCAGAACTTAATTCAGTAATGGTGTTTGGTTGACTGAACAATTCCGGCGCACTGGTATGGAAAAAGTCACCGGTGGAAGGGTTATCTTCGCTATTACATGGAGAGAGGGGACATCATTTGAAATTGGTGGGTACAAGAAATAAGAGATATCCATCTTTTTCCTCTCTTGCACCATGATTTCATCTGACAGCGTTTCTTATGATATTTTACAGCTGTTTCACATCTGCTTCACATCCGTTTTAGAGATAGTGTTAAGGCCCAAAGGGCGTGCGTTGCGTCTTGTCAAAAAATTGACAACTCTTAAGAGCTAATAAGAGGAAGCGAGACAACAAGTGTGGGCTATATGTGGAATGCATGAAGTTGGCGAACTTTTAACTTTTCATCCGTTTGACAGTTTATTCTTACATGTGTGTATCATTTCTGCATGTATGTGTATCATTTTACTCTCTTGGTCGTGTGGGATTGTATGTGTGTACACATGTTTCGGACGCAACGTACGTATTTCATTGGGCACCTTTTCGCAGTCCGGCAAATACGATTTTTGTGGATGTCAACCGCAACGCGCGCACCGGATTCTATGGGTTGGGCCTTTAATATGCGTAAAGCTCGAGAGCAGCTGACGACGTGAAAGTGAGAATGTATTAGTTTATGCGTACAACAGATGAGGTGGATTATCCGGCATTTCTGGCTTTGAAACTAATCTTAGCGCAAAATATTCACCACCAAAAAAAGAAGGAAAACTAAGAGGGAAGCGTATGTTCACAAAATGCAGATCTGAAGAGACTGGAATATTCCATTAAGAACGATGTTTAATTTGAAAACTAACAAGTTCAGGATAAACAAAAAAGGTCTGTTCCCGTACTTTCTTAAACTCATTCAAAACTT
Source organism: Eristalis arbustorum (assembly GCA_916610145.1). Taxonomy (NCBI): domain Eukaryota; kingdom Metazoa; phylum Arthropoda; class Insecta; order Diptera; family Syrphidae; genus Eristalis; species Eristalis arbustorum. The sequence goes on from OU744317.1 coordinate 66,361,313, forward strand.
TTGAATAACCGCCAATACTATATTCGAGATTGACACATCAATTGATTTGACAGAAAAGCAGTAAACTATACTAAACTACCCATATACATTCTTGGGTTAAAATGGACAGGGTAGGGACATTTTTAACTCTCTCGTGGCAGCGCCCCTTTGACGTAAAACCCATATTTTGGTCGGACAGGAACATTAATCCACAATACATAACTGTAACCACATGTAACTTTCGTATAATAGTTATCAGAAATAAATAGCAATAGAAATAAATTGCAGTATTTGTGTAAATGTTTTCACATTTTTTCTGACTATAATATTCGTCAATATGACTATAAGAATTATTTTGTTAGAATGATTAGCATTTTTAGACGATTTTTATAAAGAATGATCAACAATTAGCTACCATAATTCTTTTGAAAACGTATGTGCTTAACTAACAGTGTCCGGGAATGCTTTCCAATCGGGCTAGTTCTGGCATTAGAATAATGCGTAATCTCGGTAATTTTTGACACTATTGAGGGTAGATATTAAATACAAAATAGCGCTGCTCTGTACACTTAAAAAATTTACGTGAAAATAAAGCAGCATGAGTGACTTGAGAGCGGAAACGCTTAAGATCTGAGGTGTACTGTGGTGGACTAGAGGTTTTCAATGGAAAGTTGTATATATCGTTCATTCAATTATCTCTGGTTGAACCACGACGTCGTGTCCTAAAGGCCCATTCATACGAGGTCGCCACGAACTGTGAACTTTGCAAACTCTGACAACTCATTCATATGGAGTTTTTTCATTCGCGGAGAACTACGGGTTCAAACTGACACTTAACTGCGAATTTTTTGGTCGTGGTGGTTGTGGATTGCGTTTACGCGTTTGTGTATCACGAATTCAGTTTGACAGTTCGCGGAGAGAATAATTGATTCGTAGAGAAAAACTTTCAAATCATTAATTAGGATACATAAACTAACTTTTGTTGGGACTTTTGTCTATGAAATTCAGTTACAATCTTTTTGCATAACAAAAAGTTTAACTTTTTGTTTATATTTGCAGGAAAAATGTTGTTTCTGAAAGTTCGCGTTCGTAGTTCGCCGCTCATATGAATGGGCCTTAAGGGCGGAAAAAAGATCTGGAAAAAGTTATATGAAGCTTTTTCAGTTTTGTCTAAGTAGTCTTAGGACATTATTAGATGCATGTTACTCGACGGCTGGACTTGTGGCTTGGAATTTGCCACTATTCCCGTTGTGTGTGAATAAAAATAGGAGAGAAAACAAGTCGAACAACGAATAACTGAGGAGAAAACTGAACAAACTGCAAAATTAAATATCGAACAAACGTACGCAATTGAAAAAAATCAAAATTTCTTCTTTTGTAGAGTTTATGGGTCCCCTGGTACCGGGTCTGAATTAAAACTCGAAGGGTTTTTCTTATTCACTAATGCTTACTGGCTACCTTAGACTGCCTAATGGTGAGTATGCGTAAATAATAATTCCCGTACACAAAATAATCAGTTCAGAACAAAACAACATAAATATACGAAAGTCTGTTCCAGTACGACAAAAATATGAGTTTTATGTCACATGTCACAGAGCGAGTAAAAAGCTTCGCCATTGTGCCCATTTTAGCCCAAGAAATTTCTGTGTGTAGTTTTGGATAGTTTGTTGGTTTTCTTTCAAATATATATGTTAAGAGCTCGCATATAGTCATGGCGGTAATTCAAAAGTTTTTGATTAGTTTAAATTTGTTTTTGTTATTTTTGGGATTAGTAGTTCGTACGAATAAAAACCAAATGAAATTCCAATAAAATCCTTTTTTTAATTTCCATGTTTTGCTGTTACTGTTGGCATCTCTGACGTCATAAAAAACGCAACAAGCTTTTAAGAAATAACATAAATTACACATTTGGTTTAATTGCATTCTCGTACTTTCTTCATACTTTGCTTCTCTCTGAGAGGTTTTTACCGCCGCTCCTTAAAAAGGACAGTCTTCACAAGAAGAAAGTACAGGAACAGGTCTGTTTTTATTTAGCTTTACGCTATACGATGAAATTTCTCAGTTAAGTATTGTATTGCAACATATTTTGTGGGAACACTTGTTTTCTTTGGTCAGCATCGCACATTCCTAAGTTTATGGGTATCTGACCCTTAAACTTGGTTCGATTCGTTCCATTGTTATGCTATCTGATGATGTCATTGAGGATGATCTAATGGGCTCTGGAAACTCTTGTACGTACTTCCACTTTTTGCTATTGAAACATTTGTTGAATAGGGTAAGGGTCGTTCGGCCTCCAGATCTGCACTCACATTTATATGCAATCGCATATGCTATGTAACTGCTGAAGTGCTTCCGATCCCTGTGCAATCGAATCTAAGGCATTTTCCCAAGAATGTTTCTGATTCTGTATGTCTATTGCTACGTCGTTAAGTTCTGCCTTTTTTACATTAATTTTACTAAACAGTTTTGTATTGAGTTCAGCCGTTTCTAATCTAACATTAACGCAACAGTTTTCAAGTTCATTTACAAAAAATCGGTGTCTCAATTCAATTTGGACTGGATTATTTACTATTCTCATGCTAGTATCTATGGTACTGAAGGTACAATTTTCACCGAAAGTTAAGATCCCTACATTACTGAGAGTCCCCTCAGTTTTTTTCGTTATTATAAACAATATAAATATAATATTGTTGCTTTATTTTATACAGCTTTACGATATAGAATTTATTGAATATATGCATGAAAACATTTATTACCTAATTTGTAAAATCAAGAGTGTTCTTATTTTTTGCATTAATCTCTTTATAGTCTTCCAGATTGTTTCTTAGATTATAAAATGCCTTACCGCTTTTTATTATTAAAAATTTATTCGACACATCAATTAAAACAGCACTGTTTGATACAATTTTTGGTATTGCAATAATTTGCAGTAAATCAATTTTTTTTGTTACAATCAGTGTTTGTAATAATACAATGCTTTCCTGGTTCTTTACATGGGCTTTTATCTCAATTTCTTTCATAATATTTGCATAATATTCAATGATTGGTTCAAATAAAAGATAGTTGGCTAGGTGAAATTGGATCAATTCATTAAGTGGTTTTAGTGGTTCTCTTACACGTGGATGAAACACACCATTTTTTTATTTCATTTTTATTTAATTTTTTCTAGAATGACTTATACTAGACAAAAATGACTAAAATTTATCTAAATATCTAACAATTCAAGTACTTAATTCTACCTTACTGATCCTTCACCGGTACTCTAAAATAATCTAATCTATGTAACTTATAAATTTGCCCTTCGGTATGTAAACTATTAATTCTTATTGTAATCCTTAGGACAAACCTTATTATTTTTTAGACTTACGGCCAAAAAAAATATAGACAAAACTTGGCACTCTAGACATTATTATTGGTACCTAAGCCTTACTGCCCTATAAAAAAATTAATATACCAAAACATAGCCTAACTTAATCTATGTCCGTGACATTACGAACTTGTGCGCTAGGATGTGGGTGCTATCTATATGCGTAACATATATAATACACAGGCCCTTTTCATATATTTTTGCATATATGGTATATATGATTTTATCTTTTTTTTTATCCACCTTCCAACTAAGTATGTGGGCCGTTAAAAAGAGCAAAGAGATATATATCTTCGGCGATTTTTGCCTCTAGTTCACAAATGGGAAGAATGCGAGAGCAGTGGAAATCCCGTATACTTATACTTTTACAAATTCCCCAATTCACCCCTATAATGGCGGCAGATTCATAAATTTGTGTGAAAAAATCCATTAAAGAAATATGTATCCTATTTCTATGTCATACGTGAGAAATGGAGTCACTTTCATAGCATTCATTCATAACACCGCGTGACCATACTCTTTGTTGGTTTTTTTACCCCTCCTCAATTTGTTAAATACTTAACACAGAAAATTAAAAAAAATTTCGCGTAAACGAGCGAATTTTCAAATAAGCCCTTCAATCCGCCCCAATACTATGGTCGGAGTAGAGGATCAGCTGTTCTCAAGAGCTCACACGTATTCACAGATACGGTGCGAAAAGCTTATAAAAAACGCTGTCAGAAAAATATGCACATCTCTTATTTCTGGTTTACACAGTAACGGTTGATGATTAGGATATTTTTTTATTTTGTTCCTTTGGTTCCCGAGAACTTATGTTTGTTCGCACAGTCACTTTGCTTGGGGCCTTTTCCTTTGTTCTTGGATAACAATTTTCCTTAATATATGGATAAAAATGGTAGACAAAAACTCAAACAACGAACAACTGAGAAGAAAACTGAACAAACTGCAAAATTGGATATCGAACAAACGAACTCAATTGAGAAAAACAAAACAAATTTTCTCTAGCTTGTAAAGTTTATTGGTCCGCTCGGTGGCGGGTCTGAATCAAAACTAGCTGTCCCCAGTTTCGCACACCAAGTTGGTTGAGGCCCTTCTCCACTTGGATGCGTCACCTTAAACGCGGGCGTCTTCTGTTGCGTTGCCCGACAGGTTCGGATTCGAAGTTTCTTCGGGCCGGAGTTGTGGTGTCCATACGCTCTACTTGACCTAGCCACCGTAGGCGTTGGATCCGAAGACGCTTAACTAGGTGCATGTCGCTGTACAGCCCGTACAGTTCGTGATTAACTCTTCTCCTCCAGAACCCGTCAACACAAACAGTACCAACGATAGTGCATAGAACTTTTCTCTCAAAGAGACCAAGGACTTCTTCATCCGCTTTCGAGTTTGTCCATGCCTCCGTGCCGTATAGCAGGACTGAGATGATCAAGGTCTTATATAGAGTCAACTTGGTTCTTGGAGAGAGAGCTCTATTACTGATTGCCTCTTGAGCCCGAAGAAACAGCGATTGGCATAAGTTATCCTAGGCTTAATCCCGGTACTGATGTTGTTGTCCCTATTTACTCCAGAGTTTCTGCTGCCCAATATGACGCTCTGTCCGAGACGTCGATGTTGTGCGTCCTTCCGTGATGACAGCATGTACTTTGTTTTTCCCCGCTTTACCGCTAGACCAATTTTAGCCGCTTCCGCTTCAATACCAGCAAACGCCTCATTGACGGCTCGCTGTGTTCGTCCAATCACGTCAATGTCGTCCGCGTAAGCAAGCAGTTGAACGGACTTTTGGAAGATCGTGCCTCGGGTGTTTATGTTAAAATTAAAAAAAAAATCCTTTCGTTAGATTTGAACGATTGACAGACCTCTATAGTAAACCAACTTCGTTATGGTTATGGCATGTTGAAAACAAAAGCTCTAGATAAGGACACAGTTCTTCTTCTTCGTATGGCGCTACAGTCCGGGGTCGACTGGGCCTCAACCAACACGCCTCTCTAAATAGCGCGATCTGTGACTAGCTGTCTCCAGCTTCGCACACCAAGTTGGTTGAGGTCCTTCTCCACCTGGGTGCGCCACCTTAAACGCGGGCTTCCTCTGTTGCGTTGCCCGACAGGTTTGGATTCGAAGACGCTTTCGTCGGCCCGGAGCTGTGGTATCCACACGCTCTACATGACCTAGCCACCGTAGGCATTGGATCCGAAGACGCTTAACTAGGTGCATATCGCTGTACAGCCCGTACAGTTCGTGATTAAATCTTCTCCTCCAGAACCCGTCAACACAAACAGGACCAAAGATCGTGCGTAGAACTTTCCTCTCAAAGAGACCAAGGACTTCTTCATCCGCTTTCGATATTTTCCATGCCTTCGCGCCGTATAGCAGGACTGGGATAATCAGTGTCTTGTATAGAGTCAACTTGGTTCCTTGAGAGAGAGCTCTGTTACTCAATTGCCTCTTGAGCCCGAAGAAATAGCGGTTGGCAAGAGTTATCCTACGCTTGATCTCGGTACTGATGTTATTTGTACAGTTTACTCCGGAACCGAGGTAAGTGAGGTTGACTACCTCGAAGTTATAGCTGCCCATTCTGACGCTCTGTCCAAAACGTCGATGTTGTATGTCCTTTTTTGAGGACAGCATATACTTCGTTTTGGCCTCATTCACCGCCAGACCCATTTTAGCCGCTTCCGTCTCAATGTTAGCAAAAGCCTCACTGACGGCTCGCTGAGTTCTGCCAATCACGTCAATGTCATCGGCGTATGCTTACAATTGCACGGACTTCTGGAAGCATCTCAGCAAGAGCGCGTCGTCTCGCCTAAGACCTTTCTTGACTTTGAAGGTCGCGGTGATTTCGTTACCGAACTTGATGGAGCAGCGAGGGTTCTCCATCGTCATCCTGTACAGCCTGACGAGTTTGGAGATGGCGTTGTATAGCTCGTCTCTATGCACGCTGTCATATGCGGCCTTTAAATCGACGAACAGATGGTGAGTGTCATTTGCATTTCTTGGGTCTTTTCCAGGATCTGCCGTAGTGTGAAGATTTGGTCTGCTGTGGCCTTTCATGGCCTGAAACCACACTGATATGAACCTATCGGATTATTAATTGACGGCTTCAGGTGGGTACACAAAACGCCAGAAAAGATCTTATACACGATGTTAAGAAGACTGATCTCTCGATAGTTGGCAGTCGAAGGGATCTCCTGTCTTGTGGATCACGCAAACGATACTGGGATTCCACTCACCGGGCATGCGTTCCTCAGACCATATCTTGCAGATGAGCTGGTGCATGCGCCCTACCAGAACATCTCCAGCTGCCTTAAATATTTCAGCGGACAATTCGTCCGTTCCAGCAGCTTTGTTAGACTTCAGTCTTGATGTTGCTATTTCGACTTCGTCTAAGTCTGGGGGACGGAATTCGCGTCTGTCATTGTGCAGATTGGGTGATATATTTTGCTTGACAGCGGTCTTTTGGTCCTCGTCGCCGTTCAACAGTCTACAGAAATGATTTATCCAGATTCTCAGTATCGACTGCGACTCAATTACCAGATGTCCATTTCCATCCCGACAGGCTTCTGTCCAGATTTTATATCCATTGGATAATTGTTTTACCCTTTGATAAAACTTTCGGACGTCATTCCTGCCATAACACCTCTCCATCTCCTCGACCGCGCGCTTCTCATGCTCTTTCTTTTTTCTTTTGAGAAGCCGGTCCTCTTCCCTTCTCTTCTGTTGGTAGAGCCCCCGAACAGTCCTCGTTGTTCGATGCAGCGTTGCCTTATAGGCCTCCTGCTCGGGTGCATGTGCCTTCCTGCACTCGTCGTCAAACCATGGGTTCCTTTTAGGTTGTGTCGTAAAACCCAGAGCACATCAGTGGCAGCTTCTTTGATGGCTTCTTGACAACGACTCCATTCTTCTTCGATGGTTTGTGCATGCGGCGTCGAACTTACAAAGAGTTTCTAGGAGACTCGATGGAGAAAGATTCTAGCAGTCCGTTGCGATTGTAGCTTTGCGACGTCAAGCCGCGGTTTTCATTTTCGACTCCGTTGTTCTCTTGATATCCTCAAAAATGGTACGAGTCAACATTGGCTCCTTGGAACGTTCGGACATCAAGAATACTGGAGGAGTGTCTGGCGTTGATCGCAACGTGATCAATGTGGTTGTCAATAGTTATAATATTATCAATAATCCAATAGTTATAAAATTCGGACAGACTGACTGAAGATGGAAACTGTTACTAGAGTCGCAGTCGATACTGAAAATCTGGAAAGATTACTTCTGTATACTGTTAAACGGCCATGAGGACCAAAATACCGCTCTCAGGCAGAATGTTGTTTCACTCCACTTAGACTTAGACGAGGTCAAAATAGCAATATCAAGACTGAAGCCTAACAAAAGCTGTTGGATAGGACCGTCTGTTCGCTGAAATCTTTAAGGCAGCCGAAGCTGGCCGATCTGGTACCTGGTATAGCTCATTTGTGAGATATGCCCCAGGAGTGGAATTTTAGTACCGTTTGCCCGATCCACAAGAAAGGAGGCCCTTTGCCTGCGCCAACTATATAGGGAAAAGTCTTCTTAACATGGCTTATAAGATCTTTACTGCCGTTTTGTGTACCCACCTAAAGTCGTTCATTAACAATATCATCAGTATCAGTGTGGCTTTAGGCCAGGGAAGTCCGCAATTGACACTAACCTTGAAGTGCAAATCGACACTCACCATCTGTTCGCCGTTTCAAGGCCGGACGAAGTATATGCTGTCCTTAAGAAAGGATATAGAACATCGACATCTTGGACTGAAAGGCAGCATAGGCAGCTACAACCTTAGCTTCCAAGTTAATAGTACGGACAACATCAGTACAGATATTAAACGCAGAATAACTCTTGCCAACCGTTTCCTTGGGCTCAAGAAGGAATTGAGTAGTATGGATCTCTATCGAAGGACCAAGTTGACTTTATATGGGACACTGATCCCAGTCCCGCTATATAGCGCGGAGGCATGGGCAATCTCAAAAGCGGATGAAGAAGTCCTTGGTCTCTTCGAAAGAAAAGTTCTTAAGTTCTTTTATCTTGTTTGTGTTGACGGTTTCTGGAGGGGGATTCAATCACGAACTTAACGGGCTGTACAACGACATGAGCCTAGCTAATGTTCATCCATGTTTGGAAAGCCTGGAGCATTGCAAATACACTCTCACCAAATAGAAGCCGTGATATCAGAACTACACTAACGTTTTATTTCTCAATTTCAACGAACCTCAGTTCGTAGAACCAAAAGTACATATGTCTGAAAATAAATACAAAGATTGGCTGAAAAGAGATTTTAAAGTAAAATTTACCCAAAATGCTCACAACGTCAACTCATACTGAAAGACGGCGAAAGTGTTTTTGCTGTGGCCGATCTAAAAGGTATAAGAAGAGTTAAGCTGTGTGACAACATCAGAAAATATTCAGTACAAAACCCTAAAATATTACAAAAATGTTAATGACTTTTTCCAAAACCATGATTTATATACCAAATTTAAATTATACGTATTATATTAATTTCAATACCGGTGCCAAACAAAGATTTGATTCATAGCCCAGATTTGACGGACCTTATTCCGCTCTCCCTTTGCGTGGTTACACACCTTGACGCGGTGCGAAGGCTTAGTAAAGGTCAATGACTCAAGGGAATTTATACTCTATGAGGAGACCCGAAGCTAAGATGTAACCATCGCTTCTCTCCCTCCCACTACATCCTATCTCTTCTTTCCATCTCCGGTGGGCTGGATCAAGGTGTCATACGACACGTGCCGAGGATCAGCCTGGCTGGGGGCCCACCTAAAATAATAGCTCAGTCGCAAACGGAGTATCTGGGTGTACTGGCACACTTCCAGATTAATCCTGCCTTAGCTGTGTAATGCGGGGGCATGGGCTTATGTACACAGGGCAAATTTGCTGACTGCACCCAACCTGGTAGGATGCCAGCGCGATCCCTGCTTGTGCATACGTTAAGTTGACATACAGCCTCCTAGTGGCGCCCCTGGATAGCCATCACAACAACCGGTGTGTGGTGAACTAATGTAAGTTAATTGAAATGTCACCGTTTTTGTATAAAAAAATCAAGGCAGAGAGCCTTGTCTTTATTTTTCGAGTTTTTCTTACAAAACTAACTAACAATTTTTCGATAGCTTACTTTTATGCCCTAATTTCCCTGACTCAGCTTCTGATGTTGTTAGCTGTCGTGGGAACGATTCAACATGCAGCGAATGCGCCAGACGCTTGGTCAGCGTTTCCTCATTTCGGGGTTCGCGCGTGCAAGTCTACTTTGCTTGTCCGCTGGTGTCATGTGGGTTGCGCGTGCAGGTGTACTTTATCCCGTCTGCTGGTGTTAAGTCTTACCCTCTTAAATGCGATTGTCCTCGATCGCTAGAAATATGGAAGGTCGTTGAATCTTTGTTTGGGCAGGTCAAGATGTTGGAGCACATTGGGTGTTGCAATCGTTCTCGGCTCTAGATGTTTCTCCTTGGTTTCATCTGGAATTTGGATGGTGACCTTGGTGCTGTTTCATTTAGGGAAGAGTCGGTAGGTTGCAATAATTATGGTAAGTATGCCGAGACAGGAGATGAGCGAGTAGGTGGTTATTTGATGTGCATTTCCCTCTGTTTGTAGCAATCGAATTTTGTTGGTATTGTTAATGTGTAGGTCCTTCATCATCTCCAAGGATAGCAGTTCCCTATAATTTTTCTCCTTTGGATTGGGTTGAAGAATTGCTGGTAGTACTTTCGTTGTTGATGCTTCTCTAGAGATGAATGATCTTCCGCTTACGTTCACGATGGTGTTGTGGAATTTTATTACGAAGGTTCCATTCAAGTTGTGGGTAGTATTCTCGACTTTTAGGGTTCCGATAAATTGGTTTAATAGTAGATTGTCGGTTGAGATTTCATCTATGGTTGGAATGTGCTGACTATTGACGGTGTTACAGATAGCTGATAGGCTACTCAATAAGCTAGGAATACATGTATCATTTCTAAGGTTAATTATGTCTTTGGGATTACAAATGGATTGAGAGTTATAAGTCTTACATTTTTTTATCATTCCGTACATTTGTTCATCATTTTTGAGAATAACATCATATAAGACTTCTGTTACAATATTATTTCTTTTCACTGGCTTAATAATAAGGCTATCATACATTCCATTTGTTGTTAATGGGATGTTTACAATGTACAGTATTACAGAGCTATTGCTTATAATTTTTATATCTGAGAAATCTAATGCTTCTTCTATTGTATTGTAAGGTAATTTTTGTTTATTTATTATATTTGTTGCAAGTTCTATTTCTTTTTTGACAAGATGAATGAATTAATCGTACCTGATTTAGCCCAGTGAATATCATAATTAATATTTTCTATTTCTTCTTTTACATTTGTTATTGCTTCCAGACTTAACCTATTATCTTCTTTTAACAATTTCTGTATTTCATTTTGAACTTTGGTAATATTGTTCATTCTCTCATTGTACAATTGATTAATTACAAATTGTTTGATATTATTATCCAGAACATTCGTGATTTTACTTTTGATGGTAACAAAGTCATCATGGTCTGGATTGCCAGCGATCCATTTCCATGTGCTACCTATGAAATTCAATGAACGCTTCGTAATTCGTGGTCTCAAATTATGCAAGAGGTTTTTGATTTGTTGCAACTCATGAGAAAGCAAAGGAAATCGGGTATGGTTTCGTATTGGGTCGAGATGAAGGATTGGGGTTGTTGCAGATATAAATTGGTCATATTGGTCTAAGTCAATAACGTGTATTAATTTAAAGTTTCCGTCCTGTATCTTAGCTTGTCCAACGTGAAAAGTCACTATTTGTGCGTTCGAAAAGTCTAGTATTTGTATGTTTGCTTGACAGGTGCAAAAGACATATCTGAAAAGAACAAATATTAGTTTCTAATGTTACTTTTGTGTATTACTCTGCCGGATTCGGTTATGACTGTGGAGTTTTTATTTTCTTTAACTATTTCCTGACGGTATCTACATGTCAATTTTGAGCCTATTCTCTTATTGTTTTTTACGAAAATTATTTGTCCTATTTGATAATCCTTAATTGGATTCCTTTTCTTGTTGTGGTGTTTAATGTCCTTTTTCTGTTTGGTTCTGAGTTTTTCAATGTTGGATAACCGTGCCTTTTCGAATTGTTCTGGGCTTAGCCCTGGTATTCGTCCAAGAAAGAGTTCTATTGGTTTCTTACCTGTAGTTGAATGGATGGAGAAGTTATATTCGTTCACAGCTCGTTCTAAAAGTTGTTCGAACGACCGTGGAGGTCCGTCGGACTTGAGGCATCTCATGATCTCAGATAACGTGGAGTGAAAACGCTCGACTTGACCGTTTACCTCACTTTTATAGGGGGGTGTTTTAAAAATTTTGATTTGAAGATCGTCTTCTAACATTGAGGTTATTGAGGCGGAGTTAAGCGCCTTTTCATTATCTATTACAACAACTTCTGGTATGCAAAAGAAGAATATGATATCCTGTAATGGTCGTTTGATGTCTTCGATTGAGCGTGATGAGATAACCTTAGCTTGAGCAAATTTTGTGAATTTGTCTACAGCTGTTAATACGAGTTGTTTATCGGTGGAAAAGATATCAATGTGGATAATGTGTCCTGGATAGTTAGGGATGGGTGTAGGTTTCAGATGAGGTTTGTTAGGGTGCCTGTCGTATTTATTCTCTTAACAAATGGCACAGCGATTGACTATGGTTTTGATTTTTGAGGACATTTTAGGGAAATAAAAGCTTTCTAGTAATTGAGCTCGATTTTCTTCTGCATTGCGATGGGCCCGTCGGTGTATCTTAAGGATTTTTTCTTCTTGTTCGGTCTCGCTAGGTAAGTCTTCTACAATTTTCTGCGTGAATCTAATACGATAGTCTTTGAAGTGGAGCGGATAAATTTGTTGTATTTTTCCCATGGTTTCCTCATTCGTTGAAAGTCCGTTTATGGTATTAGGATTAAGATGTCTTTTGAATATGTTTATAAGGTCTGCTTCTGTGTACTCTGGTTTGATGAGAATGTGTATTGTGTAATTTTCGAATGGAGTTTTAATTTGGTAACTATTATCTTCGCCTATTTTTAGTACTAATTGATTTCGGAATACATTGACTGGTGTTTCGACAGTTGGTATTAAATTGTCACTAGAGCTGTCGGCGCTATGTTCGCTTGGGGTCATTGAGTGAATTTCTGTTATCTGGGGAGGCCTTGAAAGGGAGTCGGCCACGACATTTGCTTTCCCTGGCTTATATTTTAGTTCATAATTATACTCCTCTAAAATAGCTTTCCACCTTTTCATTTTACTGTTGGTGTTTTTGCTACTTAGGGCGTATGTGAGGGGTTGGTGATCGGTAAAGATTTTCACTTTTCGTGATCCGTAGAGGAAGTTTCTTAAAGAATTTAGTGACCATATGATGGCGAGCATTTCCTTCTCGTTGGTTGCGTAATGCTCTTCGGTCTTGTTCAGAGTTCTCGAGAGGAATGTGATCGGTTTGCCATTCTGAGAAAGGACTGCTCCGATAGCATAATCTGATGCGTCCGTGGTCAATTCGAATTCTTTTTGGAAATCAGGGTATGACAGAACAACTTCTGCCGAAATAAGTGAATTTTTTACTTTGTAGAATGCTTCCAAGGCTGTTTTGTCTAAATGAATGAGTTAGTTTTTTGAAAGGTTCTTGGACACACGTCCATCTTCCCCTCTTAAAAGGGATGTCAGGGGCTTTGCCAGTTTCGCGTAATCCTTGATGAAACGGCGATAGTATCCTGACATGCCTAGAAACGAACGAAGGCCTTTTAGAGTTTTGGGAGCTGGTCGGTCAATAATCGCTTGAACCTTTTTGGGATTGGTTTTGATGCCATCTCTACCAATGATAAAGCCTAAAAATTCTATTTCATTTTGAAAAAACTCGCATTTATCTAACTGTATTTTCATATTTGCCGATTCTAGTGTCTTGAAAACTTTTTCCAGGTTCTTAAGGTGTTCCTCTTCATCTTTCCCGAAGATCACGATGTCATCAATATAAACATAACAACACTCTCCGATGAGTTTCTTTAGAATATCATCCAAAGTCCTTTGGAAGATGGAGGGCGCGTTCTTTAGTCCGAAAGGTAGACGTACAAATTCGAATTTGCCATTATTTACCGAAAAAGCGGTTTTCTCGATATCAGAATCCTTAAGTGGGATCTGATGAAAGCCACTTTTGAGATCAATTATGGTAAACCATTTGTTTTTGCCAAGATTGGCAAGGACCTCATTGATCTCGGGGATCGGATATCTATCAGCAATGGTAACGGCGTTAAGCTTTCGGTAGTCGATAACCATGCGATACTTTCTTTCTCCAGAGGCGTCCATTTTTTTTAGGGACGATCCAAACTGGAGAATTGTAGGGCGATCTTGATGGTCTTATGATGCCGTCTTTTAGCAATTCGTTTATTTGTTTTTCTACTTCTCCGTTGAGCGCCATTGGGTATGGATAGGATCTTGAATAAATGGGCTCATTGGTTGTAGTACGGATTTCACCTTTTACAGTGGTCGTGTAAGTTAGTTTTTTATCGGGATCGGAAAAAAGGTTGGGACAATCTTTAATTATATCTTTAAGTTTGTCTGAATGTTCTTTAGTCATGTGAGAGGTTTTTAGAGAAATATTATTAATCAATTGCGAAATATGTTGCTTGAGTGGTACTGTTACATTTGGGAAAATTCTCATATAGTTTTGTTTTGTGTGAATGACCGCGTTTAATTTTCTCAAGGTATCATTTCCTATAATACCATCGAACGAAATGAGACTGGGCAAAATAAAGAATTTTATTTTTTCTATGTTATGATCAAATAATTGGATAAACGAATGGTGTGTAATTTTTACACTTCCACCGACTGAATTAACGTAGAAACTTTTTTCATTCTGGAGGGGGTTTCTTATATGTCTAGGTTGGATATAATTTTTATTTGATCCTGTGTCTATTAAAAATTTTAATTTCTCTCCGCTTCTCGAGATGTATTCGAAATAAGGAAGCGAAGAGGGCCTTAATCTAAAAAATATATGTCATCGAGTTGTTCTGGTTCGTCAAGGTTGTTGTCAGTCAGTATCGTTATGTTCGTCATTTGTCAGTATCGTTATGTTCGTCATAGTTTTGGTCTTCTTGTTCTATCTCGTATTCATCCGGTGTCGATTCGTTTGGATCGGGTGCTTCCGTGTGGTAGATTCTCTGCACTTTGTGTGGCTGATGGACCTGCTGCGAATATTGTCGTTTCTGGGGAACAGATTGTTGGTTACGGGGTCTGTTCTGGTAGTTAAACTTTTGAGATTTGATGGAATAGTCGACGTTCATTGGCTTCGGAGGAAGCGGGCGTTGATTTGCCGGTGGTCGTTGTTGTGTGCGTTGATTTTTCTGATGATATGACTCTCTATAGAAGTGAGGTGGTTTGGCATTTCGTGGATTATGGAGTAATTCCGGATGAAATTCGCGTCTCGGGGCAGGAATTGGTGCTGGTCCTGATTGCGAAAAATAGTTTTCCTCGGGGGAACCGAAGGCGGTGTTTGGTGGAACGTTTTCCGAGAGCTAGACTGCGAATTATTTGCGTGCTGAGTTCTAAAATCAACGTTTTGCAGTTTCAAGCATATATGTAATGGTTGCGGTAAATCAGCGGGTTCACGGATACTAAGTAACTTAGGCAGGTCGCCTTTCAGTCCTCTGACAAAAGTGTCAAGGGCTTTATCCCTATAACACTGAGTCATGTTGTTCATTGACTCTTGGCTCATTTCCATTGACCCTAACTTGTTTAAGATAAGTGACAGGTGATGGTAGACAGCCTGATAGAACTCGGGAATTGAACTGTTACCTTGTACCAACGTTGTCATTTGGTACTCTAAGGTTCCTAAGTCCCTTTTATCTGCATAATGCAGCTTAAGGCACTTTGATATTTTTTCCCAGTTCAATGGTGTGTTGTAAGATTCTAGAGCTACATCTGCGTATCCCGTAATCTTATTTCTGATAACTGACAATATTCCGTAATACTTGGCGGTACCCTTCAAGTGCTCATAGATTTTGAGTATCCTATCGACACTCTTCTTCGATGAGTTAAATTCATGTGGCTGCCCAGAGAATTCCCTGAGGCTTTTTACCACATCGGGTATTTTGTCCAAGTCAGACAAGTTTCTGTCGTTAGCCAGGTTTATCGGCTGATCTACGTCATTAATAATGTCGGATGCGGGATTCATGATATAATTGAAAAGTTGCCGTCCCTGTATTTGGAGGGTTTCGGTCACTAATTGTGATATTAACCTTATCATATCTTCATTGATTCCATTGGGAACAGGGGGAGGAATTGGAGGAGCTTGAGGAGCTGCAACATTATCTTGCGGCACTTCTAGACGTGCTGGTCTTATCAAATTGTTAGGATTCGACATTTTTCACAAATATTATTACAAAATAAAAACTATATATGTCACAAATGTTTTACAGACTTTTTGTTAACTTTTGTTGACTCTTTTTTTGTTTTAGAAATGAAACAATTTTATATTTAATGTTTTCACAAAATCAGGGATGTCTTATAGATATGAATTTTAATGATTACTAATGACTTACAGTAGTATGCTTAACTTCGGTGACATGTTGTTGAGGGGGTTAAGAAGGTTGAGACTACTTCCGTTGATCAGGTCGGCTGTCAGGATAATTCGCTGACTCCTTTTTGTTCCTTGGAATTACTAAGGGGCCTTTCACTGACACTACACTGTTTTTAGTGGATTGGTTATCCACTCTTATTAGGACAGTGGCTTGGTTGTCCACTTATTCACTATTTTTTCACAAATATTTTCACTAAGGCGGTGGTTTGGTTGTCCACACTTCTTTGACGGTGGCTTGGTTGTCCACTTGTCAACTCTTTTTCACAGATATTTTCACTTAGGCGGTGGCTTGGTTGTCCACACTTTTTAAACGGTGGCTTGGTTGTCCACTCGTTAACTTTTTGTTTTTTCGTGAACACTTTCACTTTCTTTTTCTTTTTGTATAAAAAAAATCAAGGCAGAGAGCCTTGTCTTTTTTTTCGAGTTTTTCTTACAAAACTAACTAACAATTTTTCGATAGCTTACTTTTATGCCCTAATTTCCCTGACTCAGCTTCTGATGTTGTTCGCTGTCGTGGGAACGATTCAACATGCAGCGAATGCGCCAGACGCTTGGTCAGCGTTTCCTCATTTCGGGGTTCGCGCGTGCAAGTCTACTTTGCTTGTCCGCTGGTGTCATGTGGGTTGCGCGTGCAGGTGTACTTTACCCCGTCTGCTGGTGTTAAGTTGTATGCAGCGATCCCCCTCTGCCCGAGGGTCAAATAATGGGACTGGCCTACCAGTTGTAGGTTGTGTGTGAGGTTAACTCCCTCACCACATAAAAAAAGCAACGGTTACGAACCGACAACAGGCCTCGGATACGGACGGATTCAAAGTTGACGACCCCAGCAAACGATCAAAGGACAATGATTTTCGGTTCTGCACGTGGAATGTAAGGTCCCTGAACAGACCACGTGCAGCCGATGAACTCGCAGAGGCCCTGGACTGCTACAAAGCAGATGTCACCGCCATCCAGGAGATGCGATGGGATGGGCCGGGCAGAAGGAAGATGAGAAACTGCGACATCTACTACGGTGATTGCTACAAAGAGGGAAGGCAGCGCTTATTTGGATGCGGATTCGTTGTTCGAGGCAGACTTAGGCAAAAAGTCTTAAGCTTTGATTATATCAGCGAGCGCCTCATAGCAATCCGCATCAAGGCTAAATTCGGGAACATCAGCCTGATTTGCGCACACGCCCCGACGGAGGAGAAGGATGACGATAGCAAGGATGACTTCTATGATCTCCTGGAAAGAACATACGATCGATGCCCCAGCTATGACACCAAGATTGTTCTAGGAGATTTCAACGCACAGCTGGGCAAGAAAGAAATCTTGGCTAGAGTCATCGGAAAACACAGCCTGCACGAACAACACATCCGGAAACGGACTCAGGCTGGTAGATTTCGCCTCGGGGCGTAACCTCTCTGTGATGAGCACGCGGTTCCCACACCTCAACATCCATAAGGGGACCTGGCGGTCTCCTGATCAATCAACCGTCAACAATATTGATCACGTTGCGATCGACGTCAGACACTCCTCCAGCATTCTCGAAGTCTGCACGTTCCAAGGAGCCAACATCGACTCTGACCATTTCCTTGTTGTAGCCAAGGTAAGGATGAGGATATCGAGAGAAGTACGGAGTTGAGAAAGAACACTTCGGTTTGACGTCGGAAAGCTACAATCGCAACTGACCGCTAGGAACTTTGCCGACCGAGTCTCCCTGAAACTCGCTGAAAGTTCGACTCTGCCTGCACATTCAATAGAAGAAGAATGGAAACGTTGTCAAAAAGTCATCAAAGAAGCTGCCACTGATGTGCTGGGTTTCAAGACACCACCCAGAAGGAACCCATGGTTTGACGACGAGTGCAGGCAGGTACATGCAGTCAAACAGGAGGCCTACAAGGCAACGCTGCATCGAACAACGAGAGCTGTTCGTGAGCTCTACGAACAGAAGAGAAGGGAAGAGCACCGGCTTCTCAGAAAGAAAAAGAAAGAGCATGAGAAGCGCGCGGTCGTGGAGATGGAGAGGTGTTACGACAGGAAGGAGGTCCGAAAGTTCTACCAAAAGGTAAAACAAGTATCAGGAAGAAACAGACCTCGGTCCGAAGCCTGCAGGGATGAAAATAGACAACTAGTAGTAGAATCGCAGTCGATGCTGAGAATTTGGAAAAATTATTTCTGTAGACTGTTAGACGGCAATGACGACACAAATTCCGCTGTCAGGCAGAATGCTTCACTCAATTTAGACGATGATGAACACGAATTCCGTCCCCCCGATTTAGACGAAGTCAAGATAGCGATATCTAGACTGAAGTCGAACAAAGCTGCTGGAGCGGACGGATTGTCCGCGGAACTGTTTAAGGCAGCTGGAGATGACCTAGTTGGGCGCATGCACCAGCTCATCTGTCAGATATGGTCGAAGGAAAGCATGCCCGATGAGTGGAATCTCAGCGTCGTTTGTCCGGTCCACAAGAAAGGAGATCCCTTTCACTGCGCCAACTTTCGAGGGACTAGCCTCCTTAACATCGTTTAAAAGATACTCTCTGCCGTTCTGTGTGAGCGCCAGAAACCCTTTGTCAACAACCTGATAGGTCCTTATCAGTGCGGTTTCAGGCCAGGAAAGTCCACTACCGATCAAATTTTCACATTACGGCAGATTCTGGAAAAGGCTCAACAGATGCAGATCGACACCCACCACCTATTTGTCGATTTCAAGGCCGCATATGACAGCGTGCATAGAGACGAGCTATACAGCGCCATGTCTAGTTTTGACATTCGTGCCAAACTCGTCAGGTTGTGCAGGATGACGATGGAGAACTCTCGCTGCTCCATCAAGGTCGGTAACGAGCTCACCGAGACCTTCAATGTCAAAAAAGTTTTTAGGCAAGGCGACACTCTGTCATGTGACTTCTTTAACATCATACTTGAGAAGATCGTGCGAAACTCAAACGTAAACACCCGAGGCACGATCTTCCAAAAGTCCGTTCAACTGCTTGCTTACGCGGACGACATTGACGTGATTGGACGAACACAGCGAGCCGTCAATGAGGCGTTTGCTGGTATTGAAGCGGAAGCGGCTAAAATGGGTCTAGCGGTAAAGCGGGGAAAAACAAAGTACATGCTGTCATCACGGAAGGACGCACAACATCGACGTCTCGGATAGAGCGTCATATGGAGGAGAGGGTTCAACCACGAACTATACGGGCTGTACAGCGGCATGCACCTAGTTAAGCGTCTTCGGATCCAACGCTTAAGATGGTTAGGTCATGTAGAGCGGATGGACACCACAGCTCCGGCCCGAAGAGTCTTCGACACCGAACCATTGGGACAGCGCAACAGAGGACGTCCTCGCACTAGATGGCGCATACAAGTTGAAAAGGACCTCAAACAACTTGGTGTGCGCAACTGGAGGCAGCTGGCGAAAGATCGTGCTGGCTGAAGTGCTGACGGATAAGGCGGCTCAAACCGTCTTAAAGACTGTCAAAGGCCGCGTGGAGCCTCATAAGCCAATCACCTGCACGGTAACCCCCACTGAGAGTTCCAGCACGGAAAGAGCAATTTCTGCCCGCGGAGTTGCCTCCTCCTTGAAGGTCACAGGACCTTCCCTCAAAAGGTTCAAGGAGAGGCGTTCTGCTGCCTGGATTCTGGAGCGCCTTAAAGGCATTCCACCGGAGAAGCTAAACGACAGCAGCAAGAGGTCGTTAGCTTGGGCGGACACTACCAGGGGCACTACGCCCGAACGCGCCAGTTCACTGGAGGCATCACCCTCGGAGCCTAAAAGGCTGAAACCGAGTGGTGAAACAATAAATATTGGCAATAGGGTCAACAGGCCGTATAGTGAAGTGCTGAAAGGCGAAATCAAGTAGAAAAATGTGTTTGAGTGAGTAGACGTGTTTTGTAGTCGCTCCAGTCAGTAAAGGCTTAATTTTCTAAATCTAAATTCTAATAAAGTGCTAAATTAATATAAAGTACTTATTGAGTAGTAGCTGAGTCAGTTAAGCACCGCCTAATCACGATCTCATGTATTAACTAGTCGGTATACTGCAATTTAGAATCAAATTATCAAAATGTCATCGTCGTCCGGCATGTCAACTCGGAACAAATTACACAAAGAGGCGCTCTCTTCTAATGCAAATTCTCTATCTCCTTCACCAAAACCCTCTACAAACGACAAAGGAAATATTACTTTAAAAACACTTGAAGAGCAATTGATGAAATTGCAATGCAGCTTCATTGACGAAATTAAGAAGATGAGAGAGGAATTTATAAATAAGATCGACGAAATCAAGAAGAGCTGGTCAAAAAAGTTCGAAAGTCTCAACACTGCATTTCTGGACATAGACGCCCGGGTAAAGAAACTTGAAGATAACACCTCTTCTGCCTCTCAGAGACTTAGTGCAGAGGTCATTACTCTTAGACAACAAGTAAGTGTCATTGAACGAAAAGAAGTCTCTCGTGATGCTGTGCTCGCTGGTGTACCAGTCCTTCCCAATGAAAACCTCACACTACTCTTCAACAAACTCTGTGAGACATTACAATGTGATGCGCCCTCACCTATTCATATTTTTCGTAAGAAAGAGCGCAACGCCAACAACAAAAATACATCAGACATAAAACCACCTTTGATTGTCTTAAAATTTAACTCTTCGTATGAAAGAAATGGTATTCTCATCGCTGCTGCTAAATACCGCAGAGAAAAAAGAGTTTTGAGATTAAGTGATGTTGGCATTGCTCTAAATGGGAACTGTTACTTAAACGAGAGTCTCACCAAAGTCTCTCGTTCTCTTCTACAATCTGCTCTTCTTCTAAAGAAAAAGAAAAAACTATCTTCAGTGTATACCAAATCGGGAATCGTGTATGCTAAGAAGAGCATTAACGGACGAAGTTTTGTCATCAAGACCTCTGATGATCTACGCTCCTTTAATGTTGATGATACTGCTGATGCTGATGCTGATGTTGCTGCGACTTCTGCATGATTATTTTTTTTTTGTTTGTTGTCTATTGTATTCATTCACTATTTTATTGTTACTGTTCAAATTCTCTTCTCTCACCTTCTCCTTTTCCTATCTCCTTTACTCTCTGTTCTCTGAGGCATTATTTATTTAATTTATACAGTATGGATGAAGAATTTGTACATACCATGATAAATATTTTTTCCAATGTACGGGATGGTCTTAGAGTATGTTTTCTTAATGCTCGTAGCCTAAATCAATGCAAATTAGACTACTTGAAATATATTTTTTCTAGCTCCTGTGTAGATGTTATTCTAGTTTGTGAGACTTGGTTTAAGAGCAATATTTCTGATGTGCTGTACAGCATAAATAATTTTACAATTTATAGAAACGACAGAGTAACCCTTACTAGAGGTGGAGGTATAGCTCTTTATTGTAGATCTTCACTAAAATGTAAGATCATTTGCACAACGACTGATTTAGATTGTGAATTTTTAATTGCCGAGTTATACGATGGTTCAACCAAATGTCTAGTTGCTTGTGCTTACGCCCCTGACCGCAGTTGCTCTATCCAACCCTTCTTTGTTAGTCTTGGTGAATTTTCTGCTCAATATGAACACGTTATTGTTTGTGGTGACTTTAATGCTGATTTACTTAAAGAAGATGCACGGGCTTTTCATATAAGAGATTCTGTCCATTCCCTTGGACTTCAAATCTGCAACACTACGAACCCCAAAAGGTAACAACCCAAGTCTTCTCGATCTGATGTTAGTGTCTAACCCATTGTCGGTTCTTCTTTTCGATCAGATTTCTATTAACTATATTTCCGATCATGACCTCATCTTCTGTACTTACAACTTAAAGCTTGACCATTCAGCTGTTCCTTTAACTTTTTCCTATAGGGATTATAAATCTGTTAATATTGATGCCCTCCAATCAGCAGCTCTCCAAGCCCCTTGGATGCATTGTCGATCGCGTTCAGACACTGATGATAAGCTTAACAGTTTTCAAAATATAATTATAGATCTCTTTGATCAATTTGTACCCTTAAAGACTGTCAATATTCGGAACAATTGTTGTCCTTGGTTCACAGCTGAAGTTATGAACACTATAAAAGTACGAAACCGACTGTACAGTAAATGGAAAAAAAGTCCTTCTGACGTAAATTGGCACGCCTACAAGGTAATGCGCAATAGATCGACTGTTGTTGTACGAAATGCCAAAAAGAATTTTTATGCCTCCAAGTTAAACACCTCACTTCCACCTAAGAAACTGTGGAATAATCTACATAACATTGGAGTTTCCGACAGCAAACTAAATGATAAATGTGATGTTGACCCCGATATTTTGAACAAATTCTTTCTTGAAAGTCAATCGGAGGAGTGTGGTTTCAATTTTTATGAAGAACCTTCTTATTCGAGCCATAGACAATTTGTAGTGGAAACCGTCAGCGAAATTGAAGTAATAAATTCAATTAGAGAAATTAAATCAAACGCTATTGGGGAGGATGGAGTACCTATGAAATTTATTAAGTTTATCTTACCTTTCATAGTATCCCACCTAACCCATATCATAAACCATTGTGTTACCACATCTACATTTCCTCGACCATGGAAAGTGGGCCGTGTTATACCGATCGCAAAACGATCAAATCCAACTTCCCCTTCAGATTTTAGACCTATCAGCATCCTTCCGTGTTTATCAAAAGTCTTAGAGAAAATCATGGCGAAACAGCTTCTAAAACACCTGTGTCTTAACAACCTGCTTTACGAAGCTCAGTCTGGTTTCAGAGCTAATCATAGTACTTCCACTGCTATGGTAAACATCCTGGAAGACATCAGGCAGAATTTTGATAAGAGACAGGTCACACTTCTATGTCTACTTGACTTCTCGAAGGCTTTTGACAAAGTGAATCACAAGATACTTTGCTGGAAGCTAAGAAATCTCTTCTTTTTTAGTGACACTGCAGTGAGTCTAGTTTACAGCTTTCTTTCTGACAGATTTCAAAGAGTTGTTGTTAACTCTGACATTTTTTCTTCACTCTTACCAGTTAACCAAGGCGTACCACAAGGTTCAATTCTGGGCCCTATCCTGTTTTCCATGTTCATGAATGATCTTCCTTCTGTGTGTAAGCATTCCACTGTCCATCTTTATGCTGATGATGTTCAACTGTACTCAGCCAAAATGCCTAGCAATATAGGAGATTTGATAAATCTTATGAATCATGAGCTCGCCAATATCTATAGTTGGGCTACAACCAATGGATTAAGTTTAAATCCAAAGAAGTCACAGGTAATTCCTATTTCAAACTCCTCAATGTCTTTCCACTCCCTGCCGCATATCGTACTTTCTGGAGAAAAACTTGAAATAGTTAATAGGGTGACTAGTCTAGGTTATATTATTAACAGCAAATTGTCAGGATATGACCACACTAATAATGTTATCAGACGTATCTATGGATGCCTGCGGAAGTTGTGGTTAACCTCAAGTTACACTCCTATGGATACTAGAAGGAAGCTTGTTACCACCCTCATCCTACCATTGATAACTTATGCTGAAGTTGTCTATAGTAGGGTTGACTCTTTATCCCAACGAAAGCTACAGGTAGCATTTAATGATGCTATCAGGTATGTTTACGGCTTACGCAAATTTGGTCATGTATCTCAATATACAAAATGCTTACTCGGAACTTCTCTAGTCTACTACATGGATGCTAGAAACCTAATATTCCTGCATAATATCATAGTAAATAAGACTCCCGGGTATCTGTTCAAGAAAATTAATTTTGCTCGATCTGTCAGAACCCATGCTCGAATACCATATAACTTTCCACCTCATTAGACTACTTAACTTTTTAATTATATAAATACCTACTGAATTGTTATAACTTAGTACTATAAAAGACGTATGTCTTATTGTACCATGTAAACTTTAATTACAATAATAAATTGAATTGAAATTGAATTGAATAGAATCACTTACGCCGTATTAGATAGAGGAGACACTGCCTGCGCTATCCCTCCACTGAATTGGAAGAGTGGAGTCAGCGATTAACGATATCTATCTGAGCCTGGTGCTGGAAAACGCAGGCCTTGCACCTGTAGGGCGTGACGGAGGATGGCACCAGGGTCATATTAGCTCGTGACTTTCAGGTGCCAGAGATCGGCTGATCTCTTTAAAAAAAAAAGTCATTAGCAGACTGAGCGAGGTGTGGAAGGGGGCGCGGCTCGAGGGTGTAACGAGGGATGAAATCCCCAGTAGACCAAGAACCCGCACTTATCTTCCGCGAAGCCCCTCAGATCCTGCAACAATCCTTAAGATCATCATCCTTGGCAACCCAAACCTTCCTACCCACAATTGGAAGGTTGTTAAGCTGGATGAACTGAAGGGAGAAACAAGGTCTGCAGTGATCGTGATAAATAAAGAATCACTGGACCCACTTGCCAAGTCGGAAGGTGTCATCCACTACGGCTTTGGGACGATCACCCTAAGGGTGTACAAAAAGTATGGGGAGACAAGTGCGAAAGCGGAACAGCCTCCCTCCACCTCTGCTGCTTCATCTGTCGCTAATATACTGACGGCGGTAGCAGAGGAGGAGAAAGACCGTCCTGCTTCAAGCGAGCCTCAACCCTCTACTTCAGGCTCCATCGAGAGGGCAACCCCCGAAGCCAATATGGTACCGATGGAGTTGGAGGAGGAGGGCTCTGGCACGAAGACGCTGACCCATATACTAGGTTGCCATGGTCAGGAAGCTGATGATATTGGCTTCTCTGACCTGGAGCTAACCAGCACCCCGCCCAATATCAAGAAGAGTCTCTTCTGGAGTCAGACACCGACGATGAGGCTAATGTGACAGTGGTGGAGATTGTGTGCGGAATTAAGACGGACACGTTACTCGACAGCTATGATCCGGGTGACACAGATTAATCTCCACCAATCCATCGCGGCCTCGGCCGCTCTTCTTCTCCGACATGGTTCTGGCCCAGGAACCCTGGGTAGTCAACGACATAGTTCATGGACTCAGGACTCAGCAATTCACCTCTACTATGTTAGGAATGAAGATAAGCCAAGAGCCTGCATACTTACAAAGAGTTCTTTGAATACCCATATTCTCTCCCACCTTAGCGATCGAGACTCAGTCACTGTATGCCTGGAGGCAGGAAAATCCAAATTATGGCTAGTCTCTTCCTACATGGCCCATGACCATGGGGAATGTCCGTCAAAGAACCTTGAAAAGGACGATTACTGAGGCGGAAAGAACCAAAACCGCGCTAATCCTAGGTTGTAATGCAAACGCCCATCACACAATATGGGGAAGCACGGATATCAACGAAAGAGGTGAGTACCTTTCCAACTACCTTGTAAGTAGTATGTTAGATTTGTGTAACCAAGGTAATACACCTACCCTTGTAACTAGGAACAGACAGAAAGTCCTAGACCATACACTCGTGTCCGACCATATAGCGGATAGAATCAGCAATTGAAGGGTATCATCCGATCACTCCTTCTCTGATCACCGCTATCTCCCCATCCCAAAGAGTCTTAATGCAATGGCAATGTCATGTACAATCAGCAGGCAAAGAATCAAGTCTAAACCTCTCTGGTGGAACCATGAAATTGACCATCTGCGCAAAAGTTGTAGGAAGCTCTTTAACAAGGCGAAGGGTTCTCGTGATGCTAAGGACTTGGACTCCTATAAGGAACACCTCAGTACCTTTAAAACTGAAATGAAAGGCCCAACGAACCTCTTGGAGACTTTTTTGTGGTAAAATCGAAGAAGTCTCCGAGGCTTGTAGGCTAAGAAAGATTCTAGCATCATCCCCTAAATCACCTAGCTTTCTACAAAAACCTGACGGAACCTGGACCACATCCAGTGAGGAAACCCTCAGTCTCCTTGTCGATACCACTTTCCGGGCAACTTTCCGATAAGAGCCAACGACGAAGTCGTATCTCCGCCAAATACTTCATGTAACCTTATAAATGTCAGCCACACCACTTTCATGTGGGCACTGACAAGCTTCAAGCCCGTCAAGTCAGCGGGACATGACGGCATCATCCCGGCGGAGCTCCAAAGAACAGCTGACCTCATCATGCCTTGGATTCTCAGCATATTCAAAGGCTGTATGAGTCTCAGTCATGTCCCCAATTCCTGGAAAAGGGTCAAGGTAGTGTTTATTCAAGCGAGTATACACTCCCATGCCAAACCGAAGGACCTCAGGCCAATAAGTCTCTCCTCGTTTCTCTTGAAAACCTTGGAATAACTTATAGACCAATATATCAGGCAAGCTATCCCAGTATGCAGACTCTCATCTGCACAAAATGCCTACAACAAGGGCAAGTCTGTAGAGACAGCCCTCGTCTCTCTGATAGGCACCATCGAAAAATCTCTTGAGTTCAAAGAATACACACTTGTGACTTTTCTCGACATCGAAGGTGCCTTTAACAATATCAGCCCTGACGCAATTTCACTTGCGCTCAGCAACCTCCTGATCGGAAAGCCTCTAGTGGCCTTGATTCTTCAGCTACTCACCAGCAGAGTAATACACTCTCAGATGGGAGACGCTAAGAACCATAGAGGAGTTAATAGGGGCACCCCACAAGGAGGTGTTCTCTCACCCCTTCCTTGGAACGTAGCGGTAAATGAACTGCTATTAATACTGGAAGAGGTAGGGTGCAAATTTATTGCATATGCGGATGATATTGCCATAGCGGCATCCGGCAAATTCGTCTCTACTCGAAGAGACATAATGCAGAATGCCTTTGACAATCTAGAGGCATGGACCCAAACATGCGGACTCGGCGTCAACCCACAAAAAACGGATATCGTACTTTTCACCAGAAGATCCAAAATCCCACAGTTTGACCCCGTACTGCTGTGCGGCACTACATTACAGCCAACCACCAGTGCGAAATTTCTGGGTCTAACTCTCGACAGCAACCTAAACTGGAAGCTCAGTTTGGTGGACAGCACTAAACAAGGCTATAAACTGCAATGCACTCAACCGAGTACAAAGACTGGCCTGCCTGTGTATCAGCGGGGCACTGAGAAGTACTCCGTCAGACACACCAAATATTCTCCTCCATCTCCCACTTCTGGAAATATTCGGGAAACAAGCAGCAGCAAGCACAGCCCTGAGACTCAAAACACTTCGGTTGTGGTCCGAACTCAACACTGGCCACTCAACCATTCTCAAGGAATTCAATTTCCTTCCTAACGACACCGACCGCATACTACCCCAGGCCATCTTCGAAAAGAAATTCTCAATCAGTTGTCCCTCCAGATCGGACTGGATGACTGACATGCAAACACTGAAAGATCTACGGCGCATCTTCACAGATGGATCAAAGACAAAAGAAGAGGTGGGTGCGGGTGTCTATTCACAAGACCTCAACATTGCTATCTCCGTGAAGCTCCCTGATCACTGTAGCGTTTTTCAGGCAGAGACCATAGCGATTAAAGAGGCTTAAAAACAATGTGATATCAAAAAGGGATATCACCATCTGTTCCGATAGTCAGGCCGCCATAAAATCCCTGGACAATGTCAAGTTCTACTCTAAAACATCCCTTAATTGCAGGCTGTCTCTTAACGAGATGGCCGAGCATTTTAACATTCACCTCATGTGGGTGCCGGGACACTGTGACATACCAGGTAACTGCAAAGCCGACGAACTCGCTAGGTGTGGTACAACCTCATCCCTATCGATAGAAGGGGTACCACCTTCCATGCCGATCGCTACAGCCTATCATCTTTTAAAGATTCATACAATTAAAACCACCAATGACAAATGGCTAGAAGGCACCACCTGCCTTAAAACAAAAGAAATCTGGCAATCACTCAACCTAAAACGGTCACTCAGTCTACTTGGACTCAGCAAGCCCTCATTAAGGACCCTCTTAGGAGTCATAACCGGGCACTGTGTAATTGGCACTCATGCTCGCAGGATGGGTTGTCCATATAATGATTTTTGCAGAAGCTGCATGGATGAAGAGGAGGAAGAGAACACTCATCACCTTCTCTGCTCCTACAGTGCTCTTGCCAGTCGTAGATTCCTGAACCTAGGAGCCTACTACTTCAGCAGCCGTAACGAGCTAAAAAGTGCCAGCATTGGCAAACTAATCCGTTCATTAGGGGCACCAAATGGTTCCAGCGTTAGGAGAAGTCAATCCTCGTGGTATCACAATGGGGCTATTCTGGCCTAAGTGTGACTGCCTTGCAGCAGTCAGCCACTACAACCTAACGTAACCTATTCCGCTCTCCCACACGAACCAGCTCACTGTGCATCGTAGGTTCGATTTCTGGTCTGAGCGACAAAAAAAATATGTTTCATGGCTCCACCTCTTTCGAGTCGCTGACAATGCTCAAAGAGTATTTCTCGTCTAAGAAGCGCTTCTCAAACTTGGCCGTTCGGATTCAGCTTAAAATGGTATGATCCTTCTCTCCCTGAGAGAACAATAGCACAAACGTGAGAATACGGAAGTGAACTGCTAAAAATATAAAATATTGAGTTATTGAGATGACTTTTTTTTGTTGAAGTAAGTAAGCAAGTAAGTAAGTAATACATTTATTAATAATTCATAACAAAAAAATAGTTTATCTAAAATTAATTTAAGAGCTAGAGCTAAGCGATAGTAATTTAGTTGATTGTATAGTATCCTGCTTTCTCGAGAATTTATTTTTAACATATTTCGGGTGTTGTTTTCGTTGCTTTGAATAATGCGATTTAGTTTTTTTTTTTTCAAAACACGTAAATTGTCCATGTGAATATGTAGGGTCTCGCCACAGTCGTTACTAATAGTTTGCCACCTTGCATACCACCAATCGGTATTCCTTAACCCGTACAAAAACAGTTTCTTTGCTATTTGCTTGAATCATCATATCTGCAAATCTTAAGTATGAAGTCAGCCTGTGTTTTGAGTGTGTTGACAATTTTGGTAGACCCGTTTCTAAGTGCATAGCGTATTTAGGTGTATTTAATGTGAGATTGAAGAGTTTTTATGAAGTTCCTTTGAAATGCTTCAATTTCTTATACTCATTTAACGACTGAGTTAAATATCTTATATTTTACAGATAGATCAATTTTTTTTGTTGTAGAACACATTTTTCCAATCACCGATCAATAGAACACTCTTATCAGCTAGATGTTGCACTGTATTGTACAACTTTGCAAATTCATCTGCCCATGCAATTTATGTAATAAGGAAGGATACATTGGTTTTCATCGTTTATATATTTCAATATGTTGTACCTTCGCATTCACCAAAAGCAATCGTTTTTAACATCGATGTTTTTATGCCTTACAGACTACCTCCACTTGTTCGACCTTTACGAGAAGTTTTGATTGCTACACTCCACGTAAGCTTGAACCCACTAAAATATTTTTCAAATTTAATTAAGTTTTCTTTTGTGACATGTGTTTCAAATAGGAAGCACATTTCAAAATGTTCGTTGTTTCGCCGCATACATTTTTGTATTTTAAGGTGTTATATTTGGCCAAAAAAATCTTGTCGCGAACTAGCAAAGAATTATTGTTTCTAATTTCGATCGGTTCAGCCAGATTGCACATTTTTATCGCTTTTCTATAAGCGAGCAGAATGTGGTCACGTTGTATAAAAATACCTGTGCCTTTCAATTTATGTCCATTTTTCAACATTTTTGCTGCAATTTCATTAGATCTAGTGCCGTTGTTTGTGTTTAATAATTTTGTTGCTTTCGCCGTGTTTAACAGCTATTGTTGTTGTTTAACAAAAGTTGTGTTGTGCACTCTATTTTCTCTCAATCCCAAAAAAACCTGGTTAAATGTTTGCCACGTATATCTTTACTTTGCAGTTCAAGCTCTTCAAGTATATGGCAACGATTTTCGGCCTCCTGAATTTGTTTGGAGAGTTCTAAGTTATTTGTTGACGCAGAAGATCGATTTCTTCGTTCATTTTAATCAGGTCATCTTTCGTTGCCAAATTGGCCATGGCGACCTGAAGGGAACTATCTATGATGCCTTTTATTTTTTTGTAAATCAGCTTTTGTCATAGCCATTTTTTGACAAGATTTAAGGATTTTTCTTGTTCTGTGTTTTAATAATGGTGTAATTGGTGTTTCTTCCGGTGAAGATTCGTGAATTTTGCTTTTGTTGTCGGTCATGTGACACAGGTAACAGGAGTAGATGGTAGTAATGGGTCATTTTTTTTCATTTTTATTTTTTAATTCATGACATACATTGTACTAGACAAAAATGCTTAAAACTAGTTGGACGAACAGTGCTTCTACTTCTAACTTACTGGCCCTAGGCGGGCACTCTATGCTAAACCTAATCTTATTCTATGTCTTTCGACTCAAGCTAACAGAGGTTATTTTTAATTCAAATGTATTAAATTGGAGGATTAAAGAATAAGAAAATTTGGAAAAAAACTTATTGACAGGACGTTTTTGCTTAAAACTTATCTCCTAACTTATATACTATCTTAAAATAACTTAAAAGTAACTTAATTCAAACATACATACACATTTATACACACGTATTTAAGCGAATCCAAGTGTATATACATATATGTATACTATATACATTTGTATACACATCGGTACACACTATAGATGTAAAGATGTGTATACTTAGCTTTTCTTTATTTTATTTTTGTTTTAATACCTTTATATCTTTTTTAAATACCCTACGCTATGTGGGTCGGCCATAGGTTGTGAATGCATGCAACATAACTGCCGCAAGACAGTAACCGACTGCTTCCCCATTCGGGGATACGCACTGACCATTTTTAACCCGGGTCTAAAAGGTTCGAAGAGGGAGTTCCTTCACTCCTCAGCCACCATCATTTTTGACGTTGCCTAGCAACATCCCGAACATCGCGTCTTGAAACCGCCATACTGAAGCGGATGAGTCCTTCCTCAGCTCGTTGTGCGACGGAACAGTCGTGGTTGAGTAGCCCATCCACAGTTGACCTGGCGATGTGATATAAGATTGGTACCGCATTTTCATTTTGTATCAGACCGTGCTTGTCGTAATGGAAAAAATGCTTCTGGGGGGACGAAGCCGTCATAACGTACCCTCTCGTGGTACTGAGGGTTGGGGTAGTAAGCCCCAGAGATCAAGTTATTAACCGAGTTCATCGCTCTCGCAGTATGGCCTCGAATCAACCTCACCAGGAAATTGTCCACTCGTATCAGGTTCGCCCTGTTGTATAAAACCTCATTGGAGTAGAATTTTATGTACTGGGACTCTGTTGTTATGTAAAGACGAAGGCAAGCCCTAAGACAAGCCCTCTCAAACACCCAATCTCTTCCATCAAGCTTGCACTGGCCGTATGAGGGCCATGTAGCAGATTACCTTTACCCTTGCATCGAGTTGGCTGTTGTAAAACAGTCTCTTTGTAAGGGCGAAAGCGCCTCGGGCCCTGGCTAGAGCAGCATCTACATGTTTGTTAAAATATAGATACTGATCAAGCCAGATCCCCAGGTATCTGACTACAATCCTTTGCGCCAGTGGTTGCCCGTGCCGTCCAACAATTGAGAACTCTCGCCAATTCTTTTTTGTATCCGCCGAAGCTTTATACAACAGGGCCGTGAACAGAATGGTTTAAGACTTCTGAAAGTTGATATTTTTTTTTTTTTTAGATTTCGTTTATTGTAGCTTAAAATTTACATTTTCCTTAAAAACTACATTGCACAATTTACAGAGATGTGGTATACACTACCTTACTACTGAGAACTTTATATAAATTACAAGAAAATATATCACGATTAATTTTTTATTATTATAGAAGGAAAAGCTACCGAAAAACCTTCATTAAAACAAGATTTCACAAGATTATAGTATTTACTAGAAACTAGTTATGAGAAAGGGGAGGCGATGGCCGACTTACTGAACTACTCTTTGATTTCCATCCATCACAATTATGTAATGTGAATTGGTATATAATAAATGATAAATAATAAATAATAAATAACAAATAATAAATAATAAATAATCAATAATAAATAACAAATAATGAAAAATAAATAATAAATAATAAATAATCAATAATAAATAATAAATAATAAATAATATATAATAAATAATAAGTAATAAAATAAATAATAAACAAACAGATAGAAAGAATAACACATAACAAAATTGATAATAATAATTATAGATGTATTAAAATGATTATGAGGCTAGATTGGAAATCAAAGTATTTTCAGACAAACTACAAGACATGTTGTAGTGATTTGATAGTTTTGAGATTCTAGTTTGAACTTTTTCAATATTTGCCAACAAATGCAGTTCTTCAGTAGAGAAATGCCATGGGAGATCAAAAATCATTTTCAAAAGTTTATTTTGGCTTATTTGCAGTTTGCGTATGTGGCTGATTGCACAATTTCCCCAAACGGGGCATCCGTAGAACATTATTGCTTGGAATATTGCCTTGAAAATTATTAATTTATTATCAATACTCAGCTTTGATTTGCGATTTATAAACGGATATAGAATTTTAATGTTAGTATTTATCTTACAAATCGTTTGCTGGATATGTAAGCCAAATGTTAATGTTTTATCCAGGTGAACCCCAAGATACTTGGCACTGTCTTTCCATTCAGTATGAGTTCCGTTAATTTGAAGATTGTTGCTTGGTAAGAAGCAGGCTTTTCTTTTTCTAGTAAAAAAGACAGTCTGAGTCTTTGAAGCATTTATTTTAATCTTATTGTTATTAAGATACGATAGTACATCATTCAAAGCAGACTGCAAATTGGTTACAATGTTGGAACCAAGAGCATCTGATGAGAGAATGCAGGTATCATCAGCAAACATAGCAGATTGACAATTATTAAGTACTGGGAAGTCAGGCGTATAAATAATGAATAAGACCGGCGCAAGCACAGATCCTTGAGGAACACCTGCAACGATTGAGTAGTCGCTTGAAAAGTGGTTATTGACGGACACCTTAAAATAACGTTCAGATAAAAATGATTGTATGATCTTAACTAGGTAAACAGGAAAATTATAAGACATAAGCTTATGCAGCAGACCATTATGCCAAACTGTATCAAACGCTTTCTCAACGTCAAGTAATACCATACCTGTACTTTTACCTTCAATGAAGTTTCTTTTAATGTGATTCGAGATACGATGAACTTGTTGGGTAGTGTTATGGTGTACCCTGAATCCAAATTGCTTAGGAGGCAGGATATTTTGTGAATTCATGTATGTCACTAATTTATTTTTAACTACTTTCTCGAAGCATTTGCTTAAGGAGCTAAGTAAACTTATCGGTCTGTAACTGTTTGGCAAACTAGCATTTTTACCCGGTTTCAGGATTGGGATAACTTTGGCAGATTTCCAGTCTACAGGGAAATAACTGATCTTGAAGCAGCTATTAAACAAACTTTGAAGAAATTGAACGCATTTTTTAGGGAGATGTCTCAGGTATACATTCTTTAGCCCATCAAAGCCAGATGATTTTTTCGTCTTTAAACAAGAAACTATACTATTTACTTCAGCAAAAGACACAAAGTTGGCACTGTCTTCAAAGGAGCTTGTGTTCAGCAAGTGCATGGAGTGCTCAACTGCCGAAGTAGTGTTGTTATTGGGAACTATGTTAATAGTCATGCTATGGTTGCTAAAAAACTCATTAGCCAAAGCGTTTGCTTTATCCTGATTTGATAGCATTATGGAGTTTCCTACTTTAAATGCAGGAATGTGGACATTTTTCCTTTTGATGACCTTAACCGT
Organism: Eristalis arbustorum; assembly: GCA_916610145.1. Classification (NCBI taxonomy): domain Eukaryota; kingdom Metazoa; phylum Arthropoda; class Insecta; order Diptera; family Syrphidae; genus Eristalis; species Eristalis arbustorum. The sequence continues at coordinate 66,394,936 of OU744317.1, forward strand.
GTTCCAAAAGGGCTTACTGGCTTTTGCCAAGTCTTTTAGCTTATAATTCCAGGATTGGTTTCTGAAGTCTGAAATTAATATTTTTATGTTTTTATTAAGATCTTTCATATGAGAGAGGTAGAAACGATTCCTAGTAGCAATCCAGTCAGATCTTAAGATATTTCTGATTTTTATTAGTTGTTTTATGTGAAACGGCAGCGCATTGTCGCTGTCACAACGTTTAACTTTCTTGGGAACAGAATGCTGAATGCTCTCCAGTACGGTGTTGGTGAATGAACGTACGGCCTGGTCAATCATAGATCGATTGGTAGCATTGGCTACATCATCTAAGTCACAAATTTTTTGACGCATAAGACGCTTAAATTTGTCCCAGTTGGCATGCTTAAAGCTAAAGACTAGATTATTTGATAGGGCAGGTGTTAGGAGAACCTTGCACAACACTGGCAAATGATCTGAACTAAGATCATTAATAACGACGGGTTGGGTAAAAAGTTCCGGAGTATTTGTCATAAAAATGTCCAAAGTTGACGGGTTTGACCGAGAACTTGTTGGTATGTATGTGGGATGCGGTGGAAAAAGGATGTGGAACGGATGTCTTGAGTTAAGATCAGCAAGTTCATTATCCCAAGCATTTGCTCTCAGGCATCCCCAGCTCCTATGCCTACAATTTAGATCACCTCCCAACAAAAAAATGTCGTTTAAACTTACTAATCGTCGCAGATCATTCCTCAACTCTGACCGTTTTTAGCTGATATTGATTTAGCACCCGGGAAATATACAGAAAATATTTTTATTGATCGCCCATTGACAAAAGGAATTTCTAAACCAATATTTTTTGTGCCAATGACAGGAAGAATTTTGTGTTGGATAGTTCTTTTAATAACAATGGCAACACCGCCTCCCCTTTTATCATTTCTGTCCAAACGATAGCATTTATAATCCTTATTAGATAAGTTTACATCTACACTCAGCCATGTCTCTGTGACTAAACTAATATCTACGTTAAATTTGCTTAAAAAAGCAAAAAATTCTAACATTTTACCTCGAATGCTTCTAGCATTCCAACAAATTATTTTCAGACTACAATTCATTATTTACCTTGATACAGATACTTAACAGCTAATTGTGCAATGGTATTGAACTGCTCTGCTTTAGTGCTACATCTCCCTAGCAACGTAATCATCTCAGCTGTGAGCGCATTGATCTCTTCCATGGAAAAAAGTGCATTAACCCCAGTAGGTCCACTGCTGCTGTTGTTGTTGTTGTTCGTCCAAGCATTAGGTAGATTATTACAGCTGACAGCTGAATGTGACACAGCGCTACTCTTTCGTTGAGTATTGAGAGCAGGAAAGTCATTCATATTCGGTGTAAATGCTGAATGCTGCTGAATCCCTCTCTTTGGTGGGTGAGAATTATTTCTCGCTGAAAGCCTCTCTCGAATTTCAAGAAAGCTTTTCCGGCTAATGCATGACTGATCGGTGGATTTGTGCGTGCCCATGCAGTTCGCACATTTAATATTTTTGGAAACACATGTTTTGGTTTCGTGGTTCTCAGAGCAATTCGCGCAATACGTTTTAATGTGACAATTTTTTTCACCATGGCCATACATCTGGCAGTTATAGCATTGTGTTAGTTTACTCTTTTGTCTCCGAGCAAAGTCCCATTTGACTTGTGTTTTGAAAATGGATCGAACATTTTTTTTCAGTTCACTGAGTCTAATCGAACCCATTTCGAGAAAAACAATGTAGAACACATCAGTAAAGTTATCATACTTCTTTTTAATGATCTTAATGTTTTGACATTTAAGTCCGTGTTCAACCAGTTCTTTTTTTTAGTGAATCGATTGGAACTTCGTCGAGACCATACAGCATGACCTTGAATGACCGTGCTGATGGTAAATCGTGGGAGAAGAATTGCCAGTTCTTTGTTGTTAACACGGAACGAACACTGTTAAAACCATCGATGTCATCGCACATGATTTTAATGCCAATAGTTATTTTTTTAATGCAATAATTGTTGATATTTGCTTCGCGAAGCAAGTTATGCACACTATCACTCGTTTTTTGCAGAACACAAATTGGAGGAATTTTTGATTTTCTATTGGATATTGGCGGGGTAACAATCTTATCACACTCAATATCATAATCAGCGTCCACTAAACTTTGGAATGGTTGGAACATATTAGCACTAGAGTTTATAACTTTAGAACTCATTTTTGGTGATTTTGATTTTGAAGACATGGTGTCTTCAAAATTAGGAGATCGAGCTCTTTTGGAAATTTTGTTGTTTGAATTTACTGCACAGAATGAAAGACGTCACACCGGTTTGAAACCAAAACGACGACTCCTGAAAGTTGATATTCAACTTCCAGTCATCGCAATCACTCCTGAATCAGTCGAAGTCACCCTATGCGAGCCTGGTCACGTCCTCGATCTTTTTGCCTGATCTGTACACGATCAAGTCGTCGGCATACGCAATTGCGTGAGGTAGAGAACTTATTAAATCGCTCAAGAAAATGTTGAACAGGATCGGCGAAGTAACGGCACCCTGTTGGAGACCATTTTTAACTTCAAAAATACCTGCAGAGGTCACGTTGCCATTCTTGACTACGAACCGCCTACCGGTAAGCATGTTATACAGTAGGTACAGCAGTGGTTGACTAAAGCCTTGCCGATTGAGCTTGTAGTAAAGTCCTTCTAACCATACGGTGTCGAAGGCCTTCACCTGGTCAATCCAGCAGGCCCCCGTACATTGTTTCTTGCTCTTGTTCCATTGGATATCCGACACCAGTTTCGACGCGGCATGAATAGTGTCATGCCCCGCTCTGAAACCGAATTGGTTATCCTAATTTATATGGCTGTTCTCTGTCCAGTTGATCAGAGCTCTATTTATCACCTTCTCGAATACCTTGCTGATGTTCGAAAGGAGACTAATTGACCGGAGGTTGCACGGATTCGAAGAATCTTTCCCTCGCTTGGATATGGGTTGTACAATCGCAGTTTTCCAATGCTCCGGATAATGTGCATTATTCAGAGCATTGTTAAAAAGGATTGTGTACATAGTGACCACTTCCAGAGGAAGATGTCTTAGCACAATTTTGGAGATCCCGTCGATTCCAACTGACTTTTTCTTCTTTAGTGATGCGAAGACCGCTGGAAGATCTGACTTCGAAATGAACGGGGGATGGTAGTAATGGGTTGGAGCACTATTATTACCTTTTCTTTTCAATTGATATGTTTGTTTTTTAAAAAAAACACTTAGGTGATCGATTTTTTATGTATTTTTATACGCTAAAAAAATAATTAAAAATGAAAATTCACGCGATACTAAATTTGAACTTGAACTTTGACCGTTTGACACTTCTTTCGATAGCCAGATCGGCTACGATATAAAATGTTTGTACCGTACTTTATTGTTTTATTTGTGGAAAGATGTGAAATGGAAGAGAGTAAAAAGACTTTGCGTATTGATATATAAATAATTTCAAAATAAACAACGTTAGTTTTAGGGTGCTTTAACGAGATTGTTTCCTTAGACATCATAACATATCTAGAAATTCAATCGCCACATTGCTGATGTCGCTGTGTCAAATATAGAACAATTTGAAAAGACAATCACTTTTACAATGATTGTGCTATGAAAAGAAACGAAAAGAAGAATTAGTAATTCGAAAGAGTTTAAGAGATTATTCCAATGGTTAGGAGTTGCGTGACGCATTCTAGGTCCTTAATGATTGATAAAATAATTACTAACCGATTTGATTTTTCAGAACGCTTGTTCTCGTTTTTCGCAGGGGGCTGATATCAGAAGCAGTAGGCTAGAACGCAATTGGCATGACACAATTATCTTTTAGACGAGTTGTAGGTATTTTTGAATAGTTTTTTTGCGTAGAATAGATAGCTTGGCCAACGCATGATTAACAGAGCAACATCATTCAGATTTTTGAAAGGCTACAGGCACTTTAAAACATTTTCAATGAAGATCTTTCAGGGTATCGGATAGTCAACGTCTTTTCTTTTCAAGTCGAAGCTCAAACTTTTTTGATCACTGTAACCAATGTAAGCATTTGACATATTTATTTTAATTCTATGTTTACCCTCTATACAGATCGCCATCTTGCATCAAAGTCAGTGACTTATCAAACAACCGCGTGCAAAGAAATACATCACTTGATAGAGAAATAATGCTTTAATGTTCTAAATACACATACACATACATTCAATTATTTAAAAATAGACCTCTACAATACTTTGTGTTTGAATAAATTCAATATTAGAAAACTTCTAAGTTTTTTTTATTTAATTTAGGATTATACAGTGTATTTTATTTGTTCTTCTTCATTTTGAGAAAAAAGTTATATCAATATCAATATATTTTGTATAGACCATTCAAATGTGTTTAGTATATAGTTGGAAAATCATCTATTGAACAAACTATAGATCTGAATATTTTTAAACGAATGTCCAATTGGAATATATTTATGGACATTTTGACAATTCCATAAAATCAAATGAAAAAGAAAATACACACATGTATGTAACATGTGCGAGATTTTCCTAGTTAGATGCAATTGTATATGTACAATGTACTAAACTAATTTGTATCAACTTTTACATCCTTTAAATGCAGAATTCATAGGGGATAGTTATTGCTCTCTGTTTTATTTTTAAAAATAATATTCTGAGTTAATGCATATATTCAAAGTGTTGACTTCGTTAACAACCAGCGCAAAATTTTGTCATAACTTTTATGTACGCATGCATGCATGCAAAGTATGAATACATATTCTGCGTTAGTTGTTAGTTTGAACACATTTGTTTGCGAACAAACTATAAGAGCTGCATTTTTTAAATTCTCTACTAATTCAGTTATGTAAGTATATTTTATGATGACATCTGTATGAAGCAAACAAACAAAAACACGCATAAGTTTCATATTTCCCGTATGTTTTGTGTACAGAGATTCTTAAATATTCACAGTGATGTACGATATTTTTTACTTGATTTAAACGCATTATACATAAACATTATCTACCAAAAAGTGTCGTTAGTATTACCTTCTTCTTTATAATATCTACCGTAGTCACGTTTTCCCCTATTTTTAAAAATAAGACACCACAAGTACCCCAAATGCGTTTTGACATACAGTGCGACCTCAATAAAAACAACTATGGTAATAGAAACTTAGACAGCCGCTTCTACTGAGTTTTGTTGCAATAATAGGGTCAAAAATAATGACATAAAAAGTAAAAGTCCTCAGATATGTCAGATAAAAGAATAAATCAAATAAAATATTTAACTGTTTAAAAATGTCTATTTGGAAGGATAGTTCTATGCTCGTACATTTTGTAAAGCTTTAATGTTACTCAGTGAAGCATTGTTTTGTTGAGTCGGGAAGCTAAATGTTTAGTCTTTGAATTACAGTGCTTGCCGGTATTCCTACGGTAAAATTTTCAAGCAATAGGGGCTTGGTTATGAAACAAATTATTGATTGACGATATTATTTTCTGGTTCTATTATTATTTGTTCTTTATCTTAATCGTCATCACACTTGACACTATTCAAAAGTTGTTATAATCGAGAAAACATTTTTTGTGGAGTTGGAATTACGGAGTCAACAATGGTAAAATAAGCTTTTATGGAGGAGTTGCGTGTATAGAGGGTTGCTTTTATTGAGGTCACACTGTACATACATACACGATTTTACGTTTTGGACATGGATATAACAAAAAAAGGAATAAAAAAGACAAAAAATATTAACATTAGTTCTCTAAATATTAACATACTTCTTAGACAGAATTGCAGGGATCAGTTTGAAAGGCACTATACGTATGTAGCAAATCTGTCTATATACTGAAGTATAAAATGTATGTATATGACATCTATAAAATAACTCGATTTCACTGGTATCTTAATTGTACTCGATTGATATATTATACTTTATTATTGTATGGTGAGGTAATTCCAAATCTGTAGTTGATTTGAAGAATATCTCGAAGTTTTATCTATTTGCGTCAATGAATAATATGGGTGGATGAGATGTGTTTTCTTTGTTTTACAGGATTAGACATCGACTTAACTGAAAACCAATTTTTTTCAAGTCCCTGGTCCGATAGGGAGAAAGGGAAAAAATTGGACAATATTTTATATTTCAGAGACGTAGAGTTTATTATTATGTTCGTGATTTAAGATAAGTAATCAGTTTATCAGAGTGTACATAAACATAATGATTCACATTATAAATATATTCAATATGCGGACGAATTCCAATATGGAAATGCCTTGTTTTTGCATTTTGATACATACATACTATAAATGTATGTGTACGCACATAAATAAATTTGCAGTGAAAGCTAATTAAAATTTAAATAGACAATAGAATTACATGATTTGTTTACATGTATCAGAAGAAGTAAGTACTTTTTGATATCTCGTTAGTGTGGATTGAAAGCTGATTAGAATGGCGTGAGCATATTACGCCAATGTATTTTTTTAGATGTCTATGCGAAAACATACTTTGTTTATTAGTTCGCTATATTTATCATGTATTACCAATAAGGTACGTAAATAATATGTACACTATTTGTATAAATGATGTTATAATGCACTATAATTTAGTATTCAATCAATCCGTTTGAAGTTATTATTACATTGCAGCTGATGAAGGATGAAATAAATATATTTGAAGAGAGTTATTGCTAAATGTCCGCTAGATGCCATTGCATAAATTATTTACTAACAGGGATCGACATTTTTGCTTTCAGGAGTCAAAAAACGAAACATTTGTAAGTGCTACCGACTCATTTATGTTAATTAATATATTCCATTTATACAATAAAATCTTAAGTAATATAGTTATATGTGTATATAATCTTTGTTATTATTATTGATATATTAACCCAGATTTATCACTGATAAATGAGACCAATCTTTTTCAATTTTATAAGAGGAAATATGTATGTCGTAACGAGATTCAAATTTTCAAATGTTATTTTCGATGTTAATAAAATAAACTAGGAGAAATTAGTGCCATTAATTTGAACTATTCATTATCTAATACTAAATATATGTATACTATATATAAAACTGTATATGTATTTTGATACTATTTAAGATTAGATTGTCTTCATGATTAAGGTTGCATTAACTTATGTTTTAATAACTTTATTTTTCAAATAACTTTTTAACTAATTTATATTTTGATGCACGCATTTTGTTATTTATTGGTATATCTAAAAATATTCCAAATATACACGTATTTTATTATCTCCATATGTCAATGCACCTATGGATATCATCTGCTATTGCCTAGACTAAAAATTATACAAGAGGCTCTCCGAAAAATTAATTTATAATACATTTAAACTGCATTTCTTTGAATTAAACAATATTAAATTTACTGTAAATTGCTTCAACAACATTATGGCTGATGATTTCATTTTCAATGTAACATGATTTCAGCACGTAGAATAGGTTATATGAATTATCAATTAAATTCTTACGTTATACAATTTATGACATTAAGAATATGTACAAAATGTAAAGGGCGCATATAAATGTTTAACTGTAAAATGATCAAGACATGTGTTGGATTTTTATGTTTTCAAAAACGAATATCACATATTAAAGTTTTGTATTAGGGGGAAAAGACTTATCGGAGGGAAAGTTAATTGGATTTTATATGTTGGAAAATATGTAAATAATTATTTCAAACATGTATAATCTATAATTGTTATACAATTAAATATCAGAGTGTGTATTGGGACTAGATATTGGTATTTTCCACATACTTTATACGAATAAATTCAGAACTTTATGATAATTATTTTATTTGTAGTCATATGTATATACTTTTACTTTTTACATTTAGTAAAAATATTTTCAAGTGAACTTTATTTCTTTCCACACACTGTAAGTAATTGTCTACTTATGTAACTGAAATCAATACTTAAAAACCGCAAGACATTTTTTTAACAAGCGAATTGATAGCCATGTCCCAATGTGTAATACGCAGTCGCAAATGTATTTTTGTTTAGCATTTCGAAACTACGATCTTCGGATACATACATGTATGCATATTATTTATAAATGATGTATTCTGTTATTATTTATTAGGTCACATATTTCAAATAAAGACTTGACAGAATTAAAGGCAATAGTAAAATGTAGTCTACAACTTCAGTGGAATGTTTTGTTAAAAAAAAAGTCTTAGAAATATTTTACGATTGTAAATAACAAGGAAAAAAACAATTAAGTGAAGTGTGAGTTATATCGCAATAATTTATATATACAATGTATATATCTTACGTCTACTGTTGACTTTTAAGATAAATGTATATCTAATACGCAGCTAAATTGTTTTTAATGTTCTATAAATGCGATGAGTTATGAGCAACATTAAATTGTATATGAAAAAAATCTACCGTTACACATTAATTTAAATGTACGATATTATGAGTTACTATGGTTAATATAGACTTTTACTAATTGTTTTATTTTTTGCAGTGTACTACTGCAGTAGTTTGATAGGGTATATATAGGGTATATATTTTTCAAAACTATAGCCATCAATACCTTGAAAACAAAACAATAACTATTGCATCAAAACAATAAAACATATTGTTTTCGTTATCTTAGCAAAAATGAATAGTGTGCTGATTGGTTCTGCTCGATTAGTTTTCGCCTACACAGTTGCTACATATTCCGGATTGAGATATGAAAATCCAACGAATTCTGTCTGATCCAAATTCATCATAAACACTTTATCGGTTGGTGTTAAGTCTGTTTTCTCTGATGTAAATTGTTTGTCAAAGTTGGACACATCCTTACGATGTTTCTATAAAAAAGAAAAAGAAAGAAATTATTTTCTGAAAAAAATTTTAAAACAGTTTTCTTACTATTTTCGGTTTAAAAGGTGGCTGAACTTCACGATTTTCTATTTTATCCCAATCAATGCGTCTGAAAAATGGGTGTAGTCGTACATCCTCCTCTCCCGTTGGTCCACAACCCAATCGTTTTGCTGGTTGTTTTGTAAGGAACTGAAATATAGTATTATTAAATAGTTTATTTTCAAATGAAGTTGCTTATTATGGTGGCCCGTGGCGTGTGGGCAATTGTGTCGACTCTTAGACATTTGAATTTTCATGTCTAGGTTCGATTCCTGGTACGACTAAAATAATATTCACAGTCCATCCCTTCGGAGACACTGAAATGCTCAGTAACTGATTGTCTGTAAAAGCTTCTCAAACTTGGATGTTTGGCTTCGGAGTCGGCATAAAACTGTTGATTCCTTCTACTCGTGAGAAATCAATATCACACACAGCACGAATGGTTGCTGAGAAACTATGCCGTGGCTCTCGATGGACTGTAGTGCCACCCTCATCATGACATCATGATTCACACAGTGGATCCAAAGAATTTTCCTTATCTCAATCAACATAGTAACACATACAGAATACATATGTAGCGTTCTTAAATTTTCAGATTTCTTTGCGTCCAAATACAAATATGCTTTTGTATGATACATTCAACAAAGTTAATGTATTTACATTACAAACTATTTCCATACATAGTTCTTTGAATTATATTATTATAAGCAAGGGCTCAGCTTCTACAGCAACTCCAGTTGCTGTGTGTTGTATTGTTCCTTTACAAGTGGAATTCTTAATATACATGCTTATAATCCAAATATTTTAAATAACCAGCAAATCATTTGAGGACTATAGAATATAATTTCTACTCACTCCTTTGCAGGCTTCCTTGGCCTCTTTGCTCAAACTTTTTGGATATGAAACGTTGTGGTCGGTTATAGCAGCAAATAACTCTTCTTCATCCTCACCATCGAATGGAGGTTGTCCTACAAGCATTTCATACAGTAAAACACCGTACGCCCACCAGTCAACAGATTTGCCATAAGGTTGATAAAGAATGATCTGTCAGAGGAAGAATCTGGTTATACAAATATCGATAGCATTATACGTATGTACATATGTTTATATTAGGTGAATGAAATCCTTTTATTACATATACATATATATACATTCAAAGGCCAAGCTACAATCTTTTATTTTAAGAAAAACTATTATTAGAATATGCTGCAACGGACATAACGTGTAGGTTTAAAAGTTCACTCTTACAAAATTAACTTAAATCATTCACTTTGGATTAGAAGCATGTACATGAAGTAATATATGTATGTATGTGTACAATAATTGTACAATAATTCGTATTTCAATACCTCAGGGGCTATATAATCTGGTGTTCCGCAAAATGTTTTTGTTGTCTTATCATCTCTTATGCCCTCCTTACACATTCCGAAATCAGCGATTTTTACATGCCCATCTGCGTCCAGGAGAACGTTGTCCAATTTCAAATCTCGATATAATATTCCCTTGACATGCAAGAAAAACAGTCCAGCTGCGATTTCAGCGGCATAAAATCTAAAACATATTACGTTTATTTTCATTAATTAACTTTTTGTAATAACTTAAAAAGTTCTCAAGCTCAAAAATACTATATATTTTATGCTATCGCACAAAGTAGATATAGATTGCAATAAGAATCCTACAACGCCAACAGATGCCACAGGACGGATCACTATTTGTCAAACAAGAAGGGTATGAATGAGAAAGAAACGACTAGAAAAAAACAACATTAAGTTGTCGGAAGCAAACGTTAAAGCAAGTCGTTTGATTTTTTTATTTTCCTTCAAAACAAATTCATAAACTATTGAATGCCATTTGTTTAAAGCGGATGCCAACAGTTTCAGAAGTGGTTATAACAAAATAAGTATCTACATTTAAAAAAAAACACTTACTTATATAAAAATTGTATATAAAAAAACGGAACAATGCCACTATTGAAATCGATTACATTATAGCGCCGTACTCGATGACAAACATGACCAATAGAATTATAAAATCCTTTAAAGTCGTTTTTATTGGATGTGAAGGAACATTGATTATTCGATTACAAAAACAAGAAAATCAAATATTCAAAACTCGACCACAACCAGAAATAATGTTATAAACAGAAATAAGAGAGCAACGAGATATCCATCTTCGGCCATTTTTGCCCCTAGTCAACAAAAGAGAGGAATGTAACTTTTACTTTTACAAATTCGTCAATTCACCCCTGTAATGGCGGCCGATTCGTCAATTCACCAAAAAATGGCCACCGATTCATCAATTTTTGTAAGAAAATCGTGTGAAGTTGGCCGCAACCATGAACTATTGTTCAAAGAGTGTTCAGTTGGCTTATGACTTTAATGGTAGGATTAGGTGAATAAAAATGTAATGCCACGTATTATATACAGGAATAGTTTACATCAATTTAATACTTATTTCTATGTCATACGTGAGAAATGAAGTCACTTTAATAGCATTTGTTCATAAATTCGAAAAAAGGTAAAGAAATAAAAATTAAAATGTCTTAATTTTCAAGAGAAATTTCCAGATATTGGAACTAAAACTAAGTCAGAAAAATAGTTGCCAAAATTTTTAAGTAACTTCCATCATATATCTGTAAAAAAATATATATATATAAGTGTACATAAGTGTCGGGCAATGCGATTTATAGATATTATTCATAATAATAATAAAATATGGGTGGCGGGCTGTAGCGCCACAGAGGGCCATTGCCTAGTTTCACAGCAACAACTCGTGTTGTGCATGCTATTGTTCTCGCACAAGTGGAAGGGACCTACAGTTTTATGCCGACTCCGAACGGCCAAGTTTGAGAAGCTTTTTCTAGACAGGAAATACTCTTTGAGCATTGTAAGTGACTCGAAAGAGGTGGGGTCGTGAACATTATTTTTGTCGCTCAGAGCTGGAATCAAACCTACGACGTCGAGGTTAGGGTCGACGCACATATCCACAACGCCACGATTCACCACTGATATTTATCATATTTGAGGGAAAAACATACATTTATCTGTTTCTTCATTATTATCACCCTAATGCTGCAGACAGAAACTCCCATAAACAGGAGCTTAATTAATTTACAGCGTGAACATACGCTTTGTTCTTTTGCTTACCCCTCCTCACTGTGTTAAATACATAACACTGATAATTTGAAAAATGTCTGGTAAACGAGCGAATTTTCAAATAAAACCCTAAATCCACCCCAATACTACCTGTTTTCACAGACACGGCGGGGAAAGCTTATAAAACCCGCTGTCAGATGGAATCAAGGGTCAAGAGAGGCAAAAGATGGATATCTCTTTGCTCTCTTATTTCTGGTTATAAATTACTAAATAGTGATCAAGAATGATGTCTTTATTTGGTGGCAATATTTCACCCATACTTTTACATTTGTGGTAGTTAGATCAGCTGTTACTCCAACAAATCGTCATACTGTCATTGTCTCTGCCAGAAATAAGGTAGCAGAAGAAACAACAACAACATCAGCAAACAACAACACTAAAAGCAGCGAGATGCCCGCCAATAAACGTCTTCGGAATGGAGACTAAGAACGTTGACAAACTATGTAAGTTGGCATTTGTAAACACCTTTTTTATTATATATAGAGAACCTTAAAGGATATTTGTCCACTGCTTTTAAGTGGCAGACTACCGCGATGTAAAAGAAGAATTAACAACTGCGGGGACTGAGTTTTATTCCAAAGGAGGAAACGTGCAGACCATGCTCCTCAAGGGCGTGGATCCTGCTATCGATCCCAAAGATATCCTCGCAGAGCTGTGCAAGGCAAAGAGTGACGATGTCACGTTCGTTGGCGTTAAGCCCTTTAACACTGCGGTAACGAGAAGGTCTTCTGTTCTTCCTGGCTCAGGTCACCCCAGACAGTAAAATCGAGAGCGTAAAGAAAATTCTCTATTTAGGCTCCGTATCTGTAAATTGGAATACATTAAAGAAGGCGAAGCATATGTTCAATGTAGTCATTGTCAGACGTTTGGGCATTCCGCGGCTAACTGCCCTATGGCGTCAAATATGCAGGAACCCACAAACAAGGGGACTAGCACACATCCTGCTAATTAACGGTGTCGCCCAAAAGTCCAGAAGATTAGAAGAAAAATTAAGGCCAAAAGAAAAATTAAAATGGTAGAAACGAAGCCAATGTCACGTATTCAAGCTACCACTGTTACACCGGAGGTTTCCTTTGCCCAAATGGCATCAGCTAGGCGACCGGTGCAACAGACACTGCCGAAAATAGCCCCGGTCTCAGTGGCCAAGCAATCCGAATCTGATTTGGATCTGAAAACGGTCTGGCTGTCTCTACAGGGACAGATCGCTCAGCTTTAAAAACAATTCAGTGAGCAAGCAACAAGAGCAAACATTATCTACTCGACGTTGTTCGCCGACACAAACAGGTCTTCTCAATAATGGCTGCACTCGCAACCCGTAGACTTAAAATTCTCGCAGGGATGTCAATTCACTGATTAAAACCAAACGTAAATTAACACACGAAAGCTTGTTTCAAACGTAGAAGTCTAATGTGTTTATGGCTAGCGTACAGGTACAAGAATAACAATATAATTATTAGAGACCGGCCCCAATCCCTCCGAGCAGGTGGAGTCAATCTCCTAATTAAAAAAGACCTTTGTAATAAGATCATGTATTGCAGTGGAGTGCGAAGATTTCTAGTGTTATAAACTTGTATTGCACGCATTCCTTTCCAAGGCGGAAAACTATTGTATGTGACGCTATATACGCGCCAGACAATTCGGACCACAATCGCAATTTCTTTTCAGAGCTCGATACTCTTTTTACTAGGCTTCAACTGAGCTCGGAGGAAAACTATTACATCATTGCCGGAGATTTGAACTCCAAGCATAGAGAATGGGGCAATAGAGTGCACAACGATAGGGGGACCAAACTATAAAACTGATTGGTAGAGCACAATATTGAGTTCAAGCTTGATTTTCTTACAACTGATATTCGATCGTATCCCAGAAACGGGTCCTATCTGGATCTATTGTTAATTGGCAAACTACTGATGGTACTAGACATGGATGGTCGCACACAGAACTGTTTAACTGCGGTTGAGTACGAAATCGATCACCGCGGACTCTTCGTGGATATTCAGCTCCCGAAAGAGGTGGGAGAACTGGAGCATGGAAAGGGTTTTGAAAAGAAGTCATTCGAGTTCCGTAGCAGTGGGTTGAGGAATATGACATCATACCGGACAAACAGTTCGGATTCAAAGCGGGGCATGATACCATACATGCCGTGTCAAAGTTGGTTTTCGACATGCAGTGGAACAAAAATGATATATGACATGATAACGGGTAGAAGGTTCCTTGTGAAAAGTGGCGACGTAACTTCTAACACGGTCTTTGAAATCAAAAATGGGTTAAAACAGGGAGCGGTTGGTTCGAAAATCTTGTTTACCATATTTGGATCTTTTAGTTTCCATGCCGGAATTGATTGTGTATCCGGACGATCTAGTAGCATATAGAATTGATCCTAAGGTCGAGGAAATAAATTTATTGAAGCAGCGTGACTTCGATAATGTATATATTTTGCGACGAGTTAGTTATCAATTTCCAGAAGTGTGAAACTATCCTCTTCAGGACCCCATTGTACATGGCAACACGGAATACGCGCAATAACTGGCGTAAATTCGGCATAGTTGACCCGCAGAGACGACCGTTAGCTGTGAAATCTGTGGTAAGATATCTAGGTATTTGGCTGGATCAATATCTGTATTTTGACAAACATGTATTTTTTCTGTTAACAAAAGCCAGAAAAGCGTTTTCTGCGGCAAGAAGTTTGTTTTTCAGCAGCCAAGTTGATACCAGGGTGAAGTTAATTTGCTACATGGCACTCGTACGACCAATTATGGTATACGGTAGTCCACTGTGGTTTAATGTGAGCCCTTCCCATATGGAGAAGATGAGGTTGTTCGAGAGACAGTGTTTGCGGACATCCCGAACATGTGTCTATCGTACACCCGAATCTGTGAATAAGAAGTACTATCCCAACGAGGTCCCGTATAACGAGGCAAGCTTGAACAGGAGAGATAATTTTACTGTCAAGCTTATCAGAAGTCATACTGCGCGAGTTATGACTTCTACCAACAGCCTTATATTTGGGGCTTATACCCAACTACAATGTACCATGAAAGAGTGCGACTCAACGGCTTTATTCGTCTTGAAGCTCTCCCTCGAAAAGTGGAGAGACGACGCCCATACGAACTGGATGTCGCTCGTAGTCATGAGGACCTCATTCGGTTCAGTTGAGCGATCTCTGCTCGAGATAGGAAAGAGTATTCTAAATAACGGCACTTTTACTGGTGGTTGTACCAAAATCAGTCTTCGCAGCCGATGGCGTCTCAAAAAGACCGTAGTGGCCAACTTGCATAGGTTTTAAGTTAGTTTTAAGAATCAAAATAAAAATATCCAAACATATTTGCACCTGGACGTGTTTATGATATATGTATGTTATACATATACATTGCACACGTCTGTGCCAACGGACATACTTAAGTTAGCTTAGGGCTTAGGGTTAGTTATTAGACTCATGAAGCTTAAGTTAGTTTTAAGATTTTTAAGTCAGTAGGTTAAAATTAATTTCAATAAGTTATTGATAAGTTAATTAAGCCAGTTTTAAGTATTTCTTTCTAGCAAGTAAGTTATCAATTTTAATAAAAACAAAATTACATGCAAGTTTCCATACATTCCGATTTTACCTACTCTGCAATTTCTCGCTGCCAACACGCGTCAATTAATTTTTGTTTAGTTGCAATTTGAGTCCACGCCAGTCAATGACCATTATTTTTCATTCTCTCATTTTTTTTTCAAATTTTGAATGAATGCCATGAAAGTCACTTAATTTTTGGCGTATGACATAAATATCCTATATATTACATTTATGGATTAAATTGATGTAAAATATCCCTGTAAATAATACGTGGCAAAAAATTTTTATTCGCCCAATCCTACCATTAAAGTCATGAAAAAACTGAATACTCTTCTGACCATAGTACATGGTTGTGGTCAGCTTCACACGATTTTCCCACAAAATTCATGCATCTCTCTTTATCTTATTCCACAAAATCCACGAATCGGCCACCGTATTGTGGTAGATCCATGGTTTTTGTGAAAGTATTTGTGATATATAAGGGATTTCCACTACTCTCACATTCCTTTTTGTTGTGGACTAGGGAAAAAATGGCCGAAGATGGATATCTCCTTGCTCTCTTATTTCTGCTTTTGGGACTGCTTTCGGTAGTATTGAACAAATACAACCCTATCATTGAATCAGAGATAATGGAAGGAGGAGATATGCCACTTCTACGTTTCTTGCCTCTAAGATTCAACTGACAGTGGGTGGTGTGAATAAAAACTGAGAAAACACTCGGAGTAAAAACACTTGAGTCGAGTATGTTCGTCAAAGGAAATGCTCAATTTGGTGTGAATAAAAATGTTCCTCAAAGCAGGTTCTTATCCTCAAGTTGACGTTTGAAAACTCGGCTGGAGAGCTGTCAAATTTATATGTCAACATTCTTCAAATTCAATTAACGAACGCAAACACATGCGAATTATTCATTTTCAATCATGTTTTTAAATGTAAAAACAATATAATTCACGGCGTTTCGGGGACACAGGGGATAATTTCAAGAAACATTACAGATTCGAGTTTCGCAACATGGAATGGTTAACCAATCAGTCCTCTCCGATATTCCTGGAGAAAACCGTGGTGGTGCCATACCAAGCATGGAGAAGATGAAAATATTCCTTCGATACATTGGTGACCCGGGTTTCCAAGTTGGAGTTGGAGAGGACTTTGGTGTTCATTACACCACTGTATCAAAAACAGTTTGGCAAGTGTGTTGCTATATATGCAAAGGCGGATCTGTGGATGAAATTTCCTTCTTCGATCGAGGAATTGCAAGAAGTGAAATTGGCGCTCTAGATTGTACTCATATTGCAATATTAAAGCCTTATTTACATGGCGATGAGTACCTGAATCGGTTTGGCTTTTTTCCAGCAAACACGGATACAGCTGAAAACACCTGATGAAATCGCCATCGCCCATTCCAGATTTTTTTGTTTAAGGAATAAGGCTTAATCCGTCAAAGTATTCCTCCTCCGACGCAGTAATTTCCATTATTTTTTACTTTTTTGTCTCTTGAGTCACCTCCTATGCACACTCAACTTCAACGATTGATATCTGAATACATTCCATCTTTATTCACACCAAAACTGAGGTAATACTCAACTGTGAAAATATGTGAGCGGAGAGGATTCGTTAAACTTAACGAAATACATTTTTATTCACGCCAGATGGATCATTTCCTCCAAAATTCTGAGGAAATGCTCATACTCAGTTTTTATTCACACCACCCAGTGTTTTTTATAGCATTTCACAGCTGTTTCACATCTGTTTCACATCTGTTTCACATCTGTTTCACATCCGTTTCACAGATAGAGTCTGTGAATACGTGTTAAGCTAGAGACCAGCTGAATGTGAATGAGAATGTGTTTATGTGAATGTGTATTAGTTTATGCGAACAGTTGATGAAGTGAATAATCCGACATTTCCGGCTTTGTCACTAATTTGATCGCCAAATGTTCACCACCGAAAAAGGACGGAAACTAAGAGACAAGTGTATGTTCTCAAAATGCATTCAATTACTTAATTATTATGAGGCTGGAATATTCAATAAAGAAGACGTTAAATTTGAAAAAGTTAAGGATAAACAAAATAGTTCTGTTCCCATAGTTTCATGCACCAAATTTTGATGACTGTCATTTTTTAAGGAGTGGAGGTAGAACCTGTCAGAATGATCCAAAGTGTGTAACTTAATCTATTTTTAAGAGCTTGCTTGGTTCTGTATGATGTGAGAGACTATATATACCTAAGTCTGTTTTTACACGGTTTTGATATAACACGGTTTGAAAAGTGAATATTTTTAATTTTTTTACACGATTTTATTTCACTTAGCACGATTTGAAATTTTATGTACTTACATTTTTTTGTCAAATTTAATTTTTGCGAAGTATGTTCATATCACAAAAAAGGTATTTATGAAAGAAAAAAGTCTGAAACCATCGATAGTATCGATAGTGCTATCGATAGTTTGCGAACACTATCTTAAAGATTTAAGTGAATTCCCTTTTAGCGCGTACAAGCAATTTTTACTGGTCAAAGCAAATGTGAATAGCACTAATTTAGGGGAATTCCCTTTTTATGCATACAAGCAAATATACTGGTCAGAGCAATTGAAATGTGTCAATATTTTGTGAATTATCAATGCCATCAGACGTGCTTGTTAATAGGTTTTCGAGATTAGGAACCAATCACCTATTTTTGTATACGATCAATGTCTTTTTTTACACGGTTTTTTTACACGGCTTCTTCTGGAACCAATCTACTGTGTAAAAACAGACTTAGGTGTATATCAAAAGTTACAGCATGTGTACATGTATATTAAAAAACATGGTCTCTTGGCATTTCATTCGGTTTCTATTACTACTTGTTCAAATAAACTTAAAATAATTCTAAATTTTTGAATAGCCGCCAATACTATATTCGAGATTGACACATCATTTGATTTGACAGAAAACCAACAAAATAAACAAAACTACCCATAGACATTTCTTGGGTTAAAATGGAGAGGGAATGAACATTTTTAACCCTCTCGTGACAGCACTGACATAAATTATTCAACTTTCGAACATACATAACTTTTAGTCTTACCTTGTTATTGTTATTGTTATTAGAATATTAATATATAAGTCAATTATAATATAAATATATATATGTTTGTAGCGCTGGCTGCTGTGGCCTACGGCTAGATGTTTAGATGTTATTTAAGTTAACAGTTGACATGAGATAGTGTACATTTTGACGTTTTTTTCATTTATAGTACTTAAGAGTTCCATAAGACCTTGGTTAAATTTAAGACGACAAATCGTTTTCAGTTTTTTGCAGTCTAAAAGGTGCTTTCCTGTCAAGGGTGAATTTTCCTCGCAGAGGTGACAGAGTGTTGGTGTTTCTTTTGTAATAATATGTTTATGAGTAAAGTTAGTGTGCTCATTCTAAGTCTTATAAAAGTTTTTAGCATTGTCGTGGGTACGTTCGCTGGAAAGATAGCTCTTTCAGCAGTCGGGTTAAGCTTTTTGTATAAGTGTTGGTAGTTGGACCAATTAACTTTTCTCCTATATTTCCAATATGATACGATGTGACTTTTGAGATTTTTTTTTGTTGTAGGTGTAAAAAGTAATGAGGGGTTCCATTATTGCTGATTTTGCTGCTGCATCTGCTTCCTCGTTGCCTTTGATGCCGGCGTGACCCGGGATCCAAGCGAGTTTAAGATTGCCTTTTTTGGCGGCAAGTTTGTCCCGAATGGATTCAATGATACCTGCAGAGTTGTTAATATTTTTGATTGCAGCGATTGAGGATCGGCTATCAGTAAATATAATAGTTTTTTTGTTGCAAGCTGCTTTGATGGCCATAAAGATTGCGAATGCCTCGACAGTGAAGATGGAAGAGAAAGAAGGCAAAAGTCCTTTTGAGATGGTTAGACCATTTCCGTCTACAATCGCAAATGATGTCCCGACATAGCTTTGTATATGTCGTTGTTAGTGGTGGCTTTGGGAAAGTTAGTTAACTCGGTGATAATTACATCATCCGGCAGAGACCAAGGGGGGAATACATTTCTTTTGTGATGGATATCTATTGGGATATCCAGATTTTTAGCGGAGGATAGAGTTTGGGCTAACGTTGATGGATATTTTTGTTCCTTCTTACGGGATAGCAATGTTTTTGCGACATCATGCAGGGGGGGGAAGTCGAAGGGGAATTGTTTTTTTTGGATTATTTGGGAGGAGAGACAATTAATCCGTTCTGTAATTTTGGGAAGACCTGCTTCCGTGAGAAGATTAGTAATGGGAGTTGTCCGAAAAGCTCCTAAGCTAGTTCTAACTGCACCGTGGTGGGGTGTTGAGATGAGCTGTAGGCTAGATTTTGAACATTTACCGTAGATAGCCAAACCATAATCGATCTTTGATAAAATAATAGATTTAATGATGTTGATGACAGTGTTGATATTACAAAAGCTATTTCTAGAGGAAAAGTAGTTTATAATATTAACTCTAGAGGTTAAACTTTTTTTTATGTAGGTGCAATGACTATTCAAATTATACTTTGAATCAAGTAGCAGACCAAGCAACCTTATACAATTGGCGTTGGCTATATATTTGTTGTTGAGTTGAACAGACATATTTTTTGGGCAGTTGATTTTGGCTTTTGTCAACAGAAATTAGAGCTCCGGACATATTCCCCCATATTGCCAGACGGTCAAGGATGTCTGAAAAAAGACTACCAGTTAAGGTTAAGTTCTTACAGTTGGAGAAGAGTAATAGATCGTCTGCATACAAAACATGGTGGATTTTGTTATATCTGTTAATTATGTTGCTGATTTCAGTAAAAGCGATTATGAATAATACAACAGACAATGGAGATCCTTGGGGAATGCCATTTCGAAGGTTATGTATGGAGGAATTTGTTATTTTGTTAGTATTGTTAGTTGTTATGCGTAAACGCCTGTTGGTAAGAAACGATTTGACATAGCTGAACATTTTTGGTCCTACCTTCCAATGCGTGAGTTGCTTCAAAATTACATGAAGCCCGATGCGGTCAAACGCCTTTTCGAAATCAATGCTGAGGATGGAAACGTGATTTCTTGTTGAAATGGCTGATGAGATGAAGTCATCTAGATAAAGTAGTGCATCTGTAGTATTTCTACCTTTTCTGAAGGCCACTTGGTTGATGGGTAGGAGTTTTTTGTTTTCAAGGAACCAAAAAAGACGTTTTGACATGATCTTTTCTAATATTTTCCCAATGCAGGGAAGGAGGGAGGTTGGTCGATACCCTAAAATTGAGGAGTGGTCTTTATTTGGTTTTGGCAAGGGAATAATATTTGCCACCTTCCATGCTTGCGGAATGTTTCCTTCATCAAAAATTTGATTGTATAGGGCTAGCAATCTTGTCTTTAAACATAGGGGGGCATTTTTTATCATAACATAGGATATGCGGTCAAATCCAGGGGTTGTGCCCTTGAGGGTTTGAAGGCAGTACTCATATTCTAGCATTTTGATAGGTGATTCCATTTGGCTTGAAGCCGTGTCAATATTGTATTATTGTTCTTCTCACGAATAAAGTTGGGATGGAAGTTGGAATCACTACTTGAATTCTCCCAAGACTTTGCGAGAAATTCGGCTATTTTTAAGGGACAGGTAATAGTGTCGGAACTGTTTACAATAGTTTTAATATTGTGGGGGCTGTAGTTGCCGGTTAGGGTTTTAATATCGGCCCAAATTTTTTTTTGTGGTGGAATTAGGATTGATTCCAGCGGTAAATTTTTCAAAACTACCGACTTTCTGGGCCTTTGCCACCTTCTTGAATTTGGCAGTGGAAATGCGATAGCGAATCAGGTTGGGATCAGTTGGGTGTTTTTTAAATAGACGGCAGGCCTTTTCTTTTCCTCGGCGGAGAATACCCAATTCTTTAGACAGGATTGCTTCATTTGCTGCGGATCGAACACACCTTTGAATAATTGCTGCTTCTTTATTTATATTGCGAGTGTGTTGTCTATTCAAGATGTCATTGGATACTTTGCATTTAAATAGCTTCCAGTTAGCTTTATCCAGTATGAACTTTTTTTGTTTTGAGGGCCAGATGTTATATCCTAGTGATAACGTAGTAATAACGGGGAAATGGTCGCTTCCGTGTAGGTAGTCAGAAACAGTCCATGTGCAATGTGGAACAAGGGAGGGAGATGTTAATGTTAAGTCGACATTTGTGAAGGTTTTGTGAATAGAGAAATGTGTAGGTCGACCATCATTGAAAATAGCGAGCCTGGCGTTTAGAATAAAACGATCAACTGTTTTATCTCGATTGTTGTAGGAGGACGACCCCCAAGCGGGACTCCATGAATTGAAATCGCCTGTTAGTATAACAGGTGTTTTAATGTTGATAAGGATGTCATCAAGATCTTTGCACGAGAAGTGTTGTTCGGGTGTATGTACAAAGAGATTATGGTGACTTTAATTTTTAGTCCTATTTCGACTGCTATTGCGGATATACTGGAGTTTATGCTGAGAAATTTATGCGGGATGGATTTGTGGACAAGAAGGGAAATGCCTTGCTTTGAAGAAGTGATCGAGTCAAGATTGTGGTAGAAGCCAGAATATTGTTTGGGAGGGGTTGGTTGGATGTTGTGTTCAATATGGGTTTCCTGTAGCGATATTATAGATGGTTTAAGGTCATTTATAAGTAATTGCAATTCATGGCAATTATTAAAAAAAACCTTTAAGATTCCATTGAAGAATCTTGAGAGATGAGTTGATGGTAGAAGGAGATCTTCGTACATTGTAAGTTGAGTTATGATGTAGAAGATTTGGGTTAGGCAAGTTTGGGGGGTAGTGTGGAGGACTCTGTGGCCCAGAAGCTGAAGCACTTGGACTTCGTGAGGAGTCCGATAATATCATCATTTTTCTGGTGGTAAAGCATAATATTCATTGGAATTGAGTAGAGATTGTGTGATTGTTTATAATGGAGAATCTGTGGGTTTTGCAATATTTGGAAGGTTGGTTTGATTTTGGTTGTGGGAAGTTGTGTTTAAATTTTGTGGGTTTGCAGAGGTATGTGTTTCAGGGGACTTGTAAGTAAATGTAGAGGGTTGGTTGTCGATAAAGTTGATGTGTGTGGAATAAGTGAGTGTGTTGGGTGTATTGCGAGTGTAATTGTTATGAGAGGGTAAGTTATTAAAAGTGTTTGGGGATGCTGTAGTAGGGGGTGGAATACTGATTTAGGTACGCGTGTTGTTTTTTCGGTAGATTTTTTATGGGGAGCACAATTTTTAAGGTTTGATGTAACTTTTTCTGTTTGGGGAACGTTTTTTGCGACTTCAGAGTAAGTTACGGGGAGAGGGGGTGAAGGGTTTTGTTTTTGGAACATTTTTTGAGCATCAGCCATGCTGCACTTCTTTATCGTTTTGATTTTTAGGATCTCCTTTGCTTGTAAGTACCTTTTGCACGTTTTAGAAGAAGCTGGGTGATCTTCTTGGCAATTCGCATGAAGTACGAGTGCAGTTGTCAGTGCTATGAGAAGGAAGATTGCAAGTTTCGCAAGAAGGATTCCTCTTGCACCATTTTGCGGTGTGACCTAATAGTTGACAGTTTTGGCATTGGATTGGGATAGTATTCCTTAACTTTAACGTTATACCAACCGATGCTAACTGAAGTAGGTGGACGAAAGAGGTCAAAGGTGAGGAGGACGAGGCCAGTGGCACGTTGGTTGCCGTCAAAAGTTCTTCTGAACTTATAAACATCAGTCACACCTTGTGATTTCATCTCTTGAATGATCTCACTATCAGGTACGTTAATTAAGCAGGGTGCGTACACTGTACCCTTGGAGGAGTTCAAACTTGAATGTAGAGTTGATGTTGGAGACGGTTTTTTGTTTAAGAAATAGTTCAGCGGTTCTTTGTGTCTTAGTTAGGACTAAAATATTCCCATCACGAAGTTGGCTGATACTTTCATGCAGTACTAATATTATCAATGGCTTTCTTAAGCAGGAAGACGATGTAAGATGAGAGTGGTTTTTCTGCGCTAAGTGAAGAGATCAATATGAATTTAGGATTGTTCGATGCAACTTGATTTGGTAGAACATTATTGAAGCTGTAGTTTTCGATAGATGTGTAGCTAGTTTTTTTCCTTTTATGTTGTTTGGGCTCGGCTAACAGATCTACATCGAGATCGCTAAACCGATTGCCTGAGAGAACACGTGGCCCAGAGGCCATTAGGTAGTTGTTTTTCACTATGCACTTTTTGTTTTTTTTTTTTAATATGCAGAAATGCGAACGAGTGAAAGCGGTTTGTTATCGGTAAGTAACGGACCGCGAGGGAAAAAAGTGACCGGGAGCGCAATCAGACAAACGATGTTATCGCGGCGAAAGCTATTCGGTGACTGGGTAGTCTTACCTTAATCCACAATACATTAGTGTGAAGACATTTAACTTTACTATAATAGTTCCATCAGTGTATGACAATAAATTGTAGTATTTTTGTAAATGTTTTCACATTCTTCCTGACCGTAATGTTCGTAAATATATTTATAAGAATTATTTTGTTGGTTTTGTTTGAATGATGGGCATTTCTTACGACTTTTTATAATGAATAATTAATAACCAGTGTGGTGGCCCGAGGCGTTGTGGGTATGTGCGTCGACCCCAACCTCGACGTCCTAGGTTCGATTCCAGCTCTGAGCGACACAAATAATTTTGACGACCCCACCTCTTTCGAGTTACTGACAATGCTCAAAGAGTATTTCCTGTCTAGAAAAAGCTTCTCAAATCTGGCCGTTCGGATTCGGCATATAACTGTAGGTCCCTTCCACTCGTGTGAGAACAATAGCACGTACAACACGAGTGGTTGCTGAGAAGCTAGGCCTTGGTCCTTTATGGGCTGTAGCGCCACCCATATTATTATTATCATACTTAATGAATAAAACAAAATTGGTGTATTGCATTTGTTAATAATGCGTTTGAGTGCTTAAGGTACTATGTAGATTTTAGTCCCGAAAAATATAAAGGCAACATGAACTATTTAATTATTTTATACGACGAAGGTTTTGATTAACATGAATACTGTTTGTTGAATGCACGAGTAATTGATATTATAATACTTACACCGCCACTGGTTCTTTAAACTTTCCAAACTGTTGTATCTGGAACATCAAATCACCACCATTTACATACTCCATGACAAAAAATAATCGATCCTGGTGGATTGTTTGTTTTAAATTTAGACATTTATCTCCATAACTGTATTATACATTATCTTACCATCGTTTGAAAGCACGAATGTAATTGAACAAGAAATGGTGGTTTCTCGCCCAATGCTAGGACCCGTTTTTCAATCATTGTACATTCAACGTCATCGTCTTGTATAATAACATCCTTCTTCAAGATCTTGATAGCATATAATTCCTCGGTGCCTTTCCGTTCAGCAAGCATAACCTGTTGATATTGCGAGAAAAGGATCAAGTTAACCAGAGTGATTTAGGCATATGAAAATACCTTTCCAAAAGAACCTTTTCCAAGAACCTTTATGAAATTGAAATCGGTTGCCCTTATCATGTCACGCTTGGATGTATTTTGTATGGAATTGGTATCACTCCGCATTACTAAAGGCTTCTTTTGAGATGCTTTCTATGTTATTAATGTGAATATATAGTGAATAATTAAGACTTCTAAACCGCGAATCAATTATTATATTACCCGCATTTGACTTTTTAGTTTTATCAAGTCTTGGGTTGCATCTGCACAAGGAACATTGTAGAATTCTCCCTCCTCCTGAGTGAGCAGTTTAAACCAACCATTTGCAGGATTCTAACAAAGTTTATGTGTTTTTAATGTCAATAATGTTTTTAACTAACTCATACTCACTTTAATAACTTCTGATATGCCAAATGATAGTGAACCCATGAAATCATTTCTTGATGTTCTGTCCCAATCCCACACTTCGATAAGCACCCGACGATCTTTGTCTTCTGGCTTAAGTTCACTAAAACGCATTACATTTATTTTTTGTTAGTCAAAGTTAATTTTTGGAATTGCACCTTAAGATCGTGATGCATTTCTGTATTGTTAAAGGCAAGGTTTGAATTATTTAGAAAACTGAGTTCATAGTCTTGTGTGTTATGGTTTTGATATAGAATCATAAAATACACGGGGCAATTCATGGAAAAACACATTGGGAAAATGTACTGTTCTTGCAATTTCGTTGAAAAAAGCTTGTTGTTGTTGGAACGATATTGTGACTATCAATTGTTATATATTTCAGTGCTGCTTACAAAAATTTTACTGCATAAATAGTGGCAAATTTAAATCTTACATGTGTCTGTTGGAACACCCTTTATAAAGAAAATCAAAGGCCATTGCATTAATATTTTTTTTAGTTGTTTCATTCGCTATAGTTTGTTCAACAAAGGGAACTAGGATATTTATAGCCTACGCAGTCTGAATATTATGTAATACTCTAAAGGATATGCCAATCATAAGGCTCGTTTTTCGAGATAATTATATATCTAGCTTTTTAGGTTACTGTCGTTTAATATATGCAGTATATTACACAAGTGTGACGTGACATTCTAAGCATTTAAAAGCGTCTGGGAAGACCCAATAAGAGAAATTGGATGCTTATCACTGGAAAGGTAGATAGTACTATTTTGTTTGATCGCCGAAATGGAAGAAAAAACGAATTGATGAGAAAACGATGATGGCGTGTTATTGATTTTATTTCTGAATTTTAAGTATAAATCGTATTTATTATTCACATATATTTTTTCCAGAAAAACTACGTAATTTAAATATGCATATATATACATATGCACCCCTCACGAAAAAACAAAAGTAAGCTGCAGTGTCTTCAAAATATAATACGTATAAAATATGAACTTACTATATGATTGTTTCATGCCATACTGGATTCAAACAGGCTTTGATTGTTCGCGTTTTTTTCTTCGACTTTTCATGTTCATCAGGAATCAGTTTAACCTTTACGTATGGGTCGCTTAACCCATTGGGGTCCATGGGAATTAAGTTCGCCCCTTCGTTAACTGCAAAAAAAGATTGCATTGTATAAAGGATAATGTATCACTGCCTATTTTATAAAGCTGAGATACACACGCAATGTAATTTCTTGCACATATTAATTGTATGATGAAATTTGTACCATATTAATAGTTATTTATTATATTTTTGCGGACATACATTTAAAACAAAAATGTTCGTCACACTTAAAACTTTAATAAAACCGCCAAACCGACTTGAATTTTATTTTCTTTTAAATATTGTACAAGACACTACACACTTTATACAATACAGATGAAGCCCAGATCTTAAACCGATAAAAGCAAGTATGAGACTTAGATTAAGACTCCTCTGGATGAAGAGTGGCGGAAGCTAACTATCGGACGCATAAATTATAAGTGGATTTAATTTATAACCGATTGCAAGATGTTCTTAAGCAAAAAAGAAAACAATCGCAGCCGTGTTAATAAAAAACTGCTGCCCGCTCTTTAATCCAACACACGGATAGTTAACTTACCCTTTGATAACATATGTTATTAATAAACGTATTTTATCTCCGTATTAACCAGAAATAAGAGAGCTCTCTTATTTCTGATATTAACTAGCTGCCCATCGAATTGTACTAAACATTCTAGTACATCTGTCACATTCCACCAGCTGACCAGAAATAATGTATGAAGGAGATAGGCAACTCAACCAGTGGTAAATCATTGAATTTACTCAATTTCTGCTCAATAGTTACTCATGCCACTTTATTTTCACGCACACTTCTCAACCAATTTCGTAATATATAGTTATCCGTCGAATTCGGTGGGTTTAGATATCCCCTCGTTATTAAGTTAAATTAGGCTAATACACGTTTATTAATAACAATTACAGATTCTTACTCTCAAATTAATATTTTTGGATACAGATGACAAAATTAGAAATATTTTACCAATTTACGAAACAATTTATACATACACACACATACTTACTCTCAACTGTTAGTGTATTCCCTTTTACATGAAGCTCCAATGAGATTCTTCCTCGTCGTTCGGTGTGATCGCATCCACACAAGCTTGGTACATTTTCCTTGCATCTTGCATGAACATTCATGTCACATGCTTGGTTTGAAAAGGAACAACATATATTAATAATTATTAAAAATATATGACAATGACGGAGGAAAAGTTTGGAAATAGTGTGCCAAATCAACAATGCTTCATTTAGATATTTAGGTAAATATACATCTACCATTAACTAGCTAATAATTCACTGATATTTTCAAAATGTCCATTATTGACAAGTCTCAAAAGCTTGAAAAATATTAATTGACAAGTATGTACATAAATATGTACCTACGTACGTAGTAGTACAAAGAAACTAAAACATTACTATGCTTGCCCAAAGCGGAAATAAAATATAACAGCGATAGAACATTTAGGCATTTAAAAAAAAATTATGTTTTGCGATTCCAAACATTTTTTCGACATTATCATAATTGGAACGTGGAATTAGTAGAGACACATTTAAAAAAGCAGAGAAAGAAATGTTTTTAGATGAAAGAATGAATGAAAAAAACCTCTTAGCTCCAACTTTGTACTTGTCATATTGTTGTATATACAAAATGAGCCAAAGCATACGGCTTTATAAGGCGATTAGAGAGTTTCATATTTAATGTGCTAACCCTTTATCTCGGTGGTGGTTTGACTCATAGGATTAGGATGGGTCAGTTTCACCCTCTTTCTTGGTAAACTAAGACGTCTACGTTCATCTTCTAATTCAATACCGGTTATGTCCCTGTTCTATCAATTACAATCAATTTAAAATATAACAATACTGATAGATTCCTGACATTAAATCGCTTCTGGGACTTGTGATTATGCTGCATTAGAAGATGATGATAGCTCTGCATATTCATCGCCAAAATAACCCTATACATATCCTAATCCCACTAGGCTTGCCCATCGTCGAAATTCGATATAGAGTAACAGGGCCAAACTTTAGATTTAATGCTATTATGAATCCATTTCAATTTACTGCTTTATGGGGATATGCATATATCATACACAGGTAGTACGATTTTTCAGAACTTTTTTTATTAATTGCTCCCCGTTATGTGTACATTTTTGTTGCAACTCCGGACTAATCGATTAACACACTATTTGTCTTCCGCTTTGCTTGTACCTCAACCAACATTGATGTGAAAGATATTTTGAAAAATTATATATTCGTTCTGGAAAATTATGGTACTTAAAATATATGCCGGTTATTTTTTCATTAATTTTTATTTCTCGGTTTTCAATATGAGCAATGAGTAGAACAACCAAATGTTATAATATCGCCGATCTGATAATCTTCTAATTGTATTAATTGTATTCGCATTTTTGCCATATTAGCAGCGTTGTCAGTTACGAAGGTACGGACTTTACAATCACAACTTGTCACTTTTTATTGCTGTCTACTGCCAGAGATAGCAGACAATTACCAGTATGCCAGAAGTATATATATCAATTTCAGCAGAGGTAACACAAACACACACAATTGGCTACTCCAAACATCAAGAGCCATACAAACCATGCTTGATCTTACAGTACAATACACTTCATCCAGTAGTGTTCCAATTAATTTTTGTTTGCCTGGCTGTAGGTAGCCCGTTCGATATAGTTGCATATTTGTATAAACTCTGGATGCTCGGTGTGCCGATATGAAGTATTTTTGGCATAAAAGTATTTCGTAACCTGAATATCATTTTTATGTTTTTCCTTTTCTAATGTTTTCACTATGTATTGTGACATTAAGCAACTTGAAGAAGCCTTTGACATTGTCGACATTGATGAAGCCTGCCTGTTTTCTATTGTTGGTTTAACATTAACATTGACTTGGATTCCATCTGCGCCACCGACTAGGAACTGAGAAACTTAGCAATATCCAAAGCAACTGTACTCTGTAACATACATGAGAAAAATGGTTTCCTTAATATTCCAGTTTGCATTCTATGTGCAGTATACATGGGTGTAGTGTGTAGATAATGAATTTCATTTTAATCTGTGTAGGGTGTAGGCTAGGTGTTTATGCTATGTGGAGAAAGAAGAATTAGAATACAAAATGGTATTATATTTCGCTGATGTCGCTGATATATATATCATCACTTGAATCAATTCGACAGTCAATTAGGAGTCTTGATAAAGAGGAAATTTCTTGATGCAAAATATGAACACTTTCCCAAATATGTACATATGTCTTCATACGAACAATCAGACCCACCATGTTCATCCTACAATACTTGCATTGCTCCCTGGGCGTTCCGCCGTAGGGGGTATTTTTTCGCCCCGTAGACATATATCTTGTTCATTTACAAGTTACAGTTAATACATTTAAATCAGAACGTGTTAACATCATCAAGCGAAAAATGAATGAATGGATTTCGTTTGCCTTTCTTTGAGAGATATTGGTGCACCATCTGTGGATGATTCGTTGAAAGTGCAGTGGAATGTGGAGCTTATGCCACCTAGGGGTCAATTGTTGTTATATTTTGTTACACATCAAGAATTTCTAATTAAATCATGTCAGTTCTTTTTTGCGCATTTTAAACATGTTTATTTTAAGTGCTTTAATCAGTGTTTTAAACATCTATTTAAAACCAATAATAATAACCCGATATGAACGGTTTTAATTCGGATAGAGTACTTTGACACATTTGAACAGGTTGCTAAAGGCGCTACCCACCATCTATTCATCGACTTGAAGGCCGCGTATGACAGTGCTTATAGAGACGAGCGTCAACCTCTAATGTCAGAAATCAAATGTCAACAACAGAGACACTATCTTTCACAAATCTGTGCAACTGTTCGCATATACCGATGACATTGACATCACTGGAAGAACACATGGGGCTTGCGGTTAATGAAGTTAAAATAATGTATATGATGTGTACGAAATATATTCACCAAAACCGACGTCTTGGACAAAACGTCACTATAGGCAGCTATAACTTCGAAGTAGTGAATGACTTTTTCTACCTAGGCTCGAAGGTAGGCTCGGAGGTCGAAGCACAAGCAATGACACCACCGCGGAGATAAAACGGACTACCACGCTGGCCAATCGTTGTATTTTCCCACTTGGAAGGTGGATGAGGATGAGGAATAAAGCCATCTCCCTAAGAACCAAGATATTCCTATATAAGACCTTGATAGTCTTCTGCTGTATGGCGCTGAACCATTGACACTAACGTCGCATGTGCGGATGGTGTTTGAAGGAGGTGACTGAACGACGAGCTGTACGGGCTGTACAGTGACATCAATCTGGTTAAACGAGTTCGAATCTCTCGTCTCAGATCGCTAGGTCAAGTAAAGCGTAAGGCCCAGGTCCAACCCGGACTTTAGCGCAAGCCAAAAAAGAAGAAAGAATTCGGGTAATTGTTGTTTAGTATTCATTGTTAATTTGTTTTTTTTTCTTCTTAACTAAAACTAGTTAATGATTATTTTTTGTTATTAATTCATTATATTCATAATTCATTATATACCATAATTGTGCAGTTGCAGTCCATCGTCAGTCGTTCACTGACCGCTGAACTGTTCAGACGTGTTTCGACTAAGTAAAGACATTCAAGTGAAATAAAAAAGTCAACAAGTGCAAAAGTCATCGGTATCCTCAGCGAGCGCGTAGCCGAGTGCGTAGAAGTACAGCCGCGAAACAGAGGGGTCTGAGTTCCAAACCCAGTTGGGTCACGGCCCCTTTTTTTTCATTTTTCACTTTCCGCCACTAAACCAACAAACTGCACTGGCATAGGTAGTGAGTGCAAGGAATGGAGGAGAACGGGAAGACCGCTCGCGACAATGCGGGCGGTGAAAATATTCAACCGGTGGCAGAATCACGCCACCAACCAACGGTGCCGCTAGACGGCGCAACGAAGAAGAGGAGGAAGAAACAGACCTCCAACACTTCCAAGCAACGTAACACCAGAACAGGAGAAAAGTACGGTGTACACGTCATCTGCTGAAGACGATGCTGAAGACGACGGGTACTCGTATGTTTCAGATGGAGGAGAGGGGCGATTCACGGTAAGCAGCAACAGCTTCGAATCGGTCCCCTCCGATACTGAAGAGGAAGAAATAGAGGCCATCATTCGTGCTAAAAAAGAGAGGGTCTCGGATCTGAGGGAGGAGACAAAGAAACTCCTCGAGGAGATCAAAAAACTCCGTGAAAGCACTCTTGCGAGAAGAAAGAAGGAAGGGGAGGAAGAACGGGATCGAAGGGTCGTACAACAACAACAGCAGTTGACTGACCGAGAGCAGTCGCAAATGCAGCAGCAACGACAACAAACTGCAATACTGCAAAATAAGCAGTAACAGCAGAAGTCAGCACAGCTTCTAAAGCAACAACAAAAAAAACCCAGTTCAGCAGCAACAACAAGACACACAACACCGACGTAAGCAGCAGCAACATACAGCAGCGCAACAAAAACAGCAGCAGCCAACTAAAAAAGAAAAGTGCCGGCGATATATGTCTTCAAGGCAGACATTATACAAACTGCACAGGTATGTAAGAGAGCCATAAGTAGTGGTAACTTTAGCATAAGAAAAAATAAAGGCGCCGATAAGTATACTATCCGCTGCAAGACAGTAGAACAGCATAATGTTCTTCGGACGTGTCTAAAGCGTCAGTCGTTCACAGACCTTTGAGCAGTGCAGTGCTAGTTTGCGAGAGTGTCGACTTAAAATTAGAGAAAAAGTGATTAGTGCAATAGTCGTTAAGTACAAAAAGTGTCGTCGGTTTACACAAGAACCAGTGGCCGACTGAATAGAGTCAGTGCTCTTAACTCCACCTACTCGGGTTCGATACCCAGTAGGAGCAGAAACAAACTTTTGTTTTTTTTTCTCTGTAAATCGCTCAGATTAGCAAGTGAGCACAGAGAATGGAAGAACGATAGCGGTCCGCGCTCTTAGAAGCGGACAATGACCCTGAACAACCGGTGGCAGAGTCAAGCCACCAGCCAACAGTGCCAAATGAATTCATCTAAGAGGAGGAGAACAACAACTTCTCCTCAAAATGTTAAACGCCGCAACACGAATGCAACACCCGAAGGGAAGCAAGGGAGAGAGCGGGGTGAATCTTCGGCTAACGCATCAGCAGCCGAATCGGAAGATGCCGTACAATACATGTCGGACGCAGGAGAGGGGCTGTTCGCTGTCAGCAGCAACAGTTTCGATTCGCTGGATAGCGATACAGAAGACGAAGTAGAGCGAGTACTTCGTCTCAAACAAACGCTCATCGATGACATGCAGGAGAAAATTCAGCGACTCACGCATGAAATCAGAGCGCTGAAAGCCAGTACGATAGCGAGAAGAGTGCTGGATGAACAGCAACAGCAACAAAAAAAGAAGCAGCAACAAAAGAGAGCTGCAGTACAGACGCAGCAAGTTCGCAACATCAGCAGCCAGCAACACTAAAGCAACAGCGCCCAGATAAAGAGCACCTATCAGCAACAACAACGTCCAACAGTACGACCGCGGCCAGCAATAAGCCGACCAATAGCACATCAGCAGAAGCCAGCAACACAGCAGCAACAGCCAGCAACACAACATCAGCAACATGCATCCCAACAGCAACAGCCAATGAAAATAGAAAAGGTGCCACCCATAAACATTTTCAAGGCGGACGTGGAACAAACTGCCAAGATGTGCAAGGAGGCCATAGGTCAAGGTAACTTTTATATTTGTAGAAATAAAGGTGCCGATAAGCACGCAATCCATTGCAAGACAGTGGAAGACCACAATGTAGTAAAAGCATTGTTAAAGAGATCGACGCTCGAGTTCTTCTCATTCACGCCAAAAGGCGAAAAATGCCAATCGCGGCTCCTAAAGCTCACCTATCCGCTAGAAGCGGCGCAGGTCCTCCAAATGCTCCGTGAGCAAGTGTGTGAGGGAATTGAGTTCGTCGGAGTTAAGCCTTTCTCCACAGTAAAGGCAAAGAGAGAGGGTCGGAAATTACCCTTCTATATTGTACAGGTCACACCCACAAGAAAAGTGGATAATCTTAAGAAAATAAAGTTCTTCGATTACCACAAATGCGAGTGGGACAGTATTAGAAGGCGCGACGGCATTGTCCAATGCTTTCGTTGCCAAAGGTTCGGGCACGCCGCGTCGAACTGCCAAATGCAGACTCGATGCGTGAAGTGCAGCGGAAACCACATTTCTGAGAATTGTCGTCTGGGGCAAGAGGGAGCAGCTGACAGAAGTCAGCTCAAGTGCGCACTCTGCGAGAACGCTGGGCACACCGCCAACTATCGGGGTTGCTCTAAGTTCCAGGAGCGGAAAACAAAACCGGTTCTGCAGAAGCAGCCCCCAGTGAACAATCCACTCGGGGCAGCCATACCCGTCACTCCTGGAGTGACTTACGCCCAAATGGCGTCCGTCATGGGGAGGACGGAAAAGCAGCAACTACCAAAGGTAGCGCCGCAAACCTCAGTGCCAAGAGCACACGGTCCAACGCCTGATTGGAAAGCCTCCATTGAAAGGCGTATGGACTCGTTAGAACAGCAGGTTGCCAAAATTCTGGCGCTCCTGCAGAACCCAGCACGTCACCAGTCCTAATGGCTGCGCAGACGGAGAGTACTTTAAAGATCCTTGCAGTGAATGCAAATTCATTGACAGGGATCCCTCGAAAAAACGAGCTCTATAGACTTTTGGATGACCAAAGCCCAGAGCTATGTCTGATTAGCGAAACTAAGCTAACCCAGAGAGGCATTTTGGAGCACAGCAAATACAATGTTATTAGAAGAGACCGGCCCAACTCCAATGGTGGAGGCGGTGTTGCGATCTTCATAAAAAATAACATTAAACATAAAGTAGTGTATAGTAGTGATGTGCGACGGTTTCAGGTGTTGGAGGCCTGCATCGTGTGCATTTCTCTCCGTAGCGGGAGGAAGCTTTTTGCGGTGTCGGTCTACTCCTCCGGCTCCTTCAGTTCCAGAACTACAATATCAGAGCTCGATGCACTCTTTCGGTGTCTAAGTCTGGACTCGGAAGAGAACTATTTTATTTTGGCCGGGGACTTAAATGCCCGTCATGGATATTGGGGGAACACAGATTCCAACAACAGAGGAGACCTGCTTTACAGCTGGTTTTGCTTGCACAGTGTCGAGTATAGACTCGATCTGAAAGCAACAGAGATCTCGTCCTTCCCCAGAAGCGGGTCGTTCTTGGATCTCCTGCTGTTTGACGCAAGACTGCAGCTGACTGACACAAACGCACAAACGGTAAACTGCTTGAACACTTTCGTGTATCTCAGTGACCATTGCGGACCCAGTGCCGAATTCAAGATCCCCAACGACATTGCGGAATTAGGAGAGTTTGTCCAAACGCATACCTACAACTACAGTAGGGCGCGATGGCCACGCTTCTCCCGAAAAATGACTAGAACACTCTCTTCGGATGCGCTCCACATTCCGTGCAATAGAAACTTGTCAAACGAAGAGATTGACATGTATCTAATACAATTGGACGAGACAATAAAACGAACTATGGACAGTACGATACCACGGTATACACGCACGAACAATGAAAACTTGTACCGCATTGCGACAATTGACGCACTACACCAACAAAAAAGTAGACTCCTGTCAAGATTGAAAACCTTGTACAGGCGGTTTACTGACAGACGTAGCGAGGAAGTTAGGACACTGAAATCGCTTATTAAGAATGTACAAACGTTAATTGTGCAGAATTACAGAGTTTCTGCAAACACATTCTGGAACAACAAGATTCGGGCTGTTAGATCTAACAACCCTAGTATGTTTCCACAGATAAATAAATTCTTTCGAAAGAAAAATAGCGATCTTCCGTGTCTTAAGCATCCCAGGACGACAGACAACGAACACATACTGACTACAGCGGGTATTGATTCCAATAACGCCGTACTCGACGATAACTTCTTTTGGTCGAAGATCCGCAAGAAAAAGTTGAAGTACTAGGCGCAGTTTTCCAAGAAGTGTACAAGGTGAACGTGAGTGTTCGCCCGAACCACGACTTGGAAAACAGCGTGCAAGCTAGCAACTCTCAACTTCGAGAAGATCTGCAGCAATGGCGATCTGAGAACATCGGCTTTGTCCAGTTCATCGCCGACGAAGGGGTTCATCCCCCGTTCATTTCGAAGGCAGATCTTCAAGCGGTCTTCGAATCATTAAAGAAGAAAAAGTCAGTTGGAATCGACGGGATCTCCAACATTGTGCTAAGACATCTTCCTCTGGAAGTGGTCACTATGTACACAATCCTTTTTAACAATGCTCTGAATAATGCACATTATCCGGAGCATTGGAAAACTGCGATTGTACAACCCATATCGAAGCGAGGAAAAGATTCTCCTCCTTCCGAACATCAGCAAGGTATTCGAGAAGGTGATAAATAGAGCTCTGATCAACTGGACAGAGGACAAACATATAATTCCGGATAACCAATTCGGTTTCAGAGCGGGGCAAGACACCCTTCATGCCGCGTCGAAACTGGTGTCGGATATCCAATGGAACAAGAGCAAGAAACAATGCACGGGCGCCTGCTTGATTGACCTGGAGAAGGCCTTCGACACCGTTTGGTTAGAAGGACTTTACTATAAGCTCGATCGGCTAGGCATTAGTAAACCACTGCTGTACCTACTGTATAACATGCTTACCGGTAGGCGGTTCGTAGTCAAGAATGGCAACGTGACCTCTACAGGTATTTTTGAAATTAAAAATGGTCTCCAACAGGGTGCCGTTAATTCGCCGATCCTGTTAAACATTTTCTTGAGCGATCTAATAAGTTCTCTTCCGCACGCAATTGCGTACGCCGACGACTTGATCGTGTACAGATCAGGCAAAAAGATCGAGGACATCACTACGCTGGCGAAGGGTGACTTCCACTCATTCATGAGAGATTGCGATGACTGGAAGTTGAATATCAACTTTCAGAAGTCGGAAACCATTCTGTTCACGACCCTGTTGTATAAAGCTTCGGCGGATACAATAAAGAATTGGCGAAAGTTCTCAATTGTTGGACGCCACGGGCAACCACTGGCGCAAAGGATTGTTGTCAGATACCTGGGGATCTGGCTAGATCAGTATCTATATTTTAACAAACATGTGGATGCTGCTCTAGCCAGGGCCCGAGGCGCTTTCGTCCTTACAAAGAGACTGTTTTACAACAGCCAACTTGATGCAAGGGTAAAGGTAATCTGCTTCATGGCCCTCATACGGTCAATGCTCACCTATGGCTGTCTTAATAACAATTTCCACATTAGAATTCATAGTCCATAACATACTTTGTATTATGTCGAAAGACATATAGCATAAGATTAAGTTTAGCCTATAGTGCCCTGTCGAGGGCCAGTAAGTTAGAAGTAGAACTAGTTTTAAGCATTTTTTGTCTAGTATGTAAGCTCTTTATGAATTAAATAATAAAAATGGATTAAAAAGAAAAGAACGATCATCGTTGATGTGTATGTGTGTCTGTGTATATGCGCGATGGGCGCTGCTGGTCGATGGTTCATTGGCTCCACCACTTCGAACCGGATATTTGTTATATTGAACTTGTGTTAATTTATTTGAAAAAAGAACCCCAAAACTTAACAAAGTGTCATTTTCGCGTTCGTGTTAAATTTGTGTGATCGTGTGGACAATAAGTCAAATGTGTGAAGTGCGGTTCGAGTATTGTATCAATTGGACTTTAATCCTCACCGTGGCCATAAATTCCTTAAAGCTTAAACGCGGAAATATGAATGCTACTCTGATTCGTGCTGTAAAGTTTATAGACACAATCAATTCCGCAACTTCTCTAGAAATGCTGGCGATTCGGTTAAAGAGTTACATGATATGTGGTCGCGATTCGTTTCTTTGCACTATGAAACACTGCAATCCGATATAACCGAAGAACAATTCGAAGAACTCGAAATAGAATTCGGAGATTACGAAAATCGTTTTTTCATTGCGCATTCGTCAATCTCAAAATCCATCCGCAAGAAATTAGTGAGTGAAAAAGAATTGCAGGAAAAAATCTCTTGGAAATTTCACCAATGGATTTGATTGTGTTTCATCAATTCAGCTACCGAAGTTAATATTGCGATCCTTTTCGGGAAATTATAAAGATTGGCCTTCATTTCGCGATACTTTTACGGGCATGGTCGACAACAAGCCAAATTTAAGTACAACGCAAACATTTTTGAAAAGGTCGGATCTCGCTATGATTGCAAATTTGAGGAGCTCCTAGACTTTTTACAGTTACGATGTGACGCGTTGGAATCGTGTCAGCCCTTATCGCGATAAAGTGCTTCTCCAGTTAAACCTCAAGGACAGATCCGTACTCATTTAGTCGAATCCACGTCCTCGCAAATAAATTCTCAATGTCCGAAGTGCAAAAAGAAAATTAATTTAGCACAGTGTGAACAATTCGTAGCACTTGATGTGAAATCTCGTCGCACTTTCCTGAAATCATAATTGTCTTCGTGCAGGACATTCTGCAAATAAATGTCGCTCAAATTATCGTTGTCGTTCGTGTAACTCAAGACACCATTCGCTTGTGCATGCAGATTCGAATCATCCTGTTGGCCAGAGACTCCATCCAGACCCTCTCCATTGGCTCGATGTTGGCCTACGTAGGCAAACAATTCTACCAAAAGTATTGGCCCAAGTGAAAGACAAATCAGGCAAATTCGTTAACTGTAGGGTGTTGATCGATTCAGGGTCCCAAATTTCGTTTGTAGCTAACAACTCGCTCAGCGTCTAGGTCTTCCTCGCTGGCATGCGAAGATTACCGTTCGAGGCTTGTCATCAACAGAAGCAGGTCACACTAGAGGTTGTATGTCACTCGAGTTACGTTCGCGTTCCAACCAAACACACCTGTATGTCGACGCATTTATTCTGAACAAGCTTACTTCGAATCTCCCGTCGCAGTTCTTTGAAGCTTCGCCCTGGCCCCATTTTCAGAGCCTAGATTTAGCCGATTCCAACTTTAATGTAATTGTTCCTATTGACATCCTACTCGGAGCGGATAAGCTATGGTGCATCTTCAAGGGAAATCAAGTTCAAGGGTCAAATGGGCTGCCAATTGCCCAAAATACATCGTTCGGTTGGATAGTGACAGGAGAACTCTTGGAAGTCGACCAACAGTTATCAGTTTCGTCATTTCACTCCTTTTTCGACGTAGATGTTTTATTGCAGCGCTTTTGGGAACTGTAGTAATCCCTTTTAAAGACGACTCGTTTGACGATGATGAAGCCGAAGGTGTTA
Source organism: Eristalis arbustorum (assembly GCA_916610145.1). NCBI lineage: Eukaryota > Metazoa > Arthropoda > Insecta > Diptera > Syrphidae > Eristalis > Eristalis arbustorum. The sequence goes on from OU744317.1 coordinate 66,433,738, forward strand.
TAGCACAACAACCAAACTTCGGGTAGTATTTGTTGGCTTAGTTAGGGATTCGCTAGGAAATTCACATAACAGTCAGTTATTGATACATAGAGGGAAGGCCTAGATGTTTATTATTCATTGTTAATTTGTTTTTTTTTCTTCGATCGCTTGATCATCGTTGATGTCTGTGTGTGTCTTTTTTGTCGTTCCGTTATTAATTTCTTTTTTGTGTCTTTGATGTTTTCGATTTAGTTTCTTTCGGTTAAACTAATTTTCTCATATTCTTCGTCGGATCGGAAACAATTGTGTTGACGATATTTATGGAATGTTATTTTAGGTAATGTCAGAAAAGTGTTTTCAACTTGTTAAATAAATGTGGAAGATATAAAGAATAAATCCAATTTAAAAAAATAAATCCTACTAGAACAAAGATAAAAGTAAGCCTTAGTAAACTAAAAATATATATTTTGTTGCTTGTAGCCACGAGTTACTGATTCTCTCAATGCAAATATTACTAATTGCTCCTCTTTCTTGCCCTGAAAAAAATAGGTTCAAGGGCTTGAACAGTGGATAAATGCAAACTTTTTGAATACAGTTGTATATGAATACAAAGACTTATATGTAGTAGTAGAGACACAGTCTGTGATAAGAATAAGGAATGACCGCTTCTGCAGACTGTATAACGGCGAGAACGAAAAAAATACTACTGTCTGGCAGAATGATCAATCCAATATAGGCAATGATGGATAAAAATTACGCCCTCCCTACCAGCTGAAAATGATTTGCAAAGGTGCATACACCAACTCATCTGGTGTCGGATTACTGTGTGCCCCACGGATGGAATCTCAACATCATTTGTCCCATCCTAAAGTTAAAGTAAAGCATTTACAGAGGTATAAGTCTCTTAAACTAGCATATAAGATCTTTTCTCCCTTGTCTTGTTAAACGCCTGGAACCATACGTCAACAGCCTGATTGGTCAATATCCGTGCTGGTTCAGGCCAACGAAATCCACTATTGGCCAAACATTCACATTATGGCAGATCTTCGAAGAGACCCAAGTCGATACTCACCATCTATTCATCGACTTTAAGGCCGTGTATGACAATACATATAGAGACGAGATATTCAACGAAAAAAGGTCCATCAACTTCGACGTTTTGGACAAAGTGTTACAATAGACAGATACATACAGTTAAGAACTTTTTCTGTCTAGGGTCTGCAATAAGTTCCGGAAAAGATATCACCGCGGATATAAAACAAAGGCCTTGTCTCGGAAAACTAAGCTGCCTTTATATAAGATCTTGGCAGATAAGCTTCGATGTAGTTACAGACTTTATGTATCTAGGCACTGCAATAAACTCCGGAAATGACATCACCTCGGAGATAAAGTGAAGGTCTTGTCTCGAAAAACCAAGCTGTCTCTATATAAGACCTTGATAGTCCCACTAAGAGCTATATATGACATTGGCTTAGTCATACGAATTCGATTGTCTAGAGTCAGATGGGACAACGCGGTAGATTAAAACCTCTGATGGCAACGGACGGACATTCAACAACGACGAGTTTGCCGTCGTAACCACGTTGTTAGGGACGTCTGCACATAGTATGAGAATTTGCCCTGGATATGAACCACAGCCTTACGATCACTTGAGACAAGTTCGGCACTGCAATTCGAATATAGCCCATATGTTCACAGACAAATCCTAGAGAAGAACAGCAAGTTTTATATCGATAAGGATCACCTTTACATACATCGATCTTGAAGCCATATGAGGAAGCATTCATCGGAACGAACTATTCGAAGTGTGGCATATAGTGCCTTCGTCAATGATGGAAACTGCTTCATAATTTTCCTATCTAGGGTATCTTTAGCTCGCTGAAGAAAAAAATTCAGTGGGGATGGTTGGTGTACTAAATATTTTTCTTCGTCATCCGTACATTTTGAGTACAAAAAGTACTAACCCAACGATGTCTTGTAAAATGAGGCAAACTTGAACAGGATAGATCATGCTGATCAGAAAGCACAATTGATTTTGAAAATTTAAAAACATATTTTGAAAGAAAAGAAATTGAAAAAATGTTCAGTAAATAGTGAAATTATTGGAAAACATGAAATATATCGGTTAATAATGCAAAAAGTGACGTCGTATAAAATTTGATTGATTCAACAGCTCATAATGCAATAACCCGGGCACAGTCTCAATACTGCTTCTGCTGTGTAAAAATACACAAGCAAAAAACAGACCTAAATTGCGTGTTATCTCGGGAGTGATAACCAAACATCGGCTTTAGATGTTTTTCCTGCTTTAAATGGATACATGTGTCTTGTTTCGCCTCAACAACGCCTGACGCCATTATTTCTTATGCATCAAGAAAATGTAAGCCTTCTTCCAGTCGGTCTCGTTTCCAGTTGTGTAATATGAGATGTTAATATATTAAAACACATCAATTTTCGGCTTAGTATTCCATCAGCAGCATTTGATAATGCCGCACTGCGTTAATGTGAACGTTTTTTTGTAAAAAAATTAACCGAATTCAACAAATAAATTCAGCAAATCATATCTCTCGTCCAAAAACTAAGAACGATTTTTCTTCCTGTTGATATATATTTTTCTGTTAATTTTTATTTGTTTATTTAAGTAGCGTGACAAATAGTGTTAACAATTCATAATAAGAAGCTTAGGACGTGTCCCATGCAATTACAATTTTAATTATGAGTGTGCGAGATACAAGAAAAATATTTAGATATTAATTCAAGAGAAAGCCAAAAAACTTTATTTAACTCTTAAAATCCAATATTGCAATGCCCCCAGTCGAATATATTGTTACGTTTTAGAAAAAACTGTGTCTACGTATTCACGATTATTTTGCAATTCTGTCGCCTTCTATGTGGAATTACATTAGGGGTTGTTTACTGTTCCGTGGCGCCGGTGCGGCGCTGTATCATTCGCTTGCAACGCAACAACCACCCGCAACAACCACCCGCAACAACCACCCCTTCAGCACTATGTACAGGAACCCATTTACTCCATTGACTTTGGTGGTGGTGGTGGTTTGTGTGTAGCGTTATTATAGCGACTGATTATAACTCCGTATTTTGTTCGAATGTTTCCTGCAGATGGCGCTTAATTTTGATTTCCACCCACAACCTAAACTTGTTCGTCCCGAACAAGATTCACAGTATTCCCATTGTACAGTGCCAGTCGGTCTAGATGGGACTTTTATTTTTGCTCTGCTGCTGGCGTTCAATTGGATACGGTACACTACATCGTTGATCCGTTTTATTACCTTGTACGGCCCCTCCAACTGTGTCCGTAGCTTGAGTGGCAGTCCTTTCTTCCGTGTGGATTGTGAAGCAACACCAATTGTCCCTCTTCAAAGCCTCCAGAATTTGCCCTGTCATATCTTGCCTTCATTTTGTAGCTTTTGAGCTGTGTACGCACCCTGATGTCTCGATGAATTTGGTAGAGATATTCTTTGAGGGGTGACAACTCTTCTTCCTTTGTCGAGACGCCAAACTTCAAAATTTTCTTTACAGCTGATGTTGATGTCGTGTCGTGGATAGCAGATTGGTATTCCATAAGAAAGACTGGTATTTGTTCGTCCCAGTTACGTTGATTCCTGTTGACCACTTTCCTTAGATACTCCTCAAGTGTGCGATTGAACCTCTCCACCATACAGTCCGACTGCGAATGCAACGTGTCCTTGTCTAATGTATGCCTAAGGTCTGATATACTTCCTTGAAGATCGCGGACTCAAATTTCTTTCCTCATGCATGTGTAGCGCCAAGGAATACCGAAACGACATATCCAATTGCTGAAGAATACATCCGCACAAGTCTTTGCTTCCTGATTCGGTATGGCATAAACCTCCGGCCGGGGGCAGGGTCTATGCTCACACCAAGTGAAGCCAAGTGAAGCCAAGCCAGGCCAAAGCCAAGTTGCTGATCGCTCTCAGCTTGTAAGAACACTCTACACTCCAGGGGCCGAAAAAAGCTAGAAAATATCCTTACGCAGTACAAAGCGGATATTACTGCGCTCCAGGAAATAAGCTGGATAGGACAAGGGATTACGAAAAAAAAAGAGTGCGGCATATATTACAGCTGTCACAAAAGGTTGCACATATTTGGATGCGGATTCGTCGTGGGAAAACGGCTAAGGTCGAAGGTCATCGATTTCAAACTGATAAGCGATGGCCTGGCTGTGATCCGCATCCAAGGCAGATTCTACAACATCAGCCTCATATGTGCAAACGCCCCTACCGACAAAGTTGAAGACTCTGTCAAAGAGGATTATTACGACCTCTTGGACGGTGCCTACGGAGCCTGTCCTAAGTACTCGGAGACTTCAATTCTAAAATCCGTAAGAAAACCATCTTTGGCGGTGTGATTGGAAAGCACAGCCTCCACGACACGACAACAGATAACGGCTTCCGACTCACAGATTTTGCGACAGCACGTAATATGGTTATAAGTAGCACAAGGTTCCATCGCAAAAAAATCCACACAGCAACCTGGCGATCCCAGGATGGTCGAACCGCCAACCAAATCGACCATGTGCTTATTGACGGAAGACCACGCGTCAAATATCCTGGATGTGCGAACATTCAGGGAGCCAAACGTCGACTCTGACCATTTTCTTGTTGCAGCAAGATTAAGAGCTCCATTGTCCAATGTCAGAAAGCTGCACCAGCCGACAAGGAGAACTTTTGACATTGGATGCCAAAGTACACCAGAGGTTGCAAGAGCCTACGAAGAGCAATTAAGTGAGAGACTCTCCGGTATGCCTACGTCAAGTGCCAAAGAGATGTGGTTGCATTGTCGCTCGAGCATCAAAGAAGTAGCGGAAACTACCTTGGGCTACCTACCACCACCGACAAGAAACCCGTAATATAATGGCGAGTGTGAGCAGAAAAAAAGTACAACCGACGAGGCATACCAAAAAGCGCTGCAACGGAAAACAAGAGCAGCGCAAGAGGAGTACCGGGCTAGAAGACGGGAGGAGACAAAGCTTCATTGCCTGAAGAAAAGGTCTCTCGCAACCTCCCAGCTCAAGGATATCGACGAGTCAAGGGACAAACACAAAATACGGGCCTTTTACAAAAAAGCCAAAAGCCTGGCCAAAGGCTTTAGGAAAGGCACCCAGGCTCTTCGAAATTGCGAAATTGGTAACCTAGTTACGGACCAACAGGGATTACTGGATGTGGGTAAGCAGCACTTCCTACAGCTGCTTAGCGGGCCTGACCAGGGGAGAGTGATAGGGAACCAGGAAATCCCAATTCCAGTCGACGAAGTCCTCCCACCTAGCTTTAAAGAAGTCGAAGAACTACAAAGCCGCAGGCTAAGATGGCTTACCATCGGAGCTTTTCAAGGCCGGGGGCAATGTAATGGTAGGGAGCATGCACGAAATCATTTGCCGAATTTGGGAAGATGAAAGCATGCCCGACGAATGGTATATCCATGCTCAATATCGCCTACAAGATCCTATCCAGCGTACTGTGTTAAGGTCTAAGGCCGTTTTGCACCGCACTAATCGGCACTTACTAGTGCGGCTTCTGGCCCGGCAAATCAACTATAGACCAAATCTTCACACTAAGACAAATCCTGGAGAAGACCAGCGAGTTTCAAATCGATACTCACCATCTTTTCATCGATCTTAAACCGCATACGACAGCATTCATCACAAGGAGCTTGTTTAGTATTAATTGTTAATTTGTTTTTTTTCTTTTCTTTGTTAATGATTATTTTTGTTATTACTTCATTGTTCATCAAATTTCTTGTGACACTCTGTACATTGTATCGTACCATAATTGTGCAGTTGCAGTCCATCGGATGTTTCGTTACCAACACATCCAGCCGATACATAGAAACCACCGAATGCGATCGTACGATCGCACACATCAAATTCACTTCACATGATGCATTTGCAGCGATCGCCTGATCATCGTTGATGTGTAGGTGTGTGTGTATGTGCGCTATGAGTGCATCGATGCTGCTGATGGTCGATGGTCCAGCGGCTCCACCACTTCGATTTTGGACACAGTGGAGAGCAGTGGTTAAAAATAAGATAAAAATAAAGCATTGTATTTTTCTATGAAACATTCCGTCGTTGGGTTATTCTTTTCTTTCTTTTGGTATTTCTTTAATGTTTTCGATTTAGTTTCTTTCGTTTGAAATCATTTATTATTCGTCGAATCGGAAACAGAGCTATTCGAAGCGATGGCCGAATTCCCGGGAAAACTGTTCCGGTTGTATCGCACCATAGGCGATGCACCCTGCAGTTCGGTTCAAAAACCTGAACCGTTCGAAACCTGCACCGGATCTTGGCAAGGAGATGCGCTGTCGTGTGATTTCTTCAATTTGATACTGGAGAAGATAGTGCGGCGGGCAAAAGTCAACACGGAAAACACTATCTTCTACAAGTCTGTCCAGCTGTTCGGATAGGCTGATGACATCGACATCATCGCGCGGTCCCAACGTGCCATAGTGGGAGCTTTCACGGCAATTGAGGAACAGGCGAAACGAACTGGTCTTAAGCAAAACGAAGACAAGACAAAATATATGCTGTCGAGCAAAAAACGATCCGCCGCACACCACCTAGCAAACCGTCGCAATCGACAGCTACAATTACGAGTTAGTAAAGGAGTTTGTCCACCTCGGGGCAAATGTAAACTCAACGAATGACATCGTAGTGAAGATCCGATGTAGAATCGCCCTTGGTAACCGATGCTACTTCGGTCTGTCAAAAAAAACAATTGCTCGAAACTCCTGACTCGAAGGACCAAAGTCATGATCTACAAAACCCTTATCCTGCCAGTCCTACTTTGTGGAGCCGAAAGCTGGACATTAAGTAAGGCTGCAGAGCTGATTCTTGGTGCCTTCGAAAGAAAAATTCTACGTCGGATATATGGTCCCGTCTGCGAGGAGGGTGAATGGAGGAGAAGACACAACCGCGAACTCTATGAGCTGTACAAGGATGTGGATGTAGTCCGGAAGGCAAGAATCCGTCGACTACACTGGCTCGGCCACATCGAGCGAAGCTCCAGCAAGGAGGGTCTTCGAATTCGAGCCTCCTGGTTCGCGAAGGAGAGGAAGACTGAACCTCCGGTACAAAGACCAAGTCATCGCGGATGCAAGACAGCTTGGCCTTGATGACTGAAAGCAGCGTGCCCAGGACCGTCACCGAAGGCAGCAATTGCTCGGGCTCAGACCCTTCATGGTTCGCCTGCCTGATATGTAAGTAAGAATATGCCTCCGGCCACTTGCTGAAAAAGTCGATTACCACCAGGACGTACTTATTACCATGTTCGCTGGTCGGAAAGGGCGATCCATGGCGATACTTTCGAATGGTGCTCCTACGTTGTACTGGTGCATCTTCCCTCTGCGGCCCCTTCGCCTTCGTGCAAATATCAAACGCCTGGACCCATTCCGTTACTGACTGCTGGCATCCAACCCAATAGAACCTCTGCTTGATCTTCTCTCTTTGTGGGCATCAAAAAGAATTCCTCCACTTGATCCGTTGTGATATTCCTCCAAATTGCCTATATTCTCCTCCTCGGAACCACAATACATTTTCGTGTTGTTTGGCCGTCGTCGCTTTCCCAAACGCGATGCAACCATTCTCCAGTTGTAGACTTCGCCACTGAGCCCAATATTTTTTGGCGATAAGACTTCTTTAGGCCATGTTCTCCTATGACTGTCTGATTCCACGTTCAACGGCTTAAATATTTTTTTACAGATCCGGATGATTCATGTGCTCCTTGCGGATCTGTTCGACCACTGCTTCTCCGGTAAGACGCTCAGCCATCGCACATCTCTTCTGCCCATGCAATGTTTGCACTCAACCTTACAAATGCGTCGCGATAGTGCATCCCGTATCCAATGTCACTGCTAGCCTCCTACCTCCAACCTTGCCATCGACTGTGAGGTTGTTCGCGTTCCTTCGAAGTTGGGAAATAAAGATTTTGAGGCAATCCAGTGGGAGCCAGTTTATGCCCCTCGAAACTGACTCCTTTATCTCCAGTTGCATCCGGTGTTATGTGCCGTCTATCTAGACCGACTGTCGTCTGTTAATGTTGTGACTGGGAACTGGAACGTTTCCGACGCTCCCTGCAGTCGCGTGCCATGTGTCCCACTCTATCGCAGATGAAACCACGGCCCTTAAAGGTGTCCCGTGTAGGTGGCTCCACATTCACTCTAAGAGCACTAAGATGTGGCTCACATGCAAATCCCGCTGCTTCATAGGACAATGCAGCAGCAACTGTCTCCTGGAAGGTCCTCCTTGGTGACGACAGAGTTGTTCGCTTCGTCTCCAAATCCCTAATACCGTCTATAAACGTATCCGCCTTGGCGTTATAAATGAACTCCATGGTTGAGCCGGCGTACGCCAGATGTTCCAATCGCCCAACCTCTGCAGCATATTCCTGAAGTGACTCACCGTTGCGTTGTTTTCGGCCCTTTAACTCCATCTTGAAGACTTGCATTCGGTGTTCACTTCAATACTTGCATTGCAGCGAGCCCATTATTGCGTTGTATTCCATCTGGAGATTCTCTGGAATCGTCTGGAGCACGTCCGCAGCACCGTCTTTTACACACAACATTCGCTGCGCGAGCTCGTTCTTCAATTGTTCCACTTTCAAATTCACAAATTTTACCATTGTCACAATCCCACTTCTGACTGTTGATGTTATGTTGTTTTTTTATTATTATTAAAATGTGGATAAATAAGATAAGTAGACATATAGAAAATTTATAAATAATAACAAATAGGAACTAGAAGTAAATAAATATATAAATAAATAAATAAGTAAAGAAGTAAATAAATATACAAATAAATAGAGAAGAAATGAATAAATAAATGTGTTAATATATGAAACAAATAAATATATAGATAGATAAGTAAACAAATAAGAATTGTACTCACTCTGCAGCTAAGTTTGAAATCAAGTTGTTTCCGGATGATAAAAGCGATTGATTATACCGTTTTTTCAACTCCAGTTGTGACCATTTCGATCATGGATATTTTATGAAGTTCCGTTGTCGTTTTCCTCGACACAGGGGAGATTTAGAATCATTTTTAGGAGCTTATTTTGCGTTACTTAGAGTCCACGCAGATGATTTTGGGCGCACTTACCCCAGACAGGAGACCCATAGAACATGATCGGTTGGAAAATAGACTTAAAAATCAATATTTTGTTTTCATTGCTTAGTTTTGAATTCCGGCAAATGAATGGATAGAGGGTTTTTTTATCGTTACGTTTATCTTTTTGATGACTTCTTGAATATGAAGCCTAAAAGTTAACCTTTCGTCTCAATGTATCCCAAGATACTTTCCACTCGATCGGAAAACCATTAAGTTGAAGGCTGTTGCTTGGAAGTAAACAAGCTTTTCTTTTTCGAGTGAAAAGATTGCTTGCGTCTTAGAAGCGTTAATATTTATTTTCCAATCTTGACAATATTGAAGTACAGTATTTATCCCAGATTGCAGATTAGTTTCAATAATGGAACCAGTTGCATCCGAGGAGTAGATACATGTATCATCTGCATATAAGGCAATATTGCAATTATTTAGGTTTGGAAAATCAGAGGTGTATATATTAAATCTGACGGGCGCTAGGACGGAGCCTTGAGGGACACCGGCGCTAATGATTTTGTTCTCCGAGAGGCTCTGATTTACAGACACTTTGAAGGTACGGAGAGATAGAAACGACAGAGATAGAACGACGAAGATACAGTGGAAGGTTATAATTCAATAGCTTGTGTATCAAACCATCAGCCAAACGGTATCGAATGCTTTCTCAGCGTCCAAGATTAACATGCCAGTGCTTTTCCCATGCGAAAGATTTATTCAGATGTCATTTGTTATACGATGCACTTGATGAGTAGTGCTATGACGAGGCCTAAATCCAAATTGTTCTTTAGGTAAGATTCCGTTTTCATCAATGAATGAAACAACCCTATTTTGTATGATCTTTTCAAAGCATTTACTTAGAGAGAGACAGTTATTGAAGATGTCTAGTAAATGTTTGAGGGCTGGTAAGGATAGGTTTTTAAGGAATACGTTTGTGATACCATCAACCCCGGATAACTTCCTAGCTTTTAAATCATGTATTATGCCTTTCAGCTCACTTAGGGGTAAAGGGTTTGGATTCCTCGCAAGTTGGTGTGTAGTGGCGAAATTAATTGACTGTTGGACTGAGTCTCTAACATGCGTGGTTGGGATAATGTTACTAGCAATTGCATGATTATTCAAAAAACTAATTGCTAGTGCGTTAGCTTTATCACATGGGGAATGAAAGACAGAGTTGTCACACTTAAGAGGAGGAATATAAGTGTGTTTCTTTTTCGTTATCTTGATTATGTTCCAAAAATTTTTGGAACCTTTATCTAACGTTAGAAGTCTATCGTTCCAAGATTGGTTTCTATAGTTTGAAATTGCAAATTTCAGCAGAGCATTCATTTTCTTGTATTCCGTGAGGTAGAACTCATTTTTTGTACGCTTCCATCTAAATCTACAGGTATTTCTTGACTTGATTATGTCAAGGATGAACTGCGGAAGGGTATTTGCCACATGTCTGTATACCATCTTTTTAGGAACCGACTGTTCAACGCTTTTAATGACGGCGGAAGTGAAGGACACCAAATCTTATGTTTTAGACAAAACTGTGTCTACGTATTCACGATTAATTTGTTCAATAGGGTTCGTTCACTGGATTGAGACGAAATTAAACCCACTGGTTCAAAAATCCTATTCACTGGTTTACTTATTTCTACTGCATAATTACGACTTAACTTTACTACACTGTTATCACCACAATTACTTCACAACACTTTTCTTTACTGCCTTTCAGGCTCATACATATTACACCTTGCTCACTTGTATACCAAATCTAAAACTAAACTGTCCGCTTTGGCCGCCGTTCCAATATTTTTATCAGCCAGCATTCTTTTTAGAAAAGCCTGTCGACATCTCTCTGTGTAATTACATTAGGGTTTGATTATGTATAACTGTTCCGCGGCGCCCGCGCGGCTTTGTCTATTACACTTGGGGTTGTTTATGTAAATATAACTGCACAGTGGCGCTGGAGCGGCTCGATCTGAGAACAACGGCTTTGTCCAGTTCAATGACGAAAACATGGCAGACAATATCATCGCCGACGAAGGGGTTCATCCCCCGTTCATTTCGATGGCAGATCTTCAAGAGGTCTTCGAATCATTATAGAAGAAAAAGTCGGTTGGTATCGACGAGGTCTCCAACATTGTGCTAAGACACCTCCCCCTGGAAGTGGTTACTATGTACACAATCCTGTTCAACAATGCTCTGAACAATGCACATTATCAGGAGCATTGGAAAACCGCGATTGTACAGCCCAAAGCCAAGCGAGGAAAAGATTCTTCGAATCCGTGCAACCTCCGGTCAATTAGTCTCCTTCCGAACATCAGCAAGGTATTCGAGAAGGTGATAAATAGAGCTCTGATCAACAGGACAGAGGATAAACATATAATTCCGTATAATCAATTGGGTTTCAGAGTGGGGCATGACACTATTCATGCCGCGTCGAAACTGGTGTCGGATATCCAATGGAACAAGAGCCAGAAACAATGTACGGGGGCCTGCTTGATTGACCTGGAGAAGGCCTTCGACACCGTATGGTTAGAAGGACTTTACTACAAGATCAATCGGCTAGGCTTTAGTCAACCACTGCTGTACCTACTGTATAACATGCTTACCTATAGGCGGTTCGTAGTCAAGAATGTGACCTCATTCTGCGGGTATTTTTGAAGTTAAAAATGGTCTCCAACAGGGTGCCGTTACTTCGCCGATCCTGTTCAACATTTTCTTGAGCGCAATTGCGTATGCCCACGACTTGATCGTGTACAGATCAGGCAAAAAGATCGAGGACGTCACCAGGCTCGCGCAGGGTGACTTCGACTGATTCATGAGAGATTGCGATGACTGGAAGTTGAATATAAACTTTCAGAAGTCGGAAACCATTCTGTTCACGACCCCGTTGTATAAAGCTTCGGCGGATACAAAAAAGAATTGGCGAAAGTTCTCAATTGTTGGACGGCACGGGCAACCACTGGCGCAAAAGATTGTAGTCAGATACCTGGGGATCTGGCTAGATCAGTATCTATATTTTAACAAACATGTAGATGCTGCTCTAGCCAGGGCCCGAGGCGCTTTCGTCCTTACAAAGAGACTCTTTTACAACAGCCGACTCGATGCAAGGGTAAAGGTAATCTGCTACATGGCCCTCATACGGACAATGATCACCTATGGCTGTCCCGTGTGGTTCAACGTGAGTCCAAGCTTGATGGAAAAGATTCGTGTGTTTGAGAAGGCTTGTCTTAGGGCTTGCCTTCGCCTCTACAGAACACCAGAGTCCCAGTACAGAAAATTCTACTCCAATGAGGTCTTATACAACAGGGCGAACCTGATACGAGTGGACAATTTCCTGGTGAAGTTGATTCGAGGTCACACTGCGAGAGCGATGAACTCGGTTAATAACTTGATCTTCGGGGCTTACTACCCCAACCCATTGTACCACGAAAGGGTATGTCACAGTGGCTTCGTCCCTCCGGAAGCATTTCTCTACTTTGACAAGCACGGCTTGATACAAAACAAGAATGCGGTACCGCTCCTGTTTCACATAGCCAGGTCAACTGTGGATGGGCGACTCAACCACGACCGATCCGTTGCACAACGAGCTGAGGAGGGCCTCCTCCGGTTCAGTACAGCGGTCTCGAGTGCGTGGATGTTCGGGATGTTGCAACATCGTAAGTTCTGGTGGCTGGGGAACGAAGGAACTCCAGCGTCGAACCCTTTAGACCCGGGGTAGAACGGGTAGTGCGTTCCCCCTTATGGGGCGCAGTCGGTTACTGTCGTGCATCTAAGTCCATCAGCCGCAACCTATGGCCGACTTATACATCTTAGTGTAGTTATAGGTTAGTTTGAAGCTGTAGATATATATATAACAAAAAAAAAAAACAAAGACCAAATACGCTGTACATAGGGTAGGTACATATATGTGCGTATGTTATTATACATGCATGTATATATGTATGTATATTTAATTAAGGTAGCTTTAAGTTATTTTAAGGTAGCTTTAAGTTATTTTAAGGTAGCATGTAAGTTAGAATATAAGTTTTAAAAAATTTTCGTAATATTAATTTGTACGATAAATGCATAGTTCAAAATATACTAAGTTTAAGTCGAAAGACATAGTTAATCTTAAGTTTAGCTAAGAGTGCCCGCCGAGGGCCAGTAAGTTAGAAATAGAATTGTACGTCCAACTAGTTTTAAGCATTTTTGTCTAGTATGTAAGCTCTTTGTGAATTAAAAAATAAAAATGAATTAAAATAGAAATGGAAATGGCGCCTCTGTCTCATTCGCTTGCACGTAATAACCACTGGTGGCGGTGGTGGTTTGTGTGTAGCGTTATTATAGCGACTGATTATAGCTACTGCTCCGTGTTGTGTTCGAATGTTTCTCGCAGATGGCGCTTCAGACTGATTTGTGTCCTCGTCACAATATATATCTAACGCCTTTAAATGCGTATTGGTCATACCATCTAAGCCTGGACTTTTTAGCTTTAAGGTTTTTGATTTATGAACTTACTTTATTAGCATAACATTAATCCCATATTTCAACATTAGTCTCAGAAACTTCAGTGAAAGTAGCAGTAGCATCTGATCTCTGCAATGGGTGGTGATCAGATGATTTTTTTGAACAAGTCTCTGCAATTTAGGCTCTAGCGCTTGGAGAAATATAAAGCTGGCTGTGAAACCTTAAAGGTGGAGTACGCAAAACTCACTTCAAATAAGAGATTCAAATTGATACTGGCAGAGAGATGATTGGACCCCAAATTGTCGTGGGAGCAGTACGTTGAAATATTTGTCATAAAGAAGTCTAGAGCTTATGGACTTTTTGATTCAGATGTTGGGACGTAAGTGATTAATATTATATAGTACGTTACCCCAGCAAGTAGTCTGGAGACAGTTCCACAATTGATAGTGACAATTTAAATCTCCACCAACGATCCTGGATATGCTGTTGTTTGCACGTTGATGAGAGGAAAGTTTTTGATAAATAGCCAATTTGTTTACCAATTTTCTTGGCTAAACAAATGACACAAGAACAATGTGTCCACATAACAAAAAGCATAACCCGAAAAGCACAGTTAAAATTATGAAGATAATAGCTTAGAGTACCCGTATAGGATCAGTAGGTTAGATACAAGTGACAATGGATGACAATGTATTATGGCTTTGTGCGACTTTTTTTTTGGCTTTTGTCTCTTAAAGTCCAAACGGACAATGGTTTTGAACTAACTGAAATAATTTTTCTCCAGTTCGTTTAGTTTTATTGTTCCGTATAATATACACACTGTATATGTAATTTTTATAATGGATGTTTGGTTTATCAATGTTTGTGATAATTTGCACGTCAATGCACTTTATTCCAGATGAAATTCCTTTACATGGTTTTCGCTTAAGCCATCAAGTCCCGATAAAATATTTTTTGACCGAGCGAAATGTTTTTGATAAGGTAATTTTCGATTTTAAGGTCACACAATATATTATATTATTAAACTCAATATATTATATTATTACGATATATATTATCACGATTGTTAATACTCATAGTTTTACCGGAGTCGTCGAGCATATCATAATAGGTCTGTAAACAGTACAAAACAACACAAATCTGTGAACGTATGTCCCAGTACGAGAAAAATATGGGCTTTATGTCAAATGTGCGCTCTCTTAAGAGAGTAAAGAATTTTCCCAATCTGCCCATTTTTGGACAAGAAATTACTGTGGGTACTTTCGGGTAGTTTGTTGGTTTTCTGTCAAATCAATTGATGTGTCATAAACTCAAATATAGTTTTGGCGGTTATTCAAACGTTTTGAATTAGTTTAATTTTTTTTTGTTACTTTTGGAATTAGTAGTTCGTAAGAATAAAAACTAAATGAGTTTATAATAAAATCCAGCTTTTTAATTTACATGTTTTGCTGTAATTATTGATATATGGCACCTCTGACGTCATAAATAACGCAATAAGCTATTCAAAAAAGACATGTTACACATTTGGTGTAATTTCGTTCCCGTACTTTCTTGATATTTTGCATCTCTCTGAGAGATATTTACCCCTACTCTGTAAAAATGACAGTCTTTACAATTGAGTGCAGAAAGTACGTTAACAGATTCAATAATTCTTATTATTCATCACTGTCAAATAACAGTGTGTGCTGGGAGGGTGATTATCGCCTTCACCAGAGTCACTACTAACTCGCTTGTTAGCAATTGTAATGTATTCCATGAAATACGATTTCAAAATTATAATATTAGAAAGATAGATACTTTATTGAAATTCATAGATAAACATTTTTCAAAATATTTCGGAAAATACGCAGCTTGCTTAGGGAATTGATATATATTTTATGTCTTACAACTGAAGCATTATATTTTATGAAATGGACACAACATTTTGCAAAGTAATGTTTGATTTATTTGAAGGGAAAACTATGATCAAAAACATTTATTTAATATGTATTATGTTAAAATTGTGTATAAAATATGGAGAAAAACGTTGAATGAAATATGACATTAAATAAACAATTTATCTAAGAAACAATAAATAAATAATGTAATAAATAGATATATAAATATATATGGAATATAATAAATAAATAATAACATAAATAAATATATATACAACATAAATAAGTAATTTAAGTAAAGAGTATATAAATAAATAAATAATATTATAAACAAAAATATATACAAAATAGGCAATGAAATAAATACACAAATAATAAATAGTTGTGTACAATCAACATTTTTATATACTACTTAGGTTTTTATTAATATGTTCTTGGAACTATAACATTTTAAGATAAGCCTTTCGTTGAGGGTTTAAATTTCCCTTGCAATTTGGAGTACTCCTGTTTGTTCGTGTAAAAGTTGATAGAAAAAGCCAACGCAAATTCGTCATCATTTGTAAAGCTTTGTTTTGAGAAACTTGTAACTTTTTGATGTGTGATTTTGAACAAGTCCCCCAGTCCAGCTTGGACGTGCATAATTTATAATTGCTTTACAAATTAATTTAAATATTATAACTTTATTAGTTTTACTCATAGTGATTTCCTACTTGTAAGATGGTATAACATTTTAGTAGCAATGCTTATTTTATTTAGAATATAAGCAATATGATCTCTAAAGATTAATGTCTTGTCTAAATATACACCTAGATATTTGACAGAATTAACCGAAAGAATATTATAACCATTTACATTCAGTTGACCGAGTGGAAAAGCAGGCTTTCCTTTATTTTTGTGAAAAAAATGGCATGAGTTTTGTCAGCGTTTGGTTTCATTTTCCATATTTTGAAAAAATATAACCTTTTGTTTAAGGCATGTTGCAAGTCTTCCTCAATTTCATGGATTCACTTGAGGTGTAAATAGCTGTGGCATCGGCAAGCATATGAAATATATGACAATGGACCCAATACTGATCCTTGAGGTACACCCAAAGATATGTTTTTCAATCCCGAATTTATGTTATTAATATTTCGCTGAAACATACTGTTTACAAGAAAACGTTTAATTATCCTTATAAGATACAAAGGAAAACCAAGTAATTTAAGTTAACGAAGACCGTCAGGAGGCTAATTGGCCGATAACTGTTAGGATTTTCGGGCGGTTTTCTCGGTTTGAAGATTGGTACAAACTCAAATGAGGTTTTCTCGCAACATTAATGTACGAATATGAAGTCATCGTATTTACGGAAACTTGTCTTCATGTTCACATACAGTCATCCGAACTTTGTGATGAAAACTATATTTTTTACTGTGCTAATAGATGTTAAAAATCAACAGAAAATATGGGGTGGAGTGCTAATCACTGTTAATACTTAAGCAAATAGCTACGGAAAAAGAAATTTCCACTCAACCTGGACGATGATAGACGAGGATTCCGACCCCAGACTTAGACGAGGTTAAGATAGCAATATCAATACTGAACCCTGAAAAGGCTACTGGAGCGGACTGGTAGGTGGTGGTGGACCTGGAAGGGCGCATGCACCAGCTCAAGATATGGTCTGAGGAAAGCATGCCCGACGGGTGGAATCTCAGTATCGCTTGCTCGGTCAACAAGAAAGGAAACCTCTTTGATTGAGCCACCTATCTAGGGATCAGTCTTCTTAACATCGCTTACAAGATACTCTCTGCCGCTCTGTGTGAACGCCTGAAACCCTTTGTCAACAACCTGATAGGTCCTTATCAGTGCGGTTTAAGGCAAGGAAGTCCACTATCGATCAAACTTTCACATTACGGCAGATCCTGGAAAAGACTCAAAAGATTCAGATCGACACCCACCACCTATTTGTCGATTTCAAGGCCGCATATGACAGCGTGCATAGAGACGAGCTATACAGCGCCATGTCTAGTTTTGACATTCCTGCCAAACTCGTCAGGTTGTGCAGGAAGACGATGGAGAACTCTCGCTGCTCCATCAAGATCGGTAACGAACTCACCGAGACCTTCAATGTCAAAAAAGGTTTTAGGCAAGGCGACACGCTGTCATGTGACTTCTTTAACATCATACTTGAGAAGATCGTGCGAAACTCAAACGTAAACACCCGAGGCACGATCTTCCAAAAGTGCATGCGCTGGTGCATGCGCCCTACCAAGTCATCTCCATCTGCCTTATACAGTTCCGCGGACAATCCGTTAGCTCCAGCAGCTTTGTTCGACTTCAGTCTAGAAATCGCTATCTTGACTTCGTCTAAGTCGGGGGGACGAAATTCGTGTTCATCATCGTCCAAATTGAGTGAAACATTCTGCCTGACAGCGGAATTTGTGTCGTCATCGCGGTTTAACAGTCTACCGAAATGATTTTTCCAAATTCTCAGCATCGACTGCGATTCTACTACTAGTTGTCCATTTTCGTCACTGCAGGCTTCGGTCCGAGGTCTATATCTTCCTGATACTTGTTTTACCTTTTGGTAAAACTTTCGGACCTCCTTCCTGTCGTAACACCTCTCCATCTCCACGACCGCGCACTTCTCATGCTCTTTCTTTTTCTTTCTGAGAAGCCGGTGCTCTTCCCTTCTCTTCTGTTCGTAGAGCTCACGAACAGCTCTCGTTGTTCGATGCAGCGTTGCCTTGTAGGCCTCCTGCTTGGCTGCATGTACCTGCCTGCACTCGTCGTCAAACCATGGATTCCTTCTGGGTGGTGTCGTGAAACCCAGCACATCAGTGGCAGCTTCTTTGATGGCTTTTTTACAACATTTCCATTCTTCTTCTATTGAATGTGCAGGCAGCGTCGAACTTTCAGAGAGTTTCAGGGAGACTTGGTCGACAAAGTTCCTAGCGGTCAATTGCGATTGTAGCTTTCCGACGTCAAAGCGTAGTGTTCTTTCTCGACTCCGTACTTCTCTCGATATCCTCATCCTTACCTTGGCTACAACAAGGAAATGGTCCGAGTCGATGTTGGCTCCTCATAACGTGCGGACATCGAGAATATTGGAGGAGTGTCTGACGTCGATCGCAACGTGATCATTCTGGTTGACGGTTGATTGATCAGGAAACCGCCAGGTTTCTTATGGATGTTGAGGTGTGGGAACCGCGTGCTCATCACAGAGAGGTTACGCCCTGAGGCGAAATCTACCAGCCTGAGTCCGTTTCCGGGTGTGTTGTCGTGCAGGCTGTGTTTTCCGATGACTCTAGCAAAGATTTCTTCCTTGCCCAGCTGTGCGTTGAAATCTCCTAGAACGATCTTGGTGCCATAGCTGGGGCATCGATCGTATGTTCTTTCTAGGAGATCATAGAAGTCATCCTTGCTATCGTCATCCTTCTCCTCCGTCGGGGCGTGTGCGCAGATCAGGCTGTTCCCGAATTCAGCCTTGATGCGGATTGTTATGAGGCGCTCGCTGATATAATCAAAGCTTAAGACTTTTTGCCTAAGTCTGCCTCGAACAACGAATCCGCATCCAAATAAGCGCTGTCTTCCCTCTTTGTAGCAATCACCGTAGACGATGTCGCAGTTTCTCATCTTCCTTTTGCCCCGCCCATCCCATCGCATCTCCTCAATGGCGGTGACATCTGCTTTGTAGCAGTCCAGGGCCTCCTCGAGTTCATCGGCTGCACGTGTCGTCAACTTTGAATCCGTCCATATCCGACGCCTGTTGTCGGTTCGTAACCGTTGTGAATCATTCATCTGTCGTTATTTCAGACAATGGGAATAATCCTTTATCTGTGTCGAATGTCAATTTGGGATATCTATTTTTAATGGTTGAAGATTTAACTTTAGGAACATTAAATAAATATTTAAACAGAAATTTTCAGGCAACCGAAATATTTTTGGGCATTTCTAAATTCGAGAAAACTAAACTCTGGCATTTTTTTACTTAAATGCAGTACAATAATCAAATATCTTCGGTTTTGTGTAGCCTACATGTGATTTATTTGCATAATTTTTTTAAAGCGTATATGTGAATCATTCATCTGTCGTTATTTCAGACAATGGGAATAATCCTTTATCTGTGTCGAATGCCAAATTGGGATATCTATTTTTAACGGTTGAAGATTTAACTGTAGGGACCTTAAATCTCAATTCAAGTTCAGCTGCTAGTCCAGTTCAATTCCATATTTTTTTGATGAAACATTGTACCTCGTTAGTTGAGCCTCTTCAAATTATATTCAATTGGTCAGTTTCGACAGGAATTATATAACTCCTTTTTTTTAAAGTAGGTCAAAAACATAAAATTAAGAACCATCGCGTTAATATAAAAGAATACATTTCCCCATGTCAAAATTGATTTGTAAATGGCAGATTCACAACAGACCTTTTAACAAGGGTCTGATGCTCTAGAAAGTAATGATCATGTAGATCTAATACGCACTGATTTTCAAAAAGCTTTCGATAGCATTTTTAAACCACTTGTTCATTGACTTTGGGTTATTTTGTAAATGGAAAGCAAGTAGTAAAAATTTGCAACTGTAAATATTATGTATATTAGTCATATCTAGTGTACCTCAAGAAAGCCTGTAATATAATATCTACATAAATAAACTCCATTATTGTCAAAATTTGCATCTGTAGTGTTATTTTCCGATGATTTTAAGATATTTTTAATAGTTAAAAGTACAACTGATTGTTTTTTTTTATAATTTTCGCGTGCTCAAGGGGTTATTCATACCCTTAATTGTCCGGTCAAGACACAGCACTGGCCGAAGGTATAGAGGGAGAGAGGGAGAGAAGGTACCTGTGCACATTGGTCTGAAATATCTGCGGATTATAGCCTATGGGAAATATTGAGCTGGGAAGACCATTCCATATTCGTGCGGTGCGGCTAAAAAACGAGTTTCTAAATTTCACTGTGCGTCCGGAAGCAGGCTTAAGGGTAAACTGATGTGCATTCCTAGCGAGACGTGTGTTGCGGTTGAATTCAAGGAGAGGAGAATTGCAGTTGGCTGGCTCACTTGAGCAATGATGAAAATCGAAATGATAGTTGATTGGTGTGGATAATCTCTTATTACTTAATTTAAGAAAATGTAATAGCTTCTCTTTTCATCGATCTCAGCATATAATTCTAATGAATATAACATTTCAAACATTATTTTGGAATCAGGCTCCGAAGTGAAAGACCTCGATATAGCTTTTGATGAGCAGTTGAAATTCTCCATTCATATGGATTATATAATCACAAAAAAGAAACTAAAATAAAAAATGTGAACGAATACAAAGAAAAAACAAAAAATGCAAATATAAAAAAAATTCCAAAGAAAGATGCACGACGACGCATACATTATATGTATTGGGAACATTCAGAACTGCCTTGGTACCAGCGTCATGGTTTTAGTTAAGATATTCTTTAAGTTTTAATGTTATATTAAGTTAGATAAATAAAAGCCACAATTTCTGCCAGTTTTGTTAACCAAACAGTTAAGTTAAGATTATAATAGCTTGGAGCACCCATCTAGAGTCAGTCAGATGAAAGTACAATAAAGTAAGATGGTTAGATGAAAGTACAATAAAAATTAAAAAAAAAATACTATTGGAAGCAATGACCCAATACGGGAAAAAAAAACTAATCCACGCTAACGCATACGCAAGGCATCGGGGGGTTCGGAACTGTTTGAAACTTGCACCGTATTTCGGGCAGTAGATGTGTTGTTTTGTGATTTTTTTCAAAAGTTGTGCGTTGGGCTACTCTAAACTTCGAAAGCATTATCTTCTACACTTCCATACTGATGTAAGATTACAATATGAGATCGACATCGATAGCTTTAACGCCTATTGAAGAATAGGCGAAACAACCTGGTCTTAAGGTCAATGACGATAAGACGAAATATAAGTTGTCGAGCAATGAACGGTCCGTCAAGGACTCTGTCCACCTCGGAACATACGTCGACCAAATGAATGACATATTAGTGCAGATTTGACGTACAATCGGCCTTGGCACGCGATGCTACTTTGACTACAGGCATACTGTACAAAACTCTTATTTTGTCAGTCCAGCTTAATGGAGCAGAAAGCAAAAGGGCAAGCAAATCTGCTACACATATGATCTACAAAACTCTTATTTTGTCAGTCCTGCTTAATGGAGCAGAAAGCGGAAGGGTAAGCAAATCTGCAGTGCTTCCGAGTTAATAATTCTACGTCGGATATATGGCCCTGTCTGAGAGAAATTTGGATAGAGGGAAGATACAATCGCGAACACTACGAGCTGTACTAGGATGTTGATGACAGTTGTACTGAAACGTATTTTGTTTTATTTAATGCAATTGATGAAAATAAGTGGTAGAGAATATAAGGAAAACAAAAATAGTTTTTACAATAACAAGTAAGTAAACAAGATTTCGTAGCCGAATTACACAAATTTAGTTTGCATTTAGTGTCAAATGCTTGCATTTTCGACTTTCCACCCGCTAATTTGTCTTCTTGCCCGAACTGTTGTAAAATAGGTTACAATGCCTAACATTAATGAATCGAATAACAGTCTGATATAAAGTAAATCTCTTTGCAGATAACTTGGAGGAAGCGTTTACAATATTCTGTCTAAAGCACGTTACTTAATGAGAAGTACCACTTTGGCAGAGCTTGAGAAAGACCTAAAAAGTACTCAAACCGAAAAAGATCTAAGGTACGATCCAATTACAGCAGATATTCTTAAAAAGTTACTCAAGAAAACCATTATTAAGTTGCTCTAATCAATTAATATCGCTCTTAGACTGGGTGGCTCTAGTGGCAGAAGTATAGTTCTGAACCAATGACAGCTTATTCCAAATAACCAATTTCTTATTAGAAGTAATCATTCAACTACATAACTATTCAACTATTGACCAAGTACGTCGAAAGGCTTATGTAGTAGAAAACGCATTTAATTAAGATCTTTTGTTTGGCGGTTTATTTTGACGTTTCCCAAGCATTCGAAAAAGTTTGTCATGAATGAATAGAATGTAACCGTTGACATTCTCTACCGGGGAAGAAACTAAAGCATTTAACCGAACTAAAATGCGATCTCTAGCATGAAAAAGAATACTCTGCGTTTGAAAATACAATTTGAATACGTACATAATGCGAAAATTTGCAGTAATATAGTCCAATAAACTGGACTAATATTATTTTCAACAGCGACGAAAATATTTAACGTTTGTTGCGTAATATTTGTGCACCAATGAACAAACTTTAATACATATATATGCTTAGCTCAAATACTATAGAATATATCTGTGGATAAATTAATGTTTTTAATTTGAACTTAAATAAATAAAAAAAGCCCCAAGCAACGCAACAATGTACTAAACACATTATTTATATTATAAATAATAATATTATAAAATAAAAACCAATGATGGTTGGTTTCAATGATTACCTTTACATTTGATGCCCTTGTGTGTAATACCATGAAGAAGGGATCCACAATGATCGCAGAACATTGGGGAGAGAAATGTGCACGTTTGCCATTTATGTGGTATCTGATGAGCCTAATGAAAAACTGATGGAAAATTAACACGATCCGTTTCGTCCTTCATGGAATTCAACACAATAAAAAAAGCTGCATTTGCATGCCGTCTTTTGTAACAATAAATGTACGTACATACATATGTATAAATGCTATACTCTGGAACAGTTAATAATATAAGGACTTTGTATGACGTGTGCATAAATTAATAATTCCGCTCAAATCAATCCCATGTTACTGTGCCACTACTAAGTGGTTTAACATTAAAAATGGTGGTAAAACACCCAAATGATAGCAAAAATTATAGAAAAGTCTAATAATAAGAAAAAAAAATAAACGTAGTATGCAGGAGATAAAGAAGTAATAATACTTATTATAAATGATAAATCAAGGTATAAAAACTGATACGTTAGTAAATATCTTTATATGTCATTAGTATTGTATTGAAAAAAATGTCTAAATGTATGTGAGTTTTTTCTATTCTCCGAATGGAAGTTTGTCGACAAATTGCTAATTCGCTTCGTAAGCGATGTAAGCCTATTTCGTTCAACTGTTATTTAAATCTGTTTGTTTCAATTTTTCCTTCAATTAAAAAAAATCAAAAAAGTAGATATACACATTCGGCCAAAAAATTGAGTACCTTTTTATGGGGCTGATAAAGTTTTGATATTTTCTGGTTTCTAATACAATTGGTACTTTGTAGTGCAAATAGTGGTGACATTAGCCTAATTGTCCTCGGTCGAAGGAATGATGGCATTCTTGGATGCATTCCAATTATGTCTTTGATCGTAACACGGGCGCGGTAAATAATCAAATATTTCAGTAGGTAATTTACAGCATGTTATAGGATTATTTCCGCTGAAGAAAAAACGACGTTCTCCAAAACTACTATATGGTATAAGGGAAACAATAAACAATAAACGTCAATTAATAGTCGTATTTATGAAGCAGGCAGAAACTGTTTGTTGGGTATTCATTACACAAAATGTATTGTGAAGGCACCCGAATTACGTTATAATGGAAAAAAAATGTAAACAAATCCGTGGTAGCGTATTGGTCAGCGAGTCAGAGTTCGTGTGATAGGTATGCTTGTTGCAATTGTAAAAGATAATTTTTGCAAGCCAAAAATCCACGCAGTGGAATTCTTTAGTCGAATGTGTTTATGGCAAAAATGATGTAATAAATGCTTATTTTGACGAGTTTGGAAATAATAAGAGTTTCAATATCGTTGAGAAAAGTATTTTTACGTTTTTAATCAGATATGGGACACAATAGTCATTGACATTTGAATACTCACATAACCTTGTTGATCAGATTATCAGTTTTCGCTTTTGAATTTTTTGGCAAAGTTTGTAAGAATGACAATTATCATATTATATGATTGTTGTTTACTTAAATGTTTCGAGTGAATATATTTTAAGGAATTCATATGTCACGAAGTACTTTCACGTGCATATTTATATCTTACCCAAATTAAAAATTGTAAATTAGTATCGTTCAAGTCAAATAACAACTTTCAAATACAAACACTAACTCACCTATTTGTTTCGGTTGATAAGCTATGTATCAGCTGTTTACAACAACAGGCACGTTTTAAGATAAAACGGTGTCAGTAAAACCAAGAATGAAGTTAGTCAAATATGAATATACGGCCAAATCTGAATGCATACAAAGGGTTTTGCAAATAGGGTCTTGACAACTTTGAATTTAATTTGTAAACGAACTCTTTCACTAATCATCAAACTTTCACTATTAATTTATTCAGTAAATTCAACATTATCATCATGGTAAGGTACAGGAACGAGCAACGTCTTTGTCAATAAACAAAACATGCGGTATTGGTCGGGTGAAAATCAACATGTGATTCATGAATCACGATTTCATCCACAAAAAATACTGTTTAGTGCGGTTTGCATGCAAGCGGCGTTATTGATTACCGATTATCTTGGCCCGAATTGTATGATCAGGACTTGGGCGACATGTGGTATAAACAGGATACCACACAGCACACGTTACAATCGATTTATTGAAGAGTAAGTATGTATACTCCTAGCTTCCTTACATTGATTTCTAGATATTCTGTATAATATTATTGCAGACCAATTAGATAATACCATCTTCGAAATGTAACACTTGTCTTAGACATGATATGAAGTTGGAAAGTTAAATATCTCGTAGGAGTCGATGCTTTTACATAATATCTAGTTTCAAACGCAATCAGAATATCTACATCCTTACCTTTACGCCAATGCAACCTAAGTGGAGCTACGTACATGTGTAGTTCCGTGAATACTTATCTTCGGAACTAGTTATGATTAAAAAAATAACCATTCCAGGTTCGTTCCATTACTAGAACAGTTTATTGTGTACCTATTCAAAATGGAAGTCAAATATCAGACAGTGGTAACACAATTATACCAACTATAAATGTACCTTTAAAGTTTTGGAATTTATTTACTTCTACTTATTTTTATTTCAAGCAGCTTGAAATATCTTATTACAAAATGCGTTATAAAGCTTTACATAATGTGCAAGATTAATTGTTCTTACAAAAATGTATATATGTACACCTTTTAGCTTCGCAATAGTTTTCAGTTCTTCGTTTAGAAATTCGTTGCTATTGTATGCAAAAATGTTAGTACACAAAGAATCATCAAAAGGCAACAAAAGCAGAGTTAATAAGATGCATTAAAGATGGAAGGAATGAAAGAAGAGCTTAGAAAGAGCAGGGTTTTGGGGTTCTCAAAATGCATTTTAATTTACCTGAACATTTTAGCCCCTGATGATAGATACCATACAGCAGGGAACCGCAATGATCGCAGAATGTAGGGCCTGCGTATGTGAATGGTTCGAAATGATGTACAGTTTTTGGTGAATCCTGTT
The DNA here is from genome assembly GCA_916610145.1 of Eristalis arbustorum. Lineage (NCBI taxonomy): Eukaryota > Metazoa > Arthropoda > Insecta > Diptera > Syrphidae > Eristalis > Eristalis arbustorum. The sequence goes on from OU744317.1 coordinate 66,459,575, forward strand.
GGAATATCACAGCAAAATGAAATAAAAAAAAATAAAAAATTATATATAGAACAAAAAAGTGAAAAAAAGCCCACATGAGAACAAAGTACCATAAATAAACGTTGAAGACATATTTGAATTACAACTTAAAATTGAGTATTGTGTATAGTAAAAAAAATAGATTTTAAAGCTTTCTTATGGGTTCGAAAGTACTTCTTTTCTGATACCCGTAAAAAATATTAAAATCACGCGTGGTATAACTCGTGGATTCAGTGTTGTAGTCTACAAACACATATGTGAATATGGTAATAACATACATGGTATACTTATCATTTGATTTTAGAAAAACTTACAGAATCAATTCCTTTGTCTTTGCCAGGACATTTAAATGTAACGTACTCATGGCAGCGTTTATGGACAACGAAGGAACAAACTTTAAAAAAAGTATATATTATTCAAGATTTACGTATTACGTCTGTAAAGTTACCTTGACACTGAAATCCTTGCTTGCCAAACCCCCTGAAAATATAGTATATGGGCATAAGTATTGTATTTATAATAAAAGATAGATTATACTAACAGTCTAAAGAGATATATGAATGATATTTGTTCCATACTGCGTATGATATGTAAAGGTAAATGATTCACATTTATCATAATTGAGTTATTCTAGAATGTAATAACTAAAATGCGTTTAAAACTAGTCATTAATTTATTTAAAAACATATATCAAAAATTGTCCGAGAATTGTTGAAAAGCGTGTGACATGTAACCAGTAAGAAGTATTCATATTAGAAATAAGAGAGCAAAGAAATATCCATCTTCGCAAACTCTGACAAGTCATTCATATGAAGTTTTTTCATTCGCGGAGAACTACGGGTGCAAACTGACACTACCCTGCGAATTTTTTGGTCGTGGAGGTTGTGGATTGCGTTTGCGCGTTTGTGTATCACGAATTCAGTTTGACAGTTCGCGGAGAGAATGATTGAGAGAGAAAGATTGAGAGAAAGAATACTTAAACTAATTTTTATTGTGATGAAAAATATGTCTATGAAAAAACTCGATAATTCAGTTACAATCTTTTTGCATACCAAGAACTTTTACTTTTTGTTTATATTTGCCGGAAAAGGGTTGTTTCTGAAAGTTCGTGTTCGCAGTCCGCAGCTCATATGAATGGGCCTTAAGAGTAGTGGAAATCCCTTGTATTTCACTTAAGGCCCATTCATATGAGGTCGCCGCGAATTGCGAACTTCGCAAACATTGACGTTTCATTCATATGGAGGTTTTTCATTCGCAGAGAACTACGGGTGCAAACTGACACTTCACTGCGAATTTTTTGGTCGTGAGTTTGTGGATCGCGTTTTCGTCTTTGGATTGCGTTTTTGTATCACGGATACAGTTTGACAGTTCACGGAGAGAATGATTGATTCGCGAAGAAAAACTTTCGCCGCTCATATGAATGGGCCTTTATACTTTTACAAATGCGTCAATTCACCTCTGTAAGAAGGCCGTTTCGTCAATTCACAAAAAAATGGCGGCCGATTCATACATTTTTATGAGAAAATCGTGTGAAGTTGGCCGCAACCATGTACTATTATGCGATGAGTGTTCAATTGGTTCATGACTTTAATGGTAGGATTGGGCGAATAAAAATGTAATGCCACGTATTATTTACAGGGATATTTTGCATCAATTTAATCCATAAATATAATATATAGGATATTTATATGTCATACGCGAAAAATTAAGTCACTTTCATGGCATTCATTCAAAATTCGAAAAAAATGAGAGAATTAAAAATAATGGTCATTGACTGGCGTGTACTCAAATTGCAACTAAACAAAAATCAATTGACGCTTGTTGGCAGCGAGAAATTGCAGAGTAGGTTAAATCGGAATGTATGGAAACTAAAAATTGAAAAGTAACTTCTATCATATATCTGAAAAAAAAGGAAAAGCAGCACAGAAACTGCTTATTTTATTGAAATGCAAATGTTTCAAAGTTACATACATACCGATACATAAGTGTCGGGCAAATGTATTTTATAGATAATATTCATATTTGAGCAAAAAAACATACATATATCTGTTTATTTATTAATATCACCCTAGTGCTGCAGACAGAATCTCCTATAAACCGGAGATTAATTAATTTACAGCGTGAACATACGCTTTGTTCGTTTGCTTACCCCTACTCACTGTGTTGAGTACTTAGCACAGAAAATTAGAAAATGTCGGGTAAACGAGCGAATTTTCAAATAAGACCATCAATCCACCCCAATACTATGGTTGGGGAGGAGAATTAGCTGTTTTCAAGAGCCCACACGTATTCACAGACACGGCGCGAAAAGCTTATAAAAAATGCTGTCAGATCGAATCAAGGGCAAGAGATGGATATCTCTTTGCTTTATTATTTCTGATTCACATGATCTCTAAATGCAAAATAAAGCGTTAAGGACTCGAGAACGTTTTTTTAATAAAACTCAAACCAATTTAGACATTTTAAAAATTTAATTATCGTCTTGAATGTACTTCAAAAATTTATCTAACTCGACTTTGCTCATATGGCCACCGCTAGCTGGTTTTCAGAGCCCGATTCGTTGGTTAATTTTTTGGTGAATTATCTCATTTTTTCTTTATACTCACCAAACAGATCTAAGCATTGTTTGCATAGCTATGTAGAACTTTCATTAGTGAAACCAGTGATATATAGTTAACACGATGCATTTCCCAGCCGTAGGAAGGGGAGATATCACCATGAACCTTCCAACACTGCATGCGCGAGTTGACACGATAGTTGGGGAGATGCTTTAAGGGATTCGTAAACTTATACATATATATACATTATCTTAGAGAAAAGTTATATATTTAAAATTTACATTGCATAGGAACTAAGATGAGTGGGGACCATTGCTACTATCAATGCCCAAGCGGCGTTCGTGTTTCTGTATGTTCATTCTGAAAGTACGTTTGTGTAAACGCATATCCAGTGCACAGCCAAATTTAGCACGAGCTCTCAAAAAATGTAAGTCGTGTGTGTACACATACATGTTTATTAGTGAGCACACAATAATGAAGAATCATAAGGTCCTTTCCAATTAGCTGCTTTTTCACCGAAAATCACTGAAAACCTGTCAAAAGCTGTTAAATTTGGTGATTTTTTGTAGATTTTCACAGAGAGAGCTCACGGGAGTAAACAATTAAAATGTACCCACCTTAGGAATTTCTGTTACAAAAATATCCGAGGGCAGAAAATTGAAGACTTCTTTGAGTGGCGCTACAGTCCGGTGCAGACCTGGGCCTCAGTCAGCTTTCCTTTGCAACTAGTGTGAACTGGTCTAAGCGCCTCAAGTTTCGTACACCAATCTCCTTCCAGCTGGTTACGGCATCGGGGGGGAGGGCTTTCTCTACACCGTTGTCCCTCAGCGTTGGCCTTTAAGACTCCCCATGCTGGAGCGTTTGGAGGGTCTCCTTCCTTCAGGATCGGCCAAACGATGCTGAGATTCCATCCGTCGGGCATACATTCATACGACCAAATTTAACAGATGAGTTAATGCTTGCACCTCTCCAAATTAACGCCAGCTGCTGAGTTAGGCTGGCAGCAGCCTTGTTGGACTTCAGTCTGGCGATTGTTGCCGTAACTTCACTGAGGTCGGTAGGGCGGAATTCTTGTCTATCATCGTCTATATTGGATTATTGTGCCTGACAGCGGTATTTTGGTCGTCATCGCCGTTATGCAGTCTGCAGAAGTGTCTTTCCATATTCTCAGCACCGACTGTGACTCTACTACTAGATTCCCATCTTTATCCTTGCAGGCTTAGACTTGACTCGTTTGATCTTATCTATTGATAAAATTTTCGAACGTCCTTCCTACATTAGCACCTCTAATTTGTCACAATCTCTCGCTTCTCATACTCTGCTTTTTTCTTACGGAGAAGCCGGTGTTCTTCCCATCGTTTCTGTTCGTAGAGCTCACGAGCAACCCTCATCCTTCGTTGCAGCGACGCTTTGTATGCGTCCTGTTTGGCTGCTTGTTTTGCGTCTTGGCAGTATTGTGATTGGTCTTCTATATTTGACATCGGCGGCATAGGACTTTCTGAGAGGTAAAGGCAGATTCGATCTGAAAATTACCTGGTGGTTTCTTGCGATTGAAGCTGTGTGATATTGAATTTCCTTACAGCACTGGGTTAGTTTCGCTTTGTTAGGGAAATCCTCGTTCGGAATTTGGCCGGTAGTGATCCGAATCTATATTGGCACCTCGGAACGTCCGGATATCCAGAATACTTGTGGAATGTCTTGCGTCAATCGCAATATGATCGCCATGTACCCCTACATATGTATATTAAAATGCGGAAACGTGTGCTTGCTACAATGAGGTTACGCCGCGTCGAGAAGTCTATCAACCTAAGTCCGTTGCCGGAGATTTTGATTTTTTTTTAATTTTTCCATTTTTATTTTTCATTCAATATATTTACTTACATTTTAAACAAAAATGCTTAAAACTAGGTTAAATAACCTAGCAATCATTCTTACATCTAACCTACTGACCCTATACGAGTACTCTAAGCTAATACGATGTTACGTTAATTGTGCCTTTCGGCTTATGCAATGTTTTTTTCTTTTTATTCTGTGTATGGACAATCTGCGTTTGTTTGTTTGTTTGATTTTTGCTTAGTAATGAAATTATCTATGCTGTTAAGGTTTGCCTCGTTGTATAGGACCTCATTGGGATAGTACTTCTTGTACTCAGACTCGGGTGTACGTTACAAACGGAGACAAGTCCGAAGAAACAAACCTCATCTTTTCCATCTGGGAGTGACTCACGTTGAACAACAATGGACAACCGTATACCATAATTGGTCGTATGAGGGCCATGTGGGAAATTACCTTCACTGGCTGTTGAAAAACAACCTTACTGCCACAGCAAAAGCTTTTATGGCTTTTGTCAGAACAATATCCATATGTTTGTCAAAATACAAATATTTATCCAGCCAAATGCCTAGATATCTCACCACACTTTTCACAGCTAACGGTCGTCCCTGCGGGTCAACTATGCCGAATTTGCGTCAGTTTTTTCACGTATCCCGGGCTGCCATGTACATCGGTATCATGAAAATCATAGCTTCAGACTTCTGGAAATTGATAACTTCCCGTCGCTGCAAAAAAGCTGCACCTTATCGAAGTCACGCTGCATCGATATATTTATTTCCTCGACCTTAGGACCTACTGCTAAAGCTACTAGAGCGTCGGAGTACGCAATCAATTCTGGCATTTAAACTAAAAGATCCGCAGTGAATATGGAAAACAGGAGCGGCGAACCAACCACTCCCTGTTGCAGACCGTTTTTGATGTCAAAGACCGTGGAAGAAGTTACGTCGCCACTTCTCACGACGAACTTTCTACCTGTTATCATGTCATAGATCATGTATAGCAATGGTTTACTTATGCCGAGCCTGACCAGCTTGAGGAAGAGGCCCTCCAACCAAACGGTGTCGAACGCTTTCTCCAAGTCTATCAGGCAAGCACCCGTGCATTGTTTCTTGTCTTTATTCCATTGAATGTCGGACACTAGTTTAGACGCGGCATGTATGGTTTCATGCCCCGCCCTGAATCCGAACTGGTTGTCCGGTAGGATATTATTTTCCTAAACCCATTGTTTCATCACTCGAATAACTATCTTTTAAAAAACCTTGCTTATGCAAGGAAGAATACTGATCGACCGAAGATTTGTCGGAGTTCATCTATCTTTGTCCCATTTAGGGATTGGTTGCACCACAGCTGGCTTTCAATATTTTGGGTAATATGCATTACTTAGCGCATTGTGAAACAGTGTTGTGTAAATTTGCACTGCTTCGGGGGAAGATGACGAAGCACAATATTCGGAATACCATCGAATCCCACTGACTTTTTCTTCTTCAACGAGTTAAAGATACCATGGAGATCTTCTTGAGAAATTAAGATGTGATGTCTGTCATTGGCGATGGCACTATTTGCCATATTAACGTCATTGAACCTGGTAAAACCTGGATTCTCAGATCGCCATTGACTTATCTCGTTACGAAGATTACTGTGGTTCAGCAGGGCTTCGTTCTCCAGTTCGCGATTCGATACGAACCTCGTCGACCGTATACACTCGCTGGAATACAGCACCATTTACTTTTAGCTTCTCCTGGGGATCTTCAACCACGAGTAGGTCATTGTCCAACTGTCTCATCTGGATCGATGCAAATTGTTGTGAGTAGATGTTCGTTCTCTGTCGTCTTTGGAAGTCTAACATTCTGAATGTCGTTTTGATCCTTTCTCCGAAATATTATATATACTTGCGGGAACATACCCGGGTTGTTAGATCGTCAGCCCGAATTTTATTGCCCCAGTGCAAGCTTATAGCTATACTATAATTGATACGGATTAATTGTTGGAGATTCTTTATCTACGACTTCAATTCTCTGACTTCCGCGTTTTGTGGATCTGCAAACCGTCTGTGCAAGAGTTTGAGCTTGACAGCAGTCTACTTTTGTGCACGTATAGTGCGTCAATGGTAACATTCCGATAAACATCGGTTAATCGATTTCTACTACCTTCGGTATAGTTTTGTCCATTGTTCGTTTAATTACGTTGTCCATTTGTCTGAAGTACCTATAAACCTCCTCGTTTGTCAGGTTTCTGACAGTAGGAGTGTTGATCCCCCTCGAACGTAGTTCTATGCATAAAGTTCTGGAGAAGCGAGTCCATCGGGCTTTACTATAATTATAAGGGTGCCTCTGGACATATTCCCCCAGATCTTCCACCTCGTTCGGGAGCTGAATAGCCGCGAAGAGTCCGCAGTGATCACTTTCGTACTTAATCGTAGTTAAGCAGTTCCGTGTGCGTCTTTCCACGTCTAGTATTTCTCCAGTCATTACGCACTCTATTGCCCCATTCTCTGTGCTTGGATTTTAAATCCCAATCCCCAGCAATAATGTAATAGTTTTCCTCCGAGCTCAGTCGAACGCTCGTAAAAAGAGTGTCGAGCTCTGAAATGAAGTTGCGATTGAGGTTATGATTGTCAGCTACATAGAACGCGATCACATATAAACGCTTGCCACCCTGGAGCGGAATGTGTGCAATACACGTATCTATCACTTGCAATCTTCGCACCTCACTGCTGTACATGACCGTGTGACAAAGGCCTTTCTTTATTAAATGAACGTCGAGTAGATGAGGTCTACCCGCGCTGCTCTGCTTGCTCCTGGAAAGCTTTTGGAGTTAAGTGATCTGCCCCTGTATTGAGAGCAGGACCGCCTTCAGATCCATTTCAGCTTCAGGTTGCCTGGCCGCTAGGACCGGGGCCACCTTCGGCACTATCTATTGTACCGGCTGCCTTCCTGATGCCATTTGGGTGTAGGAGACTTCCTGTGTAACGGTGGTAGCGGGAACACGGGCAAATGGCCTCGCGTCTACCATTTTTGTTTTCCTTTTTGCCTCAATAATTGCTCTGAGTTCTTGGACTTTTGGACATCCCCGATAGTTTGCAGGTCTTACAGAATGGTCTTACAGATTACGCACATTAGCATACTCCTGTCCTCGACCTTTTCTGTCCCTAAGGGACATGCCCAAGCCTCTAACAACGATTACATTGGAGTATGTACTTCGTCTTTTTTAATGTTTCCCAGGTAACATGAATAGAGCGATCTGCGCCTGGCGCAGCTCAGCGAGGATATCCTCGGGATCAGTAGCAGGATCAACGCCCTCAAGGAGCATGGTCTGCACTCTTTTTTCTTTTGGGGTATTCGAGAAAAACTCGGTTGCCGACATCGCTTGCTTTTCTTTTATTAAATGGTAGTCTGCCACTGAAGAGCAGTGGACAGAAAGCCTGAAGAGCCCTTTATATTTTAAATAAAAGGAATTTTTAGTTAGTTTAGCAGTAGTTTTAGTTAGTCTCCATCCCGAAGACCACCTTTATCGGCGGGCATCTCTCTTTTTTGGCTGCTGCTGGTAGCTGGTGTTGTTGTTTCTTCTTCTGTGTATGCTTCTGCTGATGTTGATGCTTCTCTTGTGGCTGCTCCTGCTGTTGTTGTTTTTGTTGATGCCGCTGCAGTTGCTTCACAGCTGATGGACGCTTTTCCTTTAGCATCTGTTGCGATTGTTTCTTCTTCTTCTGCTGTTGTTGTTGTTGTTTCAGATATTGTTGTACCTGCTGTAGTTGCAGCTTCCTTAGCTTTTTTCCTCGCAGTCAATTTGTTTTGGATGAGTTGGATGTAATTAACAACTCTTCCTTTTTTCTTTGGCTCTTCTCCAGTTCTTCCATTATTTTCGGCGGGTTGCTTTGCTTTCTGCGGATAAGTAAAATCCATATGTATGAAATATCAATGTTTGCGAGGTTCTCAATTCTTGACAAGCATAAATCAATACCTCGTCTCTTGCCTTTAGCCCCTTTTGAACAACCTGTTGTTTTTGTGGCGTCTGTGAATACATGAGAGCCGTTTCGAAAGGCTTATAGGTTTCCCCTCCAAAGTAATGATTTAATATTAATGTAAATATGTTAGGACCATGATATATAAATTCTGAAATTTCACAATTCAAATACCGGTATAAAATGAGCCCCAATATACAAATGTCTCGGTAGGGAACATTTGTTGTGAACGAGCCCTTATTTTTTTTTTTGTGTGTTTGCTATGACGTCTGCGAAAAATATTTAGTATACATCAAGCCATTGAACAGACAAAATCATATTTTTTTTATCGTGTTGAAAATGTCGTATTTTGTACCAGAAAGTGATGATTTGCGGAAAGCATTATTTTTTTGTTTTCATTTGAAGAAAAGTGCTGCAGAGTCGCATCGAATGCTTTTCGAGGCATATGGTGATCATGCTCTATCAGAAGCAACATGCAAAAGATGGTTTCAACGGTTCCGAAATAATGATTTTAATGTAAGAAATGAAGAACTTGAAAGACCACCAAAAAAAGTTTGAAGACGCCGAATTGCAAACGATGTTGGATGGATATGACACTTTGAGTCAAAAGCAAATGGCAGCAATTTTAAATGTTGCACAACAAACAATTTCTGACCGTTTTTACTTTCCCATTAATAATTAGTGTCATATGTCAAAAAAAAAAAAAACGCACACATTTCATACCGGTACTCCTGGTATGATACCTGGAATCCATATAGTCCTTTCTGTGGCCTTTTGAAGTACACAGTTTAATAGAAAATAACAAAATTCACTTGAATTACATCGTATTGCCATTTTAACATTACATACATACATATTTATCGATTAAGCAAAAACTTTTTTATGTTCCTACTTAATTTAAGATAATGGTTTGCAAACAGAAGTTATTAATTGATACATTTTAATCCTTGACTCATACCACATATAAAGTGTGCAGATACATTTTAATTCGTCCCGCATTTTAATTATTCGCAGTTTGTGCAACATAGTTTTAAAATTAGAATTTAACTCATTAAAAGAAACTTCTGTTATGGTCGTTATAATAGGTCTGTTTCAGAACTTTCTGTACCGAATTGGAAACATATTCATTTGCAAGAACCATGCGTGTCTGTTAATTGACATCGGCAAAGTATGGCTTCTTACAGGCAACTTGGCTATGATACCATTTCTTTTAAGATTCTTCTTTTTGTATCAGCAGATGCAGTTTTAGAGAACGTTTCCTCTACATTATGTTCTAGTTGCAGTTATTCTGCGAATAAAGGACACTAAGTGATCGATTCGCATATTTCCTCATCTCTTTTGAAGAGATGACGACGAAAACGGGGCTTAGATAAAATGGGACCAGTTATTCCATAGTTAGCCACTACTTTCTGCACTGACGATTGAGCTCTACCAACAAATTTTCTCATTTGTCTATAGGCTTTGCCTTCAACGTGCAGCTTTATAATAATAGTTTTTTATGAATTTTTCGCGCAGAAGTATCCCAAGGGATTAGTACAAACACCCAGATGCATGAGAAAAATCCGTACACCGTACCGCATATTCCCTCATTTGTAGTTGCACGAGTTATAATAAAACTATTTTTAATGTATTTTTAATTTTATTCTTCATTACAATCTTTCGGTTTTCAAACTTACTTAATTCGAGGTTTTAGGAAAACTGATCTGACTGATGGTGGTGGCGACATTAGACAAAGGAGAAATCGGGTGATTATTAAACGGACACAGAATCAGGTGAGACGTGAATAGTCACGTGACACAAGAACCGTAAACAACAACATAAACATCAGGTGACTGGAGGGCAGATCTATGGGTAGGGTTGCCATCATGTAGATAACTCCTCCCCCCAAGGAATCGATTTTAAGGGAATATTTATAATCGAAAACTTAAAACTATCTTAGACCTTATTATCTCTTACAATATGGTATGCAGTCATAATATGTATATACGTTGGTGTACATAAATGTTTTAATACAGCAAAAAAATGAAGTGATTTCGCTACGTCATGTTTTATGAATTTGGGTGCTAACTTATTCTTTCTATCATCTAATTCATATATAATATCGTTTGTTTGAAAACTCGGTGGGTCTTTTCTTGATTTGTTGCGTTTATTTATAATGTGTTGCTTGTGAGATAAGCTTCTGTTATGGATTAATTTTGACAGCATTTCGTAATATTTCATGTGATCGATAAGATATTGTTGGGTAGTTATGGATTGTGAATTCGAAGGGAATGGAGAACCTGTGTAGTAATGTCCTGTTAAAAGCTCGAAGGGGGTTAATTTTGTAGCTGTATGAATTGTTGTATGTTATGACAGCTTCATCGACAATCTTCCCAATAGGCTTGCTCTTGTTTTGTGCAATAATTATTCGAATTATTTCCGTTAGAGTCGAGTGAAACCTTTCTACAGGAGAATTTCCTGTCGAACTTTTTGCACAAGTTGTGTGCAGGGATATATCGTAAAGGTCCACAAACTCCAGCTGATATGCACAATCAAATTTGCTAAATTTGTCGATAATAGTGAGAACATTTTCTTTATGAATTGAATATATGTCAATATATACTATCTCCAATGGTTTACTTGGCGTTTCAGTTAACTGAAATTTAGTAGGGTTTTGATCACGACCGTATTTCAGTGTTTGACATATCTCACAATTTTTTATGAAACGTGTAATTGAGCTTTTCATATGAGGAAAATGAAATTGAATTTTCAGGGGGTTGAAAGTTTCATCTATTCCCCTAAGATTCGATTTAATATGATAATCGTTTATCAACTTATGTTACTCATCACTTGGTGACATAAATTAGTTTCGTGGTACAGCGAATAAGTTTTATTTTAGAGTTGCTAAAATATTTAGAATAGATGGCCTGTACTACTTTAAACCCTTAGGAGATACGTATTTTTCAAATATACTGACCATTTCCTCTTCATTATTCGTTTTGTGGTGTACTACAGTATACCTTTTCTTTTTTTGAAAGAGTATTTGACATTTCACATTACTTTTAGATACACATTTATTTTCTTCAAGAATCAACTTATTAGCGAACTCATTGATTGGTAGTTCCGAAATTGGGATGCCATCGTCGAAATTTTCTTGTGCTGAATGGATCGTAGAAATTTTATCTAGATCATCAACATTATTTATCATCGAAATATTTTCTATTACGTCTGCATCCACTATTTCGTTAGCGTTAATCTCAACTCTAGATAAAGCGTCAGCGTTCGAGTTTTGACAACAATGCACCTAAAGCTTTATTACTAGCGTCAGTGGTTATATTAAAAGTCTTAGTAAAATCCGGTTAAGATAAAATTGGTTCATTGAATAATAGTGCTTTGCACGTCTCGAAACAAGACTTATAATTCGAGTCTAAATTTATTGATCGCCCTTTTCTTAAGCATTCAGTCATTGGCTTTGTTAGTTTTGCAAAGTCCCTAATAAATGTTCGATAATAACCCAACAAACCTAAAAACGATTTTATTTGTTTAGCAGTTTTCGGTAAGGGAAAATTCATGACGGCACGAATTTTGTCTGGGTTTGGCTTTATTCCATCGGATGTAATTACATGACCGAGAAATGATACTTCTTTACAAAAATAATTAATTTTTCGAGCTGAATCTTCAAATTTGCCTCTCTGAGTCTCTGAAACACGCTTTCAAGATTTTGTTCATGTTCTTGCAATGACGTTGAAAAGACGATGATATCATCCATATAAACTAGACAAAACTTTTGAAGACCTCGAAGTACATTGTCCATCACTCTCTGGAATGTGGATGGGGCATTTCTAAGACCGAACGGCATTCGTATGAACTCGTAATGCCCATTGTCAAATGAAAATGCAGTCTTAGAAATGTCCTCCTCTGCTACTTCGATCTGATGAGAACCAGATGCGAGCTCGAGTGTGCTAAAATATATACATCTACCAAATTTGTCTAAAATCTCATTTATGTATGGAATGGGATACTTATCATCTATCGTCTTTTTGTTTAACTTACGATAGTCAACTACCAAACGCGACTTTTGCTTTCCGTCTGAACCTTTTTTCTTTGGCACAATCCATATTGGGGATGACCAAGGTGAACAACTTTGGCGTACAATACCTTGTTTCAGAAGATCTCTTCACGCAATATGTAAGGGTAGCGATAAGCCTTGCGGTAGATAGGTATGTCGTCTTTTGTTTTTATTGAATGCTTTACTTGATTTGTAAATGAAAGGTTCTGACTCTGTAGAAAAAATGTATCTCTATATTTTTTACATAAGCTATTTAGAGCGTGATTTTCTTCATGGTTTAAATGATCTGTTTTAAGAACATTGTGTAAGTTTGTATCTTCGCCTAAAGCATTTTCAAAAATTGAGAATGTGTTGACATCTGCCAGTTCATAATTGTCTACAGTAAATTCTTTAATCGGCTGTTCAATTGTGAATGACTGTTCATTTTCCGAAGTATTTAAAATTTCAATGTAGGCAAACCAATTTTTTGCAATATATATATACCTTCAGGTATTAAGAGATCTCTATTAATATAGGTAGATTTTACATAAATACTGTCCGATTTGATATCAACTGGTAAGTGATATATTTTCCGGCTTAAACCTGTAATGGCGTATACGTTCGACAGAAAAATAGGATTGAAATGTACAGGAATAATACTGGAGTTTGATTCTAATATTGATTTCTTCAGATCAATTTTAATGCCTAAGAATTTATAATAGCGGTTCCTACAAGACCATCGAAATAGTTATGGAATTTAAACAAAATGAAAACAAGTTCCTCCTGCGTATTAAATTCCTTCAATCCTTTTATTCGAATTTGCTTATGAAATGTGTGATTCTTAAAAAGTGTTTGTACTTTAATCGGAGTAATGCTCTCAACTGTTTTTGTATCAACAGCTTTTGGATTAATGAATGATTTGTTGCTCCCGGTGTCGATGAGGAACTTTAAAATTTTTCTTTTGTAATTTATGTGCACGTATGGGACCGAAAGTGTTAATGTCGATGTAACCAGCTTTTAGCTTTTTAGTGTACATTTCGGTCGTCTATATTGGTCATCGCATCATTAACAACAGCCTGGCTTTGAGGATGCTCTCCATAATATTCCTCACTTGGATACATATCACGCCTGTTAACTTCAGCATTATATAACCTTCCTGATTCATAGTTTTGTGAATTATTTCTGTTAGAAAAATGAGTATAGCGGCTATTATTAGTTCTTCCACTAGAAATATCCATTGCTTCCGGAGGAGCGAACTTCCCAACAGAATTCTGATTACTAATTGTTTTAGAAGGTATTTGTTGATTTCCTCTGAAATCTGAATTGAAATGCTTCCTAGATGGATTGTAGGCAGGTCGCCTATCGAAGGATCTTTGAACTAGATCCGTCTGATATATGTTATTTTGGGAATTATTGAAATATCGTATAGGCTGATAATAGTTTTGTAAAAAACGGGTTTGAGTTGAAAAATTTTGAGGAAATCTTTGTTGTGTGTAGTGGCGACTACTTTGGAAAGATGAAGAATTTTGTTTTTAAAGACAAAGGTTTAATGACTCAGCCAATTTACTTGGTCTCATGGCTCTTATTGTGAGCCCTAAAGGTTCGTTTAGGCCTGATAGGAAGGCATTTAGACACATGTCTTTGTAAAGGGATTGCTTAGCTTTGGCGACATTACTATCTTTTTCTTGATATCGGATACGGTGTGACATAGTTGACATCATTTCAATAAATTTTAGATGGAAGTCTTGTACCGTATCTCGGTCCTGCCTAAGTTGATGGATGTCTCTAATTAGACTGGTTTCACTTCGTTTGTCCGAATAATGCATAATTAAATTATTTTGTATATCTGACCAGCTTAAAGAAGTACCATACATATTAAAGATTTCGTTTGGCTGCCCAACAATTTTGTTTCTAATAGCATGAAGAATAACGTTCGCATAGCCAGTGCCACTAGCCTCTTCAATTATTGACAAAATTTCTTCGACATTATTAATAAAATCATATAGTAATCGAGGGTTACCATCGAAGATAGGTAGATCTTTTACTACGTCAGGAATTCTTTTTTTCAATTTTATAATTACTATTATTTACATAAGTTATTTCCATACTGAAATAAAGTGGCCTTTTGCCAGAAGAATAATTTTTCTTAATAAAAGAAAACTTCTTTATATTTAACTGGCGCCCGAGCAGGGACTGCGTCTGTTAATTTGTGCTAGTATTACCCGTGTGAGTTCGTATCTAAAATACGTGTGCGTGCGCGTGTGAGCGAAAACCAAGCAATAACGTGCAGTGAATCAACCTCCAAGTGTGTGAGTGAAATATTGTGAAGTAACTATTCCTAGTTGACGTGCCAAGTGAGCACAAGTGAGTTTTAAGGAAACGAGGCCCCCCAGTAATCCTATAACCAAAGGGATAAACACTAGGCAAGGGATCATCTTTACCAAGACAGCCGCCTTAAACAACGATCAGCAGTCCAGAACCAAAATTGTTATAAAGAAAGAAGCAATTTATATTATAATTCTGCAAGTCCAGTAAGCTTAAGAATCTCAGAAATTCGAAAGAACTCATCTATTGTAAAACTTAATAATAAAAGCAATAAAAAAAGTCCTAACCCAATATTGTTCAATTTTTAAAGGAAAAAATTAAAAAAATGTCAAATCCAAATAATTGAATTAGGCCATCTCGTTTGGAGAAGCCAGTCGAAAATACCCCTGCTCTCCCTTCTTCTGCTCCTACTCCTCACTCTTCTGCCCATGCTCCTACACAAATTGACGACAATTTAATACAAATTATAACAAGACTAGTGGCAGAGACATTACATATTCAAGGGAGACAGATATTTAATTCAATAATGAATCCCGCGTCGGATATTAACAATGACATCGATCAACCAATTATCATAACCAACGATAGGAATTTGTCTGACATGGACAAAATCCCTGATGTTGTAAAGAGTTTACGGGAATTTTCTGGACGGGCCCAAGAGTTCAATTCGTGGGAGAAGAGTGTTGAAAGGATACTCAAAATCTACGAAAATCTACTACCGCAAGCTCTGCACCTTTGCTTGAAGTTACAAAACATTGACTTCCGAACCCAATATGCAAACAATTCTCAGGCTTCTGCTCGAAGAACCTTTGAACAACAACCGCCACCCGTTTCTTTCAGAAGAACGAATCCACCTCAACCGACACCGATTCCCGCCCCTAGGCGAGATTTTTACCCACATCTGCTTCAAAACCCCCGTCTGGCTCAACCACCTCGTTTTCACAAGGAGGTACAGTCACAACCATATCATCAATACCAACAACAAAGATCACTTCCAAATCAGCGTCCCTTACCTCCTAAACCAATGGACGTCGAGTATTTGGTAAAATCCGATAAATTGAACTACCAGAACAGGCCTAGAAATCAGTCTATACCGGTAAAACGTCAACATTCGCAGCAAGTCCGTCATCCACACAAGATGCAACGAGTCTACCACACTGAACAGTCCACCCCAGACGAAAAGGATATGGAAGAATATGAATGCATTGTAAACCAAGAGTGCGGAGATTATACACCCACGGATCACGAGACTTACTCAAATGAGGAATATTATCTGGATGAAGTACAACAATTGGACGACTTCTGTATTGCGAACACGTTGGGAAGAGCGGACAGATATATAAATTTCTCATAGATACAGGATCCAACAAAAACTATATTCAGTCCCGTCATATCCGTAATCCTGTTCCAAACGAAAACCCATTCTACGCAAATTCAGTCGGAGGGAACATTAAGATCACACACAATTGCTCCATTCAACTTTTCGACCCCAAACTCGAGAAACTCAAATTTTGCATACTTCCAAGCCTTATTACATTTGACGGTATAATTGGTAATGACACATTGCAAGAATTAAATGCTGTCATTCACATCAAAGAAAAGTACATGATAATTTATCCAAACATAACTATTCCACTCAAAAAACATCTTACGGAAACCATTAATAACCTAAATATTAGAACCGCCCATTTATCTAAAGAAGAATCGAGTAAACTTACTGACATAATCAAAACGTATCCCAAGCTTTTCTCCGATCCAGACGAGAAACTAACGTATGTAACCACAGTCAAGGGAGAAATTTTCGAATGTTAATTGACTACCGTAAGTTGAATTCAGTATCGCGGACAGATATCCCATACCCGAGATCAACGAAGTCCCCGCCAATCTTGGCAATAATAGTTGGTTCTCAATAATAGATCTCAAGAGCGGATTTCAACAAATACAGCTCAGAGAGTCGGAAATCGAAAAAACGGCGTTTTCGGTGAATAACGGAAAGTTCGAATTTACTCGTGTTCCCTTCGGTCTAAAAAACGGCTATTTTTCAAAGAGCCCTCGATGACATCTTAAGAGAGCATATCGGAAAGCGATTCTATATTTATATTGATGACATCGTCATCTTCGGTAAAGACAAAACTGAACACCTCAATAACCTCAAAGCCGTATTTGAAACTCTAGAATGTGCCAACATGAAAATCCAACTAGACAAATGCGAGTTCTTTCAGAAAGATATTGAGTTCCTAGGATTTCTTATAGGAATTGATGGAATAAAGACCAATCCGAAGAAAGTTCAAGCCATTGTGGACCTACCCGTCCCAAAAACTCTAAAATACTTACGCTCATTTTTAGGTATGTCAGGATATTATCGCCGTTTCATCCATGATTATGCAAAAATTGCGAAACCTCTGACATCCCTTTTAAGAGGGGAAGACGGACGAGTGCCCAAGCATCTTTCGAAAAACAAAACTATTCAACTCGACGCTAATGCCATCAAGTCCTTCGAAGATATCAAACAATCTCTGGTTTTTAAAGAAGTCGTTCTTTCGCATCCAAACTTTGAGAAAGATTTTGAACTCACTACTGATGCTTCTGATTAGGCAATAGGTGCTGTGTTGTCTCAGGACAATAAACCTATAACCTTCCTTACGAGAACTCTAACAAAGACCGAAGAGAGTTATGCCACTAAGGACAAAGAAATGCTCGCCATAATCTGGGGTCTCAACTCGCTAAGGAATTTCCTTTACGGATCAAAGAAAGTTAAGATCTACACGGACCATCAGCCGCTCACCTATGCGATACTGGAAGAATACAACTATGAGTTGAAATACAAACCAGGAAAGTCAAACGTAGTTGCCGATGCTTTATCACGCCTCCCGCAGAATTCACAAGTCAATTCAATGACAATGACTGATTCCAACAGTAGAAACACCCATCAACGTATTCCGCAACCAACTCATACTTAAAATAGGAAACCAATCCAGTCATGATTTTATAATCACATTCCCAACCTACCACAGACATATTTTTACTCAACCCAGTTACAGCAACACCGACATCATTAACATATTCAATAAATTCCTTAATCCGAGTACGATAAATGGTTTACTCACAGAAGAAAATATAATGGGTCGTATACAGGAAATTTATCCATTATACTTCTTAAGTTTCAAAATAAGGTTTACCCATACAATGGTGGAGGACATAACGGATGAAAGCGAACAGGAAAACAAAATTTTAAAAACTCATAGGAGAGCGCACAGAAATCCCGAAGAAAACCGCAAGCAGCTTCTAGAAAACTTTTATTTTCCGAAAATGGCAGCGAAAATCAAGAAACTAGTGAAAAATTGCCAAACATGCAAAGAAAATAAATATGACAGACATCCAAATAAACCCATCCTCGAACCAACCCCTATCCCAAACTACCCTGGCCATACAGTACATCTTGATATTTTTTCAACAGAAAAGATTCTCGTATTAACTTCAATATGTAAACTTACCAAATTTGCGAAAACAAAGATAATTCGTTCCAGAAAAATTGTTGACATTAGGCAACCACTCCGAGAAATTCTATTCGCGTTCGGTGTTCCTGAAAGTGTTGCAATTGACAACGAAAAAGCCCTTAACTCTGCAACAATCATTTCCATGATGCAAGACGAGTTAGGAATTCGTGCTTATAAAACACCACCGTACAAAAGTGAAGTGAATGGTCAGATTGAGCGGTTTCATTCCACTCTTTCAGAAATCATGCTATGCCTCAAACAAACTCCTCGCTCTTTTGAAGAACTACTCGAAAGAGCAACCAATGAGTATAATTTCACTGCGCATTCCACAACCGGAAAGAAACCCATCGAACTCTTCCTTGGCCGATGTCCTAGAATAACTCCTGAAGAATTCGAAAAAATCCGTCAAGAAAATATAAAAAAAAGACTACAGAAAAACAACGAAAAGACATTGAGTATCACAACAAGAAACGGGAACCTACCAAAACTTATAATCCGGGAGACATTATTTTTGTTAAACACAGTAAAAGACTAGGTTCAAAACTTACGTTCCGATATCGAAAAGAAATAGTAAAGGAAAACAAAAATACAGTAGTAATAACAGAATCAGGCAAAACCAGCAACATTAGAAATTAACACCACTCTCTTTGTTTCAGATGTGTACTTTATTTTATAAAAGGAGAGATCCAAATCTTGGACTTCTCAAACTCCCAATTTATATCACTACATACCGGACAGACTAAGATACAAAAAGGTAATTTTAAAATAATGCATGAAATTGACCTTGATCAATACGAGCAGTTTTTGACAAACCTCGCTTCAACGCTTGACCTAAACACAACAAAGAACGATCCTCTATTTCCCTACTTATCCCACGAATACCAACAGATTCAAACCCTAATCCAAAATCTGAAGCCAAGAAAAATAAAAAGATCATTAAACTTTATAGGTTCTGCCTGGAAATGGATTGCTGGTAATCCAGACCACAACGATCTTATAACAATTGAAAGAAAAATTAATAACCTACTTGTGAATTCTAATGAACAAGTTGTAATAAATCAGATGCACAATGAGAGAAAAAATAACATAACAAAAATAACAAACGAAATTAAAGTAATGCTTAGAGAAAATAATTATGTTAATAAAGAAATTGTATCTGAATTACAATATAAGCTAAAAATTGTTAAAGAAGAACTACGAAATATAAATTTAGCCATTCATTTTGCGAAAGTAGGAATTGTTAATACACTTATTTTATTAAAAGAAGATGTAACTCTAGCCATTAATGCATTTAATAAAGAAAATATTCCTTTTCGAACAATAGAAGAAGCTTTAAACTTTGCTGAAATAAAAATCATAGCCAATTCTACTTCAATTTTGTATATTGTTAATAATATATAATAACCGATGCTCATACATATGAAACATTTTTACTCAAACCTGTTAAAAAGAATGGCGTAGCAATAGAAATTTGTTATGAAAAAATTGTAAAGCATAAAGAAGAAATTTATGGACTAACAAATAAATGTAAATCAATAATTTTTGTCACTATATGTAAAAAAGAAACTATTGTAAGCCTAACTATCACCACTTGTATTCCAAATTTACTCAGAAGTGAAACAACACCATGTAACTTAATAAACAATCAGCACATTATTTCCATTGAAGAAATAGCACCTGGGATAGTTCTACTGAATGATTTCAATGGAACTCTTGAAGCTAACTCCATGCAGCGGAACCTCACCGGCACTTTCCTCGTAAAATATGAAAAGACAAACGTCACCATCAACAGCAAGATATTTACGGCACAAGAAGCATCCTCCCAGCGGTACTACAACCAATACCCATTGGAGATAAATTCCACAAACATTTATCCCTCGAAATGATGAGTTAGCTACACCTGAACAACACTAAAAGAATCGAGCTACTACAACCAGAAAGCTATTCGCGAACAATCTCCACATATGGAACAGTCTTAATTATGACTATCATCTTTACAACCATAGCAGCCTATAAAACTTGTAGCAGAAGAGGAAACACGAAAATTGTAATTCACCAACCAGAGGCCAAAAAAGCCGAATTCCGTCGCATCTGGGAAACACATCAACAATTGATGCTACCATTCCTCGACTAAAGTTCAATGACATCCCGTACACTATTGCACTTAAGAGGGGAAGAGTTATTTCCATACACGCTGAAAAATAATACCATGCACGCGCAGCCCAATCGTCGCCTTATAGGCTGACATCAACATCTGACGAACCGAACTGGTGATCACTGTCCCACGGTGATAAATGCTGAGTTAACAATTAATAGCCATAAATAGCTGTACGAAGTCAATTTTGTATTAGTTCTTAAGTGATTGTGGTGAAATAAAGTGGCCTCCTGCCAGAAGAATAATTTTTTTTAATAAAAGAAAACTTCTTTCTATTTAACTTATATATATATATTTCTGTATCACTGTTCCTTCTTTCACAATTTAGTACATTTGATTTTTGTTTTACTTTTGGATATTTATATTACTTTTATATATACGCAATTTGAAGAATATAAGATTATTATGTTTATTTTTGTTCTTACATATATTATTTATTTGTTTTATTTTATTATTATTTTTTTTTATTTGAATTGTGCCTTTTTTTGTTACTGTGTTAAACTTATCACTGTAAACTCTTCTTTCGACTCATTCGTGGAAACAAATTGTTTTCTTTTCACTTCAAATTACATTTTTTTTAATTGTATGTTTCAATTGACACTTGTTTGTGCTTAGGCCATTTTTCTACACTTGGTTATATTTATTTCACTTGGTGTCTACACGTATGTGCATGGATTTATACACATTATATCAATGTTCACTTCACTATGTTTCACTATATTCTTCTTCTTCTTCTTTGATTGGCGCTACAGTTCGGGGTGGACCTGGGCCTTAACCAACATGCCTCTCCAGCTAGCACGATCTTTCGCCAGCTGCCTCCAGTTGCGCAAACCAAGTTGGTTGAGGTCCTTTTCCACTTGTGTGCGCCATCTAGTGCGAGGTCGTCCTCTGTGATTCACTATATTCTATAGGTATTTTATTAATTTTGTATTGTTTGTTTTTTATTTTCACTATTTCACTTACTATGTAGGTTCACTACACGACTGCGCCAGTTATAATAAAACTATTTTTAATGTATTTTTAATTTTAATCTTTATTACAATCTTTCGGTTTTCAAACTCACTTCATTCGAGGTTTTAGAAAAACTGATCTGACTCCTTGTGTCTGCCCTCCTTTTTATACACAAATACCGATCACGTGACACTATACAAAATAACGTGGCGGCATTAGACAAAGGAGAAATCAGGTGACATGTAAACAATGTAAACAACAAAGGATCAGGTGATATGGTGGTGGCGACAGACAATGGAGACATAGGGTTAAATTTTAAACGGACACAGAATCAGGTGACACGTGGAAAGTCACGTGACACAAGAAACGTAAACAACAACATAAACATCAGGTGACTGGAGGGCAGATCTATGGGTAGGGTTGCCATCATGTAGATAACTCACGCATTTGCACGCAGAATCTTGCGTTTGTTGTTTTCTGTTTGTTTTAGACAATTACAATTAGTTGTAGCTTGGGTGGAGTGTTATTTCTTGAATAATTTTTATAGGCAGTAGTAAGTTTACATAATTTTACTTTTTTTTGCACAGCCCGTAAAGAGATATGATAATTATTATATCTTACAACTGAAATATGTTAAAAATTGTATAAAAAAGTAGACTTTGGCTATAAATAATAAGACGAAAGAAAAACTATAAAAAAAAACCTTTATTTAAGTCTATGTGGTGTGTTTCTCTTTCAAGGGAGTTCCTAAATTTTTTGCTTTATAGTCACATGTAATAAATATATACAGCATTTACATTTACATATGTTTACTTACTTATTAGGCAGACGAACCATGAATGGTCTGAGCCCGAGCAATTGCTGCCTTCGGTGACGGTGCTGGGCACGCTGCTTTCAGTCATCAAGGCCAAGCTTGCATCCGCGATGACTTGGGCTTTGTACCGGAGGTTCGGTCTTCCTCTTCTTCGCGAACCAGGAGGCTCGGATTCGAAGACCCTCCTTGCTTGAGCGTTGTTGTCCATTCGCTCGATGTGGCCGAGCCAGTGTAGTCGACGGATTCTTGCCTTCCGGACTATATCCACATCCTTGTACAGCTCATAGAGTTCGCGGTTGTGTCTTCTCCTCCATTCGACTTCCTCGCAGACGGGACCATATATCCGTCGTAGAATTTTTCTTTCGAAGGCAACAGGAATCAGCTCTGCAGCCTTACTTAATGTCCAGATTTCGGCTCCATAAAGTAGGACTGGCAGGATAAGGGTTTTGTAGAGCATGACTTTGGTCCTTCGAGTCAGCAGTTTCGAGCCCAGTTGTTTAGACAGACCGAAGTAGCATCGGTTGCCGAGGGCGATTCTACGTCGGATCTCCACTACGATGTCATTCGTGGAGTTTCCATTTGCCCCGAGGTAGACAAACTCATTTACTAACTCGAAATTGTAGCTGTCGATAGTGCCTTCCGTGTTGACTTTTGCCCGCCGCACTTCACTTCTCCAGTACCAAATTGAAGAAATCACACGACAGCGCATCTTCTTGCCGAAATCCGGTGCAGGTTTCGAACGGTTCAGAGGTTTTTGAACCGAACTGCACGGTGCATTAGCTTGGTGCGACACAACTGGATAAGTTTTCCCGGGATCCCAATTTCGGCCATCGCTTCGAATAGCTCCTTGCGATGAATGCTGTCGTATGCGGCTTTAAAAACGATGAACAGATGGTGAGTATCGATTTGAAACTCGCTGGTCTTCTCCAGGATCTGCCTTAGTGTGAAGATTTGGTGCATAGTTGTTTTGCCGGGCCAGAAGCCTCACTGTTAAGTGCCGATTAGTGCGATGCAAAACGGCTTTAGACCTTAACACAGTACGCTGGATAGGATCTTGTAGGCGACATTGAGCAGGGATATACCTCTTTTTTGTGGATGGGGCATATGGTGCTGATATTTCAGTCGTCGGGCATGCTTTCATTTTCCCAAATTCGGCAAATGATTTGGTGCATGCTCCCTACCATTACATTGCCCCCAGCTTTGAAAAGCTCCGATGGTAAGCCCATCTGAGCCTGCGGCTTTGTTGTTCTTCAGCATTTTAATGCACTTTTTGGTATGCCTCGTCGGTTGCACGTTTTTTCTGCTCACACTCGCCATCATACTACGGGTTTCTTGTCGGTGGTGGTAGGTAGTCCAAGGTAGTTTCCGCTACCTCTTTGATGGTCGAGCGGCAATGCAACCATATCTCGTTGGCACTTGACGTAGGCATACCTGAGAGGCTCTCACTTAATTGCTCTTCGTAGGCTCTGGCAATCTCCGATGTGCTTAGGCGTCCAATGTCAAAAGTTCTTTTTCTCGGCTGGTGCAGCTTTCTGACATTGGACAGTCGAGCTCTCAATCTGCAACAAGAAAGTGGTCAGAGTCGACGTTTGCCCCCCTGCATGTTTGCACATCCAGGATGTCTTCCGTCTATAAGCACATGGTCGATTTGGTAGCCGGTTCGAACATCCGGGGATCGCCAGGTTGCTGTGTGGATTTTTTTGCGCGGGAACCTTGTGCTACTTATGACCGTATTACGTGCTGTCGCAAAGTCTGTGAGTCGGAAGCCGTTATCTGTTGACGTGTCGTGGAGGCTGTGCTTTCCAATCACTCCGCCAAAGTTTTCCTTACCGATTTTAGCATTGAAATCTCCGAGTACGATTTTGACATCGTAGTCCGGGCGGGCTCCGTAGGCACCGTCCAAGAGGCCTTAAAAATCCTCTTTGACAGAGTCTTCAACTTCGTCGGTAGGGGAGTGTGCACATATGAGGCTGATGTAGGATCTTATATTTGTTTACATATAGTAATATTAAAAAAAAAATAATAACTTATACATGGTAAGTAGACAAAATAAATAAGTATTAATAAATAAGGTAGAGAATAAATAAGCAGCAAGAGGTAATTATATATAAATTAAAAGTTTACATATAAACGGACAACAAAACATGAATGTACAAATGGCAAGTATAAAATTGTATATACAAGTTTAAGTTGGGGGTATTAATTAAGTTCCTAATCAGAGGATTTGTCGCTCTTTGACATCTATCGAAACATGAGTTGTTGAGTTTTTCAATTTTCCTTACAATGTTTAGAATTCTAGCTCGCTCGTGTAAAATTTGTTTGTTTGTAGGGAAGACCCAGGAAGACGTAATATCATTTTCAGGATCTTATTCTGAACAACCTGAATCTTCTTAATGTTAGTCTTAGAGCAAGTTCCCCAAACAGTAGAACCGTACGTCATCATTGCTTGAAAAACTACTTTGTACCTAGTTTATTGTGATCACTCAGTAAGGAATTGCGGTTTATAAGTAGATATATCATTTTCGTTGCTACCTTTGCTTTCTTACGGATATTCGTAATATGCCCTGCAAAAGTTAGCTTCTTATCTAAAAGGATTCCGAGATATTTAACAGAACCAACCCATGGGATATCACTCGAGTTTAATTTTAAATTTTTTGAGGGCATGAGACACATATTTCTTTTTCTTGTAAAAAAGAAAGATAGATAGAGATAGATAGATTGTCTCCATTTACTTTAA
The DNA here is from genome assembly GCA_916610145.1 of Eristalis arbustorum. Taxonomy (NCBI): domain Eukaryota; kingdom Metazoa; phylum Arthropoda; class Insecta; order Diptera; family Syrphidae; genus Eristalis; species Eristalis arbustorum. The sequence goes on from OU744317.1 coordinate 66,484,451, forward strand.
TTTTCAAGTGTTTGTAATATTCGAAAATTACATTCAATGCTCCCTGAAGATTATTTTCTACAATAGAAGGTTGATCATCAGAGGTGTATAAAGGTAAGTCGTCAGCATACATAGCTATTTCGCAGTTTGAGAGGGAAGGAAAATCAGCGGTATAAACATTGAATAAGGTTGGAGCGAGGCCAGATCCCTGAGAAACTCCAGCTAAAATATGCTTAATATCAGAAATGCAGTTTTCAAGAGATTTGATGAAATGATATATTAACCCATTGTGCCAGGCAGAGTCGAATGCCTTTTGGATATCTAATAGTACTTAACCTGTAGATAATTTTTTCCGATAAACTCTTCTTAATGTGGTTTGTCAACATAAGAACTTGATATTGTTGGTATTGTGGTATAATATTCTTCTGCGTGAGGTGCTTCTGTAGCATGCTTCTAATGACTTTTTCCAGAATTTTATTACACGAACAGCAGACTTATTGGTCTATAATTTGAGTTTACCTTGCTTCAGATTTGAACTACTTTTGCAAGTTTCCATTTGTTAGGGGTACTGCAGTTTTAAACATGCAATTATTATGTATGTGAAGACACGTATACTTATAACTGGGAGTTCTTTAAGCATAGTGTTGCTTATTCTATTCAGACCGGGTGACTTCCTGTGATTTAAATTGCAGATTAAAAATTCAATGTCATCCTCAGTGGCGAACTGGTTCGTAGGAAAGACAGAAGAGCGAGCATTAAAGATGGCTATTTAATTTTGGACTACATTATCAATAGGTGTTGATACATTATTGACTGTAACAAGGTAATTTGAAAGAAAAGAATCCGCCAGCAGCTCAGCCTTTTCATTGTTGCTGGTTGCAGTAACATTATCGGTTTGAAGTTCGAGAATGAAGATATTTTTCTTCCTCAAACATTTTGCTATGTTCCAGAAAGGTTTGGAGTTTGAGTCGAGATGACGGAGTTATTAGGCGTTTTTTTTAGGGCCAGACACATTAAGGCTTTTAAGACTTTCTTTTCAACACATTCAATGAAATTATCCACATGACTATAACAATTAACGCTTTCTAGACTAAAATGACAGTTACGAACATTCAAAAAAAAATGATATCTAAACAGCTCCCAATTAGCATTTTTAAAGTCAAAAAATTGCACATTATTGTTTCTAGCTCCTAAGGTCGTGTAATTTCAATACGAATCGCTTCAACTACTTGTGTATTGATATTGGCAGTAATTTATGTCGGATTTGCTTTTTGAGAACAATGGCAACGCCACCACCGGTTCTATTTCTTCTGTCTAGCCTATGACAAGTAAAATTGAGATTCTCTGTGGTGAACTCGACGAGTCAAGACGTGCTTGGTGAATGTTATTGAAGGGAATTTTTGTTAATTTTTTAATATCCCTCTTTTTTATATCCCTCTGATGGTGCAGTCGGTACCTTCGGACAAACCGGGAAAAGATAAAATGCTGAGTGAAGCAGATAAAGCAAAGACGTATAACAACGTTGAAATGGATTGGCACGGTGAAGCCACGAAATCAAGTGACCGAATCGCGGAAAAGAGGAATACGGATCTTGATACAAAGGAGAGGAATACTCAGTTTCAGGAGATGATCGACGAGAGCAGCAACGTCAACATGGGACCTAGCAGCAGCAACAAGAACAACACTCCAACGCTGACAACGAAGACGCCGCCATGGTGCCCAACGATTTTTGCGAAAGGTATCTCAGTTAAAAAATTGATGGAGCACTTAAGTAAGTGTAACCGGAGCACTGAGGCAATAAAAATAATGACAAGCTAAGAATTTATGTAAGGGACCTGGAACTTCACCCCGTTCTGTTGGACCTGTTTAGGACCCAAAAAAAGAACCATTCTCATTCACCCCAAAGCAACTATAACCTGGTTCTTAGAGGTATCACTAGCTTCAATGCAGCGGAAATTCGACAGGACCTGTTGAGGCTGGATCCCTCGTTGAAATTGGCGGTCAAACCATTTGAGACAACGTGGTCAAGAAAATCTGGAATAGACCTAGAGCTGTTTTTGTGTACTGTGGCGGATAGGGAGGACTTTCTGAAACTGAAACAATTAAAATGCAAAAAGAGGAAATCTTCTGTGTAAATTGCAACACGCTAGAGCACCCGGCAAGATACCGCGGTTGCCCTAAGTGGGTAAACTTCACTAAAACGAGGGAGGCAATTAGGGAAGCCTCCCGTGTTAAAAAAGTATAAGTACATAACACAGTTATTGGGGCAATTAATAGGCCCAAGCAAAATTTAATGACAATTTTGATTTTATTGGCAACGTAGATAGGAGAGGTACAGGAACCTCTCAAATGCCGAAATTGAAGACATTATAGAAGCAGTTTCCTTAATTATCAATCGTTCCCTATCTAATCATAGAAGGGATATAACCCCACGCCCAAACTGGGTAAGGGTGTCGGAATAAACGATTGAACTTTTTAAGACCAGAAAACTCTGGAAAAGACGACATAAAAGAATATACGACCACTTTGGAGAGCGCAATAATTTCAGTTACACGCAATTATCCGCGAGGATAAGTTGTCTAAGCAAAATAATAAAAGATAAAGTGAGGATAGAACTAAATGAACAGTTCAGAACCAAGCTTAGCAACCTCAAGCCATATATAAACGTCTTCAAAGCTATCAATCAGGTAACGGGCCGCAAAAAGTGTCCGAACCCGGAGTTGCAGCTAAGATACGGCGAAAGAGTATTTACATCCCCAACCGAGAAAGTAGACGCTTTTGGTGAATTCTACACTAACCTCTTCTCCTTACGAACTCCCTCCGCCGACATAGTTAACAATATGATAGTAGAATCCTTCAATAGCTCGTTTACAGTTTGGAACCAAAACCTATTCCTTACCCAATTCTCTCCCTCAAATAAGTCAGACGAGGCAAGTAATAGTAATTTCATCTCGATAAATTCAGACCAAAACATTATTTCCTCCCTGAACAATAAAAAATCTTCGGGCCCAGACAATATCTCTAATTTTGTAATTCGTAAGGCTATGACTACGGTTGCAAAATTTCTAACACTCATCTTCAATAACTGTATCAATAATTGCTATTTTCCAGTGACTTGGAAGAAAGCAAAATTGATACCAATAAAAAAAGCAATAGTTCCAACAGAGTGGAAAACTTTTGTCCCATTTCAATGTTATCGAACTTAGGAAAAATTCTCGAAAAAATTATTCTTACCAAGATCGAATCCTCACTTTGTGACTCTGAATGGTCCCAGCCGCAGCAATTTGCTTTTAAACGTGGTCACTCTACAGAGCAGGCTCTGCTTTGCCTTTAGAATAAAATATCTGAGAACCTAAGGGCTAAGAGATGCGCAGTGGCATGTGCTTTAGACATTACTAAAGCTTTCGACTCGGTCTGGCATGAAGGCTTAATCTATAAGCTATTTAACCTTAATTTTTCCCCCAATTTAACAAAATCATAAAAAGCTTTCTTTCCGATCGATCTCTCTCTGTCAACTATGAAAATCTAAGCTCCCATCAAATTCCAATCCTTGCGGGAGTACCGCAAGGCTCCATACTAGGTTCCCACCTATTTAACCTCTATATGTACGATTTCCCTATCTCCCACCAGAGCTCAGAGGCAATTGTATATGCCGATGACACAATCTTAGTCAGCCACCATGAGAGGCCCCACACAGCTCTCGGAGCAATCAAATCCCACCTAAACACAGTATTGCCCTTTTTAAAAAGATGGGGAATCAAACTAAACTTTAACAAATGCGAATTAGCATGCTTCTGAAATGCTTCGGGCAGAGGTCATTACCTAGCGGTTCCAGACAGCCGAAACCTCATTCTACAAATAGAGGGCAATATCACACCGCTGAAAAAATCAATCAAGTTCCTAGGAATAAATCTTCACGAGCGTTTAAAGATGAACCCACAAGCCAGAAAAGCCCTTAACACCTCCAAGGCAGCTACGGCCAAGCTAAAAACACTACTCAACTCAAATTGGGTAGAAAGTAGGACTAAACTCATGTTATATAAAACACTAATCCTACCGCTTTTAGCTTATGGGTTCCTTGTATGGTTTCAAATCACTCCAAATGTAGCGCTGGAGCTTCAAAGATTCGAACGCAAAATAATCAGAAGCTGTATTTCAAATAA